>CM055837.1:3207543-3807543 GCA_029582265.1 Zoroaster sp. YZ-2022 | reverse complement strand
TTTTTGGTTGATAGCAGAACCTGTTGTTATCCATGTTCTCAAAACAAGCAAATGTTGAATAACTTAATCAGCATATGTAGGATATTGTATTTCAGTCAATGTTTATATTTCTAAACCAAATGTTAAAATGTACTATTTATGTACTATTTAAGTTCACAAATGCTTTTAAATTCCCACAAAATAAAAATCTGAGCAAGACTGCTGGACAGTATTCGGTGGAAAAGTTGAGTGTTGACCGATTAGTTTGATGAATTTTAGATTTGTTTGAGAGATCGATTGATTGAGAGATCGATTGATTGAGAGATTGATTGATTGAGAGATCGATTGATTGAGAGATCGATTGATTGAGAGATCGATTGATTGAGAGATCGATTGATTGAGAGATCGATTGATTGAGAGATCGATTGATTGAGAGATCGATTGATTGAGAGATCGATTGATTGAGAGATCGATTGATTGAGAGATCGATCGATTTATTGATTGAAAGAAAGATGGTTGATTGATTGATTGATGATGATTCGTTTACCAGATTTAAAAGCAGATCTAAGTGGAACAGCTTCTGGAAGTGGACAAAAGAAGTAATAATTGACAGACCTAATAAGTACAAAGCAGCTAATGTAGTCTGGAACATCAATGTCACTGCTACTGCTAATCCTTGACTAATCCTCCCTAAACAATAGGCAGTAATCCCTTAATAACTCTTCTGTCTGACCCAGGAGGGCCAGTTTGGCTGGGTGCATTCAAGCATTGAATAAACTATCATCTCAGTCTTTTGACCATTGAATCGTCTTTCAATAGTTTAATGATCACTCAATGGGCCCATTCTCCTGAGGACGATCAGAGCATACTGATCGAAACGTCGAGTTGTACCTCCAGTTCTTTTCAGAACTAATTACTACTCAATTGAGATTCCACATGGTGTCACCGCAATTAGTCTTACTTATCTATATGTCTTTGAAAACATTGTACGATTGCCATAAAACAATACTGACTTGGCTTGTAGATTTGTTTTAACAGTTACCTTTGAAGCGTACTTTGTATTGATGGTTCTCCAGTCTCTTTCGTAACAGAAAACGCACAATATCTGTTTAAAAGAAGGAAAAGGAGAAATCTTTACAGAGATTTCTAAAAACAGGTTAGCTGAATAGGTAGGGACAAGGCAAAAAAGGTGGAATGTATATATGAGCCATAGGATCCCCTCCCCCACAAGACGTAATGAGGTTTAGGTGTGGTCATTGAATCACCCACCCCTCAACTTGGTTCCGGGCAAAATGATTCTTTCCTAGAAAACTCTTCAATCATCAAAGGTTGTTTCATAATAATCCATTCTGATTTCCACGTTTACTGATTCGTGACTGTTTTTCCTCGAAGTCCAGATCACCCACGATGACTCTGATCATTCGTGTCCACAGTGTCCGTGACATTTTTCAGCCCACAGCCAACCATGGCATGGACCTTCATTATCATGCAGTGGCTATATTTGATTTACATAGTGTCTATGAGGATCAGAATGAGGATCACTATGGGCTGAGATCGGTACAAGAGTCCTCAGAAACCCTGTATGACCACTTACACCTGCTTGAGTGCCCCATGCACCCAACAAACCCCTTTACCCACCTGTCTCCCTGTCACCCACCTACTCCTTGATACATGAGTCCACACAAACCCTGCAAATTATTCCCTCTGTACGCCCACTTATGCCTATTGCTTGAATGCCCTATGCATCCAATAGACCCTTCACTCACCTGTCACCCACCTACTCTTGGTACAAGAGTCCCCACAAACCCTGCAAATTATTCCCACTGTACGCCCACTTTAGCTCATAGACAACTAGGGACCCACTCTCCCCTGGCCAAAAACGGAATTCACCACTATATAGGCTCTATGGGTATACATCAAATTATGCAAGTCTGCAATAACCAGTTATATTCAAATCAGGGATTACACTTCACATGATCTCCTATGGAGTAGTGTTCCCAGGTTCAAAAGAGTAAATAAACAGGGAGCAAGATTTAAACAAATTAACTGAACATTGGAACACTGTTTTTGTTTTTTACTTGAGAAAGGGGAAACAAGCTTCAAAATTGCATAAATTCCTCAAAATAATTGTGAGAAGCATTGTCGTAAAGTAAATTTATACTGAAATAAATTGATTGTGGTCCCTTCATAATTTCATTTTGGTACTTTTGAAACTGTTTAATCAAGTCGAGCATCTGACAACTATTTGTTTTCCTTTCTAAAAGGAAATACTACCATTATAAATTCATTTGGGCACTAAATAAATGTT
The DNA here is from genome assembly GCA_029582265.1 of Zoroaster sp. YZ-2022. Classification (NCBI taxonomy): domain Eukaryota; kingdom Metazoa; phylum Echinodermata; class Asteroidea; order Forcipulatida; family Zoroasteridae; genus Zoroaster; species Zoroaster sp. YZ-2022. The sequence goes on along the minus strand of CM055837.1, from coordinate 3,805,256 downwards.
AAATCAAGCTTCTGACAATTTAAAAAAAAAGATATTTGTTCGCTTTTCTTAACGGAAATTAGCACTGTCCCGATTGAAACAAAATTTACTGGAAATAAATGAAAAACACTGGGCAATACATCTTTAAAAATATCACTTTCAATAAAATGCTTATACATTAAGTAACTTGGACAGCAACCAGTAACAAGGCATTGTATTCCACCAGCCTTCACCTTCGACTGGGGGAAGTAATTGATAAACACTCCACACAAAATCATAATGAGACCCAGTGATGGATAGATTTGTCTAAGATATCCATTGCGAACACAAGTCCCACAAAGCCCTAGCCTGGCAAATTATTATGTTGACCCACCTCCGGTTTTGGTCTCGGATTTCCAGGGACTGATTGGTTTAACATATGGTAGTTGACTTGTCAGTACACAATGGTATAAGCATGTTTTGTAAATAGTGTATATAAACTGCTTTGTCAGGAGTTTATAACTGTACACACAGTGTTTACCAGAATTAGGGAATTGATGTAAAAAAGTTAACCCAAACCCTCCTATAATCAATGCAAATTTTAAAACAACCCATTCAGGCCACTCCAAGCCATTAGCTGTTGCCAGTGGCCTCCTATGGTTACCCTTCTGTGCACTGTCACACCACTGAGATTGCAGGGTAAGGTGGTCTCCCATTGATACATTGTAGGCCATACTAATATGTTCAAACATTTACAGTGGCCTTGGGTGGCACACAGTTGATTTTGTAAGATTACTTGGAAAGGACAGCAGGCTATTAGGCCTATGTATACTACTCAAAACAATTTAGGGAACACAGGAATAATCTCAGTTAAAGCAAGACCATTTATTTCAGATAAACACAATGTTTCACAGAATTGATGAGAAACAACTGCACAATGAAACAGATGATAAAAGATGCATGTAGTGATTACACATTTCATGACATGACTACTGAAAGAGAGAGGGGGTTGCAAATGAAAATCCCAGTTCATGGAACATTTCAAACCTATTTGATGTTAAAAATCCGGTGTTCCCTAAATTGTTTTGAGTAGTACATGTATACTAAAGGTTGGTGAAGAACATATTGAAAATTTAGTGGATCGGAGTGGCCTGCATGTGTAGCAGGGTTAATTAAAGATTTCAACTCTGTGGTACTGTGGTACTAATAAATAAGTAAATGCAACAAAAATATATCATTTGAGTTAGTTGGTAATGTAGGTTGAGTTTTCTTGTGTTTTCATCAAGTAAAATGAGGAAGAACATATCCCCATATTTTTGTCATATATTGAAATGAAATAAATTCCTGACCAGTCATATGGTCATTATATTCAAATATACAGAGTTTAGCCTTGGTGGTTTTTCTAAAGGAACTTCAGAAAAAATGTTTATACACCATGACCATTTCATACCAGATATTATCTGAAATACACTGAGGTACGACAGAAACATCCAACGCCAACTACTGTAGGACATAATTTGTAAGATACAGTTTACATCAATGAGGGAACAGTGCGATGTAATGAGCACATACTACAATTACAGTAGTCTAAGTCTGTGGCGGGGAACCGGTTATCGGGGTATCTGGATACTCAACCAAAACTCATTACCCGGTTCCATTTTTCGGTTCTAATTACCCGTAAACAACTTTAAAAAAAATTTGTCTGAACATTTTAGCCACACAAATGAAAGTCTCTGATTTTTTGTTAACATTTTTTTTGGTGTGGGGAATGGGGATGCTATGAGTCGTTTTTAATATAGAGGCGGGAAAATTATTACAGTAAGTCCACATTTATTATGACTCTAATAAAACAAGAGAAACTTGTGTTCATATTGGTTATTTTATATATTCAGGAGTATTTATGGGTTTTTACAAATTATTTACAGGTACCTGGGTATCCAAAGATTTCCAATTATGGGTGTCTGGTTCCAGAAATAACTGAAAACGTACAGTTTTAACAGTGTCAATATTCATGCCAGACTACATGTAAATGTCAATGTCAAACTGAACTCAAAGACACAGGAACTGCTTGTATCATTATGGTCTATAGAAGTCAGCAAACTTGTATATTAAAGGGGCAGTATCGTCACGATCAACAGGACATGGAATCGGAGCGTTAGTTTTTGATAAACTCAGTGACTGAAAATAATACCCCACATGATAAGGTCATGTTGCTGTTGCTGCTACATAAATGAGCCGGTAATTTTCAGTCACTGTGTTCATCTTAAAGAGGGGCTCTAAGGTCAAATTTAGTTTTGTGATTTTCCAATAACTAGAGTCCTTATTAAAGTGTGAAAAAATTACCAAAAACATTAGTCTCTAACCTCACGTTAAAGTGATGTAAAATGTCATTTGATAACCTTCCTGTGTGAAATTTGTTAACATCCAAAGACAACAGTGACGTCACATTTCAAATAAATGGATCTCTACATTTGTACGGTGAATTTGCAGTTCATTCCTGAATCTCCACAATATTTGATCAAATTGGCGTTGAAATTTACTTTTTGACAAACAAAAAATTCCTGTATGGAATGTTACAGACTCATTTACCGTAAGATAATAGTGACGTCATGTTTCAAATATCGCTCTGAAAGGGTATCAAATAAAATGATATGTTACACCACTTTAAAGTGAAGTTAGAGACTTGTAATTTTTTTCACACTTTAATAAGGACTCTATCTATTGGAAAATGAGTGCATCACAAAACTGAATTTGACCTTAGAGTGCCTCTTTAAACTAGGACATCAATTCCATGCCCTGTTGAAAGTCTTCTCTGATCGTGACGATACTGCCCCTTTAAAGTAACATTCAATTGCTCAATACATGTACTAGGCATTCAATTTCAGAGATCTGCTTAGCAGATAAAATTGCTTACTATGAAAAATTGCTTAGCGGATTATTTGGGTTACCAGCCAAACTTTCATACAAAATGGATGCATTTTGGTTGGTAGTCTGTTTTATATTGTTAAGCGAAAATATTTGCTTAGCAAAATTCTCTGCTTAGCAGCTCTGTGAGATTGGCCGCAGGTTGGATTCAATCAAATGAGACCAACAATATTGTAAAACAGCCCATGAAGGTGAACATCCTGCCGTTATTTTGTCTATCGCCTTGGAGACATGGACCATGTGATCAGTATGCAAATTAGGCTTACAAAGATTGCCCAGTTGAATTTTGTACATGTACATGTATGCGTGGCTGATTTTCAAGAAATGTGAAAATCCGCCAATGTATTTACCAGAAAATATAATGAAAATACTTTTTGATGAACAATTTTAGAAGAACATTTTTTTTAAAGGTAAGGTAATAGGATTGGTACTGAACAAAATGGTCGAATTTTAATGTAAAACGTATTAGGGGAAAGCCGAAGAAATATTTTTTTCTGAGGTGCAGAACCAGTGCTGTAAATTTTATGAAAAGTTGAATAATTTCCATTGTGAATTTACTCTTTCCTAAATTCCACAATGGAATGCGTACAAATATCAGAATGCATAATTCACTCTGTTCTCCTGAACAGCAACTACATAAGCTGTAACTTTCACAGGTTGTGTGATGTACAATGTATACGTACACTGTACAGTGTTCAGTGTATTTGGCATGTCTTGATTCAACGACAGTAAGCATACTCGTAGGAGAGGTTTTGTCTACATTACCAATGTTGTACTTTCCCTTTAAATATCTCTTCCAGCTTCTTGTAATTCCATTACATGTTGTCAACTTTATGCGTATTAGTGTCAATTTATGCATCAAAATGTCACATCTTGATGGAAAATTTGGAATCACATTCCCTGTCTCTGTCTGTAAATTAGACTTTGGACATCGAAGACACGTTAATTCATGTCATTTCTGGGTCATATGTCTCCAGCAACATGGATTGAAAACTGCAATTGCTAGAAAAAATTTAGAAAAATTCCCCAAACGCAGCACAAACATCAGCCAGGGGAATGGCGCAAAGCAACTTGGGGGATTTTCTCCACTTACTGATTTATTTATTTCATTTATTTAACCAGGGTATGCCCAAACAGTTAAAAACCAAGGGTGTGATTGGACAAAAGTAAAAAATCCTGAAAAATGGGTAGCAGGCCTGGGTCTCCCTTTGGTCTAGAGGACAAAGCCCCCTGAACCTCCTGGATGTTTAATTTTGGAGGATTTACAGACTCTCCACATCCCCACAAACAAAAAACTAGAGGTTTGGACACAATACAGGCTACTTCTTTCTTTCCTTGGTGGCTATTTCTCATCTTTCAAAATAAAGATAATTGGGATCTTCCCTTTTAAAAATGGTTAGTATTCTGTTTTTGTATTTTTGTAAATGATTTGGTTTATGAATGAACAGTGTAATTTACATGGAATTCTAGTCTGTCACAACATGTGGAATTTTTAAATAAACCATTCGATAATTATAATCATACAGTATTTGATAGCAAAATTATTGACAGCAACTATGAACAAACATCCCCACATCACCTTCAACTAAATACATCCAATCAAATTGATCCGCATATACATAGAAGCATTGATGCAATGAAAATAAACCCACATAAATAAGAATCTTCGCCCACGTCACACCCGTGCCGAGCCTACCAATGGCCAAAGTGTGAAGATTATCATGATAATGGTATAATGATTAGTTGATGTGCCATAACCATCTGACTGCGATCTCTGTATACACGTACTTTCATGATTACTAGTACAGATAAAAATGTACACGAGTTCGAGTACAAGTACTTCAACTCTATTGCTGTAGTCGAGTACTTTTTCATGAGTACCAGTACAAGTACGAGTACGAGTACCAGTACGAGTACTCCAACTCTACAGCTGTAGTCGAGTACTTTGTCATGAGTACGAGTACCAGTACGAGTACTCCATCTCTACAGCTGTAGTCGAGTACTTTGTCATGAGTACGAGTACCAGTACGAGTACTCCATCTCTACAGCTGTAGTCGAGTACTTTGTCATGAGTGCAGTGCCAGTGCAGTACTCCACTCTACAGCTGTGGTCAGTGCTTTGTCATGAGTCAGTGCCAGTGCAGTACTCCATCTCTACAGCTGTGGTCGGTGCTTTGTCATGAGTCACGGTGCCAGTGCTGATGCTCCATCTCTACAGCTGTGATCAGTGCTTTGCCATGAGTGCAGTGCCAGTGCAGTACTCCATCTCTACAGCTGTGGATCGGTGCTTTGCCATGAGTGCAGTGCCAGTCTGTGCTCCATCTCTACAGCTGTGGTCGAGTGCTTTGTCATGAGTCACAGTGCCAGTGCAGTGCTCCATCTCTACAGCTGTGGTCGGTGCTTTGTCATGAGTGCAGTGCCAGTGCAGTGCCAGTGCAGTGCTCCATCTCTACAGCTGTGGTCGGTGCTTTGTCATGAGTGCAGTGCCAGTGCAGTACTCCATCTCTACAGCTGTGGTCGGTGCTTTGTCATGAGTCACGGTGCCAGTGCAGTGCTCAACTCTACAGCTGTGGTCGGTGCTTTGTCATGAGTACGAGTGCCAGTATGAGTACTCAACTCTATGGCTGTGGTCGAGTGCTTTGTCATGAGTCATACCAGTGCCAGTACCAGTGCCAGTCAGTGCTCCATCTCTACAGCTGTGGTCGAGTGCTTTGTCATGAGTGCAGTGCCAGTCTGAGTGCTCAACTCTACAGCTGTAGTCGAGTGCTTTGTCATGAGTGCAGTGCCAGTGCAGTACTCCATCTCTACAGCTGTGGTCGGTGCTTTGTCATGAGTGAGTGCCAGTCTGAGTGCTCCATCTCTACAGCTGTGGTCGGTGCTTTGTCATGAGTACGAGTACCAGTACGAGTACTCTGGATCTCTACAGCTGTAGTCGAGTACTTTGTCATAAGTACGAGTACCAGTATGAGTACTCCAACTCTACAGCTGTAGTCGAGTACTTTGTCATGAGTACGAGTACCAGTATGAGTACTCCATCTCTATAGCTGTAGTCGAGTACTTTGTCATGAGTATGAGTACTCCATCTCTATAGCTGTAGTCGAGTACTTTGTCATGAGTATGAGTACTCCAACTCTATAGCTGTAGTCCAGTACTTTGTCATGAGTACGAGTACCAGTACGAGTACTCGACTCCAACTCTACAGTTGTAGTCGAGTACATGTTTTCAGTATGGTTATAATATATGCTTTCCCATAGAAGCGTTTTGGCACCTTCCCATTACGATACAAACCTACATTGTACATTCATTTTTGTTGTCTTTATTGTCTTTATTGTTTTAACCCAACCTTAACCTCAACTTCAACCCCAACCTTATCTCAGAAGCCAACAAAAACCTTTTCCTTATTGCAACTTGCTAACCAGGAACCGACCACAGCGCACTTGTCAAAGTTAATGGTGTCAAATCACAGTCACATGTACAAGTACAAGTACAACCTCAGTAGAAAATTCATTGTCGACCCAATAACCTCAAAACAATATGTATAAAATCCTAAATTCTGTCAAGTATTTTAATGCATTCTTTCCCATCTTTCTCAGGCCTCGGATTTCATGGAGGGCACTTCATCCATTGCCCTGGAGCCAATTTCACAGAGCTGCTAAGCAGAGAATTTTGCTAAGCAATATAAAACAGACTACCAGCCAAAATGCATACATTTAGTATGAAAGTTTGGCTGTTAAGCAAAGAAATCCGCTAAGATAATTTTTCTGGTCAGCAATTTTATCTGCTATAAGCAGCTCTATGAAATTGGGTCCTGGTCTTGGATTTAGTGCCTCTCTGACATGTTCCCATAGATCTGTATGCAGCCGTGTTAGTCAGGTAGAATAAGATATATATATAAATGGTAGCACTTTTAAGACTAACTAAACTTAAAAATAGGCATAAGCTTTCGTAGCTACAGCTACTTCATCAGATGCAATCAGATGCAATCAGATTGCATCTGATGAAGTAGCTGTAGCTACGAAAGCTTATGTTCCCATAGACATTTTGATTTTCTAAATAACAGAAGTGCCCTCCGTAATAAGCTTGGGCGATATCGATTTTTTTCATCCACGATATATCGGCAAACATATATTGCGATTTTCGATAATATCGCGATTATTTTTTTCATTCATGCATGATTGCTTTAGAGCCGATAACCCCTCTACAAGCGTCACAATAAATCACAAATTCATTTGCAGATCAGAGCGTGTATGTACTTCTGAAGTAGGCCTACTTCGCTTTTGTTTCTCACTTCCAAAAGCTGAAAAGACTGTTCTAATTTTGTTTCCATGGAATTTCTGACTTGACTCACAATGGCGATTTTTTTTAATCGCGATATATTTTTTTAAATCGCGACTTGCCGATATCTCGATAACTTGAAACGGTTCTCGATATTGTAATCAAATAAAAAAGGAATCGCGATAGGGCTGTGCGTTTTTGGACATTTTTGGAACCAGATACCCGAAATCAGGAAAGTTCGGATACCCGGATACCCGTTTTCATTCTTATTGAAAACATGCTTCCTTTGGTGTACAAATACATATAAATGTTAACAAAATTGACCTTTATAATACAGAGGATACCATATTTAATTCTTTATTAAAGTATAACACCTTGGTGACAAAATATTGTATTTACTGAAAGTTATTTCTGAAATAAAACCGTAAAAATTGTTACAAAAGTGTCTTTAATAACCCAAGTTACAATGTACCATATACACTGTACAAAAGAAAGGCCAATTGATCACACACGCGCACGCACGGCCGGTGAATCACGCAGCTACAGCGGCCTCACACGTGACTGTGTCAGGAGTGTGACTACCATATCAGAAGACAATGATCACTGGTGTGTGCGTGATCAGAGCGCATACGTATAGCAAATTGACTTGGATGTTCATGTCACAAAACACGTGTTGAATAATGTCATTGGTTGATCAAAGGCAATGTGGGCGGAACTAACCCATTGTGGAAAAACGATTCATGTGCTTGCGCCTTGCCGCGTCCCTGCCTTCTAAATAATGATATCCCGTACGTCATGTTGGCTTTGGATAAGGACATGATTTTGGATACTCAAATAATATTTAATATTATGAAACTAACAAACTGCAAAATATTACGAATATAAAATCAGAACTTGAGTATTAATTTGTTTCTATCACAATGAACTTTAGTTAAATGTCAATAAACCTTGTTCCCTGAAAGAATGAATTTACTATAAGAGACCTAGATAGTAATAATTAAAAGCAACAACAACTACTACTACTAATAAAGCTAAACAATGATTTTAAATTAAGATTTTTTTCAGAACCCAATATTTCTCTTTCAAAATCGGTTGCGGTGTACTGATTGTTACTTATTATTGACAAGTTATAAATCATGTTAACTTTGGTGGGGTGGCAGTTATGCGGGCGTTCATTGCCAGGAATACCAGCATGTTCACGTTATCAGGCATTAAGCAGCTCCGCTTTGCCGTGACGATATTTCCTGCGGTGGAAAACACCCGTTCGGAGGGCACTGACATTGCCGGAATATCAAGATACTTCTTGGCGATCCTTGCGACTGATGGAAACCAAACGGCATTTGACCGCCACCAATGACATGGATCATCACTGAGCCCGGCTAGTTTGGTTTCAAAGACAATGACAGACGTAATGCCTCCTTTTTTATGTCTTTCTTTTGAAACAAATTGTCACCTTGTCGGCAAATGTAATACATAAGAGAGCCCGGTATCGGTGGGTAAATAAATGTAAATGTTGGTGAAACGCTGAGGGATGGTCGGTGGTACATCAAAATAATTACACAACAAAACCAATTTCAACACCAGTTTTTTTTATTATGACAACAATTAATGTGGATGTCCCCTATAATAAAATCCCCTCTATTAACACATCATGGTGCACACTCCAGTGCAGACATAAAGCAGCAGTTATTGTCCCACTCATCTAATTACTGTGAACAATAGGCAAACATTCCATCCTGAGCAGCTAGTTTGATACTTGTTTGTAGCGTGCCTCAGCCAGGTTATTTGAGTCTTAATAATGATTGGATACAATGTATCACAAACAGTTGGACAAAAGTGTATGGAAAATGTCCGTAAAATACTACAAAGGCATTATCAGAGTGTAATCTCTTGAATAAAATTGCTCCTAAAAGTGTAAACAATACATTGTTCAATAGTCAACGATTTCTGTTCACACCGCTTAAATGGTAAGTCCCAATTTTAAAAAGTCGTTTACGGGTACTCGGAACCGAAAAATGGAACCGAAAAATGACAGTTTCGGTTGGGTATCCGGATACCCGGGTATCCGGATACCCAGCACAGCCCTATATCGCGATATTCGATATTATCGTGTTATCGCCCCAAGCTTACTCCGTAAAGGAAAAGCTCCCCTGCCTCTTCAAGAATGAAGTACCAGTCTTGCTTTCTTTCTCAAAGATGAGTTTACCTAAATGTATGTCCCAGAAAAATTTGTTGTGGGAAATCTTAAGTCATCGTAACCTTCACTACAAATATAATATCTTTATAGGGGCAGAGGCAGTTTAACAACTGCCTTGTTCTGGACTAGTTACCCCTCCCAGTCCTATTCGCACCGTGAAGAGGCTGGTTATTAACTTGTCTTGTTTCGGTGTGAGGGGCTGGTTCTTCAGTGTGGAGTCGTTGTAACAACTTAATGACTTAGGGGCCGTCCAAAGTTTTCAACATTTTAATGGTCGTACAAAGCGTACGACGGGGGGGAGGGGGTCGGAGGCCGCGTACGACTTTAAATGGTGAATAAAATGTTGATTTTGTACCGTACAATCAGCGAAGGAAAATTATATAATTGGGTTTTTTTTAATACTAGTATAGTGATGTGTGTTGTTTTATCATTCCATCGTGTGTTTTTGGGGTTGATTGGGTCCGAAAATCTTGTACTAAACACCATTTGAAAAACACCTCCGATCGACCGTGAATCGCTGAAGCGCCGTTTATCGTTGAGGGACTTCAGCACCGGGCGATTTTATGGGTATGGTCCGAGAATTTTCAAAATGGCATCCCGGAATGGCAAACGACGATTTGATAAGGAATTAATGTTTTTCCCCAAAAATACCTCGAAATATAAAATTTCGGAATAATTATGTTAAAGTAGAGGAGTTGAACTTTATTTTACTTTTTAGTTTGTAAAGAAAATCAATGAAGAACCCTACAATCAGTTTGAAACCACTGACCACGACGACGGTTGGATTTTTGTAGCGGTCGAGCGTATGTGTCGGGATGGAGCAGCGATGAACTCGAGCTTCTGCTCTCAGAATATCGACTTCCATGTTAGTTTCTTGTTTTTAAGTGTGCAGTTACTTAATTACTTGCAATCTTGTAAAATATATCCTAGTTCAACACAGAAAATATGATTAAAGCGAGGAAAAAATCAGAAAAAATGTACGTTGTTTTTCATACTGCATGGGGGTCATGCACAATAAACGAAACGGCAATGTAAGGAGTCACGTGATATCTTGTAACTACAAACGCAATGCATACGTCACCGTCATTGATTTGTCAGCTGTTCTATCCTGTAGTGTTACTCCCGTAATTTTGATTTTTTTTAATACTTGTTATTAAAATTAAATTTTAAAAAAGGCAGAATTTTTCATCATAAAATTAGCTTTATTTCCAACATGTACTGTTTAAAATTTAAAAGGAATTTTTCACTTATGGAAAAACGATATTTTCTTTTTCAATTACCTTGACTTATTAAAAAAAAAAGACTTTTATCATGGGAAACACGAATAAAGTTTATGAAGATTTAATTTTAAAAAAAATTTCTTTATTTTTTTCTTTTCAACAGATCACTGGCGAGGAGTTACAAACTTAGCTTTTAGTACAAACAATACTTGTGCCAAATTTCAGGCTTGTCAGATGATCCGTTCTCAAGTTAGAGCATTTATGCATATTAATTAGTTGGACTTAGTCATTTTTCACGAAATCCATCTTGTCCCGTGATAGGACCATAGCATAATGGACCATCTTTAACGAGCCCTATGTTTTCAAAACTAAAAAGAAATGTGGCATTATATTTTTTGTTTGATTAATTTCCCTGCCCAAATATTGGTAAAATTTAAAACTTGATTGACCAAATCTGCTAATTGATGTTGCAATATAAAAGTAAAAATGTAAAATATTCAAATTTCCTCTTTTTTGACCAAAATGGCTAAAACCGCTATTTAAATTTGACCTCATTAATTTGCCATAACTCAAGAACGGTAGGTCCGATTTCAATTTTTTTTTCAGATTTGTGTTTCTTTCATCAAGCCCTTCAAGTTAAGATCCATTTGAAATGATTTACGCACAATATTAAAATTTGTGTGACCTGCCTACAGTGAGTAATAGTCAGTGCAGCACACATGTAAAATGTTATATAAAACATGCGCATCAACATTGAAAAAAAAAATGTTGAAAAGTACTACTTTGGGGGGAGGGGTCTTGAAAAGTAGTACTCTCTGTACGACCTTAAATATGTTGAAAACTTTGGACGGCCCCTTAGTAGCCCCCACCTTGGAGTGGCCATTGGCCTTGTGTGGGGCGAATTGCATAAAAAAAAATATTAAAACGCTGATCAATTAAAACGCTGATTGTGTATACACTATGTAACACTGTAATCATTGCTTTTAGCTTGTATGAAACAAAACAAGTATCTAGGTGTTGGTACAATGCATCATCAGTGGAACGGTGATTATTATTTTTAATCAATCCTCTCCAAACTGTTCCATATGGTGTCAGGGACAAGTGGGAAATAGTGCATGGCCAACTCATTTACATGAAAATTATTTACCATTTTGCATAAATTCATAATTACATGACTTGTTCCAACGACACAAGCATGAAGTTGCACAATGCTATCTCTGTTTTAATTAGATCATTGTTAAACTTCCTATGAGAAAGAAAACAAATATTATGAATTTACACATAAATTTCACAAATTAAACTGTCAGAAACTTGGTTTAACAGAAATAAAAATCCCCAATTCAATTCTTAACATCGTTACAGTAAAAGCATCCTTCAATTATTGAAATGTGTCTCAATAACATATTTGGTGTCTTTTAAAAAAAATAGCAATGTTTTAATGAAAACGAAAAAACCGGTAAAATAGCGAAAAACAGGGACGTTATATCTTTAACAGTCAAAACCCTGGAATAAACTTGCACAAAGTACATGTTTCTGCAGATGTGATTATATTGAATGGTGGTTGTGTGACATGTGTCATGTTTAGTACAAGAGAAAATGTCATTATAATTCTCACAAAGGAAAAGGATCACGCCATCCACTTTGGCGTAGGCTTAAAAGGACAATATCGTCACAATCAACAGGGCATGGAATCGGAGTGCAAGTTTTAGATTAATTGAGTGACTTCAAATAATACCCCAACATGATAAGGTCATATTATCTGCATACATGAGCCAGTCAATGTGTTCTTAAACTAGGACACCGATTCCATGCCCTGTTGAAAGTCTGCTCTGATCGTGACGATGTTGTCCCTTGAAAGGGAGTGCACACTATTTTGGGAATCAACCGGTTACAACACGACTGAATTATAATCTAAAACCTAACTTGATGTTAAGTTGGTGGTGGTACCAAATATCATGAGAAATTATTCCATCTGACATGCTGTCATGTTTGGGAAAATGTAAAATGTAAATTTTGATATGGATCAAAGCTGTGATACGTTTTCTACATTAGAATTAACCCTGGAGTGCTATGGTCGAGCGGTTTAGTGCGTCGGATTTGTGTTCTGATGGCCGAGTCATCAGAATGTGGGTTCGAATCCCAACCGCGACCATGGTACTTGTGTCCTTGAGCAAGATACTTTACCATAATTGCTACTCTCCACCCAGGGGTAAATGGGTACCTGTGAGGGCAGAGTTGGTTGCTGTGTTTGATTAGCCCTATATGCGCTGTAATGGCAGCATTTGAGCTGTATACTCCCCAGGGAGCTGAGATGGTTTCAGGAATGATTTATGCGCCTGATGAGCAGGGGTAATAATATAATGCGCCTTGAGCACCAGTTTGGTGGATACATGTGCTATATAAGTCTACATTATTATTATTATTATTAACCTTCCCAAATCCTCCAAAATCCTCTTTGCTAAAGTGAAGGATTTTGAAGGATTGAGGTTACATGCTACATGCTCTTTGCTAAAGTGAAGGATTTTGGAGGATTGAGATTATTAGGTATACTTGCCTTTCCACGGTACATGTACATCCATGTTTGTTGTAGTGATTGCAAGGTCAGTGCTTGGGTCAGTGGACACTGTTTATTGCTCCATGCATGCAGGGAGGGTCCCTGGCCATGTACATGTATCACAGATTAGAAACACATGTGTGCATACATGTCATGTGCTTGCTTTACTACTGAAGGATTTTGGAGGATTCAGTTTATGTGTAATGCGGCGTTCACACAGTGCCGATTATGGCTCCCGTTTGAGATCAGACAGCGCTACGACACGAAAAGTGAAAAAGTCGGATTACTATCCTCAATGATCTGGAATGTCCTATCATTGTCTGAACGCATGATCGTTCAGTTAATAACAGAGTCCTACGGATCGGGAAAGGTCCAGAGAGGTCGGCCAAGCACTCCCGACAGTAGGTGCGTCCCGTAACATTCGGGAAACTCAGCCGATTTTGTCTAGTCGGATTACAATCGTGACTATGTCGTGACAGATTCTGCTGTATCGGATCAAAATCGTAACAATGTCCTGTGTTGTCTGGACGGTGTCTGGACGGTGTCCTGTGGATTGGGACGCTGTCGTGATGAACGGGCATGATTTGGAGTGAGAATCCGCCGTTTATGCACGATTCTTTTAGGACCGGACTATCACGTGACTAACGGTTTTCTAACGGATGTCTTCCGTCAGCGTCGGTTCACTGTCCGGTCACTGTCTGATCTCTGTCGGATCGCATTCGGGACAATCGGGACGCTGTCGGGACAGATTCGGTCGTTTTTTACCATGCGGAAGATACAAATCGGATCAGATTCGGATTGAGAACGGAGAATCGGGCCGACCGCTGGAAACGGCTGAATCGGGACGCTTCCTGAACAATATCTGATTGTTGTCGTGATTAAATAAATGTTTTTACAAATTTGTGAATTTCCCGCCACGAATCACAGGATCTTAATCAGACTTTTGACAAATTTTAATCGGGAATGGTCCTATCAAGGACGGCAGTAAAAATCCTGAATGTGTGACTGAGGCTTAAGCAAATGGGCCTAGGGAGTTAGGAAGGATTCAGGCTATGTGTAAGCAAATGGGCCTAGGGAGTTATGCTAGGTTCCCACTGTCGTGCGATCCGTTACGAACGGCACGATTGACCATTCGTAGCTGATCGTGGAATTTTTGTTTCCTTTTCTGAAATTTCACATTTGGATGCGAGTTGATGCGATTCGATACGTTCTGGTACGATTTGGTGCGCTTGGATGCGATATAGGCATGATTGGTCAATTTCAGATGACACGATCTGTCACGATCTGGTCTCCCGTTCAGATACGATCAGATACGTTCCGATAGGATTGTCCCGATTGAGTCCACGATTGTGTCCCGATCTGACACGATCATCACGATCGGGGTCCCTGATTTTGGATGATCTGATACGTGCAGATAAGTTCGGATACGTTCCGATACGATCATCATGAACCGATGCGTTCTTTTGCGATCGGATACGATTGTGGTGGCGATGTCTTTCACGATCGGGATGGAGAGTGATCACGATTTGAGCCACGATTGAACCCCGGCGGGTACATATACAGCCCGACTGACCATGGACTTCATTGTTTCTTGAACTTCTACAGAGTGAAGACTACAACCCACAATCATTGATGATGGCAGGAGTTGAGGATGATGACAACGTGGTGTTTGTATTGTCCAAGGTTGATCCCGATCACCACGATTTCGAAGCACTATTAGATGCGATCTGTCGCGCTTTGTTACGATCCAATACGATCTCATGCGATGATCCGCGATTAAAAATTAATCGTGTTGATCGTAGAAAATTTTTGAACCGTCCAAACATGTTCTACGATCAACACGATTGCCACGACAGACCTCAAGATCTGATAAGATCTGATAGGATCACCACGATTACTCCACGATTAAGACCACGATTTCAATCGTGGCGCGAATCGTGATAGTGGGAACGGGGCATTAGGAAGGATTCAGGCTATGTGTAAGCAAATGGGCCTAGGGAGTTAGGAAAATAATGCATTTTCTCCATTTTCCCTTCTATGACTGCAAGTGTCAAAATCGGTCAAAGGCTTTATGTACATGGCCAAGGTATATCTAGTGCACTTAAAAGTCAAACACTGTCACTGTGTAGTGAGTAGATTTACAGGTCAAAATGAGTCAAAGATCAAAAAATTAAAAACAAAATAATAATTCCCATAAATGATGTTATTTTTATTATCAAATTACACCGTTTCATTACGGTGACAATAACTGACTGTTCCCAGGAGAACAATAAAAAATTTAAAAAATGTATCCACCCATAAATGTACAACTTTCATATTTCCCATTAAAAAAAATATGGCATGATGTTAATGGGATTTTAATGATCTTCCTGTGCAGAAGCTAAAGGGAGTAAATTGGAATAATATAAAAAGTAATACATCCCTGAGGGACAGTTAGTTCCTCTGGATGTTTTCGTTTTCAAGCCAGACTTGGAACAAATAATCGAGTCAATCTATTGTAGTGATGAATGACGTAAATGAAATCCCCCCCCTGAGAAGAAATCAAAACAATCATGAATTAAACAGCAGCAACCTTGCTAAAGAGAATAATTTTGAATGACGAAAGATGAACATGTCACATGTACATGTCGGATTGCACCATTAATCATGTATCACCAAAGGTTGTAATGCATACGTTATACTCGAACCTTTGGTCTAGAGGACAAAGCCCCCCTGAACCTCCTGGATGTTTAATTCTGAAGGATTTACAGACTCTCCACATCCCCACAAACAAGAAACTAGAGGTTTGGACACAATACAGGCTACTTCTTTCTTTCCTTGGTGGCTACTACTTCTCTTCTTTCAAGAACATTTTGAGGCAAAGAGAGATTTGTAAAAAAAATCCTGAAATCAGGAAAAATCAGGCCTGACACTATTAGAAGATGGAATGAAACATGTGCATGTAGCTAGATAACAATGTAATGTCACCAGTATTGGTTTCTACTATGAACATAATACGTGACACATCACAATTGTATGCAATCCTTTATGCTCCATCTTATAATGGTTACTATTGCGGGTACAACCATACACATACATGTACTCTGTTGTACTTCAAATACAGTTAACCAGTTGACGTCGGGAATATTTATTTTTTTCCGGTCCCCTGTGCGGGTTTATTTTCAGTGAAAAATCTGAAAAAATTTCTAGCCAGTAATAATTTTTTTTGTCAATGAAACTAAGTTCGGACACCCAAATAAACACCTTACTCATTGACATTTTGAGAATTAAATGGCTAGTTTTTTAATTACGGTTGTGTTTGTTCAGCACAATTAGACTGTTGGCAAGCCCCGATGCAACGGCCTATTAGCGACCAGCGCCCGGTCGAAAAGACAGCATACCTGGAGAGAGATCGAATGCCTCGTAAACAATGGATATAAATCCCTCTTTACAAAACCCTGGCTGGTACGTCAAAGGAACAGGTCTTGGATAAAGGGATTAGGCAAAAATCAACGAAAAGAGTGAACTCGTTCAGTATTTGCAGTGAATTTTGTCCGGGACCACCAAACCGTGACCCTATGGACTCCGAGAAACAATTGCGTGTATACAAGTCAGCCGCCACGACGGCACGCCACGTGTGACATGTTGACAAGTCTCCTGGTGACACACACAAAAATCGGAATGCGTGTTTAGACGCTCTCCGATCCGCTGTCCATAAAAATTTGCGTGTATACACGGCCTCCGAAGCGAACTGGTTAAATAACTAGTATGCACAGGCATGCGTGTAGTGGTAAATATCTCAATAAAAAATTAATATTTCTCATAAAAATTGTGACAGCAACATGTGTTAGATGCACGCCCCCCCCCACCCCATGTATTTCGACAAATTAACAGAAATTTCCTGAATTTTTATTTTTCACCAGAACATTGCTATTTTACTTGAAGAAGGGAAAACATGCTTTAAAATGACACGTTTCTCAAAATAATTGTGAGAACTATTGTTTTATGCCCAGTAAATACCGAACTGAATTTTATGGCTGATGTCGTAAATTCATTTTGCCACTCTTTTACTCAGCTTTACATAAATATTTTGTATAATATCACAACTAAAAAGTATTTATTTTCTTTTTTTCCCCGAAAGGAAATTATCAATATTCCAGTGAATTTTTTTTTTTAAATCGCTGGTAAAACACAGCATGATAAATCTTTTAAAAGCTTTCTCTCAAAATATGTCCATACTGACTTGGCCACTCGATGCCTCCTGTACTAATAAATCCAGGATATTAAATTGGTAACATCTCTGAGAAAAAAAAAAGAAAGAAAGAAAACTCATTGAGGCATAGCTTGCATATACAGCAACGGTTTTACCACTAGATCAAGGTCATAAATGACGCAAGAGTATGACAATAGTGGGGAGAGATTTTCAGATAATTCCTTCGTCTTCTGAATAATCCATGAGCTTTCATTTCCTTCCATTCCATTCAAGATGCCTTGCACATGTTGTGCAATATCTTTCATCAGAACCTGTCCACTTTACTTGAGGAAAAAGGACAACAAATGCTTTATAATTACATTTCTCAATGCTGAAAAAATGTCTTGAAATTAATTCACAGTGGTTACTGTCGTAGCTTCATTTAAGAAGTTCAACTATAAATTACTTATCTTGACAAAAAAAAATACTAAAAAATTATCAGTTTTACACGAAACTTACTTGGTGTAAGTTGATGATGGAATCAAACATCTCTTGAAATATTTCTCAATTGCTTTCATTTCAGTACAATTAGTGAAATAATTTGTCTTTCAATTACAGACAGTCCATGTTAGAATGAATACAAATCATTTTCTCGTTAACAGTACAGTGGATTAAAGGGGCAGTATCGTCACGAAATTACAAATACCTGGGCCAAACTCTAAGAATGAAAGACACATCGAGAGAAGAAATTATGTCGAGAATCAAAGCAGGTTGGAGAAGTTTTGGCATGTACAAAGACATATTGACCGACAACAACACAGCAATGTCACTTTGAAGAAGAGTGTACAACCAATGCATCCTAACAACCATGACTTATGGAGCAGAAACATGGACTACAACAAATGAGTTGAACAACAAATTGATAACAACACAGAGAGCCATGGAGAGAAAAATGGTACATTTAACAATACGGGATAAAGTTAGCCATAACAAAATACGAGAGAAAACAAAAGTCAAGGACATCATTGAAAAGATAAAGGAGACCAAATGGAGATGGGCAGGACATGTGTTAAGGGTCCAGGACAACAGGTGGACTAGGCGAACGACAGAATGGCAGCCTAGAACAGGCAAGAGAAAGAGAGGACGGCACAAGAAAAGATGGAGAGATGACATAACAGCACACATGGGCAAGGCAACATGGACAAGAGTGGCTAGAGAGAGAGACAAATGGAAGTTTTATGAGGGCTTTGTCCAACAAATGGACGAACTATAGCCTTGATGATGATCGTCACGATCAAGAGGGCATGGAATCGGAGTGCTTGTTTTAGATTAACTCAGTGACTGAAAAAACCCCACATGATAAGGTCATATTACCGTTGCTGCTGCATAAATGAGCCAGTAATTTTCAGTCACTGTATTCATCTAAAACTAGGACATCAATTCCATGCCCTGTTGAAAGTCTGCTCTGATCGTGATGATACTGCCCCTTTAAAGTAACATTCAATTGCTCAATACATGTACTAGGCGTTCAATTTCATAGATCTGCTTAGCAGATAAAATTGCTTACTAGGAAAAACTGCTTAGCGGATTATTTGGGTTACCAGCCAAACTTTCATACAAAATGTATGCATTTTGGTTGGTAATCGGTTTTATATTGTTAAGCAAAAATATTTGCTTAACAAAAGTATTTATTGGCTTTAATTATTACTGCTACATTGTAAAACAAGTTTCTGATGAATATTTTGTAAAATTTTGTAAAATTTCAAAGAATTATTTTTTTTCCTTTACAGTAAAATCGTGAATACAATTGGCAATACACCAAGGATCGGTTTCATGTTGTCTAACATCCTTGCAAAAAGAATTGCACAATATTTGTTTATTAGATGAAATTATCCGGGTTAGCTGCTGTAGCCAAGCAGCAGAATAACCTTAACAAAAAAACAAGGTTAATATTTCACACTTTTCCGTGTGATTTCACAGTTTCCGTGTGGTTTTCACATTTCATGGACAAATCGTCGGGTCAGAGCAGAAAGGACTTATAAAGCCTATAAATTATGTGCAATTCCATTATGTTAAGAAAATTTAATTATTTGGATTTATGTTTTATTTAACAATGGGAGTACTCACAATTTATATTTAACACTCAAGACCCATTATCTTGTACGTAATTAGGTAATTACACTTACCTATAAGACCTTTTGTCATTAAACAGATAAAATTGTCATCAAGTGCGTATAAGTCCTTACTGCTCTGAGCAGACGAAATATTCCTTAGAAACATGTTACAGAAGTAATTAAGAAGTTATCAGTGAATACTGTAATCAATTAATGCTCACTCTTGTGTTCATGTCTGTATGTTGTTTGTATTCCGTCCTATTTTGCCTTTGAGAAAGAACCTGCTAGGTTTGAACTTCGAAACATAAGGCCAGTAAATGATTATTTTGTAACCAATAACCATACATCACGTACAGTTCTCATCACTGAGAATGACTCATGTTGCAATAGTCTGTAAACCTGATCATAAACTTGCATTTCAGAGGAAACTGGATTTTCTGCAACGGAAAAGTTGTGAGGACACTATACAGATCCCTTGTATACATGCAGTCTCCAAAACGCCACAAAACCTTGTGTCTGCTACATTTGTAAGTACACAATGCGTTTTCTATGCATGCCTTAAAATATTGCATACTGTACACAAGAGTGGTACATGGATACCCCAAAATGCCCCTGGGACAAAAACAGTGTTCTGACCTTCACACAAACCCAGTGTGCCCCAGGGTGCCACATGGTATTTTGTGGATAACCCCTGCGAAATGTACAGTGTATTGTCGTGGAGTGTCGTGGCCGAGCGGTCTAGCTTACCGGACTCAAATTCTGGTGTTAGCAGCAGAATGTGGGTTCGAATCCCGGCCGTGACACTTGTGTCCTTGAGCAAGACACTTAACCATAATTGCTTCTCTCCACCCAGGGGTTAAATGGGTACCTGTGAGGGCAGAGTTGGTTGATTAGCCCTATATGCGCTGTAATGGCAGCAATTGAGCTGTATACTCCCCAGGGAGCTGAGATGGTTTCAGGAATAATAATAATAATAATAATAATAATAATAATAATGTGTGGATTTATATAGCGCACGTATCCACCAACTAAGTGGTGCTCAAGGCGCATTATTATTATCCCTGCTCATAAGGCTCATAAGGCTCATAAATCATTCCTGAAACCATCTCAGCTCCCTGGGGAGTATACAGCTCAATTGCTGCCATTTCTAGCGCATATAGAGCAAACCAACTCTGCCTTCACAGGTACCCATTTAACCCCTGGGTGGAGAGAAGCAATTATGATTAAGTGTCTTGCTCAAGGACACAAGTGTCACGGCCGTGATTCGAACCCACATTCTGTTGCTAACACCAGAACTTGAATCCTTATGAGCCTTATGAGCAGGGGTAATAATATACATGTAATGCGCCTTGAGCACCACACAGTTGGTGGATACGTGCGCTATCTTTACATTCATCCTGGATTTGGCATTGCTTTAAACTACCTCAAGCGTTCAAATTTGTCTACACACAAATTTGTGTACCATAACCAATGATGCATACAGTTTTTTAAATGCCCACTTGCTGCATATGTTGATTATGCATCACGCATAAATATGCATTAAAAATTTTCTAGTCTTTGGATAAAAAAAAAAATATATATATATATATATATATATATATATATATTTTTCCCTATGCTATCATTGTATATTGTTTGTATTCATGTTTTTTCTTTGTTTCCGCGCCTTGAGCGCCCAGCAGGGTGGACATGTGCGCGCTAAAAATCTTTATTATTATTATTATTATTATTATTATTATTATTATTATTAAAATGGCAAATTTTGCATTGTGATGTCAAGTGGAATCTATCTATATGTACACATGTAGGTAATTTTCCAAAAGTAATTGATAAGTAAAGAACTGTTTGCGGTGACACCATGTGAAATTCTCAATTGATTAGTAATTAGTTCTGAAAGAAACTGGTGGTTACAACTAGACGTTTCGATCAGTATGCTCTGATCGTCTTCAGGAGAATGCTTTCAGGAAGAAATGCTGCCCTCTATTGACTAGATTTCGGAATTCATTTGAAATTGAGTTTTCCTAACTTTCTCAGAAATGTGTGGTCCAACTGAGCCGAAGCAATCACAGATTGTTTCTGACGCCTACGTTGATTTTGAAGTGAATAAATAAGGGCTTTAACAAACCTCTATGCTAATTTGAAATTTGGACTGTCTGTATTGAGTGTTTGTGCTTTAAAGGGAAAGTACATCATTGGTAATGTTGGCAAAATTGCTTCTATGAGTATGCTTACTCTCTCTGAATCTAGATATACATTGAAGGGAAGGTACAGCATTGGTAATGTTGGCAAAATTGCTTCTATGAGTATGCTTACTCTCTTTGAATCAAGATATACATTGAAGGGAAGGTACGACATTGGTAATGTTGGCAAAACTGCTTCTATGGGTATGCTTACTCTCTTTGAATCAAGATATACATTGAAGGGAAGGTACAACATTGGTCATGTTGGCAAAACTGCTTCTATGAGTATGCTTACTCTCTTTGAATCAAGATATACATTGAAGGGAAGGTACAACATTGGTCATGTTGGCAAAACTGCTTCTATGGGTATGCTTACTCTCTCTGAATCAAGATATACATTGAAGGGAAGGTACATTAACATTGGTAATGTTGGCAAAATTGCTTCTATGAGTATGCTTACTCTGTCTGAATCAAGATATATATACATTGAAGGGAAGGTACAACATTGGTAATGTTGGCTAAACTGCTTCTATGAGTATGCTTACTCTCTTTGAATCAAGATATACATTGAAGGGAAGGTACAGCATTGGTAATGTTGGCAAAATTGCTTCTATGAGTATGCTTACTCTCTTTGAATCAAGATATACATTGAAGGGAAGGTACAGCATTGGTAACGTTGGCAAAATTGCTTCTATGAGTATGCTTACTCTCTTTGAATCAAGATATACATTGAAGGGAAGGTACAGCATTGGTAATGTTGGCAAAATTGCTTCTGAGTATGCTTACTCTCTTTGAATCAAGATATACATTGAAGGGAAGGTACAGCATTGGTAATGTTGGCAAAATTGCTTCTGAGTATGCTTACTCTCTTTGAATCAAGATATACATTGAAGGGAAGGTACAGCATTGGTAATGTTGGCAAGATTGCTTCTATGAGTATGCTTACTCTCTTTGAATCAAGATATACATTGAAGGGAAGGTACAGCATTGGTAATGTTGGCAAGATTGCTTCTATGAGTATGCTTACTCTCTTTGAATCAAGATATACATTGAAGGGAAGGTACAGCATTGGTAATGTTGGCAAGATTGCTTCTATGAGTATGCTTACTCTCTTTGAATCAAGATATACATTGAAGGGAAGGTACAGCATTGGTAATGTTGGCAAAATTGCTTCTATGAGTATGCTTACTCTCTTTGAATCAAGATATACATTGAAGGGAAGGTACAGCATTGGTAATGTTTGCAAAATTTATTCTATGAGTATGCTTACTCTGTCTGAATCAAGATATACATTGAAGGGAAGGTACAGCATTGGTAATGTTGGCAAAATTGCTTCTATGAGTATGCTTACTCTGTCTGAATCAAGATATACATTGAAGGGAAGGTACAGCATTGGTAATGTTGGCAAAATTGCTTCTATGAGTATGCTTACTCTGTCTGAATCAAGATATACATTGAAGGGAAGGTACAGCATTGGTAATGTTGGCAAAATTGCTTCTGAGTATGCTTCTTTGAATCAAGATATTAAAAAGCAGCAGACTGTAAAGGTTTCAGCTCAATGAAAAAGTGAAAAAGCATGAATTTAGTATTTTGTACTAAAATCCCTTCTTGAAAATGTGCATATTTATTATGCACATAATAAAACAAAATTAAAAAAAGGGTACTTCAGACAGAAATTGGCCAGGATGATAGGTAAGTGTACCTTTAAGTTAGCTTTCGAATAATTAATAATCCTTTTGTTATCCGGTTAATCAAGGTTTTTCTATCTATTTAGCATAGTATACTGTACATTTATTGTTCCCCTGACTGTAATTTCCTGAAAGTGCATTACCATGAGCTTGGATTTCAGAGGGTCAATTCCAATGCGTTTCGGTTGGTAGAACACGAGTTATAGACTGTTTATGACAATGACAGACAGGGGGGCAGGCAGGGGGGGGGGGTAGAAGGATGTGGAGAGGTTAATGTGCGTTGCCTGTATGCAGTGAATTCTCACAGACATCTGTGATTCCTGTATTTTTTTGCATTTCACCATTACAATAAGTCATTATTGGAAATAACAAATGACTAAGTGTTGGCTTTGATAGATTCTGACTACAAAAGTACAAGGGTTGGTTTATCATTTCAGTACATATATTATACATACAATATGTTTGATATATACAATCGAACAGAGCATTAAGTCAAGGCCATCATGGATTTGACGACAAAGGTACACAGGTTGGTTTATCAAAGGGAGGTTTATGTTATAAGTAGTATGACGGAGCATCGTTCCAGCATAGAATTACCTAAAGATAAATCGCCTGTGTTTGGCTTAAGAGACCAAAAAAAAACAATTTATAAAGCGATATAATATTGTTATTAAACGAACAAAACAAAAAAGAAATTGGGATGTCGGAAAACTGTATACAAGCGATATTTAGAATGCGCTTGATTCTGATTGACAGCCACGCTGGCCAATTGGAAGACTGCACAGGCCCTCATGCAAGCTGAGGATTCAAACGATGTCCCAGCATTTTATTAATTAGCTGTTTCTCAGCGAAGCGCAGCGAAACAGCTGTTGTTTTTGTTAAAGTTTTTTTGTTTGTTTTTTATTAGCTGTTTCGCAGCGAAGCGCAGCGAAACAGCTCTAGTTTTTGTTAAAGTTTTTTTTTTTCCTTTTTAGCTGTTTCGTAGCGAAGCGCAGCGAAACAGCTATTGTTTTTGTTAAAGTTTTTTTTTTTCTTTTTTTTTTTTTTCTTTTTCAGCGCTTTCCGTACCGGAAGTGCATTGCAATAACACATGTTTCATTCTGAACGCCCATTTTGCAGTGTTCCATAAATGCGATTGCAATGAAACTTAAGGGGACCAAAGGCAATAGTGCAATAGTGTGCATATTGCAATGACGTCATAATTACGTCATCAGGTGTCAAGTTACACTAAATCAAAGATTAATAATGAAAAACATTAAAAAATTAATAACTCCTGAACCACATATGCTATCAATTTCATCTATATGGCATATTGTAGGTCGTTACACACTCCGTATTTCGTTCACAGATATGACCCCATTTTGACCTTAGCTTCCGGTCCAAACCGGAAGTTCCAGTTTAAAGAGCTCTACAGCCAATATGATCAAAAATAATGCTATGATTTCTGTGTATGTAATCATCAGTATGGCGTACTGTTTTGGATAATGGGTTTGATGACGTCATCATATGCAAGAGTGCCCTCTAGCGACAGGTTTAAAAAGACGTTATTTTCAATTGTACACTTGCCAATGTCACATTACCACAAATGATATGTCATATTGTAGCTTATGAATCAACTTAAATATCAAAATAAATTACGTCATAATGACATCATCAGGTGTCAAGTTACACTAAATCAAAAATTAATAATGAAAAAACATTAAAAATTAATAACTCCTGAACCACACTTGCTATCAATTATCATCTATGTGGCATATTGTAGGTCGTTACCCACCGTATTTCGTTCACAGATATGACCCCATTTTGACCTTAGCTTCCGGTCCAAACCGGAAGTTCAATTATAACAACGTTGTTAGAGCTCTACAGATACCGTGTGCTGCATAGAGAAAACAATTACACACGGCTGGCTCCGAGTTTTGCATGAAATAGCGCCCTCTTCTGGTTGAAGATCGAGTTCTAATGGTGTTCGTCATTGGGAACAGATGAAGGCTAACACCGTCTTTGGTGGTGTTGCTGCATCCTGCAGAAACACATCTTCCCGGCATTTTATTAGTTCCGGAAACAAAAATCACGGAATAAATGAAATCGACGCTACGTGTGTGAAACGTTTGTATGTACATGTATATGGACATCATGTACACATCGGATCTTCCCGACCTTACGTCACATATCTTATGCAAATGAAGCTTCCACCATGGGGCGGGATTGCCTCCCCAAATACTTCAAACATTGTTTTAAAATACTTGTACTCAGAAATCAATGATTAAATAGACACAGGTGGGTCTCAAAAACAATATTGTATTACAAACGCCTTAAGTACACACACAATAAAGGATGTCAGTCCCCCTTTAAATTTTATATTTAAAAATATCATAACTCAGTTACACTTTTGATTTTTACAAAATGTACATCATCAGAAGTAAGCCCTGTTTTGCATGGAATTGCCTTTTTGTTAAAGTGCACATATGGGAAGATGAAATTTAATTACATACATTTGAAGCAACTTTCTACTTTGACTGTGTGAAGTTATTTCTTTTTCAGAGAAGTATTGTACCCCCCCCCACCCCCCCAGCTCAATGTTGAGTGATTGCATGTAGTCCCACTTTGTACGCACAGACCATAGAGGTAGGAATAGACAGCCTAAACATACACGCAATCATCTACAACATTGAGCTGGGGCTGGGGTGCAGTCGACCCGTCAGACCACACTAGGACCGAAGTCCAACTATTGACCGAAGCCAACGGATCGTAATAGGGCGAAGCTTCAACAAACAAAATGCTTCCCACTGCCGGCCGGTGACCTCCGTGGGTGAGCGGATGAGCGGTACTGAGACAGTCGTAGTTAGAATGTCCCGGTTTTAGAACGCCTGACACAATGACTCTCCAATGCATGCCTTCCTTTATTGTCCTAACAGTCTTACATAAGTCTCACACAAGTCTTCCATTCTCTCAAAGAAAAGACCTTCAATGTGAAACATCTGTCATTATAGTGGATGCTTGTAAATATTCAAACATTCCTGAGTGCACGATACGAGCGCTTTTACGGTGATTGGATGTCACCAGGGTTACGCAACAGGTTTACCATTTTGACAGTAATAAAGATTAAAGATTATCAGACCTTTACTTGACGGTTTACCATTTTGACAGTAATAAGTTAAAGATTATCAGACCTTATTAGACGTTTGCTTCGGTCGAAACCAGAAGTTCAAATACAGCAATGTTGTTAGAGCCGCTCAAAGTGGAAGTTAATATGATAAAAAATAGCGAAACAGCTGGGTATTCGTTCACGAATACAATTGAGCTCTAGTTTTGTTTTTTAATTGTTCTTTTTCAGCGCTTTCCGTACCGGAAGTGCATTGCAATAACACATGTTTCATTCTGAACGCCTGTTTGCAGTGTTCCATAAATGCGATTGCAATGAAACTTAAGGGGACCAAAGGCAATAGTGCAATAGTGTGCATATTGCAATGACGTCATAATGACATCATCAGGTGTCAAGTTACACTAAATCAAAAATTAATAATGAAAAACATTACAAAATTAATAACTCCTGAACCACATATGCTATCAATTTCATCTATGACGTTATCAGGTGTCAAGTTACACTAAGTTAAAGATTAATATTGAAAAACTATTAAAAAAATTATAACTGTTGAACCACAATAGCTATAATTATGATCTTTGAGCCATATTGTAGGTCGTTACCCACTTGACAATTCGTGCAAATATGACCTTATTGTGACTTTTGCTTCCGGTCGAAACCAGAAGTTCAAATACAGCAATGTTGTTAGAGCCGCTCAAAGTGGAAGTTAATATGATACAAAATAGCGAAACAGCTGGGTATTCGTTCACGAATACAATTGAGCTCTAGTTTGAATTTTTATTTGTACTAATCCTTGACATTTTTTTTCTTTCAGTATCTCAAATGAAAGCTTGTAACTTCCTTAATCAGTTCGCGTAGGGAATAAAAAAGTTTTTCTGGGCCCCTGTGGCGGGTTTCTTTTTCCCACACACACGTTAATGGAAGCTTCCACAGCGGGTGGCCGGCACTTCCGAGCATGTCACTGTACACGCATGGCTGAACCGAGCATGCATACAAATATTCCGGAGTTTCCTATGGCATGTATAGACGCTCTCCGATCTGTGGTGCAAACAAATATTGCGTGTATACACGGCCTCCGACGTGAACTAGTTAACCCCAGAAAAATAGCAACGCAACATTTAAATATTGTTTACCATCAAATCAGCCCAAATACGGGCGATACTTCGTTAACTTTTTAGTATAAACCAGCGACATACCTGAGTGTCTTTTGGATGCCATAAATGGACACCCTGTTCTTTTTGTAATACGCACCCAAAAATATCGCTAGATGAACAATTAGACACCCTGTCTTTTCATGATTCAATTCAATTCAATTTATTAAATTCGTCATGCAAAACATGCAAATTGTTTTCCCAGTCAATTTAAAAACAAGACTATCAATAAAAAAATACAGAAATATACCAAAATTAACCCTCCTACTGTTTGACCATCAGAAACCATTCAAAATTTCCACTTACCAAAATGGCCATTGGTTTTGTACACACATGGTGATACCATTTGAAAAGTGTTGGTAGCAAGCTTTACTACCATTCAAATCCATTCAAATGGTTTTTGAATGGTGGATACACTACACCTTGGTGTTTCCATAGCCGAATGGTTTCAAATGGTGAATGTACAACACAGTGGCTTATAAATCATTCAAATGGTTTTGAATGGTGGATACACTACACCTTGATGTGTTTCACAAAACGAATGGTTTCAAATGGTGCATCAACTTGTCTGAAAAAGGCACCAGAAGTTTGGGCCAATACTTTAACGACTGCTCAATGGGCCGTAAGAGGACCGCATGCCTTCACCGCAGCTGGAAGGTAAAAATAGTCTGGTGCCTTGTATGTATTGAGAGCTATCGCTATAATCTAACTTAAGTATACTGGGAACTTAAATTCATAAAAAAAGCTCAAATACAACCATACAACTTTTGCCAGCCCCACCCCTTAGAATAGAATTTTGATCTAGATAACGAGTTATTATACTGTCTGATCACTGATGGGAGAAACGAATTATTAAACCTATTTGTGTTCACCCGTGGATATCAAATTCTCCCAGACCTGTTAAAAAGTAATACCTGAATGGAGAGTGTGTTTTCCCTCCGATACAAGAGTCGGGAATTTCTTTTCCAAAGCGTCATTACACAACGAGCCTAACTGTTTAACATCAGCTCCTATCACCCTACTAGCTTATTTGATTATACGATTCAATTTCCTAATGTTGTCTTGAGAGAGACCATTGTACCATACAATACTACAAACTGATAACATAGATTGAATGACAGCCTGGTGAAACAAAAATAAAATGTCACTCTCTGATATAAGCAATGTGGACCCGCTCTTTCAAAATACTAGCTTATATTCACTCACTACAAGTCACTCATATGAATGCAAAACACACAGGACACACAAAGCTTTCTCGTTTCAGGTTTATAAAAAACGCCATGTGTTTACACAATACTGCACGCTACACTATTAATACTTCAGCAACATTCAGAAAAAAAGTCTTAGATTTACATACAAGGGGAACAGATTGAGAAAAGGGTAGGGGGTCGTCGGGTTATTAGAACTTTAATAACTGCAGAGGAGCCACTGAATCCCTTTCCAAAAATGCATATTTTGAACAATGTTACATTTACACCATTTCAACTCTTTCAACACCATTATGTAGTACTTATAAGGCTGTGTTATGTATCCGGATACCCGACCGAAATGGTCATTACCCGGTTCCATTTTTCGGTTCCAATTACCCGTAAACGACATTTTAAAATTCCGACTGAACATTTTAAGCCACACAAAAGTATGGAAGTCTCTGATTGTTTGCTAACAAAATGAAGAAAACTTAGAGGAAGGCTTTAGCAGAAACATTTGCCGACAGCCTTTCACAGACTTGCTGGCTTTTGTTTAAAAGTTGTGTTCGTATTGGTTATTTTATACATTCGGGAGTAATTGTGTTTTTTATACAAAATTGTTTTCGGGTACCCGGGTATCCGGGTATCCGGGTACCCGGGTATCCGAAGATTTCCATTTTCGGGTATCTGGTTCCCGAAATAACCGAAAACGCACAGCCTAAGTGCTTGTAGTTTTCAACTGAGATAAGGTTTTGATAACACCATTTTCAATGTGCGACTCAAACACGGTGCCAGCACTTTTCTTATCCTTCCCTTTTTTTAATTAATTTTTTTATTATTACTGAACAATGATCCTCTTCAGTCGATTTGAAATCAAATTTCACCATCTTGCATTCTACATCAATTACAAACCTGGCACCAAATGAACACAAGAGGGCAGTATCAATGGCTTCCAGTGGACCAAAAAGCCCTGATCAAATAGGGGCATTAGGGAGCCACACAAAGTAAAGACCATTGCAAAACCGTTCCAAATTATGCCTCCCCTCTCTTTCAGCGTTTGCACTTTATACAAATGAACTTACCCATAGTGAGAGTCGGCCAGCCCAACCAGGCTTCAGTAGTTTATCATTCTCTTGACTGCTTCTAGACACCTCCATTTGTCCGGCAGGTAGAAGGGTTCAAAGATGTGTGGGAAGGGGGAGTCATATCCACAGACTCGCTGTATCGGGGCTTCAAGATGGAGAAAACACTCAGCCTATGGTGAATGAAGATAATGAAATCAGATATAGTTGAATAAAATAAAGATGGAATCATAGTGACTGGGGGGGAGGTACCTGGTCTTTAAATGGCAGTGAAAGATAAGATTTTGCTGGTATTATATATCAAAAAGGTACACACACTTTAAGATTAGCTATTCAAAGCAAAGCATTTTTTTCTTTTTCTACTGACCTGATAACTAAGTGATAACTACTGACCAGATGCAAACAGAAGGTAAACATTCAATTCAAGGGATTTTTTTTACACAGCATCAAGCAATGCGCACCAGTAATTCAATGAAGAATGAATTCTCCAGTTTGTGACAAAGGTGCTTTTATTTGGCCTGCCTCTCCCTGCCCCTGTATTGTCACCATGCATTCATTCATGCATGCCATTCAGACTGTTCTTTGATTGGGCAATAAACATATTTTGCACTCGATATCAGGTATCCCAAATAACTTGCCAACAGATCAACAAGGCAATCTGTGCAAGTACAAAGCTTGTTTTGATGCAGACATGGGAATAAAACCTCTAGTATAATGGAAGTCGAGTATAATTGCTCACTAATCTTATTAACGTTTCTCATTAATTTCATGTTGGCTTAAAGATGTATCCTCTGTGCCTTTCACTATTATAACAGCAATTTCCAGACATTTTCTTTTTCATCGGAACGTTGCAATTTACTTGAGTAAGTGAAAACAAAATCTTATAAATAACGCAATTCTAACAATATATATATATATATATATAATGCAAAGCATGTTTTAACAGTTAATATGTACTGAAATAAATGTATGGTGGGTTCTGTCATAAATTCATTTCAGTGTTTTTTTTTTACTGTTAAACCAAGCTTCTGACAACTATTTTGTGAAAAATGTTCATTTTAAACATTAAGTAAGACTAATTGCGGTGACACCATGTGAAATTCTCAATTGAGTAGTAATTAGTTCTGTAAAGAACTGGAGGTACAACTCGACGTTTCGATCAGTATGCTCTGATCGTCCTCAGGAGAATGGTTATGTGATCAGAGCATACTGATCAAAACGTCGAGTTGTACCTCCAGTTCTTTTCAGAACTAATTACTCCTCAATTGAGATTCCACATGGTGTCACCGCAATTAGTCTTACTTATCATCCTCACCATGCAAAGCTACAAGTTTTACCTATTTTAAACATTGTTTTCCTTACTTATAGGAAATTATCAATGTTCCAATGGGTAATTCCATGGTTACTCACGTTATGAGATATTGGGCCCACTCTTAATGCCATAATTTCCTTATATTTCACTCATCGGTTTTTTTCACAGTAGTTACATTATACCCAGACCTTACTCAGCAAAACAACAAAAATAATTTCAAAAATTTGTTACATGTAATACGCTACATAAAAGAAATAAGCTGGTTACTCACGTTACATTTTTCGAACATGCATAAAATGTCACTTTTTCTGTTACAATGTATATGTGACCCGCTCTGGGAAAAGGTGATATAAGTCGCGCTATGCATTAATGCACAATGGGCCATTCCATGTTGAGAAGGTTAAACATTTTTGCAGATTTGATTTTTTTGTTGTTGTCTTGTATTGCATCTTTGATTTCTATTTTTTCAGATTTCATTCACAGAAATGTTTATTTCCATGAATAAAGTGAAAAAAATCCATCATTTTGTGTGCATTGTTGTCTTGTTTTGTTTTAGACTGAATACGTTACGCGGGACAAAAGGCCATGATTTGTCCCTTCGATTACGAAATTCTTCTATACCCACCTTGCAAAGTTTGGTATCGTCTGATAGCTTGACATCCACTATTTCCAAATTTGGTTATGCTTTAGGCCATAGGTCAGATGCAAATGAGCTACGAAGAAAAGAAATTGATAAACAAACTACCCCTTGTTGCTACGGGTGTCGCCGTCTCGTAACACGTGTGTACAATCACTGGCCGTTATTGGACAATACGGCCCATACTGGCTACCGCGCATGCGCACTAGTGCCAATTTAGCTTGCAGCGCATGCTTCACCCTTTCGTTGTTTACGTGGCTGTTCGATTTAGAAACTAACGTTACAATCTTTCTCAAAATATCGTATTTTCCACAATTTTAGTTTTGTATTTTCTTTAGTATATCTTCGTAATAATGTGTTCGAAGAATCGTTGTTTTGCCGATGCATTAAACGAAATTCGTGATGCCAACCTTCACGGTATTGAAGATGAGATCGTTGGATTTGTGAATGATTATTTCATGGGCGACAATGTCGATGACGACGGGTTCTCTGAATCGCATGGCGGCAGTGACATTGCAGGGTTACTGTTAGTGAAAATGACCCAATTGACCCCAGACCAACCAATGTTAGTTGTGGACATTGTTCCCTTCGAGGATGCAAGAGAAAGTAATTAATGGTGCCCACGAGTGTGATACCGACCGCGTAAAGGCCGGGGATTTCAACTGCAGTTGCCAGCTTTACGTTACCGCGGCGGCCCATGTTCCCAGCGTTTTTGTTTCCTTGATATTCTTTCTTTGAGTAATAGTCTTTGTTACTTAGTTTGGGTTTAGTAAGAATTTCTCAAGTAATTTTTTTAACTCATAAAATTTAGTTTTGGGTATCGGGGGAAAAATAAAAATTAATTAATTTTTTTAATTAATTTTTAAATTAATTTATTTTTTAATTAAATTTTAATGTATGCAATAAGATAAAATATTAATAGAGTACCAGATTCAAACAAAGTTCCATCATAAGCCTACACCATGGTAATTTCCCCCCTTTTTAAATGTAGGCTACGTAATGTACTAAGTTGTACACTCTATTCCTTTATTTTACACCAAAAAATATTTTAATGATTATGCAAATTAATTAAAGCTAATGATCTGAACGAGTAAAATCTTTAAAAAATTGTAACATCAATGGAAAAATATTAACAAATCACCCACGAAAATTTCAAACAGATGGCATTACAGGAACATGTTCGTTGCTAGGTGGAATTAATGTGAGCTTTTCAGCATCATTTTTCAACGACGCAAGACATTTCAAAGGCCGTTTTCTCTGTTATGTAAATCAGTCATCATGGAAATTATCAATATGCAAATACGCAATTATCTCCATAACGGTAAGGGCTACAGAGCTCTACCATATACCAAATGAAAGCTTATGTTGTGTGCTTTCCAGCCATATATAAAACTCAATTTTTAATTTTTGCGACATATACATGTATAACCTTTTCTCAGAGCGGGTCACATATAGCATACACACAACAAATTTCTGAAATTCTTATTTTGTGCTGAGTAAGGTCTGGGTATAATGCAACTACTGTGAAAAAAATGATGAGTGAAATATGTACATGTAAGTAAGGAAATTATGGCACTAAGAGTGGGCCCAAAACCTCAAAAATGTAACGTGAGTAAAATATTTCTGGTAAAACATGGGTGATGCATCGTTTAGGGAGCCAGATTATATATATATATATATATATATATATATATATATATATATAGGCTATGCATCCATACATTAACCCTAACTCACTAGGCCCATTTGCTTACACATACATGTAACATGAATCCTTCCTAAACTCCCTAGGCCCATTTGCTTACACATAACCTGAATCCTTCCTAACTCCCTAGGCCCATTTGCTTACACATAACCTGAATCCTCCCTAACTCCCTAGGCCCATTTGCTTACACATAACCTGAATCCTTCCTAACTCCCTAGGCCCATTTGCTTACACATAACCTGAATCCTCCCTAACTCACTAGGCCCATTTGCTTACACATAACCTGAATCCTTCCTAACTCCCTAGGCCCATTTGCTTACACATAACCTGAATCCTCCAAAATTCTTCAGCAGTAAAGCAAGCACATGACATGTATGTACACATGTGTTTCTAATCTGTGATACATGTACATGGCCAGGGACCCCAATCACTACAACAAACATGGATGTACATGTACCATGGAAAGGCAAGTATGCCTAATAACCTCAATCCTCCAAAATCCTTCACTTTAGCAAAGAGCATGTAGCATGTACTCTCAATCCTTCAAAATCCTTCACTTTCGCAATGAGGATTGTGGAAGATTTGGGAAGGTTGGTGTTATAGAAATCAATAAATATAGAAACTGAATGACGAATAATTCAGCTCAGTTAGTTAACAAAATCTGAGGTACTTGTGAAAATGTATATACTTCTTTTGTGTCCACAAACAGCTCACAACAACCATCACCCAAATTGCCAACAGTTTGACTGAAATGTTGTGAAACATTATACAATTTGTGTTTTCTCTGAATCTTAATATAGATATTTCGTCATCTGAAAAAAGTGCTGACTTTCCTGAAGCAAATCAGACATGGCTGAGTGATCAAAACAGTGAGCTATCAAGCAACCTGTTCTTTTCAGAACCATCGCAATTTTACAGCTTATTAGCGAAAAAGCATGGTTCTATTGCAAACAATTGTAGCCGGGGTGTGATTTGACAAAACTAAAAAAATCCAGAGAAATGGGTAGCGGGCCTGGGTCTCTCTTTGGTCTAGAGGACAAAGCCCCCTGAACCTCCTGGATGTTTAATTTTGGAGGATTTACAGACTCTCCACATCCCCACAAATAAGAAACTAGAGGTTTGGACACAATACAGGCTACTTCTTTCTTTCCTTGGTGGCTATGTCTCTTCTTTCAAGAACATTTTGAGGCAAAGGGAGATTTGCAAAGAAATCCTGAAATCAGGAGAAATCCTGAGAAATCACAGGTGGAAACAAGGTGGAAATTTTTGAGAGAAATCTTTCAAAAGCTGTGTACACAATGATCATTTTCATCAATAATTCTCAGAAAAAATAGCAAGCTTAACGTCATTGTGCGTTACATGTAGACTTCATTTGCTGTGTGTTCCCGCAAAGTAAGGTCAAATCAAAGAGAAAAATATCTCAAAGCTATTTTGGAAGCATCAAACGAAAGCAAATTTCAGCTGGCCAAAAGGGAATACAATTTGACCTTGTTCGAGTCCATCAAATTACGAATGAGTCAAAAACACTACCTAAAATATTTCTTTCTTGTCAACAATACATCAGTAGCTAATTTGAAAAAAAAATGTAATGAAATCACCTTTGAGGTAAAAAAAAATGGGACAACTGACTGACCTTGTTAAAAAACAACACAGACTTTTATGTCAGGATACAATTTGATCAGCTTCAGTCTGAAGAACAGTGTCCAACAAAAACATCTTGAGTAAATTTATAATCAAATAAGGCCAAAAAACGTCTCCCAAGTCTGGTCATAGATTTGCTTCAAAATCGTGGGAACCAAATTCCCATATACAAAGTATGGTGACTAAGAGAGGCCTCACAAATCGGGCAAACGATTATGTGAAAAAGTCGTTTAAAGCACAGCACGTCAGACTTCCAATCCGGATCCAGCAATTTTGGCTGATAATTGGACATGATTTCATAGCAAAAAAGAAAAGAAAAAGAAAACTAAAAATGCTGACGCACGGGTCTGAGGTGATGCACTCGGAGACCAAAAACCAGAGACGTTTTTGTTGGCCTAATTCACAGGAGAAACTGACTAGGGCCCTTTTCGAAACCATGGCTTCACCTTCGTCTCCGGCTTAGGCTAGCTACGCTCCCTCGGTTGTTTTGACTAACACGTGCTTTGCGTTCAGGGCTTCAGACAGGAGGACGGAGCCTAAAGCCGGAGCCCAAGCCGAAGCCGTGGATTTGAAAACGGCCTAGGTACATAAATACATAGTATGGAGTAAAGAAATACAAAATGACTATAGGGGGGATTTAAACTGTGACCTCCGGGATGCAGTCTGGTGCTCTACCAACTGAGCCATCTAGCCATATTTTGTCAATATCTTTGTTTGGGGGGGGGGAGGGCTAGTCAAACATCTTTGAACAATAATATACATGTACCTTATAGCAAGAAATCTCTGAAATTTTTGATTAATTCGTT
Organism: Zoroaster sp. YZ-2022; assembly: GCA_029582265.1. Lineage (NCBI taxonomy): Eukaryota > Metazoa > Echinodermata > Asteroidea > Forcipulatida > Zoroasteridae > Zoroaster > Zoroaster sp. YZ-2022. The sequence goes on along the minus strand of CM055837.1, from coordinate 3,769,351 downwards.
TGAAAATTACTTCAAATAGAGGATTCTTCTTTTCCAATGGAAAAACTTCTCCAACAAACCATACCATAGTTGTAACCTCCAGTTCTTTTCAGAACTAATTACTACTCAATAGAGAATTTCACATGGTGTCAGTCTTAATTAACAAACCGTGCGTTTTTAAGTTTAAAATCAAAATTCACTTGTGATTTTCTCTTAAATGTGAAAAAAAAATTCTCATGTGTGAAGTTTGATATCATCATGACTACTTTACACAAGATATGATTTCAGATAAATTTGAAAACATTTTAATTTTTTTTTCTTCATTTCATCATTTTAAAGAGTGTCATTTTATAATGAAATAAACTCAGTTCCTGCCGTATCGTTTTTCTTCAACTGGCATGATAACTAAGTTCCTGTACCACCGAAGTCACCAACTAAAAAAATAAAAAAATACAGGATCATCTTGGCCAGGTAGAGTAAACTTTGACTTCTTAGCTAATGCTTTTTTTCTGTAACTCGAGCCTGTAACACAGACGATGTAAGATTTTATTACAAAATCCGAGGTCTTTACTTACCTGAACGGTTGCAGCAATTTCCCCAGCAAAGCCACCAGTGATTGGTGCCTCGTGGGCCACGAGAAGCCTGCCTGTCTTCTGTACCGACTGTAAGAAATTAATAATAAACAATTGTAAAATTTAAGTTACTGGCTTTACATTTCAAATCTGGTAATATCTTATCCAGGGGGATGATTGGGCAGTTTTGAAAAATCCACGTGAATTTTGCTAGGGGTATCGGGGCCACTGTTGTAAACAGCGCTGGGGTGAAATCTATAGTTCTGAGCGTTTGCTTTGCTTTCCTTTATTGCTTAAATCTTTAAAATCCAGAGGATCACAACATTGTGATTTGTAAAAATCAGAAAATCCAGAAAAATCCAGAAAAATCTCACCCCTGCTTATCAAAGGCAAAAAAAGAAAGAAAAATTTTAATAATTTGTTTATATTGAACATAAAATTTCTCAATAAATGGAAAAATTTTGGTTTAACTGTCAAGAAATAAAAAATGGAAGCTGGCATTTCAATGAACATACATGTATACAAATTTCTACAATTTTTGCCTTTCACCAATGTGACTGGTAGAACTTTATACAGTAACTCCAGGGAATTAAGGGTCTGTGGGAAAAATTCCACCGCCGTCTTGGGTGATTTTCCAAACCTACAACATCCTCAAGGTGCAGATTCCTTAATTGGACATGAAATTGTCCAATTCACCAAATTCACCAAAAAAAAAAAAAAAAAATGCAGAATGTGATTACAGCATAGTAATTTTGAACAGAAAATCCTGAATTAACAGTAGCAAATCTTGAATTAACATTAGCAAATCTTGAATTTAGTTTAGCAAATCTTGAATTTACATAAGCAAATCTTAAATTTACATCAGCAAATCTTGAATTTACATAAGCAAATCTGAAATTTACATAAGCAAATCTGAAATTTACATAAGCAAATCTTAAATTTACATCAGCAAATCTTAAATTTACATCAGCAAATCTTGAATTTACATCAGCAAATCTTGAATTTACATAAGCAAATCTTGAATTTACATAAGCAAATCTTAAATTTACATAAGCAAATCTTAAATTTACATAAGCAAATCTTAAATTTACATAAGCAAATCTTAAATTTACATCAGCAAATCTTAAATTTACATCAGCAAATCTTTAATGCTCTGTGATACATGAAAATCACTCATACATGTATGTTTATAATCACCACTTTAACAGATTGTAAACTTTCAGAAAATATCTTAACTTTGCTTATAAATATCTTAATTATATCCTGCTGTCAAGTAAGTGAAATTTGAAAGTTGATTTATTTTTAATAAGTTTTTTAAACTTCTTTATGTAAATTTGACATAATAATTTCTGCTTTCTCTCAGACGAAAACCAATTTAGACAAAATATATATGGGTCTGTCCACATTAAAACCCTCCTATAGGTTTAACACTCAAAGACACTCAAAATTTGTATGTCTCTCTTAACCCATTGACTTTGTGCAGTGCACTCAAATACATGCAAACACATGTGGCTGTGTGATAGGAGGTCAAACCCAAAGACACTCAAAATTTGTATGTAACTCCCAACCCATTGACTTTGTGCAGTGCACTCAAGGAGGTCAAACCAAGTACATACACAGCTCTGTGTGACTCTGTGGTTTGACCTATTGGCAATGCAACCAAAAATACTCAAGTAAGTGTCTGTGGGTGCCGTGCTGACTGGGCCAAATTTCAGCCTGGGCATAGGAGGGTTCTAATGGATACAAAAGTGTGACATTTTAGAGGAACATGGGACATTAATTTAAAAAAATTAAGTACTTTGTCATAAGTAACCTTGAGGATTGTGCTTTTCAAAAATTAAGACAACTTTCTCAGTACGTAAGTAATTACAAGGGGATCATCTTTAATTATTTAATTCTTTTATAACTTTCCTGTCAATCTTAAAACAAAATGTCTGTCCATGTTACAAACATAATCCTGCAGTTTCTTAAGTACCAATAACATGTTCTTATTATTTGGTATGCACAATCATTAAATGCTAAGGAATGTTCAGGAATAGACAAAATAGTTGCCTTTATTTGACCCTCCCATGTCACACTCCAATAGTTATCATATGTACCCATTAGGCAAAAAAAAAAAAAAAAAGTCTCCAGTTTCTGGTCATCGGTCGGCTTCAAAATCGATGCGGTGACACTTTTTTCCGGCCATCTTTTTTTTTTTGCTAACAGGGAAATTTGTGATATATTGTATATGCGGGGACCAAATTTCCCATATACAAAGTATGGTGGCTAAGAGAGGCCTCACAAATCGGGCAAAAGTTCACACCCCTTTGTGAAAAAGTCATTTAAAGCACAGCACGGCAGAATTCCAGACTTTTTGTTTTGGCCTTAATTAGATAATTATTTGATTATATGATAATCTGGTAATTGCCAATGATGTATTTTTACTTTAAACAAGATCAAAGGTACATCCTCTATCCTTCCTCAAGCGTATCAAATATAAATCTCCAATTCTAATCCCTTATCTGCGAAAGAAACAAGGAGGGGGAAAATTCCTTCAATGAAACACTCTAAGTGATTTTTACACTAACTGATACTGAAGAGATGTACCAACCCAAACCACTCAGACATCACTTATGCTTCATTTGTTTGCAAAGTACCAATTAATTGAAACGTTCCTTAACAATTTCCGGCAGATGGGGGCAAATATTTGCCTGGCGATGTACGCTCTGTCATTGTTGAAACAAACTATGCAAATTGACACTGAAGCGCCCACGTGTGGCTACAATATGACATACAGGTCCAATATGAATCGCCTGATTCCCTTTGATAAACCTCAAGCCTTCATACAATTTTTGTTACTGGTAAACATCTCCGTTGTTCGGTGATATTGGACACCGATCGTTCTTACAGAAAGCGATTTACATGTCTGGAAAGATCTGTTACAATTTTTTTTTTTTAAATAGTGTACAAATATGGGTCATTCGGTAGGGAAAAAAAGCAACTTGTTTTTGGTAACCAGTGTAACATGACACACATGTTTTCTATTATGAAACAGCTGTCTCAGGGAGTAGTTTCAGAGTGTAATTAATGTTAAAGGGAAGGTACAACATTGGCAACAACCACACAGTCAAATTTACAGATTATTATCTTAGAATGTACTTGGTTTTAAGTTAATAGAAGTACATGTACCGAGGAATTGTTTTCGTCTAAAGTGCTTTTTATCTTAGAGAAAACAGTAACTGTTAGGCCAAAGGAAAAAAGTCTCGGGTTTCTGGTCTCCACGCATCGGCATTTTTAATTTTCTTTTTGTTTTTTGCTATGAAACAATGTCCAATTGCAACCAAAATTGCTGGATCGCTTGGAATTCTGCCGTGCTGTGTTTTTTAAATGACTTTTTCACATATAGGGATATGAACATTTGCCTGATTTGTGAGGCCTCTCTTAGCCACCATACTTTGTATATGGGAAATTTGGTCCTGCATATACATGTAGCACGTATTTCCCTGTTGGCAAAAAAAACAAAAACACACCACCGCACCGATTTTGAAGGCGACCTATGACCAGAAATTGGAGACTTTTTTTTTTGGCCTTACAGAAAACAGTAATTGTTATGTCCAATTTACACAAAGTTGCCATCCAGCACTGTTTTTGTAAAACATAAAAACAAGAGTTGAAATGAACATTCATTACCCAATACCATTGTTGTATCTTCCCTTTAATTAATCCAGAAACGTGATCAATACATTACTTAATTAAAAATAGAAATTAATTGACCCATCTGACTTTTCTGACATATCCATACATTAATATGCAGACACATTGATGGTCTAATCAAAATATATTAACCTATTAACCCTCCTATGCACAGTGCAGTTGCCATAGAATTGTCAGACCTTTCAAAACCTTTCAAGTTTGCTGTACTGAAGGGTTTTGAAAGGTGAGAAAACTGTCTGACAAAAGGGACCTATGAAAGGTTTCGAAAGGTGTAACAACTCTCTGAACAAACTGGTGTTGAAATGTTTCAATACTTTCAAAGGGTATTGAAAGGTGTGGTTGTTCAGTAGCAACAAATTCTGGAGGGTTTTAAAGGGTTCATAATTATTGATAGCCATTTTGGCCCGTAAGCAGATTTTGAAAGGTTTTGAAAGGTCAAACCATAGGAGGGTTAAAGATAACAGTGGAAGAAAAGTTTTATGGGCCAATATCGTCACGATCAACAGGGCATGGAATCGGAAAGCTAGCTTGAGATTAAATTAGTGACTACCATAATACCCCACATGATAAGGTTATATTACCGTTGCTGCTGCATAAATGAGCTAGTAACTATCAGTCACTGTGTTCATCTTAATAAACTAGGACACTGATTCCATGCCCTGTTGAAAGTCTGCTCTGATCGTGACGATACTGACCCTTTAAGGGTTGATTCTGGTGATTAAATCTCAAATCTTGCACATTCTTCAAGAGCCATTCACCCAATAAAAAAATGTGTAAAATTTACATGGCTATTTTACAATATGTTCGTCAAATAAACATAACTTATAAAAAAGATGTAGCTTTCAGTAAGATCTAAGTTCAAGTTTGTGTGTAACCCTCGGGCATCGGCATTTTTTGTTTACTCCAAAATTATATCTAGAAAAAATAACAAAATCCAAATAGATATTAATCATCAAGTTTATTTCTAAAGAACAGGTGAAAAAATGAAAGTAAACAGCATGGAATTCTTGATTACTATGAATGCAAAAGCCTGTTTCGTTGTTTCTTCCTCACACTGTTAACTTAATAATACGATCACAACAGACCCCAAGTCATGCAGAATTTAATTATCATCGGTCTAAACTCAATTAATGGAGACCAGAATAGGTTTTAATTTGGGGAACGTTGTAGCGGCGTGGCCATCCCAGGGGACTTGTGGATTGGAGGGGGATTCGTGTGGCGGGATTAGCGCTCACATTTGCGGGAGGGATAATGTGAAATATCAATAAAGCTTGTGAAGTTACTGTTGAGGGCATGCATTATCTTGGATTATGACTTCCGAACTAGAGTCTGGTCACGAAGAAGATCTTAAATTACAGATCAGTTATCCTTAATATCAATGAAATATTGTGACCACCCGTCCATTGTGACCACCCGTCCATTGTGGCTATCTGTCAATTACTGCAGCTGTCTATTGCGACCACCTGTCCGTTGGGATCATCCATCCTTTGTGATCAGCTGTCCGTTGGGATCACCTGTCCGTTGTGATCACCTGTCCGTTGTGATCACCTGTCCGTTGTGACCACCTGTCCGTTGTGATCACCTGTCCGTTGTGACCACCTGTCCGTTGTGACCACCTGTCCGTTGTGACCACCTGTCCATTGTGACCACCTGTCCATTGTGACCACCTGTCCATTGTGACCACCCGTCCATTGCGGCCACCTATCCATTGTGACCACCCGTCCATATATAAATAAACCTGTCCATTGTGGCTATCTGTCAATTACTGCACCTGTCTATTGCGACCACCTGTCTATTGCAACCACCTGTCCGTTGGGATCACCTGTCCATTGTGACCACCTGTCCGTTATTGCCACCTGTCCGTTGTGGACACCTGTCCGTTGTGGACACCTGTCCGTTGTGACCACCTGTCCGTTGTGACCACCTGTCCGTTGTGACCACCTGTCCGTTGTGACCACCTGTCCGTTGTGACCACCCGTCCGTTCCACCCGTCCATTGTGATCACCGTTGTGGACACCTGTCCGTTGTGACCACCTGTCCGTTGTGACCACCTGTCCGTTGTGACCACCCGTCCGTTGTGACCACCCGTCCGTTGTGGACACCCGTCCGTTGTGGACACCCGTCCGTTGTGGCCACCCGTCCGTTGTGGCCACCCGTCCGTTGTGGCCACCCGTCCGTTGTGGCCACCCGTCCATTGTGGCCACCCGTCCATTGTGGCCACCCGTCCATTGTGGCCACCCGTCCATTGTGGCCACCTGTCCATTGTTTCCACCTTTCAATTGTGGACACCACTGCCACAACCTGTCCATAGTGGCCATCCATCTATTGTGGCCACTTTCCCTTAGTCCCTTAAGCGACGGCAATACAGAGGTTTGAGCATACCATGGAATGTACGTCATACAACCATATGTAGGTAAGCTCACACAAGCTTTACAAACTCACAAAACCAGCTGGAGGCATTAATTAATGAAATTACCACATTGCCTTCAAAACGTCCTACACGACCGTCTTCTTATTTGTGATTCCACGCATGCATTCATGCATCATTGGCCAATGAGGGCACACCATGCTCTGAATGTACATATGGGACAATGTACTACTCATCGTGTGCTGCGTAGAAGGCCTCACGGCTGTTTTCCTTTTAAAAAAGTACCCCCTCTGTTGTCGAAAGTTAAACAGTATGCAAATGAGGTGTTTGATCCTTCATTCTTACATCGCACGCGTAGGGGGAACGTGTGTGGTTCAAATCTATATTTGGTTTGTTTACATTTTGCTTTCTTGTGATTGGTTTTCAAGTTAAATATGCAATTTTTTTTATGAATATACAAAGTTTATTTAATAAAGTCACATGATAGCTTTTCCCGCAAAATTGAGGCTGTTTACACAAGTGGAATTGCCGGTGAAGTCTACGTAGTGGAAGGCAGCCATTTAAATGTCGTCTTTGCCTTGAACATTTGAAGACGTTTTTCTAGCTGTCGTCATGGATACGTCCGAATTTTTGATAAGCACAATCGACCTAGTAAATCAACGATGATGGCATCTACTTTTATTTTATCCACAAAGTAAGTCTGGGACAAGGTTATTTCCTTTAAAAAACTGTCCCCCAAAAATCAGTTTATGCGGTTGGTTTTAACCATTATTATGTACAAAGTAATGGCGTTTAACGTACATACATGTTTAGTGTATCCATCGTGGACGCGTTCCGTGTTTACGTACACCGTACACGGTTAACTCGTTTCGATCGTGTGTATTCTGAATATGCATAGATAGGATAGCCATTTTTACAGAAACAGTTGTGTACGGTTACTGTGAATTATTGCAAAAAGACATGTACTGCATCAAATGAACATTCAGCCTGATCCCTGACAATGAATACATTTGGCCTCGCAGTCTTTAAGCTTATTAAAACACAGTGGCGTTAAATTAATAAATGATAGGCAAACTTTTTCGTTGTTAATAAAGTGAAACTTGTTTCAACAATGTTTGTTTTTACATGTATTGAATTCAGTAGTTCAATAGATAGGCCTAACATGCCTAACATTATGAATGTGAATGTAACTTCACACTGTACATTCATTGTACAGTTACGGTAGACTGCATTTTCATCCGCATGTCAACTTTGCACTACATTTACATGCTTGGAAATATAATGGTGCTGAACAATCCAAGAGAACGGTCTGGATGAGTAGTGTTATTTTTTAATGTTTTCATAGAATTATGGAACCCTTACTATTATTTTATTATCATTTCTTTCAACCAGGAATTGAAAACAGTTTACAACATTGGCAGTTGGCTCCTATTAATTTAGGACATCTACGACAACAGGTAATTTAACTAGAAATAGTATTCAGTCTAATTCTTATTTACATGTAGGCTACTTCTTATGAGACGATTTCTGCTTTTTCAATTTATTTGTGTTTCCTCCATTTGTCCTTCATGTCCTCTGTTGTTATTCTCCAATGATAGTTCAAAGCAACTTGTCCATTCTCATTTTTGTCATTTCAATTTTGTTTGTTACATAAAGGCCTTTGTACATTATTTATAAATTATTTACATTGTAAATGCTCTGCTTCCAGTTTTCTCTAAAGTTCTTTTGAGTATTCACCACTGGTCCTTTTAAATGATAAGTGCAAAACTTATTTTAAAAAAAAATATTTTCCTTGTGTTTCAGGCTCTGTATAGCTTGTTCAATGGCAACTGGAATTGGATCTCCAGGTTACTGCTTTTTGAGAAGGTTGGCAGCTTTCAAGATGTTGTCACTAGACTTGCTTCATCAAAAGTTGTACTAGGCCTACAATGTACATGTAGGTCTGTCTGGAGATGTTTTCTTAGGGCATACATGGGAAGACAGTTGATGCACTTTTCCAAGTGGAAGACACGATGACCAGACAACCACCACATTTTTTAAGTGGAACATGCAGTATTCTAGGACTTTTGGAGATTTTATTTTAAATTTCTTTGGTCGTCCTGGTTGTGCCTGTTTGTTGAACTGTTCACAAACTTGGTAGTTGTCTACCCTCTCATGTTTATACCAGTTAGGCATGACTGATTGTCAGTGCCTTAATTTTCTAGCGCAAGTATACATTTACCTATATTATATTTTGGTTTATATGGATGTCACATTGTTTTGATTTATGCAATATATACACAATTATTAATCATATTGCAAATAAATTTATATTTATTACTTTTATAATCACTTCAAATGATTAACGTCATCAGCTTTCATGTTCCATTTTAAGATTCAATTAATAAGTTTTTGAGTCACAGCATAATAAATCCACTTTTATCAATCTTGACCATCTTAGAATGGTTGTTTTTTGTCTATATCCATCTGGTTGTTGTCTACATTGCCTTTATTTGTGACTGTTACTATTTATTATTCCTTGGTTATAACATTTTTTATTTTATGTTGTTACACACCCCCTTCTCTCCTGACCCAATCCCTTTGTTCAACTTGTATACCCTGTTATGTTTATATAACATTCATATAAAATTACAATGTTCATTTCTCTTGTAGTGTTTGTAAGATTGTTGCAATTTTGGCCAAATAAATAATGACAATAAAATAATTGATGGATGTTGATCAGAAATGTCGTCCCATATACTCCAACCAAACACATATTTTGAAAAAAGGCCTTCCTGCGATCTGAATAGTTAAAAAAATTATGCTGCTTATCTTGGCCCTGTCATGTTTAACGTTTACATATAATTACAATGTTCATTTCTCATTTATTCTTTGTATGATTGTTGCATTTTGACCGAATAAATAATAATAATAATAGAATATTTGATGGTGTTGCTTAGAATTGTGGTCCCATGTTCTCCCACCAAATAATTACAGAAAATGCCTTTCTGAAGTCTGAACACCTGCTCATCTTAAGCCATTTACATGTAGCTTTAATCAGTCTATTACCATAATTCTTCATAACTTTGTCAGAGCATTTTTTTAAATGAAAATCAAAACTCATCTCCAGATAAACAGGAATGTGGAAAACAAAGTAACATGCTCAGTGATTTCCCATAACTTTTCACAATGTCCACCGCGCGTCGCTCACATGCACACATATACATATGAGCGCGACGCGTACGTAGACGTCCATGTATGTCTACGCGCGCTGTATGTAAATTCCTATTTGTTTGTGCACGTCACAAAGACTTCAAACCCCGCGTAAACACGACAATCAACTTAAACAAAACCTTATAAAAACTTGTAAAAAGTTTTGTCCCAGGAATAATATTTGGAAAATACTTGTAAAAACCTTTAATCTCACGAATGGAAATGTAGAAATATGAATGAAAAATTCTGCTGATGTTATAAAAGTGCATATTTGAAGGGTATAATTTCAACATGAATGTTAAGTAGGCAGACAATGAAAATCGTTCTTTTTAAAAAAAGTATATTTCTTTTAGTCCCAACAAATACAACATTTGAAAGAAAATTTCATATAAGTGAGAAAACATGTTTCATTTTACTTCAAATACAATCATAACATTTTCAAAGCGGGTCAATTCATGATTCATTCATGTAAACTTTATGGACTATAGAGGCTGACATGTTTATGCATGACGTCATGGTATTCCACTGGAGTAATGAAAAACAAACAGCCGTGGCCTGACAGCAAGCTCAAGAGAAGACACTATAATGACTTCCTTTCGTGGGCACAGACCGTATTAAATTATTTGACTAAATATACAGATTTATTTTTAAAACAATTTACTGAAAAATCAACAATCACAAAATGTTTAATTTCTAGCTCAGTGCCAAGCAAGTATTTTTCATGCACAATAAATTGTGAATTGAGTAGACTAAGACGTAGCAGACAATAGAGGGTGCTATACATCTCCCACAGTGTCTGCTCATAGAAGCCAACACATTGTATGGTCATAGATAATTATACTGTTAGATGCATTGGGTTTTCTTTCGGCTCTAAGAATGGAAAACATAATTGTAAGAATGGTTAATTATTTGTTCACCCAAAATTTATCCTAACTGGACGTTTTGCTATTAATTTGATGGAATTCCACCCTCTCCCCACACCCAGCATTTTTATAAAATTAATTCCGTCACCTGTAAAGAGTTAATCGCACACCCACCTTACAAATCGTCTCCGCATCCCATGGAACAATCGTCCGGAGGTCAACGACCTCGCAGGATACGCCCAGTTTCTCCTGGGCCAATTGGGCGACCTCGTGCATCACGTGAACCTGGGTGCCCCAGGCAAGCAGCGTCACGTCACTTCCTGTTTTGAGGAAGGGGTGAAGTTTTATCAATGGACAACTTGATTTTTCGATTTACAAATTCAAATTTAAGATATTTTTCCCAGTATAGGGAAAGTTATAACATCAGTTCAGGCCTTGTCTTTTAAGGCGCACCATCGCGCGCCTAAAATCATTTTGAGGCGCGCCAAAAACCACGCACCTACGTTCAGTAAACCTTTAAAAACCGCGCGCCTCGCTGACGTTAGCAGACCACTTCAGGCAATAGCGTATCTGGCCGATACGCTATAAATTGGCCGATACGCTATTGATATGCTATAATTTATTCCAAGGTTAAAAAAAATTTCCTTTGTTCAGTTCGAGAACTAATTGTGAACAACAATAATTTGTTGCCACTGAGGGATTTATTTCATCTTGTAGGAAGCTTTATTGATACATTTTAATTGGCCGGCAACTTTGTTTCTTTTCACGAGAATGTGTTTGATGCGCCGCATTTGCAACTGTGCGGCCTGCCGCGATCTATTTATGACATTCAACGTTAAACACATTGACACTGGTTCCGCTACTACACTGCTTAGATAAAAACCAGATGAGTGGGGTACCCGCGTGCCAGGCAGAGTCGGGATAAACACCGCAAAAGTGAAGTCTATAAAAAGTGTCTGTCGTGAGTTACTATGATCATTGAGGAAGGCATGCTATGACATGTTTTCTCAAATAATTATTTCTGAAACAAAATCTACTGTCGAAATTTTTTTTTGAGTGAAAGTTAAAAAACAACAACAAGAACAACAACCACCGGTAAACGGTGGTTGTTGAACATCTGATGTCCGCCGGGCCGGCCGCCAGCAGAACTGAGTTCGACCTATGGAAACAGTTTTGTCTTCATGGCATCAAAACATTTGTAAATCTCATTCTAGTATCATTTCCCAACCACCACTTAAGAAGTTGTTATTGATGAGAACAATTTAAAAAAAAAAAACGAAAATCGGAAATGCAAGACTTGATCGGCTATTCCCGGTCCCCAGGATATGTTGCACCATGCAAACAGGCCTCCGTTTACTTTTAAATCAGGAGTAACGGTAAACACTTTCTAAAACTGTTTTTCTTCTTAATTTTTACATACCCGACCGCTATTTATTTAATGCCGAAAGCATTATTTCTGAGCTGAGATTCTCCGCCACAATACACAGAATTTAATTCCACAAAACAAAACATGCCAAAGATTTCTGAAGCTTTTCCGAGGTAAACAATTCACCAATAGTTTGCTCTCAGTCGAATAAATAGATGTTACCATTCTGCTCCATCCAGTCATAATTTTTTAAGTAGGTCTAGATTTATTGTTTTAAATTTTAGGCTTTGAAACAACTGATTAAAAGACGCATTTCTGCCGACAGTCGGATCACTCACTCGCGCCACTTAGCCTTGGGAGAATGTATACTGGTATCCTGTAATGCTGTTTCATACATGTATAGTTATATAGCTTGGAAACCAGCCAAGAACTAGGTCCCAGAGGTAAATGTCACCTTGTCTGGGCGTGTAAAACCACAACCTGTCAGTCATTGTCAAGTGAACAATAGCCCCAACTCTTGTCTTGGCTCTAATCCCAAATTGATACATTCAACATTCCAAAGTCACAGACAGTTCTTTGATGTGAACCTGTGACCCAGAAATTGTGTCTTTTTGGTTGCGTTGTCTTGTTTCTTTTTCTTTTAAAATACTTTGAACAGACTGGAGCTGGATAATTCTAAGGCGTCTTTACAGCTGGCCTATGTTTTTTAAAAACTTCGCTGAGCTTTTTTTTATTTACGCAGTAACTGTGGACTTGGAATATAGAGCTCTTACCTACCTGCTGTCCAATAAAATACTTTATGAAACTATTTACCTGGGTGAAGCTTGCACTGCAGGGTTTCGTTTGTAAGAACCATTTTATTTCTAGTTTTGTCAAGTTTAATTTAAAGTAGGCATAAGTCAAGGAATATATTGTAATGTATTATATGGAATTTTTTTGATCATATCTGGCTTTGAATTATTGATAAAAACGATTAACTTTACTCACACGTTTAAAGCTACAAACTAACAACAATCCAATGTAAAGTGAATAAAACAATAATTAAAACAATAATTAAAACAATAACAACATGAGTCATGTAGGCTCTACTCCATTTTATATTTAAAAATGGGTTTGATATTAGTTAAGAAAAATGTGACAGAATTACATGTGCACATGTAACCTACCAATTGAAAAGCAAGAAATATTTGTATGTCTAAACAAAATATGGTTTTGTCTGACAAATTATATCATGCAATATGCCCCTAAATAGCCTCAGATTGCACCAGAGAGCATCTACAACCTAAAAATTTCCCAGGGTCCTTAAGCGGGCCCTGGACCCCATCGTTAGGGTTTCGCGCTATGCGCTCGCAGATTCGTGTCATACAAATGGCCCTACGCTATAATTTCATCCTGGCTAGAACACTGAAAGCGTCCTTTCTTTATTCTACCACGTCTATACTGAGCTGAGGCAAGGTTTGCAGCTGACCAAACCTGATTCCACACGATTCCGGGAACCAAAAGTAAAACAGCTCGCCTAGGCCAACTTTTACCAGTCTAGGCGAGCTGTTTTTCACTCGCCTGCATTTTATTCAAGGCAAGGCCTGCAGTTATTACCTGTTCACAAAATAAGCAAATTATTATCTTAAAACTACCTTGATATAAAATTGGTAAAGACGGGAATCGGTTTTTCTTAAAATTTGAAATGCTCTCAATAGGGGTGACGATATTGAATTGTTTTGATAGTCGATGATATCGGTTATATACGATATTATTGTCTCAATACGTGGATTTTTTTAAATACATGAAACAATGTATGTATCAAACATTAGCGACATTGGACATCGATATATGATCTACTTTTACAAGTTCTACAGGGAAGTTGTGTAGGTAACGAAAAAAAGACCACGCAGTGGGAACATGAGCGGCGCCGCATCGTGAATTTTTTAGCTCTTCACAGTACCGTAACTTCGTTTGATATCATCATATAATCACTCCAGCGATATTTTAACTAAAAAGACCGATATAAATTTGATATCGGCTATATTTTAAGAATATCGTCAACATGGCGATATTTTGATATCTTCAAAATCGATTTATAACCGATTTAGCCGATAATTATTTGAATATCATATCGTTACGATATTATCGAGATATCGTCCACCCCTAGCTCTCAAAAAATGACTCTTTTTTTAATTACTTGAAATACAGATTTTTTTTTCTTCCGAAGTTGGGTGGGTAACAGAAATAAAACAACCGCACTCCTATTGCATTACCCTCAATCTTTGATTTCATTCATAGTCTGTACAAAGATTCACGGCACCGATAATTCGTGGCTGCATTGAATCACAACCAGAATTTTTGTTGTTGTTTTCTCTACCGCCTTGAATTGCATGAAAATTTTGCAGGTAAGGGAGTCAGGGATGTGAGGCGCAGTTGAATTGAATTGTAGTTAAGATTAGCCTTGTTACGTTTTACCAAACTTTCGTTACTTACCTTCAACCAACACCTCAGCCTGCTCCAGTGGCAACATGTAATCTTGTACAGGAACTTGCTCCACTGAAACAAACCAGTCGATAAAAACAGTCAGATTCCCTTATAAATGTCACTTAGCTTGGAGCACAAATCATCAGGACTTCAGACCGATATGACTTGTTTACACACAGTCTTATACCATGCTCGATATGCGACAGAGTGCCGCCCCTCCCCCAAATGTCCCTATACACTAACACACTGTTGTTCTATTGTTAACGGACCTCTCTCCCCGAAATCCTCTAAAGAATTCCGAAGATTCCTGGAACACAATGAAGACACAATGGGAAGGGGGGGGGGGGGTGCACTCTGCCGCATATCGGGCATCATATGCACAGTCTCAGTTAGTTTTCTCCCTAAAACGTCCAATGTGAACACTTTTGACAACCCTCCCATGTTTAATTACACCCACCTGCTGCTTGGTATAAAACCTTGGGTTCAAAGAACACACATGGATTCTTGTCTCAAGGACATGTTGACCAAGGTCCGAGTTAGTTTTCTCCCCAAAATGTCCAGTGTGAACACAACCTCTCACAACCCTCCCTTGTTTTACAACACCCCTCTGTATACAACCGTGGGTTCAAAGAATACACAGATTTTCATCTCATATACATGTTGACTACGGTCCGAGTTAGCTTTCTCCCCAAAATGTCCTGTGTGAACACAACCTCTGACAAACCCTCCCATGTTTTCTTCCAACTCACCTGCTGCTCGGTATAGAACCTTGGGTTCAAAGAAAATACATGGATTCTTATCTCGTATACAAGCCAAGAGCAGGCCTTTAGCTTGTATTGGGCTTCTTGGGATAACAACCTACAAACAGCAGAGAAATATTACATAAAGTTATTCTCTTTAAGGGAATGTATAACATCGGTAATTAATAAATTATTAATAACTTGGTGTAAATTTTGTACAAGTATGAATCACCCTGAGCAATTATTATGTCTCAAAGGCTTTCACCTGAGTGAAAACAGGAATTGTAATTAAAATAAGACTTAAGGCTATGCATGGTGGAAATAGATCATCGTGTGCCCGAAAGGATGTAACAAAGTGTGACTGGCAAAAGGTCGTAAGCAATTAATATGCAAAATTGTGTCAAGAAAACTGAGTGTGAAAGTTTGGTCGTTTTTCTGCCATTTATAAGTCATTGTAGGAAAGTTAAATTCCGCATAGGAATGGAAAAACATGTCTTGGGAGTAATTCTAGCAACAAATATATAACAGTTATGCTCTACTTTTGTTTTAAAGGAGCCATTTTATTGCTTACGACCTTCTGCTGGGACAAAAAGTTGTACTTTGTGTGCCCGGAAAAAGGTCGTAGAGCCTTATGACCTTCTTCCGGGCACACAACAAGATAGAGTATTCAAGATTTGCAGTAACACCATGTATTGAAATAATTTCTTTTGAGTAGTGAGAGTTCTGAGAAGGACCTGTGGTTAAATGGATATTTCTATCAGTATGGTCTCATCGTCTTCAAGAGAATGCCAGAACGCTGGTGCTGAAAGGACTTAAATATCTTGGTTGAGGAATTGTAATGTCACTTTCAAAAAGTTACCAGATAAAACAGAATTGCTGGGAATTATCAGTGAAAGTGTAACACGGGTGATGCATCTTTAAAGGGGCAGTATTGTCACAATCAGAGCAGACTTCCAACAGGGCATGGAATCCGAGTCCTAGTTTAAGATGAACACAGTGACTGAAACTTACCTGCTCATTTCTGCTACAACGGTAATATGACCTTATCATGTGGGGTATTTTCAGTTAGTGAGTTAATCTAAAAGTAGCACTCTGATTCCATGCCCTGTTGATCGTGACGATATTGTCCCTTTAAAACCCTCCTACACATGGAGGCCACTCTGATCCACAAAATTCTGTTCTATAGCAACCTTCAGTACATACATGTACAAGCCTGCTGTCCTTTCCAAGTAATCTTAGAAAATCAACTGTGTGCCACCCAAGGCCACTGTAAATGTTTGAACATATTAGTATGGCCTGCAATGTATCAATGGGAGACCACCTTACCCTGCAATCTCAGTGGTGTGACAGTGCACAGAAGGGTAACCATAGGAGGCCACTGGCAACAGCTAATGGCTTGGGTGGCCTGAATGGGTTGTTTCAAAAATTGCACTGATTGTAGGAGGGTTAACCCTCCTACACATGGAGGCCACTCCGATCCACAAAATTCTGTTGTTTAGCAACCTTCAGTACATACATGTACAAGCCTGCTGTCCTTTCCAAG
Organism: Zoroaster sp. YZ-2022; assembly: GCA_029582265.1. NCBI lineage: Eukaryota > Metazoa > Echinodermata > Asteroidea > Forcipulatida > Zoroasteridae > Zoroaster > Zoroaster sp. YZ-2022. The sequence goes on along the minus strand of CM055837.1, from coordinate 3,752,566 downwards.
TAATCTTACAAAATCAACTGTGTGCTACCCAAGGACACTGTAAATGTTTGAACATATTAGTATGGCCTGCAATGTATCGATGGGAGACCACTTTGCCCTGTAATCTCAGTGGTGTGACAGTGCACAGAAGGGTAACCGTAGGAGGCCACTGGCAACAGCTAATGGCTTGGAGTGGCCTGAATGGGTTGTTTCAAAAATTGCACTGATTGTAGGAGGGTTAATGAACAGTTTGGGCCAATAGTTTAATGACTGCTCAATGGGCCGTAAGAGGACCGCAGGCCTACACCGAAGCTGGAAGGTAAAAATAGTCTGGTGCCTTGTATGTATTGAGAGCTATCGCTGTAATCTAACTTAAGTATACAGGGAACCTTACAACGTTCGCTGCATGTAGAGGTCTATACAACATACCTTTATCCCTGGTATATGGCCAAAGAAAGCTTCCGGTGATTGGGAGTGGTACAGTGCCCCGTGACCAACTGCCCCCCAAGGGGCTCGTATCGTTAATCCTCCTACGTCAAATATGTTACCACAGCGATAACGAAACTTAGAAGCTTCATTCACAATCTGTATAAAGTAAAAGCAAGCATATAATATAATTTTTTAAAGATGGAAGTCTTTGACGATGTGATACTCTTAGCGCTTTACCCCCCAGTCATTGGGCAAATATGCGTCCCAGTCAGGGCCGGGATTTGAATCCACATTCTGATGGCCGAGTCATCAGAATGCCAAGCCTATTGTTTACTAACCCTCCTATAACTGCATGGGTCAAAATCAGTCAAAATGTTGGTATACCGTAATTTCCGGAATATAAGCCGCGGCTTATACGTTGATTTTGACACAGTAAAAGTTGCCTGCGGCTTATACGCGGTGCAGCTTATACGCCGAGGTATGAATCTTGAAGAACAAAGTCAAAGCACAATGCACAATTAAGCAAAAATCGTTGGTAAACAGACAGAAACAGAAACCTAAAAACCTTTATTGTTCGTAGCGAAAATGGTCTGGTCATTGTCAGTTTTAGTGAGCGGACCTCGATACACACATATTTATTCAAAACTTCTGAAAAAATCGTTGCAACGTTTAGCGCCAGCGACATCAGAATCCACGACGTAGATCGTAGTCTATGCCATGCGTGTACCAGAGAGCCAATGGGAAAATTCGTTACGCGTGGCAGGCGATGAGTCATCGTTTCGTTGGTTGCCGTTATAGTGATTACATGTACGTTGTGCAGGAAGCAGGCAACCAGCGGGACTACGTTCGACATTCCCGAATGCCGTAAATAGTGATATGGGAACGGAACAGCAAAATAAAAATGTCGCAGAAAGCTGCGGGGCAGAAATTTCGAGATAAATACTCAGAAAGCTACCCAGTTATTGCTGCCTCCAAACTTGGGGAACTTCACGCATTTTGTAAAATATGCAGCACGGATTTCTGCATTAGCCATGGTGGCCTTAACGATGTCAAGAAACACGTGGAGTCGAAGAAACATCGATCCCACAAGCAGTGCCGTTGATTCCTGTACATGCACATGTATTTCGGACATGCGTAAAATGTGCCAAACTTTACTATTAGTATTAGTATTACGAATTTTCACTTGTCAAGGTTGGCAGGTATGCTATTGTGTCTCTTTCAATACATTTTGACTCAAACGCAACACAATGACCCCCTTTGTGGCGATGTACCCGACAGTGAGTGGCGTCCGGCGGGCCTCTGTGTGTGCGGCTTATACGCGGTGCGGCTTATATGTTGACGCATGAATCTTGTTTTGGTGATTTTGGGGTAGTGCGGCTTATACACCGCGCGGCTTATATTCCGGAAATTACGGTACTTGCCAAGGTATATCTAGCGCACTTAAAAGTTCAGCTATAGTAGGAGGGTTAATGTGTATCTTGATTCAAAGTTCACATAGTTCTAATGATTCACATGATTCTACCGGGATAGATCAATTTCAAAGCACAAATTATTTTCTCTCCATCGGCTGGTACACCACCATCATAGAGAGAGAGGTCAGAGTTCAATAAGCTCACAACATACCTGATCAAATGCCGGGAAGATGTAGTCAGCAAACTGGATCTCTGCAATAGCCGTGGCTCCCACAGACGCCATGCCTATACCAAACCCAACGATTCCCTGTTCACACAATGGTGTGTTGAACACTCTGTCCTTTCCTGTAAATAGATTACCAGGGTCTAATTTGAAAGAGCTACGAAGCAGGAAAATGCTTGCTTCGCAAATAATTTAGCAAAAAAGTTTGTATACTTACTCTACAACTGTAACAACCCTGATAATTAGAATACATTTTTCTCTTAATTTTCTCTTAATTTGCTTAGTAAATAATTTTGCTAAGCATTAAAAGTTTGTATACTTACTTTACAACTGTAACAACCCCGCTAATTAGAATACATTTTTCTCTTAATCTTTGCGGTGAAAAGATGAGTGAACACAAACATATATGTGACCGTCCACCACGAACGGGCTGTAAAGTCGCACACGTTGATTTAGCAGTACGGCTTGAAATGCATGAAAAATCAGTCGGTTGGCCATTTTGGTATTTTTTTAGAAATGAAAAGTTTGAAATATTCTCCTTTAGTTCTGAAAATTTCAGAATTAAATTCAATTTCAAAAATCATGAAATCCACGTTTTCTTTCGGGCAATGAGTTCATAAATCTGTACAAAATGTAAGTTTATATGAAGTTTATATGAAAGTGTAAGTAACCAGTGTAATGACTTTGATACACCATAACTTTGCGTAGGAATGTAGGAATGACTTGTGTTTGGTATCATTTTAAACCTTATGATATACTCTTTCCAAAAATATATGAACCTCCAAATGTGAAATTTTTGACTTTACAGCCCCTTTGTGGTGGATGGTCGCATATTGGATACCACTGGAAATCTTTTTTTTTCAGAAAAAGAAAATAAACATTCAAATTGTTGTAAAAATGCTGATTTAATTCTAATTTTTTTGGGCCACAAATAGGCTTGGTAGTTATAGTTGGTTGATAATGTTATAGTCTTCAATATAAGACTGGATACTTTCAAGCGAGCACTCACCGTATTTATCGGCTAGTCCCACCGTGCATCTGAACACACCACCAAAAGCCACGTCCTCGCCGAAGATAACTGTAGAATCAAGAAAACAATCAAATCTAATCAAATCTAATCAAATCTATTCAAATCTAATCTAATCAAATCAAATCTAATCAAATCAACCAAATCAACCAAATCAATTAAAAAAATTGGTAAGCAGCATGCAACAACTAATTCTCTAATCAAATCAAATCAAGCTGAAAATCAATGTTTGAATCAAGTTCATTGGCAGCTCAGGAGGGTAGGGGGTCAAAAAGAGGGAATGTGCCCCCTGAAGGGAACGATTTTGTTCAAAGATTTTGCATACAACAATTTTAGGCAGAAAGATATGTATGTGTCTAATGGTTATTTGAACAAATCTTGAAATCTGTAAATTGTGAATTTCACACTGCATTTTTGCTTTGCCATACAAGCGAAACCGTTCGCTGCCCTTATGTATAGGAAACATAACATTAGCCATCTATTTTGTTTTATTATTATTATTTATTTATTTATTATTTTTACAATACACCCCCTTTCTACCATTCTGGAGCCACCCATTTGGGTTTCTAGGGTCATTGACATGACCCAAGGTCATGACCTCTGCTGGTAACTACCTGCTGTGCGGTCCGTGCCTAGAGCAATGTCCATGGCGTTGGTCAGTGACTGGAACAAATTCATCTTTGTGGTTTCACCTGAGCGGAAAAACACACAGAATTAAATGAGCATGTAAACTTGTAGCTTTGCACGGTGAGGATGATAAGTAAGACTAATTGCGATGACACCATGTGGAATCTCAATTTAGTAATTAGTTCTGAAAAGAACTGGAGGTACAACTCGACGTTTCGATCAGTATGCTCTGAGCATGCAAGTCCCCAATTGGAGAACACTTTATTTACTGGAAGATTTGGTCAAATATTTTAAAGGGCAGTATCATCAAGATCAACAGGGCATGGAATCAGAGTGCTGTTTTTAGATTATCTCACTGACTGCCATAAAGGTCATATTACCGTTGCTGCTGCTGCTGTGAGGGCAGAGTTGGTTGTTGTGTTTGATTAGCCCTATATGTGCTGAAATGGCAGCAATTGAGCTGTATACTCCCCAGGAATGATTTATGAGCCTGATGAGCAGGGATAATAATGTAATGCGCCTTGAGCACCAGTTTGGTGGATACGTGTGCCATATAAGTCTACTACATTATTATTATTATTATTATTATAAATGAGCCAGTAATTTTCAGTCATCTCAAACTAGGACATCGATTCCATGCCCTGTTGAAAGTCTGCTTTGATCATGATGATAATGTCCCTTTAAGCTAGGCAGATTCACGCAAACCGCCGATGGTGGCGCTATTTTTCATATCCTATTTTTCTGTCGAAGTTGTGACCCGCCGAACTTTCATGGTAAAATTCTAATATAAAGTGTAGTCTACGGATGTAGTCACTTCTAGTGTCGATAAATGGATACTACACATCGTGGTTATCTTAATTGATCAGTCCATGCCAACTGTAACGTTGGCACAAAAACAGTGCAACTTGCGCAAAATAGACTTTGTTAGTACTACAAGGATACATTGCAGGCAAATTCGGTCACAACTTTTCAAATGAAACTGAATCTTAAAAATTACCAAATATTTAAATCAACAAAAATTCGTAACTTTGCATAGGGTTAACCTATCATGACCATTGACCCCTCATTTTCTTTCTAATTTTTTGTTCTATCCAGTGATATGACATTTAAAAGCATTGAAGCAACTTCAAATTTCCATGAAACTGCCTATTTAAGCCCAAAGCCAGGGTGAGGATTTCATTTTTGTTCTGTGTAAACGTGCACCCCTGCTGCACTGTCTACTGGTTTTGTACAGTTTGGAAAAAATGTCAAACCCAACTGCCACTTGTGCATATTGTCTAAACATGAGTTTTAGCAGACAACAAAATGACCAACATCTCACTGGATGTGCATGCATTCATTGCTCAAAGTCGGAAAGAATGTAGAATGCAACCGCCACTTTTCTATCCAAATTATGACAAATATCACAGATTTTCCGTTAAAATATGACAAGAGGACACACTTAAGGAGAGGAAAGTGTAGTCAAGTGAAGATGGGAAACGATATTTTGGGAGATTTTGAGCAATGAATGTATGCACATCCAGTGAGATGTTAAAAACACATGCTTAGACATTGTGTACAAGTGGCGGATGGGTTCGACATTCATTCCTCAGTTTCCCAAAATATCGTTTCCAATCCTCACTTGACTACACTTTCCTCTCCTTAATTGTGTCCTCTATCATCTTTTAAAGGAAAATCTGTGATATTTCTCATATTTGGAAAGAAAAGTGGCGGTTGTATTCTATATTTCTTCCCAGAGTTTTTACAATCACGGTAGCGTCAAATGTGAACTGTCTGCATAGCAATAAAGTGAGTGTCACGCAAGCACATGCATCGCTTCATTGCCAATCATTTTGCACTCTACATCCAGTGGTTTTCCACTGCTGTATGTAAACTTGTTGATCAAATCCCCGAGAACGTAAGTGCTGATGAGCCATTGTAACTCACTAACTCAGCTGTTTTTACAAAAGCAGATCCAATGCCGAACATTTACGATTGAGCAATTCAATACTGCACATGAATATAAGGGTTAGAAAATGTGCATTTCGGGAGATTGAAATTCGGAGAAAAAAAAAGAAGTGTTTTTTGTGCAGGTGGGGGTAGGGCCACTGGATCTATTTAGTGTTTAACTATGTTGTTGCCATTTAATGCTAATGCAATTGCAAGACCAAGGTCAGAGTACATGGAGTAGGAACGGTTAGTCCGACTCCGACGAAATATTGACAATAAATATTTTACCGAAAACATAATAAATTGTATTTTACCCAGTGATTCCGGAGGAGTGTCCGGGACAAATGTCCAAGCAGATGCATATCTACAAGTCTGTTTAATTCTTTGTTGTGTAGGACTTCTCAATGCGGTGTTTTTTCGCCATGATAAACTGCAAAACCTGTGCAAGGTCGACCGGAGAGCAGCCATTTTTCTGTGTGGTTGTTTGCACAGCGCCCTCTTAAGTGGAAGAAATGAAAGGCCACGTCGATTGCGATCGACTACATGTACAGTGTGGACAATACAATTATTTGATACAAAACAAAATACCATAAGAATTGAGTCTGAAATCAAGACCCAAAAGGCAAGTCTAGTCCGGATCCCCCAGTCCTCCCCTTAGGAAGATTCAGATTGAGCTTCCTGTTATCTGACTACGTTCCTTGGAAATGTGGTGCAGTGGAGCGAGGAGCGAATCCATGTCGATGACCGAAGGGGGTCATGGGAAGGGGTTCATGACAAAAATGAGAACACACAACTACAGAATAGGCCAAACAAAAACACTGTCTCCGGTTTCTGATCTCGATCTCCCGCGCGCGTCGCCTCAGACCCGCGTGTCAGCAGTTTTTAATTATTATTTTGTTTGCTATGAAATTATGTCCAATTGCAGCCAAAATTGCTGGATCGATTGGAATTCTGCCGTGCTGTGCTTTAAACGACTTTTTCATATTTTTTTATAGGGGTATGAACGTTTGCCTGATTTGTGAGGCCTCTCTTAGCCACCATACTTTGTATATGGGAAATTTAGTCCCCGTGTATACATGCATGGAGGAAGGAAACAGGTATCACGTATTTCCCTGTGGGCAAAAAAAAAGATAATAATAATAATAATAATAATAATAATAATAATAATAATAATAATAATAATAATAATAATAATAATAATAATAATAATAATAAAGATTTTTAGCGCGCACATATCCACCCTGCTGGGCGCTCAAGGCGCGGAAACAAAGAAAAAACATTATTACAAACAATATGGCCGAACTAAGGGGGGAAAGCGCATCACTGCACCGATTTTTAAGCCGACCGATGACCAGAAACCTGAGACTTGTTTGCCTTCGGGAAAACCCTATAACCCCAAGAAAAATGCACAGAGCATGCTATGAAACGGCCAAAATACGGCCAATCTTGATCTTCAGTCTCGGTTCTAATCCATGTCGTAGCTCAGCCGCTAGATATGCATGTTGTATACGGCTGTGATACCAGACTATGGCTGAACTGTGCCCGTGGAAGAATCCATCCGGTAAAGTTAGAATTTTTGTAGTGACACATAGTTTTACACTCTGTAGTGATGCGGAGTAAAACAATCCAGATCCAGATCCAGAGATATAATTTTGATAGCCATGATCATTTGTTTTGGCCTTTAAATGAATAGTTTCAAGAAGCTTTTTAGGTTATTCATGTATATCGTTTTTGGTCTGACCTATGGTAGGCCTTACATTTACAATAATCTTTAAAAGGAAAATGATTTCGGGAAGGGTGTGAAAGGGGGTTTGCAGCGGCCGTTTAATTGTCTTTTTTTTTCTATTTTGAAATGTTGCTGAATTAAATTGTTGCTGAATTCAATATGTTAGACTGGTGGAAAAATTATAATCTTTAAAAGGAAAATGATTTCGGGAAGGATCATGAAAGGGGGTTTGCAGCGGCCGTTTAATTATGTTTTTCTATTTTGAAATGTTGCTGAATTAAATTCTCCATTAATGGCCCCTGAACATATGTAAACGTGTAAGGCCAAGTAAAAAAAATACCAGCTGATCGTCCTGGTTTTTTCAAAAAGAGGAGGATGAGGGCCTTTTTATTTTTTATTTTTTATTTTTTTCCAAGATGGCCGCCAAGCATTTAAATTCAAAATGGCCACCAATTTTTCAGTTTGAAATCACCGCCAACTTTTTTTTTATATCTATCAAACAAGTAGTTGAGTAAAAATATTCATGTTAAACAATGTTTGATGTATTTTGTTAAACCCAAGTAAAAACACATGAAAAATTTACTCTTTTTGTGGACAAGTATAAAAAAATAAAAAATAATTTAAACAAAAGGATGCGGCCTCAAAAAAGGATGCGGGCGGGGACGATCAACTGGTATTTTTTTTACTTGGCCTGATGGTCTATACTAATTAAAAACAACTAATAATGATTACTGTGGGGAAGAGGGGGTTCAATCAGTCCCCCAACCCGAGTCCATGGCTGTGCTATGACACTCATGATCAGGCAGGGTCGATTATCATGGCCGCCAAATCATTTAACCAGGGGCCAATTTTACAGAGAATCAATTGCTTCACTTAGCAAATATTTTCGCTAATCATTATAAAACAGTCTGTGAGTGCAGCCAAAGTACACTCATTTTATGTGCAAGTTTGGCTCACGGGTAACCAATAGGCCTATCCTGAGCAAATAATCATTTCTTGTAAGATTTTTTGTTCTGTTTATTTTAGCAATAAAATTGGACCCTGGTGAAAACATCAGCGAAATGTAAGTTAGCTATACAGGAATGAAAACATAATAAAAAAAATTCCCTGAATACCCAATAGGCCTACACTGTAAAAATTGTGTTTAGAATTTAAACACACACAAAATAAACGCGTTTAGGAATGCGTTTAAATGCTAAACGGCCATCCTCTGTACATGTCACAAAGCTAAACGGCCATCCTCTGTACATGTGACAAAGCTAAACGGCCATCCTCTGTACATGTGACAAAGCTAAACGGCCATCCTCTGTACATGACACAAAGCTAAACGGCCATCCTCTGTACATGTCACAAAGCTAAACGGCCATCCTCTGTACATGTCACAAAGTTAAACGGCCATCCTCTGTACATGTCACAAAGCTAAACGGCCATCCTCTGTACATGTCACAAAGTTAAACGGCCATCCTCTGTACATGTCACAAAGCTAAACGGCCATCCTCTGTACATGTCACAAAGTTAAACGGCCATCCTCTGTACATGTCACAAAGCTAAACGGCCATCCTCTGTACATGTCACAAAGCTAAACGTGCTTAGCTTTTTGACACCTGTTCATATGGTTTTTACCATTCAAACACACATCGCAGAAAAAGCACAATCTAAACATGTGAAAAAAGTGGGTATAAGCTAAGTGTTTTGAAATGTGTTTAAACTCTAAACACCATTTTTACAGCGTAATTATGAGAAAATTTGGGGGAAATGGTTGCGTTTGCCCTGAAACCTAAAAATGATTGTTTCGCAATATTTGTTGTTATTCTTCAGAACATTTTTCATTGAGGGAGAGAAATATCTGCCCTTCCTTTCATACCATTACATTATAATTAATTTTATATTACAATATTTAAGGCTGTTGATGAAGAATTTCGTTCAACTGAGTAATAACCTATATACATAACAGCAAAAGAAACGTCACCCCCCTAAATTTTGATAAGTATGTGAACATGTTTAGCTTATGTGTCCTCAGACGTCATGCATGACGAATTTTGAGGTCAACCAAATTTGCAACATTGTGTTCGTGTTACACTCCATACTCATAATATTCTTCATTAAACAAATTATATTAATTATAAAATGAAAATAATAAATATTTTGAGGGGTGACGTTTCTTTTGCTGTTATGTATATAAGGAGTGTGTTCATTTACAGGCGTCGCCCGTGCAAGAGAATATTTGTATGGAATTAATACAAACCTTTTTAATATGTTAGACTGGTGGAAAATTTCTGTAGGGCATCCTTTCGTTGCCATGGTAACTGCCCACAGTGTTATCGATCCAAAAACAAGGCATGCTCGGTGACCCTGGCCGGGTATGCTTACTGGTACCGATCTAGGCCAATTATTACTATACTTGTATCGGCTGGATATTTTACAAAGGGTCTGTTTTTTATGAAGTGAGGGTCTTCAGAATCGTGCTCCTCCGTGCCTTGATTAGTTCGCTGAATTACCACACGTTGCCATAGTAACGTATGATGCAAATTGAGGCCTTCTCGATCGCTTACCGTCGTCCTTGCCACAAGTATAGAGATCATATACAACGGTGATTTTTTATTATGTCTTGAAATCTATTAAAATACAACGCGACTTATATTTTGTCATGTGAATAATTTCGTGTATTTTAATGTATTTTTGTGACGAAGTCCCATGAAACAAATCTTAAATTACTATATAGGAAATAAAACAAATTATTTAGTTTTGATAAACAACACAAGGCCAACAAAGGGTCTGTGGTTTCTAGATTGGAATTCTGCCGTGCTGTGCTTTAAACGACTTTTTCACATAGGGGTATGAACATTTGCCTGATTTGTGAGGCCTCTCTTAGCCACCGTATATATATACTACTCAAAACAATTTAGGGAACACCGGATTTTTAACATCAAATAGGTTTGAAATGTTCCATGAACCGGGATTTTCATTTGCAACCCCCTCTCTCTTTCAGTACGGTCATGTCATGAAATGTGTAATCACTACATGCATCCTTTATCATCTGTTTCATTTTGCAGTTGTTTCTCATCAATTCTGTGAAACATTGTGTTTATCTGAAATAAATGATCTTGCTTTAACTGAGATTATTCCGGTGTTCCCTAAATTGTTTTGAGTAGTATATATGGAAAATTTGGTTCCCGCGTATACAATATATCACGTATTTGCCTGTTGAGGGGCTAGAGGGTTGCTGATAAGAACAATATTTCTAGGAATTATTGGCCAATATAGCGTTGACATTTTTTTCTTTGACACTCTAAAACCTCCTGGGTTTAGAATTGACCTGGAACATAGTATTAGTCAGAGGGGTGTCTGGGTGTCTTTTAGACACCCTGTTTCAATTTTGGGCACCGTAAAAGTATTGTAAGTGAACAATTTAGACACTCTGTTTTGAAATTTCCAGCAACTTTCCAGAAACTCTAGTTCCAAAATCTGGCTAACACCTTGACCTGGAGAATGGGTCCATTTGAATCATACGGTCAACCCCGCAGTCAGACATTCTTTCTGACCCCCACTCAGTCTGACCCCAGAATGGGTCTAGTACAGACCCGTAGCCAGGAATGACAACTTATAGGGTGCTTCAGCTGGTATATTGAGGTGTGCAAATAAAATGGCAGTCCACAAAATTGCATTGGAGTGTGGAGTGTCGTGGCCGAGCGGTCTAGCTTATACCGGACTCAAGTTCTGGTGTTTGCAGCAGAATGTGGGTTCGAATCCCGGCCGTGACACTTGTGTCTTTGAGCAAGACACTTAACCATAATTGCTTCTCTCCACCCAGGGGTTAAATGGGTACCTGTGAGGGCAGAATTGGTTGATTAGCCCTATATGCGCTGTAATGGCAGCAATTGAGCTGTATACTCCCCAGGGAGCTGAGATGGTTTCAGGAATGATTTATGAGCCTTATGAGCAGCGGTAATAATATAATGCGCCTTGAGCACCACTCAGTTGGTGGATACGTGCGCTATATAAGTCCACACATTATTATTATTATTATTGGCCTTCTTGCCGCACTGGGGTGCGGCAGTCTGAACGGGGAGGGGGATGTTTCAGCCTGCACTGCAAAAACTGGGGTGTTAAAATAACACTAGTGGTGTCAACTTTATTCTTCCATGGTGTTTATTTTGTGCGAGTTGCCTAATATAAACACCAATTATGTAGTTTTTAACACCACAGTTTTTGCAGTGTGATTACGGGTCTGGTCTGGCAACTTCGGGACCCCTTTTAGGTTTTTAGAGTGTGCCTGCTTTTTATTTCACCGTTAAAGGGGTAGTGTCGTCACGAGTACAGCAGACTTTCAACATGGCGTGGAATTGGTGTCCTATAGTTTAAGATGAATACAGTGACTGATAATTACTGGCAGCAGTATAGTAACGGTAATATGACCTTAACGTGTGTGATTTATTTTCAGTCACTGAGTTAATCTAAAACTAGCACTCCGATTCCATGCCAGGTTGATCGTGTCTCTTTAACTGGGGTAAGACCTCGGTGAGTTGGGTGTGTCACCCTCATCTTATTTGGTAAACAATAACTAGGGGTGCGAAACTACCACGCCCATAACAAGACAACCGTACGAACAATCATTATAAGTAATTGACGCATGACAAGGCTACGATTATAGAAACGGTAAAACGGTCAATGACTAAAATAATTTAATTACAGCTTTTATTGAATCTATGAACACGGCTTGCAGTACATCAATAATCAGTAAATTGGTAAGCTTAGCTCGCTCCTGACGCTCAATATCGGTAGTACGATTTGTGGCTTTGCATGGTGAAAATGATAACTAATTAAAGACTGTTTGCGGTGACACCATGTGTAACAAAATAATTTTCTTTTGAGTAGTAAATAAAGCTGATAGTTACAACTCGATATTTCGATCAGTATGCTTTGGTCGCCTTCAGTAGTATTAAGTAGCTTTTTAATAAAATAAAATAAAATTATTATAATAATTTAAAAAAAAACATTATTAAAGAAATAAACCATACAAAACTAAACAAAAAAAATTATCGCATTAAGAAGAAACTTTCGGATTAAAATATACAAAACAATGACACTACATCTAGGCCAGTAGCCAGGCACGGGGGCGCAACATCCCCCACCCCCTCCCCCCTTGTGTGGCAAAACGAAATTGCCAATGTTATTTCGTGGAGTCTTTCGGACTCCTACGTCCAAAGCATAATTGTTTGCCTCTTTCAGTTCCGATATCGAGGGTTTAAAACCAGAACTGATTATGTCCAAAAATCGGCATTTTGAAAAACAAAATGAGGTTAAAAGTTTGAATCTTTCTGAAAAATCAGAAACTCCCCAAACAATGAATCATCTTCAAAATTTCTCTAACCAATATTTTGTAAAAATTTATCGTTGGGGCCTCCGTACTCCTTTCTGCCCTGGGTGGGTCAAAAACATCTAAAAAGGACATACCTAGTTATGATTTTAAGCCCTCGATATCTGGCTTCGCGGCCTGACAGCAGCTTGCACACAAATTGTGTATTTGTCAAATTTGAAAGAATGAACATATCTATCAAAATATTTTGTAGGCCTACTCTCTTAATGTAAAAGAGTAAAGCACTCTTTCAAAGAGCTATATGGCGCACAAGTCTTTTTGGAGTGGATAAAGAGTAAAATTGGTAGTGTATAAAGAGTGAATTGGGAGCCTTTTACTGTATTTTTCACTCGAATCAGAGTGGGTTACACTCCAAAAAAGACTTGTCCGCCATATAGCTCTTTAAAAGAGTGGTTTTTCACTCTTTTACATTAAATTAAGAGAGTACAAGAATAACTTCCTATCCAGCACAAACAACAATAGACAACTACGTGTCTATGGCTACGGTTTATGTTGTATACTACTCGAAACAATTTAGGGAACACCGGATTTTTAACATCAAATAGCCGGTTTGAAATGTTCTATGAACCGGGATTTTCATTTGCAACCCCCTCTCTCTTTCAGTAGTCATGTCATGAAATGTGTAATCACTACATGCATCCTTTATCATCTGTTTCATTGTGCAGTTGTTTCTCTTCAATTCTGTGAAACATTGTGTTTATCTGAAATAAATGGTCTTGCTTTAACTGAGATTATTCCGGTGTTCCCTAAATTGTTTTGAGTAGTATATTATAATGGAATACCAGTGTGGCACAATGCAGCAGCTGCGCACATGTGCCCTCTGTTTTTGCCTGCAAAACTGGCGATCTATATTATATGCATAAAAATAATCTGCCTTCATTAGCTCGGAGGAAATGCGATTGATGACATCAGCGTTGAACCTAATTGACAATGACAGCAAATACTGCCGCCACGATCACGGACAACAGCGCCACTTTGATGGTCACACCCTGGTCACAGACGCTCTCATCAACTTTCCCCACGAAGCAAGGTATCTGAACCCCCTCGACACACTTCCTGTCTGGTTCCCCTCCCATGCCGCCGTCGATCCCACGGTGCACAGCCTGAAAATCCAAGTCTGCCGGATTCGCTATGGCACCAGACTCCACATTCACATCTTCAATTGTGTACTCCTCTCCCTCCCTGCTGAGAAAGAGGATGTAATCTTTGTCCTTTTCAAGTGAATTTGCGACGCAGTCGATCTTTCTTTCCAAGATGGTGATGTTCGCAAAACTCACGTCAGCAGATGAGGCGAATGTGTGCTTCAACCAACACATTGGCTTCAGAATGTACATGGCTTCCTGGTCTTCTACCACCGGCATCTCATCTGTGACCACGGTACCGTACACGATCCACTTCGGTGTACGGGCTCTCATCTCCAAGGTCTCCGGCTCCCAACCCACAGGCGGAGAACAGGCAAGAGCGTAACCCACCATGGCCAGTAGGAATGGCAAGAGTAATCCAAACTGAGCCATTTTCGAGCAACTTTAACTGGAGTCGAGATAAGGAGGGTGTAATTTCTGTACGGATAAAAATACAACATTATTATAATTGCCTGTTGAATTAGGCTCACTCCCTACACCCTGTGAGGAATTTGTTGACGATATGTCATAGTAGTTGTTCATGATTTACTAACTTGGTCTGGGCCTATTGGCGAATTAAATAATGGTTATCCATCAATTTACCCGAAACAGCTTTTACACTATATTAATATCATCACGATCAGAGCAGACTTTCAAAAGGGCATGGAATCGGCGTCCCTGAGTTAAAGATTAACATAGTGACTGATAATTACTGCAGTAGCAACGATTATGACCTTATCATATGGGTATTATTTTCAGTCACTTACTCTCTTAATATAAATGAGTGAAAACCACTCTTTTAAAGAGCTATATGGCTTTTTGGAGTGTAAAACCCACTCTGATTCGAGTGGAAAATACAGTAAAAGGCTACCAATTCACTCTTTATACACTACTAATTTTACTCTTTATCCACTCCAAAAAGACTTGTCCGCCATATAGCTCTTTGAAAGAGTGATTTTCACCGTCTTTTCATTAAGAGAGTAGTTAATCTAAAACTAGCCATTCCATGCACTGTTGATCGTGACGATTTTGTCAATTTAAAGACGGTGGACTTGTTTGGTAGAAGGTCATTATAATTATGTGCGGAAACTGCGAAGCAATAAACCTTACTCTCTATTAATAATGTAAAAGAGTGAAAACCACTCTTTTAAAGAGCTATATGCAGTAAAAAGGCTCCCAATTCACTCTTTATACACTACTAATTCACTCTTTATCCACTCCAAAAAAACTTGTGCGCCATATAGCTCTTTGAAAGAGTGGTTTTCACTCTTTTACATTAAGAGAGTAAGCTTGATCATAATTATCGGTACCTACGGCCACCGTTGCCATGTATTGCCAGTTGATGGTTTACTGATAACCAAATGGCTGCTTTTTACCAGTAAATAATTCACCTTAGCCTTGGTTTGGTCACAAGATGATGGCTGCTGACACGTGATATTTTCAGGTGACAAAGTGGGGCCCCTCCCTTATCATCATTATTCATTATATGTAAATTTGAATGGTCAAGCTATTTTTAACTTTAGACGATGTGACCAATGACGTCACCTGTTTACAAAAGAGCCCCCAAGGTCATAACTGCGCCGGGCACAAAACGTACACTGGTCTATGACAAGAAACCATATAATCGATTTTGAAATGTCAGCAGAAGAATTCTTAAAGGGACAATATCGTCCCGATCAGAGCAGACTTTCAACAGGACATGGAATCGGTGTCCTAGTTTAAGATGAACACATACAGTACTGCCTAACTTATGCAGCAGCAACGGTAATATGACATTATCATGTGGGTCACTGAGTGAATCTAAAACTAGCACTCCGATTCCATGCCCTGCTAATCGTGGCGATACATTGTCTTGACATTGTTTGATTTATTTTTAATAAGACACTAACATTACATCTTAAATACTATTCATTTGAAAATTAAAGGGACACTGGGACAGTATCGTCATGATCAGAGCAGACTTTCAACAGGGCATGGAATTGGTGTCCTCTAGTTTAAGATGAACACGTACAGCGACTGAAAATTACTGGTTCATTTATATGTAGCAGCAATGGGAACATGACCTTATATGTGGGGGTATTTTTTCAGTCACTGAGTTAATCTAAAACTATAGCACTTCGATTCCATGCCCTGTTGATCGTGATGATATTGTCCCTTTAAAACAATTTCTGGTGTTATGTGTTATTTGTACAACATGTACAAACTCTGCATAGTTTTATTACAAATATACACACTTTTGCCTGGCTGGTGCAAGTCTAAAGGTCATGCGAAGAGTGAACAAGTCGCAGGTGTGTTTGTATTAAAACATAACACAACACTACAGTTGGGCCTGGAGTGTCCTAACCATAGTTGGAACTGATCCTATTAAAATCAGTAAAAATGACTGGTAAAAGCATTGTCTTGTATTGTTCAGAGTGGTCAAAATAACAGTCAAAACCAGTCAAAAATGCTCCTGTGTGCACATTTGGGTCAAACTGATCCTATTAAAATCAGTAAAAATGACTGGTAAAAGCATTGTCTTGTATTGTTCAGGGTGATCATCAAAATAACAGTCAAAACCAGTCAAAAATGCTTCTGTGTACACATTTGGGTCAACGGTCAAAACAGGCAGTTGACTGATTTTGACCTCTGTAGCAACTTCCCACTAAAGTGCAGCTATATGTAGGAGGGTTAATAGGATCACGACATACAAACTTAGTTTCACCAAGTTTAAGCTAAGGCCCTGTTTGTGGAGTTTAGGCAGATAATACTAGACAATAACAATTAACAATGTATACACACGGATATTTTTTAATTATGTGGAAAATGTTGAGGCAGAGTCAGATTTTTCAAATTTAAAAAGTTTCAACATAAGTTTCACGTTTTCTTTTAATCGAAAGCATTTCACACGGAATAGGTCCAAGTCCAAGGACTGATTGGTACACAGCATTACTATGATCTTAAAAGCATGCAAAATTCGTTTCATAATTGGCCATTATCACACATGGGCCAATAACCATGTGTGTATATACACTTCCTAAAACAGAAATGCAATTACTTACGTGTTAATTAGCTGCACTGGAGGAACACATGAGACGACGGTCACTGGTGGTTCTCTGTGGAAACTCAGCAGACGGTCTGAACGAACAGAATCGGGCTAACAAAAATGGGTACTCACTGAACTTTATGTCGGTCAAGCGAGAAAAAATAATAACTCGTCCTTGAACACGATTCTACTGTGAGTGTACATGTATATGCAGGAATGCAAGCACGGTACCAGGCACGGCATGGCATTTGCTCAAACGGTCATTGTTCCGTTGAAACCCTTTTGGAAAAATCCATAATGTCGAAGAAACATCTTCTGCTGACTAATTTCAACTTCATTCAACCGAATAACTCCTGTTCTTTGTGAGGTCACGTCAAGGGCTATTGTAAATATCAGACGTGTAAAATGGAACCAAGCAGGGGGCGAAGTGGTTGTCGCCTCCTCGGTTGCTGGTTGTTTGTATTATAATAATAATAATAATAATAATCTGAACATTTATATAGCGCTCTTTACACAGGTGTAAATGAAATGCACAAGGCATCCACAGGGTCCCACAGCTTTAATATTTAAACAAAAACGTTGACCTTAAAAAGGGAGGCGGTCTGAATAGTATTTTTGTGACCTAAGTCAAAATATTTCTAGGCGAAAAAAGGTTTTCTACATTGACACAATTTTTGGCCTGGTAAATATTAATTGATGTATACCTTTAAACACGCTGAATAGAAAAATCACATTTCCGATTAAACATGACATATTCTGCATCATCATGTGGGAAGGATCGAAACAAAAGTGCGCAAGAACAACGAGAACAAGTTGTACTTCAAGACTATAATTATCAGGCACATATCATCATATTATATCATTTGTTTAATCAAATGAATCACCCCCATTTGTTATGGAAATTGTTAAGTATTAAACTTTATGATATAAATTGTTGTGGGAAAAACGTTTCCCACACTGTAAAAATGGTGATTAGAATTTAAACACATTTCTAAACGCTTCGCTTGTAAACCCACCTTTTTTCCACATGTTTAGCCTAATACATTTTTTATTAAAAGCTAATCCACAAATGTTGTCACAGATATGAGGCCAAATACGCTTGTTATGTATTCTTTGACATTTTCAACAGTTTGGTTCAAGGATATTGAAAGCAAGGGTTACTGTGGTAACACTGATGTTTTTTTGGAACGCTGCACTGACGTTTTGCGTGACAAATTTAGCACGAGAAACGAAATTCAATTTATTTTCAAAACCAGGCAACCAAATCAGGGCAAAATAATTGGGGACACCGATTTGTGGATTGTAGCAAAGGGCACGAAAGTGCGCACACACGCGCGGGTCCAACCCCACCCAGTTACTGGATTCAGAGGGTCAAAGGTTACACCTCCTTTGAAAACCAACCATGTACATATAAAACAGTTCAAAATTTACCATCATTTAAAAATATGGATGTGTTTTCTGGGCCCCATACCTTCACATCAGCACACAAACCGTACAAATAAAAGACTAAACGAACCTTTTCAACAAATTTCCACAGAAAACAAGCAAAACAAAAACTCAAATGTGACCAAAATGTTCCAGTAACTATAAAGCAACAATTAACTTTATTTTATAAATAGAAGCGTACAATATTGAAAGAAACGTTAATTTTTAAATGGACTTGTAATTATCTATTAATAAATATAACTAAATTCGATCCTGCAAATTTGATTTCATATTTAATCATAATTTGATAGTAATTTTAATATAACTCCACAAGGTCAAATTACTGACTATTGATGGTAAAAATGTTAATTATTATAGGTCACCAATTTGCATGACAGTTTTAAGGGTAGATACAACAGAATTATTTGGTAACGTACGGTCATTACAACCCTACAGCTTTCTAGAATATATCATAACATTAACCTGTGAAAGTTCCATCACAATAAAGTTGTTCACGTTTATTATTTTCATTTTTATTTATTTTTTTCCTTGAAGGACGAAAAACTGTTTCAATTTTTTTTCAATGTTTTTAAATTTAACAAAAAGTTGCCTGCCAGCAATTTTTTCTGTTTCATTCATTTATTCATTTATTCATTTATTCATTTATTCATTTATTCATTTATTCATTTATTCATTTATTTATTTTTTAAATTTTTTTTTTAAATTTATTTATTTAGTTATTTATTTATTTATTATTTATTTATTTATTTTTTATTATTTTTTTTAAAAGATGAGAGCACTTCAAACGAAAGATGATTATGATAATTTGGTAATTACGAATATTGTCCTTCTTATTAGTATGCAAAAATAAACAAATAAATAAAATGACGAAGGCCTATACAGAGAAAGAAAAGTTTTGTTCATTTATCTATAGGCCTATATATAATATTTCATTTTTAATATTTGGGTTAATATTTTAATTGTGAATTTATTTATCAATGTTTTGGTTAGGGGTGTGCAGGAGTTGTCGATGTTCCACAATGCATTGTATAATATTTCATTAGATTCGTTTTGTTTATTTTGTAGGCACACCATAAAAACCATAATTTTGATATTTCCAAACACTCTAAAATTAATTATTATTACAATTTATATATATATATATATATATATATATATATATATATATATATATATATATATATATATATATATATATATATATATATATATATATATATATATATATATATATATATATATATATTTTGGGGTATTTGTGTCTTATTATTAAATTTTTATTTATTTTAATGTTAGTTTGTATATTGTTATTATAGGCATATATTATTACAACTACACAGCCTACGCATAATAATTATTGCTATTCGCAGACAAAAATATTTTAAAAACATCTCATATTGCAACTGAAAGCATTAATTTCAAAAGCATAAGAAATACCCTACATATTAGTAAATGCTGACACTATGACGCCAGAACCCAGCTGCCTCTCTCATCGTACTTGAAAAATTGTTTTGCAGAGTTATTGTTCTATTACATACAAATATCTGCCGTAAAAATTAAAGAGCTGTTTATTTAACATTGAAAATTTTTTTTGGTTTCAACATTGAGTTGTGATGATAACCTCTTTTATATTATGTCAATTTCCCCCGACGTTCTGGCGACTTCCCGTCAAATATATTATTAAACATTTATGCAAATACTTATATTTGCCACGGTCTATATAATAAAAATGTGCAAGGTTTCTGACATGACGTCAAGGTTTGCGCGTGCTTCATCCCCAGTGTTTTCGACTAGACAAATCTTTCGTACCGCGTACTGCATGGGGCCACTTTCACAGAGCTACTAAGCAGAGAATTCTTCTAAGTTTTAACACCCCAGTTTTTGCTGAGTTTTTATCAAGTGATTTCAGTTTTTTTTAATACTATAAAAACTCTTGCAGGTTTGTTTTAATAAAATAAACTCTCCAGCGCCACTACACTGTAAAAACGTTGGGCAACATGGTGTTGGGTAAGGTTATTTCTCCCAGAATTGATCAGTATTTACCACAACTGTTCACATATTTTGGCAAAAAAATTATCTAACATTGGGCAATGGTAAACCAACTGTGTAACCTGTTGATATGTTGACCAGTGTTGGGCAACATATCAACCATGTTTGCCCAATATTTCTTACAGCGTATACATCAGTTGTGAGAACCTTGCACATTGTGGACATGTTGCTATAAGCTATTGCACTTTTAAAAAAAATACTGAATATTTGATAAGTAAATGCAGCTTAAATTATTACTCACGTTGATCAATATAATGTATTAATACACATGAATTCATAACACATAGTAGATACAATGATATTACAATGTATTCATTATTAATAAGCGCCAAGACAGTTGAAGCGTCACAAATATATAGCGTCAAAAAACAACAATCGTTCCGTGCTCAGTCAGAATTTTACTCTATAAAAATAGCTTCAGCAGAGAAATTGCTAGTATAATCATTTTCAGGGATCGAATCGATTTTTTAAATGTAAAATAAGATATGAAAGATATGTATGAATATTCATTGCTTAATGATTGAGTTATGACATATTAAATATTATTAACAAATTGGGTCTCTGTTCATTTCCCCTCCCCCCCCCCCCAAAAAAAAATAATAATAATAATACTAATTATCATTTAAAAAAAAAATTAAATAAAAAAATATAATAAAATCACCACTGTAGGGAAACGTAGCCTGGGCCCTTAAATATTATATATTTTGTCTGATTCCTTGACCACCATCAGGAAATTTGCCATCAAGAAATCAAAATTTGAAAGGCACCAGTCTATTTTGGACACGAGCCTCACTTTGGTTTCCATAGAGATGTGTAATAAAAAGAGGCCAATATGAGATACTAACTCAAAAGCTTATCATGTAAGAATTTGTGCAATTATTTTCATCTGAGCACAGAACACTCATCTTTTATAGGTTAAAACAAAAATACTAATTTGTAAAATACTGCAAAACTATGACCACATTCGCTGACTGAACCAAGCTAACTTTAAAAACAAATTTCAAGGTAAAGACACTATTGGTAAAACTAATATTCACAGAAATAGTCAAATTTGTCATGAGAAAACAGGCTGGCCCATAAGGTTCTGAAAATCAGCACTGAGTCTATAATCTGACAACCGGTTCCGCAAGTTGAAAATTACCAATAATCCGCATGCTTTAAAAAAAAAAAAAAAAAAAAAAAAAAAAAAACACTCTTTTGTCCACAATCAAGTCCAAATAGACTATCATTTGTGGTGGTAAAATTAAGTTAGTTTTCTCTGAAAATACCATAATAGTAAAAATTGTCCACCAAAAAAGAAAAAAACAGTTTACAAATGTTTTGTGGTCAATCCAAATTACAACTGAAATAAGACGGTAAATTGAAAATTTTCTGGGATGAAAATTAATGTGTTGAAGCAGATGATAAAACTCGTATTTTACCACAATCAAGCCTAATAAAAGGATAAAAGGATGTCATTTTGTGAGAATTCAGCGAATTTTACATGAAAGTGATGCAACCAAATCGAAATGGTTAATTATTACAATTGCAATCCACGATTCAAAACAGTTTTAAAGATTGTTTCATTACTCAGTCCGAATTCACAGCTGTTAAAATGATTGAAACATCACAATTTATTGCTAAAAAGTCTCAAATTACATTTGAAAAGTGAATTAGAAATATTTTGTGAAAGAATTTCTGAAATATTTGTCCCCGAAACAATACAACAGAGCCTTTGTTTTTAAGGTTGTTTTTCTCATTCTGTATACAAGAAAATTCTTCTTTTTAACTACAATTATTTTGTCCATTTTATTGTCAAACAAGCCGGGGATATTACAATAGGTCTTTGTTTTCAGAAGAACCAAACCTTATGAAAGTTCCATAGAACATAGAAAATAATCAATGTTTTGCTAAATAATTGTGGATAATTTTGCAGTTTCTTAAAGTACTGTAACCAAAATTGGGGACACCGAATTTACATTCAGCAAAATGCGCGAGTATATCACATTGTACTACGCGAGCATCAGTGATCTCAAAAGAGAGTAACCGCCAACACGGTTGCCATGATCATGGACGCCATGGTCGTCTTCACGGACACGCCTTGGTTGCAGACCTTCTCATCAACATCTCCCACGAAGCATGGTATCTTGATGTCATCAAGACACTCCCCGTCTGGTTCTCCTTTCATGCCAGCATCGATCCCACGGTGCACCGCCTCAAAGTTCTTGTTTGTCGGCTCTGATATGGCACCAGGCTGTGCGTTCACGTTGACGATCATGATCATACTGGTGTTCATCTCCATGGTTTTCTCCAAGAAGAGGATGTATTTCTTGCCTTTCTCTAGAGTCTGTGATTTGCAGTCGACTTTTTCGATCAGGATGGTGATGTTCTGACCGGGCAGGGTTGAGTTCTTGTCGATGTCCATGTCGGTGTCGCCGCTAGAGCCTCCGTGATTACCGTGATCGCTGTCAGCACCGTCATTGGTCCCCGCGTCTCCTGTCTGGGGGGCGTCATCATTGCTATCAGGTTCTTCCGGGCCGCGTTTTAGCCAGCACAGCACATTCACGCGAACTTCATAATTGAAGTTTGTGCCGTTGCTAGTCCCTCCTCGTGCCTGCACCTCATTCGAGACCACCTCGACATATGCGACCCACTGGGGCACGCTGGCTCGCTGCTCTAATGTTTTCTCCTTCCAATTGTCACCCTGGCAGTCAGTCGCGGCAGCAGTGGCAATGCCCGCCATGACCAAAATAGCGAGGAGTTGAAATGCGGCCATTATAGAAACAGTCAGAGACGCGGCTGAATTCTGTAAGATGAAATTTAAAACAAAGAACTCTGGTTTAATTAATGTCATCTAACATACACATCATTATCCCCACATCCAGTATAATAATAATAATAATAATAATAATAATAATAATAATAATAATAATAATAATAATAATAATAATAATAATAATAATAATAATGTGTGGATTTATATAGCGCACGTATCCACCAACTAAGTGGTGCTCAAGGCGCATTATATTATTATCCCTGCTCATAAGGCTCATAAGGCTCATAAATCATTCCTGAAACCATCTCAGCTCCCTGGGGAGTATACAGCTCAATTGCTGCCATTTCTAGCGCATATAGAGCAAACCAACTCTGCCTTCACAGGTACCCATTTAACCCCTGGGTGGAGAGAAGTAATTATGATTAAGTGTCTTGCTCAAGGACACAAGTGTCACGGCCGTGATTCGAACCCACATTATATTGCTAACACCAGAACTTGAATCCGGTAAGCTAGACCGCTCGGCCACGACACCCCCTTCAGATGACGGCTAATACTAGTGTATACAAACCATGGCAAAGGGATTGTAAAACTACGGTATTGGTTAAGTGCATTCATACTAATCCTATAAGAATCAAAATATGTACACGAACCAACAAATGAAAGTTTCAGGTGATTTGGTTGTATTATAAACGAGAAAATCCAACCAATGCACCCAGACTTGTTTAACATGTTCAAAAGTACTTTGACTCAAATTTAGAAAAATTGCAATAAAATGATAATTTCTTGCATAAAAATTATGAAATTTAAAAATTTTTCATTAAAATGAAAATTTATTTCATAAAAATAAGGAAAAGTGGATATATGATTAAGTCAAAATACTTTTGAACATGTTCTTTGTTTGCAGACGTGTTGTCGCGTACTTTTCATGAGTACGAATATGAGTACAGAAAAATGAACTTGAGTTGGCTACAAGTAGTCCTGAGTACAATTAGGCCAAAAACTCTCCGGTTTTTTAGTGGTCTCTGTGCGCGTCGCCTCAGACCCGCGCGTGGGCATTTATAGCTTTTTCTTTTGCTATGAAGCGATGTCCAATTGGATTTCTGTCGTGCTGTGTTTTTGAACGACTTTTTCACAATAACCGCGTATACATGTATCACGTATTTCACTGGTTGGCAAAAAAACACCAAACAAACAACAACAAAAAAGAGGAAAAAAAGGAGTCACCGCATCGATTTTGAAGCCGACGTATGACCAGAAACATGAGACTTTTTTGTTGGCCTTATATAGTACTACAGCTCTGTTAGTATTGTTCTAATGTGGAAAATGGATCAACACTGGAAATAGATCAAGGTCATGATTCATTAATCATTCTAATACACGTTTTCTAAAAGGATTTCAGGATCTTACCATCACTACCAACTTGACATAAAGCGAGTTTTTCATTTAAAGATTCACAATTGGTTTAATTTTACCCTACACCAACGTGTGTATAGCACTGTATACTCAGTGCTTTCCGAGTGTCTGTGAAAAAACCACACAGGCGACTCGAGCGGGATTCGAACCCACGACCTCCTGCTTACTAGTGCAGACGTCTTAACCTCTCGACCACCGAGCTTGCCCGATAACAACTGGCCGGCTAGAATCCCATATAGCAGCGGGTTCCGCGATATATATAGGTTGGTGATTCTAGGATGGGGATTCTAGCCGGCCAATTGTCATCGGGCAAGCTCGGTGGTCGAGAGGTTAAGACGTCTGCACTAGTAAGCAGGAGGTCGTGGGTTCGAATCCCGCATGAGTCGCCTGTGTAGTTTTTTCACAGACACTCGGAAAGCACTGAGCATACAGTGCTATACACACGTCGGGCAAAATTAAATCAATTGTTTATCTCCCGACGCAAGAATTTCACCAACCTATATATTTAAAAATTCAGTAATTTTGTAATCGAGTAATTGCCATAGGTAACTTTAACTAGCCGGTTTTTGTTTTCAGAGCAAGCATTTCTTCCAAGAGAAAACATTTTACGTGGTGTCCTGCCGAGACAGCCATGTCTGTTCCCAATATGCATAGCCTTAAATGTTATTAGAAAAGTCCTCCTACACTAATTTGAAACGAGGCTTAAAATATATGCGTTGTAGTGATTGATTGATTGATTATTTGTTTGTTTGTTCCATTGTTTGCCAATTTCTCTGTATTTAAAGGGACAATATCACATCACGATCAACAGGGCATGGAATCGGAGTGCTAGTTTTAGATTAACTCAGTGACTAAAATACATGGTACATGATAAGGTCATATTACCGTTGCTGCTGCATATGAGCCAGTGATATTCAGTCACTGTGTTCATCTTAAACAAGGACACCGATTCAATGCCCTGTTGAAAGTCTGCTCTGATCGTGATGATAGTGTCCCTTTAATAATATTTAATTTTAAAATAATGGTACATTATTTTATTTCAAGATTTCATTTATTTCAAGATTATCTGGCGTTTTTAATGTAAAATTTGACACAATTTTGCATTTGGCAACAAGTAATTTGTGTTAATATAAAACCAAAATAATAGTCACTTATTTTGAAAATTCGAAGGTTTTCACAAGCCCATACGGACCGGACCTGGGGAAAAAACCAAGATGGTTAACACAGGCCCAAGACACTTTGTATTCAGCGGTAGGGGCCCTTTTTGGCCGTATTTTTGCTTTTGGAAAGATATGTACCCACTTAAATCGAAGATCAACTATCAAGGATAAAAGAACAATGATGAAATATATATATGTTGGTGAATATCTTGTGTCGGGTGATAAACAATTGATTTAAATTTGCCTTATTACATCGACGTGTGTATAGCACTGCATACTCAGTGCTTTCCGAGTGTCTGTGAAAAAACTTCACAGGCGACTCGGGCGGGAAACGAACCCACGACCTCCTGCTTGCTAGTGCAGACGTCTGTAACCTCTCGACCACCGAGCTTACTTGATGACGAAATATTAAAGATTGCAAAGGTTGCAAAGATCGCAAAAATATTTCAAAAAATCAAAGATCAAAGATCAGAATTCAAAACTAAAAATTATTATACAAAATCTAAAGATAATACAATATTGTTATAAGTTGTGCACTTAATAACATGCCATGACAGCTTATTCACGTTAAAATTATTCAGGGGTTTGTTGATTTTTGTCCTGCTGAAAAAAACCTTTTAGGTAAAGTTAATTTCCGTAATTTCTGTCAAAAACAACAACAGGGATGTCAAACCGGCGCGTGTACCGCAACCAGGCATCAACGTCTTCTAATAACATTATGAATTTTCCCATTATATTGTGCATCGCAATGCTGTGACCTTCATGAAAAATAATGTAATTTAGGGACGGTGATGCGTTGTGTTGTCATGGTGATGAAGACTATACTTAACTGACCGAAACACACTGCACAATGCGATTCTACGGGGAGGGGGGGGGGTGGTACTGGGCGAATACAATTTTGTTGGTGGTGGTGTTGTTGATACTGCTGCTGAAAACTGGTTGCCATGGTATTTTATTATTATCATTATTTATTATTACAAAAAAATGTGGTCTGGGGAACCGTTATTTTGTTGAAGGAACACTTAATAATATAAAGGAACACTAAATAATATTTTAAGGGTTCATGCACTATAAAAATTGTGTTTAGAATTTCAACACACGCAAAATAAACGTGTTTATGAATGCGTTTAAATGCTAAACGGCCATCCTCTGTACATGTCACAAAGCTAAACGGCCATCCTCTGTACATGTCACAAAGCTAAACGGCCATCCTCTGTACATGTCACAAAGCTAAACGGCCATCCTCTGTACATGTCACAAAGCTAAACGTGCTTAGCTTTTTGACACCTGTTAATATGGCTTTTAGCATTCAAACACATCACAGAAAAGCTCAATCTAAACATGTTTTAGGCTAAACATGTGAAAAAGTGGGTACAAGCTAAGTGTTTAGAAATGTGTTTAAAGTCTAAACACCATTTTTACAGTGTAATAGAAGCCGTCGTATAAAGTATAATATAAACGACATAATAATATATAGTATATAAAAACGATATAATAATATATAGTATATTTAAATAATATATAGTATATAATATATAGTATATAAAAACGATATAATAATAATATTTAAATAAGATTTCAGTGTGAAAACCAAAACCTGCAGGCAAAGTACTGGGGACGGAGGAACTTTCCACTTTAGAAACATCACTACAACAATATCTGTCTTTAATTTAATTCTGATTTCTGATTTAATGCTTCAGGTAAAACTGACTGAGAAAAAAATAATTCTTATAGTAAAACCAATCAAATCCAATAAGAGAAATAGTGTTAATGTTGTATGATCCTCATGAGATATTAAGGCTCATATAATGACCTTTGTATACCGATGTACCTTCGGTGCTTTTGTTACGCTAATCCAGAATTGCCATATAAGGGTTAGTAACAGCGGTTAGAACGTTCGCCTCTCATGTGAAGAGTACCATATTCGAATGCGCAACAGTTACCGGTATTTTATTATTGTTAATATTATTAATTATTTAATTACAAAATTAATTCAGAAGCAAAGCATTTCTGTATTATCGCAATTCACAGATGTGGATGATTTAACAAAAACATTTTTTTTAATTTTTAAAATATTTTTATTTATAGGAAAGATAAGTAATTTTTTAGAAAATAATTGTTAATAATAGGTGAGTATACAATGGAAATTCTGGACCGCAGACAAACACATCACATTCTGTCATGTTCATACGCCATATTGTATTATTTAAGGGAATTTCCATTGGTGAGAAAATAGCTGTTTCATCATTGTGCATGCTCGACGTGGTGGTAATTGTATTGCTACCATATGTTATCAATGTAAAACCTTGGTACAACATTGACAATGTACCCTGTTCTGTGGTGCTCATATTGGGCCAGCTGCCTCACCGGTATAATGGTTTTGACACCCACAGTTGCTGTATGGTCAAGCGTTTCTTTCGATGAAATTCGCCTTAAAAATGTTTTAAAAAGGAAAGGTGCACCATTGATACTTGACCTATAATTACAGAATTATTATCCAAATGTTAGCCTGATGTAAAGTTGATAAAGATACTGAACAAATTATTTAGTCTGAAGTGATCTCATTCCAGAGAAAACTCAAGAAAAATATGCCCATTTTTCTAAAAAGTTCCCTTTTAATCGCATGATATGTAAATAGTGTGGCTGCGCCCCTGGCTTCGCACCTGTGTGTGTGTCCTTTTTTGGCTAACTTCATGTGCCCGTTCCCTTCTACCACCCACCCCGTCCGAGACCCTGGGTCTGCACCTGTTTTTAGTAGACTTTATTATAATAAAGTAATAAAACAAAGGATAATTACCTGGGGTTAGAATGCTGAAAGGTATAAGCGTGGCTTTCAAGTCGTCTTTGATCGGTTGAAACACTCTGCAGATCCCGGTGGATTCCAACACGTCGCTAGCTACTGATAGTCTAAGAATGAATGCGGCGAGTATGAGATAGAGAGATGATGTCTGCCTCTGTGCCGTTTGTTGGTGCCGGCCCCCTCCTCGCTCAACCAATACCGTTCCACACGGTGGATGATCTTTTGTGACAAACATTCACCCACAATGCATACTCCTCCCATCTCATTGATTGGTCAGTCTCAATATTTAATTCATTCCTAAAAAATACTGGTTACGAATATAAGGATTATACATAATATCTTGGGGAATATTTATATAAAGAAATCGTCATTATGAAAAAATTGCACATAAAAGGCAAAATTAATAAAATCAAAATGCGTAAAAACTGAAATTTTTGGAATACTGTCCACACTGTGATCTGATATATGATTGGTTAACTTTTGCATTACACTGAGCTTTTTTATAGAATATGATGTCATACGAAAATATGTTTTTTATTGACTTACATCATTTTGGTTTTGGTATATGGTTTTGAGAGACAATGGTTACACGTTTACCAGGGAAAGGATCTTCGATTCTCCAAAAACAAATTGTTTCGCAACGGTAGTGGTGACTAATGGTGACTAAAATTGTTTTAAAAAATAAATATTTGCAATAAATTTTCATACCATTTTGGGAATAGAAAATCGTCCATCCCCACTGCACCTATAGGCCCTACCCATCACTTTGTATATTTTTTATAGATTTTTATAGATTTTTATATTTTTGTTGTAGCAAACTCGTCGGTATTAGTTTCAAATGTCAAAATATTTTGCAGACAAAAACGTTTTTGTAAAATTTGAAATTTCACTAAATTTCCAGAACTGTTCTCAATGTTTAACGAATGTACAACATTGGCATTATACCTGACAAAATTACCGAATTAACTGTAAACGTATATAAAAGCTCACTTGATATTTGGCAAAAAGGTGCCAATATATATTGTTCTGTCTAAAGTGTTCTTATTTCAGAGAAAATACCCGAAAGTTGTCTTTTGCAACTTTTGATCTAAGTAGGCCCTATTATCTGTCATACTGAAAACATCATTACCTTTTCACACTTTTCTCATGATTTGTATACAGATTCCCATTGAGCTGTAACTTTCACATGGGTTGGTTGTTTATCTTTTGATTCAAAGAAATCGATCCCATGGAAGCAGTATTTGCCAACATGAATATTGTACATTCCCTTTAATTAAATACGACAAATAAAAAAACTGTTTTTTTTTCTCTTTTTTCCACTGGGCGTGATGATCGCATCGTTCGGCGTAAACTGTGTCGCCTGTCTTTATCCTCAGCCTCAAAGGGTGACGTCATATCTCCAGGCTACGTTCGGCGCGACAGCTTGATATTTTTTCTGCAGTTCAGTGGTTAGAACGCTCGTCTTGCAAATAACTTGCTATAGAAAGTAGGCCTACTGGCATCAAGACGAGGTTTTTCAACATTAAAAAAATGTATACATTCTTTTATAAAATTTTTTAAAACTACAAAATTAATTCAGAAGCAAAGCTTTTCTATATAATAGTAATTCATGGTTGTGAATAATTTTTTTAAAGGAAAATAAAGTTTTAAAAAATCATTTTTATTATACAAATGCATATAGTTGACTAAGTGTACTGCAGAAAAAAAATCGCTGGCGGCGTATTGTTGCGAGCTGACGTTGATGGCCTTCCTTCGACATCTCGCGAGATGTTCGTGGATCAAACGAGATGTGACTCGTAGGTGACAGCGAGCTAGATTAAAAATGGCTGCGCCCACTGAAACTTAAAAAGTGAAGTTTGTGAAAAGCGCTTGTGTACAAAAACTACTTGAAGGATTCCTTCTATAGATGTATGTAAGTTAAAGTGGAAACTTTGAAGATGAAAAGAAATTTTATGCCTGTACATAATCGATCAAATTGTTTAAAGGGGGACTGACATCCTTTATTGTGTGTGTAAGGCGTTTTGTAATAAAATATTGTTTTTGAGACCCACCTGTGTCTATTTAAACATTGATTTATGAGTACAAGTATTTTAAAACAATGTTTGAAGTGTTTGGTGGAAGCTTCATTTGCATAAGATATGCGACGTAAGGTCGGGAAGATCCGATGTGTACATGATGTACATATACATACAAACGTTTCACACACGTAGCGTCGATTTCATTTCTTCCGTGATTTTTGTTTCCGGAACTAATAAAATGCCGGGAAGATGTGTTTCTGCAGGATGCAGCAACACCACCAAAGACGGTGTTAGCCTTCATCTGTTCCCAAGTGACCCCAAAATCGCCGTATTTGGACGAGCAAAGTTCGACTGACAAGAGTAAAGTGGTCAGGTCCATCGGCTCACATAGTTTTGTGCAGCGATCATTTTGAGCCGAGTTTTGAGCCGAATTTCTCTTCCCGACATGACGTCACGAACAGCTCCTCCGTGCAGGGCGTAAAAGTGGGGGGCATTTTTACAATGGAAAATAACACTCTCAAAAACAATAAAAACACAAAACAAAAATTGTATTGATCTTTTACTGATATAAAAGAATAAAACGATCACATATTTAACTGTTTGATTTAAATCCATGTCAGTCCCCCTTTAAGTTCAGGACCGTACTTTTTAAAGCGAGTTCTGGACAGATGTCGAAAGTCACAGACACAGTC
The DNA here is from genome assembly GCA_029582265.1 of Zoroaster sp. YZ-2022. NCBI lineage: Eukaryota > Metazoa > Echinodermata > Asteroidea > Forcipulatida > Zoroasteridae > Zoroaster > Zoroaster sp. YZ-2022. Next base: position 3,721,358 of record CM055837.1, on the reverse strand, counting down.
AGACGAAAACACATAAAAATGGTCAACTTATCATAACGTTAGTCATGAATAGGATTTTATGTGCACAATTTTTTGGGTATATATTATTTCCTTAAATCTTATTACCAAACTTAAGTTGACCACATTTCCCGCTTCTTAATGTTTCCTCTGTCATACCGACAAGGTAATTATTTTAGAGTGTCTATATTTTTACTTAGTGTGAGAAAATTTGTGATAGTCATGACTGTTAATGTATTCTTCTGTTCTTGGCAAACAATTTTTTTTCTTTGCTCGACTGCATGCTAAATTTAATGTAGTTAAATTTTCTCACTTAGTACAGTAATTTTTTACATTTTTCGTTATTTTCAGGGAAAGAATGGCACTGACGGGCGCAGAGAGGCAAAGAAAGCATCGGGAAAAGATGAGAGCTGAGGGCAAGATGCCCAATAATATTAAGAAAGCAGTAGTGAAGACAACTCCTGAGAAACTAGCAGAGAAAAGGAGGAAGGCAACCGAGAGACAGCAGAGGCGGCGACAGAGATTGCAAGATGAGATGAATCACCATTGGCAACCAAAGATGGATGGTGACACGGTGGACGATGTTGTCATCCAACAAGAAAAACTAGCAGAGAAACGGAGGAAGGCAACCGAGAGACAGCAGCGGCGGCGACAGAGATTGCAAGATGAGAAGAGTTGCCGCTGGCAACCAGAGATGGATGGTGAATTGGTTGGAGATGTTGTCATCCAAGAAGAATTTGAAATAGACAGAAGCAAGGAGAAAATTATTGTTGATGGATACAGTGGACTTTATCATGTAACTGATTCATGTGGTGATGGGCTTACACCAGAGCACTTAGCCCAACAGAGAGACACGGAGAGCCACTGGCAACCACAAATGAATGATGCTGTGGTTGATGTTACCGTCAAGAAAGAACCAGAACTCGAGATGAACAACTGCGAGGAGCAACTAAATGTGGCTGGTGAATTCAGAGAATCTTACACGGACCAGCCCGGTGAAATAATTCCATACAGTGATCAGTTTGGTTACATTGAGGAGATCACGTACCAGAGTTTAGACCAGGAGAAACTACAGAAACTACAGAGGAGAAGGCAGAACAATGCAGAGCGACAGCGCAGGCGAAGAGCAAGGATGCGGGAGGAGGGCATTTACGAGATGTACAAACAGAAGCACGTGATTCATTGTGAGAAGCACCGAGCCGTGAAACGGGAGCTGGAGAACTCCCTGCCCGAGAGTGTGAGGCGAGAGTTCATTGCTAAGCGACGGGAAGACGGGAGGCGCCGTGTGGCTCGGTACAGGGCCAGAAAGAAACAGATGGCTCTGGAGATACAGCAATCTATGGCAGCTGCTTATGAAGCGGCATCAGGTAAAGTTGGTCTTCAAACTGTCCATTGAGTGGCCTGGGGTCTGTCCAAGGGTCTGTACAGGGGATCCACTTGTTTCTTTGAGGGGTCTGTCTGGAGTATGCGTGAGGCTTAGGCAAGTTGGGCTTAGGTTTATTATTAGGGTTTGACGTAGGGTCTGTTCACAGGGTATTTCCAAGTTTCAATATTTTGTAATTTGTCTTTAACCCTCCTACAATCAGTGCAATTTTTGAAACAACCCAGCTGTTGCAGTTGTTGCCAGTGGCCTCCTATGGTTACCCTTCTGTGCACTGTCACAGCACTGAGATTGCAGGGTAAGGTGGTCTCCCATTGATACATTGCAGGCCATACTAATATGTTCAAACAACCAGCTGTAAACCTGACCATGTATTTTGACTGTAAACACACCTATACAAAACCACTAAAGACTGGTTTGTAATGGCCTTCAGTGTGTATTGAGTATGTAATCAGAGATGGTCTTACATTATTTACAGTGGCCTTGGGTGGCACTGGGTTGATTTTGTAAGATTACTTGGAAAGGACAGCAGTGGCTTGTATGCGTTAAAGGTTGGTGAAGAACATATTGGAGATTTAGTGGATCGGAGTGGCCTCCATGTGAAGTAGGGTTAATGAAACAAAATTATTTGGGATACAAACATGAAACATAAGTACGTGAGTCAGCTTGACATATGCTAAACTTCTACCGCCTGATTTCTCGGATGGTGGAACACCTATGTGAGCACCTTTGGACCAATCAAATTGGCTAAACTGTCTGGGGTATTGAAAGCATGGTTCATCGCTGACGTCACCAAACACCTCTTCTGCCTTTACAATGCTCGCAAAGCTAATCTGAGGTCAATCTATTATAAGAAATAAGATGTGTCAGGAAAACAACACAATTAAATGGTCAGTATCGTCACGATCAGAGCAGACTTTCAACAGGGCATGGAATCGGTGTCCTAGTTTAAGATGAACACAGTGACTGAAATTTACTGACTCATTTATGCAGCAGCAACGGTAACAATGACCTTATGTATATGATGTCACAAATTGAAAGGCGCCCTCGTTCAGTGGCAATAGAAGGTCACTCATTGGTTCATGTGCTCATACGTGGACCAATGAGTGACCTTCTTTTGCCACTGAATGAGGGCGGCTTTCGGTTTGTGACATCATACGCATAAGGTCTATTATTTTCAGTGACTGAGTTAATGAAAAACTACCACTCCCAATTCTGTGCCCTGTTGATCGTGGGGATATTGTTCCTTTAATGGCCAGTATTTGTCTTTTTTCGATAGAGATGCCCCCTGACATGACCCCAGAGGAGATAAAGAGCCACAAACGAAGAGAGAACGTGAGGAGACGGGTAGCAAATTGGAGAGCCAAGAAGAAGCTGATGTTAACTGGACAAAATAATTCTTCCGCAATTGAGGAAGATAACGAGTCAGGTGTGAACCATTTCAGCAACCCATATTAGGGGTGGAACCAGGGTCTCGAAAAAAAGGGGGCACAGTCCTGGCACAATTTACATGCACAGCGATCCCCCCTCCTCCTTGGTCTCCCATAGATCTCAAATTGACATTCCAAGATCAAGTTGAGTCAAGTCATCAAGTTTGTTCAGTCGTAAAAATGTTATTTTTTTAACAATTAGCAATTTGAAAGTTACAAAACCCACTGTTTATATTTAGGGGTTTCATTTGTATTGTTCATGGCATTTGCTTTGAATGTTAAAAAGAAAAATTGATGAATTTATGTTTGCTGCCTCAAAAGATTTTCACCATATCGGCATTTTTGAGGATTGAGTATTTTAATAATTATATGGACTATGGCCAATCAAATAAAATATTTCAAAGATGGCAGATGGCATTGCTTATCACATAATTATGTGCTTACATGCATTTTATTCTGTTTACAGGGCTATCACAAAATTTTGTCATGGGTAATGACGCTGCATCAATAAATAATTCCAGCTTTACATCATTCAACCCAGGGATTGTACCCTGTGTTCTTGTCAAGAACAATACTGTACATTTGAACGAGACTTCAGCACCGCTAGACGCCAATCAAGATCCCGTCACATCACCAGTAGACCAACGTGACAAGTGGTCCTTAACGGGAGAAGAAACAGAAGATGTTCGGTTGCCTCACTACTTTATTAACCAGAACATGGCCGGCTTTGTATCTCGTACCCCAGGGAGAGTACCCTATACCCTGGTCAGGGGGCAGACTGTCTCATCAAGTGAGACATTGGATGCCATCTCGAATCCTGTGTCATCACACCCAGACAAGCCAGACAGCTGGTCCGCGAGAGAAAAGAAAGATATCCCCATAGATCATCATGTGCCCCACCATTACATGACGCCGCCAATTTGGCCAACCAGTAACAACAATAAAGACGATTCGTCTCAAGGGACACTCATATCATGTGATCACAATTATGGAACGGTGGCCGGCACTAGTCAGGTCACCCAAGACTCGAATCCTCCCGAAAAGGTAGGCCGTATTTTTGACTCTTTATAAGTTTGATGAGGGAGTGACACAAATTTTTACCGGCTTTCTCCCCTGGTATAGTTTGACTCTATTTTGAGGTTTATCCACGTATGGAATAGCTGCTGGTTCCTGGTGGGAAAAGTAAACCTTCCTTCAGGTGTATACTGTGTTCGGAAGAAGAAAAGTCCAAATGATACAGGAAAGTTTGAGTTTTGAGATTTTCCCTTTTTACAGGCATGATATTCTTCCTACTTTTGTAGGAAATCCTACCTTTTGATTTTGAAAATCCTACCATGAAACCGGGTTCCGACTAACTTCAGACCATGGAAACTTTCCTTGTGTATCATTTTATTGTAAATACCAAGATAAAAAACAGTTTCCTTGCTATACATGGCTATAGAGGGTAAACCGCTATAGGCTAGTATATGCCTAATGATAATGGCAAACATTGTTCCTACCTTTTCATTTTCTTACAATATTATCCCTGTTTTTAGTACCAGTTATTCAGGATTTTTCTGCTGAGGGTTTTGTTTTGATGGAGACAGCCCTGACATATTCAAATTTCACCCATTTTTATATTTCGTTTTAAACAAAACACTTATTTTGTTGATCGTTATCGAGCCGATGGACGTCAGGGTCGTCAGACCGGAAACCAGCACAAGACACATGAGCTCTCACTCCAGTCCCTCCAGAATCCCTCATCAGCCAAACATCTACGTTTCCAACAGCTCTCCACCTGAACTTGTTGCTGATGACTTCAATCAAGATAACCCGTACACTTCTGATCAACCCTGTGGGGTGAACGATGAAATTACCTCCCAAGATCTTAAGAAGGAACTCCACATGGTTCAGAATCGGTTCCCATTGGTGTATAATTACGTGAAGGTACGCAGTGATAGAATTTGTGTAATTACAAATCAATTATGTGGCCCAGCTTAACATGGGATTTAGCACTTGCAGTCACTATTTTGCGCTTACAGGGCTAGAATATCAGTATTTATCAGTATATTTCTCTCTCGGACATTGAGAATGTCTGCAACTCATTGTTCCCATTCTATTCCATTCACAGAAACTTCAGTCCGATGTCCATCACCTCAGAGTAGCAAACCAGAACCTCACCAAGCGCAAACCAAACTTAAATGAAGTCAAGAAGAACAACGCCATATTTCAGTTCTGGACTGGGTTTCCTGACTACGATACCTTCGAGACCATATTTGTGGTTCTTAAACCGAGCTCGGGCCACGTAACTTGCCAAGACCTTGCCATTCTCACACTTGAAGAGGAGTTCTTTTATATTGTTGCCAGACTTAGAGTTGGACAACCAGTGAAGGATATTGCCGAAAGGATCGGGATGAGTGAAGCGGACTATGTTCTCATGTTCCAAAGATGGATCACAGCCTTACCTCACAAACTACAGTACATCTTCAAAACCCGCGACGAGAAAGTACGTGTAGAGGAAAATAAAATGATTATCTCCTACGAAGAGGTCACATCAGACTTCCAAAAGGTTTTAGTCGATTGTAGCGACATGTTTTCCGGGCAGGTCATTGCAACTTGGAAAAACACGCCCGTGAAACAAACGGATCTTTGTAAATTCGTCATGGGCGTTTCGTTTCCCACAGGATATGTTGTACATGTTTCGGATGTTTCTGCAGATGACGGCGTGTGTATGACAGCGAGAGTCGGCCAAGGGAATAGCACGATCATTGTGCCCTTCAGCGAGAGTAACTCCTGGCTGGTGCAGGGTCAAACGGGGAACAGCCCTCTGGAGAATATTTTGAGTCGAGTCCGATCCTTCCGAGTACTGGACAGCAGCGAGGTGAAACTTCAATGTCAGACGTTCAGATCCGTGTTTAAAGTGTGTTTACTCTTATCAAATGTAATTCAGTAAACAAATTTAGGTAGGAGGGCCAAAGTCATGGTACAGCCAAGCCTTTGAGAAGCCCAGCCAGGCCCAGGCTTTGCCCAGGCCTATATAATCCCCTCGCTGAGCACAAAAGACCCTTTACTAATGAATAGATCTCAAATAGCTCTTATTGTTAACACAGACTTGACTGATACCTCAGCTGTCTTTTGTTCACAACTGCAGCCATTATAATGAGCTCCATCTGTCTGGGCTTAGGCCCTCCAGAAGCCCAAGTTATGTTGATTGGCAGATACTGTATTGTTACACGATTAGGACTCGCTGAAGACAGATGAGGAGGTCTGGCTGGGCTTCTCAAAGGCTTGCCTGTACCAAGACTTTGGCTCTCCTCCCTAAAGCCAGTTAGTAGATCCAGTGGCTATCACATTGAGCAACATTGACACTGGTTGCCAATTATATAGAGCTACTGTAGTGTACAGAGTGCGAAGGAAGAAACTTGGAAGTGTACCTCACAGAATTGGCCATTGGGACAGAGACTGTATCCGCTCAGTGCACATCGTAGCCCTCTAGTGGTGACTTTGCACCCAGTGTCTTGATGATAGCCACTTTTGCGTCATGTGAGCGTTGTGCGTATACTTTATGTACGTATGTTATGGTACTAAGCGCGCGTGTACTTTGCCAGCCAATGATCGCTGGAGATATTCCACGCATATGCACATCAACTGCAAAATACGCCAAATGCGACGCACTATCACTGCACTTTCGCCCACAGTGGTCTAACAACATGTGCCCTCAATAGCTCATGCATGGTGCGAATAAGGATGCGAACAGAGAGCCAAACCAACACTTGCATTGGAAATTATCCAATAGCACAATTACCAAATCATTATTTGAAACCTAACTTGATATGAAGTTGGTAAAGGCACTAATTATCCTGAAATAGTGCTCTCACCTTAAAGGGGCAGTATCTTCACGATGAACAGGGCATGGAATTGGAGTGGTGCTTTTACATTGACTCAGTGACTACCGTAATACCCCATATGATAAGGTCATATTACCGTTGCTGCTGCATAAATGAGCCAGTAATTTTCAGTCACTGTGTTAATCTTAACCCTAACCCTCCAGGGTATTTTGGCTAGAAACCCTGCCAGACGCATCAGATTGCATCGTTTGTCAAAGTGACTTGGCTGCCCAATGCAGCAAGATCCATCTGGTCACAAATCTCAAGGCCGAAATGCCTCAGAGTCTGTGGTCACCCAACGCAGCAGGATACAACTCTGGCATTGTTCAATGGGACCAGCTCTCAATAGAAACAGACTTGGCTGCTTATGCACTGGTGTTGACAGCTGAATGCATCAAAGTGCACCAGACTTTTCCACCTGATGCACTGTGCTGCGTCTGGCAGGGTTAGGGTTAAACTAGGACACTGATTCCATGCCCTGCTGAAAATCTGCTTTGATCATGATGATACTGTTCCTTTAAGAGAAAAAAAATAAAATCAAAAATCAAAATCTTGCCAGATTTCATTGAGATTCAAGGAGTCTCAAAAAATGGAATTTTCCAAGTGAGCACTTTTCCCCAGCTCCCATAGCATCCTACCATTCTTACTAATGATGTACCTTTTATTTTAAAATATATCACCCGAGTTTTGTTCAAGAGACCAAAAAATAGAATTTATAAATCGAATGAATTTTAAAAGATTATATCATTATTAAACAAAATTATGATATAATTGTATAAAAAGCGATATTTAAAACACGCTTGATTCTGATTGACAGCCACGCTGGCCAATGAGAAGACTGCACACACCCTCGTGCAAACTAAAGATTAAAACAATGACCAGCATTTTATTAATTTGAGTTTTTATTTTACTGGTACTAACCCTCCTGCTGTTGCTGCACTTGAGTGGGAAGTTGCTATAGAGGTCAAAACCAGTCAACTGTCTATTTTGACCGTTGACCCAAATGTGCACACAGGAGCATTTTTGACTGGTTTTGGATGTCATTTTGGCCACCTTGAACAATGCTTTTACCAGTCAAAAATGGTTGACTTACTACACGTAAGGTGTGAAAGAGTTTGACTTTTAAGTGCACTAGATATACCTTGGCAAGGATATCAACATTTTGACTGACTTTGACCCTTGTAGTAGTAGGAGGGCTAATCCTTGATGGGCGATATATTTTTAATATGAATATCTCTGCTTATTGAAACATCTCATAGTAATGTAGACAACTCAATTATTTAAAAATAATAGACCAATCAATATATATATATTGTATATTATTAATATTGATCTTTATTACATTATTTCTGAACTAAGTATTCTTGTATATCCATCCGTTTCCATTTATTTGAGTGTCAACAAATACATTGATGTTCCTGCTATATTGAATGTAAACAGTGAAACACATTGGGCAAGTCCAATATCTAAAAATAACTACAAGCTGTAACGCTACAGATGGCCTCTAGACTCAATGGTGATTTTCTATTGTTCATGTAGCTGAAGATTTGACGTCACACTTCGAGGTTTAGATACCAGTCTCTCAGTTTCATGGAGATTCAACTTTGACCTTGGTTGGCAGCTACCGCACGATCCTCAAAGCATGACATCAGCACAACATCCAATGAATGGTTAACACCCGAATGCTGTCTTTATCCTCGATAGGATAAAGACAGGGGATCAGTCTATTGTTCATTGTTTCAAGCGTGCCCACAATATCAAGAACAATGGAATTCAACCAGCAACTCTGCTGCCCTCGAGTGTTTCAAATCTCAATGGTCCCTCCAGCCATCATACGCACAAACTAATCATTTTTGTCTAACTTCAAAATTCGCCTGGTGAAAACTTTGTCAGCTGTTTAAATACTCACAAATTGGTACGTTTCAAAAGTAAGGAATATTGTTGGTCACAGAATCTTAGGATATAATAAAGAAAAAGTGTAAACCCATTTTGTAGAAATGGTGATTGTTCTATATCAACACAACAGATGTTTTAACATGATTTACAGCCAAAGACATCTTTGTTATTGTCTTCCCTTGCTGTTTCAGAGATACATCTAAAAAGCCCCAAGAAAAACAAACAAAAACCACATCAAACATCACAAGCAAAAGATGATCCAGCACCACAAAACATTAATTGCACTGATGTGGTAAAGAGATTGTACAACCATTGGTAATTACTTGATTCTTATTAAGTATGGATGCATTTACAGACATTGGTTGGTTTCTGTACACATCTCTTGATTCTTATCAAGTGTGGATGCATTTACCGATATTTTACCAATGGACAAGTAATTTGTTTTTCAAGTACTGTAAATTCCACATGCATTACAAAACAATTAGAAGCCACAAGCACAGCACTAATTTGGAATTTTTATGATCAGATGATAATCTGATAAAACAATGCAAGTACCTTAGCCGATGTGACATGGCAAGTTATGGCTAACAGGGGTCAAAGTCAATTATACTTTCATTGTCCCCAACAGTTTCCCAATTGGTATCCTCATTGGGAGAATAGGGTTTCAATCAGGATATAAGTCCTTATTGTCTCCAACAGTTTCCCAATCGGGATGGTATAGTTGACTTTGACCCCTGTGAGCCATAGTATACCATGAACACAGTGCCTTGGAGTGTTTCCACATGATCCACAATAAATTAGATTTTACATAGAATCAGTGACACCGAGTGCATTGCTGTTGTATTTGTGACACCGCCTTGAGTGTCGTGGCCGAGCGGTCTAGCTTACCGGACTCAAGTTCTGGTGTTAGCAGCAGAATGTGGGTTCGAATCCCAGCCGTGACACTTGAGCAAGACACTTAACCATAATTGCTTCTCTCCACCCAGGGGTTAAATGGGTACCTGTGAAGGCAGAGTTGGTTGATTAGCCCTATATGCGCTGTAATGGCAGCAATTGAGCTGTATACTCCCCAGGGAGCTGAGATGGTTTCAGGAATGATTTATGAGCCTTATGAGCAGGGGTAGTAATATAATGCGCCTTGAGCACCACTCAGTTGGTGGATACGTGCGCTATATAAGTCCACACATTATTATTATTTCACAAGTAGTGCAACACTTCACTGTGCCTTACATACACGTCATTTGTATCCTGCACAGAGCAGCTAGAATACATGCTGCTCTATGTACACATATTACACCAGGTGATACCAGCCTTTTTTTAGTTGGTTTCTAGAATTGGAGTAGCATGATAAGTATGGGTAGTGGGTACCAGCTGAATATTTTAAGTGGTACCCGAACTTGAGTACATATTGAACCAAGATGATCTCCTGGTACTTGGCAACCAATAGTTGTTTTCCTGTCTAAAGACTATTTAGCTGCTTATAAATTTGTCAATCATGATTTTTTTTTTTTTTTTTTAAACAATATTATGAATATTTGTCAAATCAGTGATTTTATTTGTTCTTCAATCCCCCAACGTCTCAAAATTTACATACACAACGGATAAAATATATTCATAAATAGTATATATATCTATACATGTATATAAGTTTTTTACAGTTTAAAAATAAGAGAAAATCTTTCAAATTATAACTTCTTCAAGATCATCAATATCATCAAGGCTGTCATGTGACATGTTCATGGGACCTTTTGATCCGAGGGGAGCTTTGTCCGTATGACCGTTTGAAAACAACCCCCCCGAAGGAGAACCGTGGTCGGCATTGGAGCCTCGACCCACGTCAACTTTCTTTTCCCAGGAGTACGAGACCGGTTTGGCTTTGGTTGATGAAGTAAACATGTTCTTGTCGTCGTTAAATGAGGATTTTGGCACTTTCTCCTCGTCAGGTTGGTTCCCAAAGAGATTTGCCATAAGGTCCGTATTTTTATTAGCCTTATTTTGGCTGGCAGCTGGCTTTGAATTTGAGAACAGTTCCACTTTACCATCGTCACCGTCATCATCATCGTCGTCGTCAAAGAACGACTTCTTCTTGGGCTTGGGCTGCACTTTTGTAGATGTGAACGTCGGAGCGTAACCTCCGAAGGTCATCTCATTGGTTTTCTTGTCCTGGTTTGCGTCTGAGGTGACGTCCGGATGGGATGGCATCCCGTTGTGAAGGTTCTCCACGGGCTTGGTGAAGTTGTAGGACTTGCGGCTCCTGCCGGAATCTGGCTTATTGCCGTCGTCAATGTCCCGCATCCTGGCCAGTAGCAAGTCCTTCTTGCGACGCTCCTCTGCGAGACGATCCGCCTCTTTCTGTTTGTCTGTGTTAATGAGAAAAAGGGAAACTGTTTAACTCAAACAGGGACAGTAAAGGGACCATATCGTCCCGATCATTGCAGACTTTCAACAGGGCATGGAATCGGTGTCCTAGTTTAAGATGAACACAGTGACTGAAAATTAGTGGCTCATTTATGCAGCAGCAACGGTAGTATGACCTTATCATGTGGGGTATTATTTTCAGTCACTGAGTTAATCTAAAACTAGCACTCCGATTCCATGCCCTGCTGATCGTGACGATATTGTCCTTTTAATAAGCAAAAGAACTTTGAACTGTTCATCTTAGACAAAAATATATTTTTCGTTATTCCTTATTAAAGCTAACGTATAGAATTGATAATTCGAGTGAAATAATTTAAGTTATTAGGAAACAGTACTTTTTCCTTAATTCTAATTACTGTTAATGTTAATTACTGTTAGTTTTAATTATGTTGAAGTGTTCCTTGCAGGATAACCATGCATAAGGCAACAAAAAGTCTCTGTTTTCTGGTCTCTGCACGCGTCACCTCAGACCTGCGCGTAGGCATTTTTAATTTTCTCCTTTTTTTTTGCTATGAAACGATGTCCAATTGCAGCCAAAATTGCTGGATCGATTGGAAATCTGCTGTGCTGTGTTTTAAATGACTTTTTCACATAGGGGTATGAACGTTTGCCTGATTTGTGAGGCCTCTCTTCAGAAATTCGGTCTGGTTCCAATAACCGTGTATACATGTATCATGTTATTTCACTGGTTGGCAAAAAACAAAACAAAAGATCACCAAAAAAAAAAGAAGAAAAAAAAGCGTCACCGCACCGATTTTAAAGCTGACCTATGACCAGAAACTTGAGACTTGTTTTTTTGGCCTAATGAGCTGTGCATGAACAGTGGTTCAAAGTGATGCTGTGATACTGCGCACGGTGTAATTTGTCATCTAGCCCTTCATAAGCTAAGCAGTTCCAGACACGCATAATGGTTAGATGGAGTACAATGTAGATTGACGAGGAGAAAAATATTAGGAACAAACGTTTACCAGCATCGTTACTCTCGTCCCTCCCCTTAAGGTCGTTGTTATCCCCACGGGAATACTTGTGCAGATCTCTCACGCTGTTGACAGCGTAGGGAGGGCTCTTGGTCGCGGGTTTCGGGGCGTCGGTCTGTTTGGATCCGAAATAGGGCACATTGTCCTCGTCTTCGTCCGATGAGTTGTCACGTTTGGTGTGGGCTGTATGGGTGGGGTGGGGAGGGGTGAGGTGAATTAGAATGAAACGATGATTTTAAAGTCACAATGCACTTTTGGAAAGAGGTAATAATAATTATCAATACTGCATAAAAATCAATAAAAAAAATTCATTTTTTGCAATTTTTCAAAACAGAGTACTTTTTTACGTATTGAGGCTTCAAGTGATTTTGGAAAGAGGTAATAATATGTATCAATACTGCATAAAAACAGAGTACGTATTGAGGCTTCAAGTGATTATGCTTGAGTGTAAAGTAGTGACAGTGAAATTAATTTAAGCGTGAACTATCATGGAACTAACAGTAATTAATTCATAGAGAATTAGCTGTTACAAACTGCTTACCAACCTAAAGGACCTGTAGTATAAATGCAAAATAATAGTTTCTCAAATGCAAAATGAACGATATTTTGCCTTTGAGAAAGAACCTGCTAGGTTTGAAACGTAAGGCCAATAACATATAATTTGCAGTAATTAATTCAACATTAATCTTTAAAAACATCTCACTAGGAACCGAGACTGTCTCAGTTCCACATAATACTGTTTGTAAATGCTAAGATAGGCAGAATTGGTTTGTGTGATTTTTACGAAATTAAGTCTTACTTTCTTCATTTTTCTTCCTTTCTTTTTCCTGTAAAAAATAAACGTGAAAATAAAACATTTAGGGAAAAAAAAAAACAATTCTCAAATTCATATAAAACATAATTAAAGTTTGTGTTATATGTGCGACAATTTCACAGCAGACTAGGGGGCTAATTTCATAGAGTTGCTAAGCAGAAATATTTGTTGAGCAGGTTTTGGTTGGTTACCAGCCAAACTTTCACACAAAATGAGTGTACCTTGGCTGGTAGTCCATTTGATAATTGCTTAGCAAAAAATTTTTGCTTAGCAAAATTCTCTGCTTAGCAGCTCTATGAAAGTGGCCCCTGGTGACATTCAAACTTTTTGGAGGTTTTAATATTTCATAGCCCCGCGCAAATGTTTTCAGAGCTTTCAATCTTCGCATTTGTAAAATCCTTTTTAGTGCAAGCCGTTGCCCTTTAAATCTGGAAAAAAAAGAAAAAAAACGAAAAAAAAAAAAACACCTGATCTTGAGAAACCGGCATCTCATTATTGAAAAAAAGGTTACAAACTGATGTTTATTTATATGAACTGGAGTGGAGTGTCACTGTCGAGTGGTTTTTTGCATCAGATTTTTTTTCCTGATGGCTGAGTCATCAGAATGTGGGTTCGAATCCTGGCTGCGACCATGGTGCTTGTGTCCTTGAGCAAGACACTTTACCATAATTGCTTCTCTCCACCCAGGGGTAAATGGGTACCCGTGAGGTTGTTGTGTTTGATTAGCCCTGTATACACCGAAATGGCAACAATTGAGCTGTATAGTCCCCAGGCTGGATGGCTCAGTTGGTGGAATAACTTGTTCGCTTCAAAATTGCTTAAGTATAGACAGGTACTTTTTGATATAGATCGAGTTTAGAAATACTGCAATAAAATGATAATTTCTTTCATAAAAATTATGAAATTTGGAAATTTTTCATTGAAATGAAAATTTATTTCATAAAAGGGGTGGACTTGTGATTGAGTCAGAGTACTTTTCAATGTTTTTATTTTATTTTTATTTTTAATGTTTTTAAAAGCCTGTATTTCACATGTATTTTGGCCTATGGGCCACGATGTGTGTTTCTAATAAACCCTTAATATAAAATGAAGGGAAAAAACACAGAGAGACTGAAAACTTTTCGTTAGTCTATAACCAAGGACACTTTGTACTACCAACATTTTCCTCCATTTCTTGTTTCCTCTTTGCTGCCACCTCCTCCTCCCGTCTCTTTTGTCTTTCTTCTTCCTCCCGCCTCTGCATCTCTTCTAACTCCTTATGCTGCTGGTCTTCTTCTCTCTTTTTCCTTTCCCTCTCCTCTGCCTCTCGTTTCCGTCTTTCATCATCTTGTCTTCGCCTTGCATCTGCCTCTTCCGTTGCCCCTTTTTTCCATCCCATGTCAAGGTCCCGGAGGATTTTCTCGTGCTCCGAGAGTTCCTTGCTCTCTTCGGGCTTTCGTCCATGATCGCGACCAGAAAGAGTCCTCTCCTGTTGCTCGGTTTCTGTCTTCTCTTTCTCCTTCCCGACATCTTTCGGGGATTTTACTCTGGCAGACATCTCCTCCCGCCTCTTGACTTCCTCGGCAGAGAGTACCCGTTGCTGCTTCTCCGAGGGCGGGCGTGGTACCTTCGGCTGGTCGGCCGTGGAGGTTGCCTTGTTCATCATGAGCGGCTTGAGGTTGTTCGGGGACACGCCCTGTCGAAGTTTGTTTGGGGGCTTGATGAGACGATTGCTGTAGATGTTGCGTATTTCAAGCTCCTTTTCTTTTTCCTGTGAAGGGAAATAAAATTAATAGCACAAGATTGACGCTTAAGTTGTCCATCTGAGGGCTTACCTGGGATTTGATCAATGGCGGGTGGCGATTTCTGTCATGTGAAATTTTTTAATTTTTGAGTGCCCCAATTGCAGGGATTCAAAAAATTTATAAGTGACAATCCTAGGGTAAGATATGAGGTGACAGACGTGGTAGTCGAAGTTCAAACCCTAAATGTTCCAGAGAATTTTCAGAAGGAAACTGTTGATAGCATCAACAACATCCAATGCTAACATTTCTGAAATGAAATTTTCAAAAATTTCAGAAAGAGAAACTGTTTATAACATAAAATCTAATCAAGTCCCAAACTTTTCCTCGGATCATATTGCATCCAATGCTAACATTTCTGCTAACCACCCCCCCACTCCCTCGCCGAAAATTAAGAGGATAAAAAAAACTCACTCTGAGTTGCATCTGAAACCGTTCATTCTCCATCTCTAATTTCTGTATCTGACCCATCAAGTCCTGTTCCTTGGCCTGTCTCTCATGAAGCTCGTGGCGTTGGTTCTTCTTGATGTTGTCCACGTAGTGCTCGAGGTCCCGCACGGTCTTGTCTCGTTTCTCTAATTTCTCCTCGAGTCGGTTGATGCGCTTCTGGAGGTCATGCCGCTCAAGGAGACCTTTGTCCTCTGCGAGGGATCTGATTTGTTTGAGCTCGTCCCGGTTTTGAATATACTGTTCATCTTTGTCCTTCAAGCGACGGTCTTTGTCCTTGTCTCGCTCCTTTAAATAAGAAGCAAAATAAACAATAATATATGTCTATTATTAAAATTTAAAGGGAAGATGCATCATTAGTAATGTTGGCAAAACTGCTCTCACAATCATGCTTATTATCTTTAAACCAGGATATTTATTAACCCTCCTACTATAGCTGCACATTAGTGTGAAGTTGCTATAGAGCACAAAATCAGTCAACTGCCTGTTTTGGCTGTTGACCCAAATGTGCAAACAGGGGAAATTTTGAAAGTTTAAAGGGTTTTATTTATTATATTTTCATATAATAAAACAAAATCTGCTCTACATTAACCCTCCTACTATAGCTGCACTTTAGTGGAAAGTTGCTGTAGAGGTCAAAATCAGTCAACTGACTGTTTTGACTGTTGACCCAAATGTGCACACAGGGGCATTTTTGACTGGTTTTTACTGTCATTTTGACCACACTGAACAATACCAGACAATGCTTTTACAAGTCAAAAACAGTTGACTCATTTTGACCTGTAAATGTACTTATCACACGTAAGGTTTGACAGTGTTTGACTTTTATGTGTACTAGATATACCTTGGCAAGTATATCAACATTTTGACTGATTTTGACCCTTGTAGTAGTAGGAGGGTTAAAGATGTTTTACCTGTGTTTTTCATTATTTTACAGGTAATTTTTGGCAACGTTAGTTTTCATCCGAACGCTGCTAATTTTTTTGTTCAAAGGAAAACTAATACTTTGAAATAAAAACATTCACAAAACAACTGAGAAAGGCTTGGTTTTACTGTAACTATTTGTCCAAATGAATTATGACGAGACCTGACATAATTCATTTTGAGACATTTTTACTGTAAACCATGATTCTGACATTTATTATGGGAAATATGTCATTCAAAAGTAAACCGTTCCTCTAGTAAAAGATAAACTTTCCAACGAAAAAGAAAATTACCTGTAAAATAGCAAAAAACCACGGGTGATATATCTACAAGTTACATGTAAAATTTTCAGCTTACTACATTGCAAGGTCAGTGCTTAGGTCAGTGGACACTGTTTATTGCCCCATGCATGCAGGGAGGGTCCCTGGCCATGTACATGTATCACAGATTAGAAACACATGTGTGCATACATGTCATGTGCTTGCTTTACTACTGAAGGATTTTAGAGGATTGAGGTTATTAGGCATACTTGTCTTTCCATGGTACATGTACATCCATGTTTGTTGTAGTGATTGCAAGGTCAGTGCTTAGGTCAGTGGACACTGTTTATTGCTCCATGCATGCAGGGAGGGTCCCTGGCCATGCACATGTATCACAGATTAGAAACACATGTGTATACATGTCATGTGCTTGCTTTACTACTGAAGGATTTTGGAGGATTCAGGTCATGTGTAAGCATATGAGCCTAGGGAGTTAGGAGGGAGTTAGGAAGGATTCAGCTTATGTGTAAGCAAATGGGCCTAGGGAGTTAGGAAGGATTCAGGTTATGTGTAAGCAAATGGGCCTAGGGAGTTAGGAAGGATTCAGGTTATGTGTAAGCAAATGGGCCTAGGGAGTTAGGGAGGATTCAGGTTATGTGTAAGCAAATGGGCCTAGGGAGTTAGGAAGGATTCAGGTTATGTGTAAACAAATGGGCCTAGGGAGTTAGGAAGGACTCAGGTTATGTGTAAGCAAATGGGCCTAGGGAGTTAGGGTTAATATAATTCAGGTCTGGAAATTCAAACGACAAGTCAGGGCCTTTAGTGTTCACCTGATACTTCCGGATCCGTCGTCGCATACTGTCCAGCTCCGCACTGTGCTTCTTCAGCATCTGCGGGAGCTCACTCTCCTCAGAGTCGTACTTGGACAGCGCCCTCTCTTGACGGCGCTGGAGTTGCTTCAGCAGCTTGTTCTCGCGGACCATTTCGTCGTGCTCCTTCTGCAGCTGGTTGAACTCGTTGCGCAGTCGGCTGATCGTGTGCCCCTTCGCGGACAGCATTCGTTTGGCCACGTCCGTACTACGAGGAGATGGTTGGCTGCTCGCGATGCTGTTGGAACGTTTGGTGTTATTTGCAGCTGGTTTCTTTGGTGGGGCTTTCTGGGAAGCTGATGTAAGGAAGAGCAGAATAATTAGATTCATAAAGACTGTAAAAAAAAATGGAAATTGTCAATCGCACATTCAAAATGTCATAAGAAACAATTGAAAATACAATTAACTTGGTGATGTGATCCGCGCCTTTGCCAATGAATATTTAAATGAATGTGTAATATTAATCATAAACTATTGTGATAATATACTAATTAAAAAATTGTTTACAACCAATTGTTTAGGGGCACTGTTTTGACATAGAAAAGAGTAAAAGACATTGCAAAGTTTTAGTTGTCTAGGTGAAAAAAATTTCTCCATTTTTGTTTTTGGTTCAGTAGGTAATACATGTAAATGTAGATATGCAATGCACAATAGATTAATACATTCAGGTGGTACAATCAAGAAGAAAACAGAAAACAGACAAAAGACAGACAGACAGGCAGACAGACAGCCAAACAAACATCCCAACAAACAAACAAACATCCAACCAACCAACCAACCAAACAGAAGAGGTAACCAGTTACCAAAGGCATTTCAAAACAACAAAAAGACCTGCAACATCAAAATGTTTTCCAAAAAATTCTTGTCCCAAAAGAAATACATGTTTTTAAAATTTTAGAGTTTTTTTCTTGACATTTTGAGAACTAGATTTTCCCATTAAGATTTTTCATCAACAAAATAATAATCAAAAACAAAATTACATAAACGTCAATGGAAAAAATGTCATTGTGAAAATCATCAGTCAATATTTTGTTTATCTCCGATATGACATATATTCATGATGTATTTAACATCTTAACTGTGCATTTAAATATATTTTGAATATTGAAATACACTTTTCAAGGTTCAGCCATTCAATTATTTGTAGAATTCAAAGATGTTTGTTCATGATGTGAATTAATATTCCCAGATTAATTTTCCACTGCATCATTCTTCCCTAGTCCTTAATTAAGATTGTCAATATGGCCAGCCTTCTGCCAAGGCTATTATGCTCATGACTGTCGTCTTGGCAACAACGAGCCAAGGAAAATTATACACAATGAAAGGACTGGTACTGTACATAGCCACAAGCTCACATGTACATGAATTACACATGTGTTACTGGGAACCATTTTATGCAGAGACAAATATTTTGAGCATAGCTATCTTTGATGTAGGATATGAGGCTTTGCATGGTGGAGATAGATGTTCTTTTGGGTACACCATGTAATGATCTCTTTTTGGAAAAAGTGATGTCTCCTGATGATTACTAGAGCAGACTAGTCGAAACGTTGAGAACAACCCAACCGGCTCTTCTCGGAGCCATCACTTTTTTTTCCAAAAAGAGATCATTACATGGTGTACCCGAAAGAACTCAAGAACATAACTATTTTTGTTGTGTTTCTTATATTAATTTTGGATAACAAATATTGAATTTTGTGAAAGCATTCTGCTATCTAATACAAGCGAAATCGTTAACTGTGTAGTTTTTGTTATTATACACGTGGCTGTAAATTGACAATAAGCAGACTTGTATATCATGTACAAATACATATATATATAGAGAATATAATGTGGAAAATTCAGGCAACTTACAGACGGCTATTGGTAAATAAATGAAAAGAAACTGCAAAATAATGGTTATTGGCCTTACGTTTCGAATCTAGCAGGTTCTTTCTCAAAGGCAAAATGAGACGGAAAGAATTATTGTCTGAAAGGTTAACTCGGGCCTCCGAGTGCCAATCTACCAAATACAGGTTTTTTAAATAGGTTTTTAAAGCAAAATATAGGTTATTATAGGTTTACCAAATGCCAAAATATAGGCTTTTATAGGTTATTTCCTGTGATTATGCAGTGTTAAGTAACAAGTATTTGGTAAATTGCCTTCTGAGTACTTTTTGTAACCAAGTACATTACCCCATACCCTGTCCAGCAGGAAATCTAAGAGTGGTGCACATGTTACAGTTTGGCTACTGTTTTGGCTTCATCTCTTTATACTTAGGAAGTAATTTTTCTTCAAAGCCATGAGGATTTTATGAGAAAGTTGAAAATGTGTTGCAGGAGATTAAAAATATAGGTTTTTATAGGTTAATATAGTTTTTTTTTGGAGGAAATATTTAAGGTTCCCATTTTGAAATATAGGTTTTTATAGGTTTTATAAGTTTCACTGGGAGGCCTGTTAATTGGTTTTACGAACATCCTGAGAAGTTATTCCATCCCACATGTTGTCATTTTGTAATTTTAAAGAAAATATATAAAATTCAAATTCATCAGCTCTGATGATCCATTCTTAAGCTAGAATGCATCTCAATTAATTTTCATTATTATCTTGTTATAAATGACATAACAAAATAAGCTGTCATTTTCTATGTCTTGATTCTTGACCCTAACCACCCCAAATCCATCCAAATCCTCCAAAGGGCACTTTTTTGGAAAAATTCAGCACTATTGGAAATTGGTACTTTCACCTCTTCAAATGGGACCAAATTACTACCTGGCAAGAAGTACAGGCCATAAGTGCTGAATATGAAAGATCAACGAAAATGCATGGTGCATTTTGAAGATAAGGGCATGTTTCCAAAAGTGCACTGATGGATTTTGGAGGATTCAGGAAGGTTCCTAGACAGAATACCTAGGGGTTAGGGTTAACTGACATTTCACTAAAAGTGTATAGTGGTTTTATCAAAATAGGGCAGTGAAAGATTCAGTTTTATCCTTGCTTTTTTTTAAATAGAAAAATAGGGGAAATAATCTCCATAATTTCTAATAAAATACAAATTTTCTAATAAAGAACAATTTTGATATTGAAAACAATAATCAAGCAATTCTTCTGTTATTTTGAATATTTTTTCTTTCTTTCTTTCAGTTTAAAGCTTGTGGCCAAGTTCCTGGTAACAGTTCACATGCTAAATTCCATAGTTCAAGAAATGTTGTTTGTTCACTCAAAAAATGTATTTATTGATTAAAGTCCCTTGTGGTTTATTTAATGATTATTCAAACTGCCTACCTTTCTTATTTCGGTTGTTGTTTTTGCCGTAATTTGAGCTGCCTCCGTGACTCTTAAACGTTGACCGGCTATCTTGACTTGTTCCACTGTTGAATCGGGAGGAGGTATCCATACTATTGCCCCGGCCCCTCCCTTTTGGTTTTCCGCTTCGCTCGTTTCTCGTGGGCGATGCCTTGCGTGAGTCTTGGTCCGAGTCTTCGGAGTTAAATGAGTCAGAGTAGGCCGGTGATTGGTTCCTGTACGGAGAGGGAGATCTTGATCGCGATCTTGCCGGGGTTCTTGACAGGGACCGGGTTGGCGACGGTGAGTCATCATATCTGTACGACTTCACCGCTTTCTTATTCGACATGATCGAGTCCGATGATTTGGCTGAGAAATTCCCAGAGGTTGAAGGGGTTAAGGATTTGTTTCTGGTGGCTCGTAGGACGGCCTCCGGGGTCGAAGACTTTCCACGGTCGTATCCTCCTTTCACCAGGAATGGGCTGTTGGCTTTGTGATTCTCCTGCTCCCCGTCCAAGTCGAAGAAGGAGTCATTATCATGAACAGCAGTCATCACTCTCGCCTCGATGGACTGCTACGATGCTCCTTAGCAACAGATGCCTTTTATTTTATCTGAACATACAGATTACAGTAAACAATAATTCAAGATAATTGGGCATTGTAGACTATGGCCTAGGGTATTCTGTTTGAATCATTTTTCTGCCCTCCCTGGTTAAAATGTGTACATAAATAAATCATTTGACAATGAGAGTTATACTGTTTGACAATGAGAGTTATACTGTTAAACGTTGATATTTAAATAAACCCGTTCACGGTAATATGCGCAATGTTTTTGACAGGGCAAAATTGTTTATTTCGGTCTGCGACCCTGCATTCGAACTTCATGCACACGGATTACCATTAACATTTGTTGCTTTAACGTTAACATTAGTTTTTACAATAATAAAACTAACTGTTAATTGTTGTTATACTTATACATCTGTGAAAATTTCATCACAAAAAATTCCTGTCAGGTAAGTAAAATTTTAGGATACTGTTCTGACGCAGTTAGGCCTAACAATTTTTGCCTAATTTCAGAATTTAACAGTTAACGTTACTTTTATTTAACTTAAGATTAAACGTTAAGACAGTTAACTTCGTTAAATTATTCTAGTAAATTTAAAGAATTCTAACGTTAATAAAGTTAGTTTACAGTTACACTGAAGTAAAATTACAAACAATAATAACGAACGTTAGGCCAAGTTTTAGTTAAAACACAAGGGTCATTTTTGATTTACCTTTAAAAAAGTGTCATGCAGCAGGGGTGGTATAACGTTAATCATCTAAAACGGTATTAAAATGTAACATTTATTAGTACTTCAATTGTTAAGCCCACACTCGAACTCTTCTCAGAATGGCATGCAGTTACGTTAATTACGTACGTCGCCGCGTACGGTACGGGAGCGCTGTTTACTTGCTATGGAGATTGTAATGTTGGAAGGAGAAACAATAGATCACTGGGTTACAGAGCAGTCTATGATATCTCAGCGTATTTACCGCCGAGTACCAGTAAAGACGTCATTGAAAAGTAGCTGCTACACGATGGTATTTGTTCTTCATCTGTGCAATCGAAATTAGTCGGATATACATCTCTAGATATCGTTATTTTGTTCTCTTTTGTTAGTAGACGTCTGGAGTTTAGACATGCAAAATGCAGTACCAGATCAACTCCGATGTGCACTACATAAACTAGGGTCTGGATTATTGACCTAAACTTGAATCAGTATTTCTTGTACTCATTATATATTGCAGAATTTGTATAAAAATTATGTATATTAACTTGTATTTTCATGTTTGTAATATATTTACATTATAATAAAAGTCACATCTTGAATTATATGAAATCAAGATGAACACATACATTTTATCATGAATATCGTCAGAAGAATAATTATATCCACTTAAATAGAAGCCTTCCTAACTCTGTTCGGTACGGTACCTAGTCTTGGTGCAAGACGTTACTCGTGATTTTATACGTACATGTACATGCGCCGATCCGCTGTGATTTGATAAACCAACCGCCGCTGCGGGCGCCATTCATACATGTCCACTTAGCCCACGAACCGCCCGTTATTAGCGCTATAGCGGCCTTGATCGTAAAACGCCATCTACGGTGGGTGATTTAGGACTGGCGCGGGATCGTGTAACCAGGATCCGCATAATAACGGTCTTGCACAAGACTATACGGTACCCTTCCTCCCATCTCCACATCATCAGACAGCGCCGCCTTCGACTAGCCGGTCACGTGTACCGTCATAATGAGCCAGCTGGTCGTGTTCGAAGTTCTACTCTGGATGCCTGATGCCCCTCGTCGTAGAGGTCGTCCCAACTTGACCCTGAAAACATCCATTGAGCTGCACTGGAGACTGGCTTAAGCGGTCGATCAAACCCTCACTAACATTATGGTAGACAGGGATAGATGGGCTCAACTCGTCATGTCATCACGAAAGTGAATGAACAAAAGAGGAAGGAGAAATAGAAGCAGACTAAAACAAGTTTAATTTATTTTACCAGTTATGTTTACACACTTGGGATTGTAGATGAGGCTTTCATCACGATGCAGGTTAAGTACAGAAGGGTCGTCCAATCCCGGACGCGTATTTGTTTTTTACACCGCAGCGACGGGTTTTGTGCGCATTTCGCCCTTGTGTCAAGACTATGAACCCATTCAGCACGCATGCGCGCGAAGGGAATTTCGACACGCAAAAAAACCTACCATCAACGGAGAGGGAATGGCTCCATGAGTTCCACTGCAGAGCGCCATGGTCGACTGCAGCTTGGAGTTTTCTATCGTCGCGCGCGCGCCTAGGGTTTCGTAGTCTCTCTCTCAAGACCGGAATTGGCACTTTTACTGCACAAAACCCGTCGCTGCGGTGTAAAAAACAAATACGCATCCCGGACGACGAATCGTTTACATTTTTATATCCCAATAAGGGTATATAATTTAGCGAACGGAGAATCGCTTGTTTGTTTACTTTGTTGTTGACAGGCTGTTGTTGTTTTTGCTGCTGCTGCAGTTTTTTATTTTTGTATTGAAGTTTTTATTTATTGTAATGTGTATTAAACAAAATGTTTAAAACAAAATAAATCTAAAATAATGATTATTGGCCTTACGTTTCGAACCTAGGTTGTTTCTCAAAGACAAAATGGACGAAAAAATAAATTTAAAAAAATAAATATGTGAATGTTGGTCGCTTTATTACAATGAACTTAACATGTTCCAAAATAATTGGATATTTTAAAAGATAACATGTTTTTTGTGATTGAGGGCCAAGAATTCATACTTTTACTTCACAAGAATCAAGAAATGCTAACTACTTTTGGAAGATTCAGTCATGAACTCTCACTCAGACTAACTAAACGTCTGGGTCAGTGACCTTAATTTGATAGGAGGAAGGCTCGACAGGGTGCTAATCACAATAACCACACCCTGATTAAACTTCATTTTAAATACATTCAGATTTTTCGAATTCATTCTATAAACGTGGAATTAAGGAAATTGTACTCTCGAAATCGATAATTTGTTTTGGCACTAAAATGACAATATTTTCTTCAACATGTCAGTACCCCAGACATAAAATTATTCAGAGAGAAGATTCATATCATCATCACTTTTACATGTGAAAATTAGACTTTGGTTAAAATTTGGTACTACCCTGCAACAACTGAGGTGTTAAAATAACACTAGTGGTGTCAACTTTATTCTTCCATTGTGTTTATATTGTGTGAGTTGCCTAATATAAACACCAGTGGTGTAGTTTTTAACACCACCATTTTTGCAGTGTAGTTTCAATTCAGTTTCAATTCTATCTTTAACTGGAATTTCGAACCCGACGTTCATGTCATGTTGTAGATTGTTAACATTGCTTGAGCATGAGGTGATGTATCTCATATTACACGCAGACTAATGTGTATGGAGGTATCATTTACTGCTGCATCAACTGAGACAAGTGGCCTTCGCGGCCTTGAACAGTTGTCGTTGCCACCCAAGTGTTTCCCGATGTGTTTCCCGATTCTCCTCATCATTTGGAAGAATATGGTTTCAATTAGGATCTTGTATCTCCCGTTGGACGCCGACCCCCTGAGCCTCACTAATACAACTACCGTCTGTCCATCCGCCTTTCGCGGGCTCGGTTTGTTGGCCACACTGCATGCGTGCACGGCAGCTGAACTTCAAATCACGTTTTATATTACCCCTGACAACATAAAAGGTCATCCTGTGACATTTGCAGCTCAAAAATGGATGCGCACATTTCTAACTGAACATGTTAAGTGCATTCACAACTCAAATCCATTGGGTTTTGGGGTTCTTTTATGTGGGGGGGATGACGTCAGATGAGCACGCAGAGCTAAACGCTGGAACGTCCGTGGCCCACCCAAGGGCACCGGAAGCTTTATATAGATGCTGTATGTGATGCAATTTGGGGAATATTTTTAAACACAAAATCATGAAGATTTGTAGCGCCCCAATAAGCTATTAAAGGGTACATGGAAAATATTGGGGGTGGGTGCATTGGTCACCCCGCGACACCCCTAAAAGAATTAAACTGTTAAATTAAATTCATTTCATCTTCACATTTATTTCCACATTGCAACATGATACAAAATAAATGATGGAAAAACAATTTGGAAATTTGTACAAAAGGAAACAGTAAATTATTAAGAGAGAAAAATACGCTAATATGCCTATGCGACAGAAACAAATATGGAGGCATATTCACAAGCCAATTGGCTTGTACATAACTAACAGTAACATTGAGGGATACAGGCCTACCGACCAAGATGCCACAAAGGTGCAACCTCAATGATGAGCCAACCACAAGTGATGTCCTAAATCTAGTGTTTAAGATATTGCAATTGCATCCAGGGTACATCCAGGGCGGACCCAGGGTCGAAAAAGGGCGGGGCATATGAACAATCAAAGGCACCCACCACCGCCATCAGACAGGGCACACATATAAAAACGTATGGTAGTTTCACATACATTGTACATTGTGATACTAAATGGGTTAAATCCCCACCCACGAGAACTATAAATCCGCCATTTAATACCAGGGCCAAGGATTGTAATGTTGTTAAGAATGTTTAGTATGTTTTCCAGCTAGGAATAAACGCCCTCATTCTCAGAATAAATACCCCAATACAGGTATCAATTACCCCCAATGTAGGTATTATATACCCCGATTGGTGATTTTCCATCATTCAGTGATCTAGACTTGGTTCCAAGTCTGTGATCGTGGTTTTTTGTCTGCCTGAAGCCAATTAATACAGTATCGCATTAAATAGCGCCCTCTTGTGTATTAACCTCCGACATATAACGAGAGTTAGGGCTGTGATAGCCAGTACAGTAGGGATAAACGGCGTTTTGCGTGGCTGATGCAGACAAAAATAACCGCGATCTCAGACTTGAAATCAAGTCTATATCTATCAGTGATCCGGCGCACCTACAATAATGTACATGTACATGTACATGTACATTGTTTGTACTTTTGTAAGTAGATATTCTGCATGCTAGCTAGCTGCACCGCACTGCACTGGGCACGTACACTTCCGGTTCTGTGTGAAGACTGCAAGCGAATTTGTGACATTTCCCATCTGTTTTTGCTCTGAAAACGTGAATTTTGAAACGCAACCATGGTTATCAAGCTGTACTACACGAGTATTACATCGACACATGAGGTAGGCAGCTTTTCTGTCCAGGAATTGATGGCTGACTTGGGTGAATTTACATGACAAACCTGCCTCGCCCGATGAGTTCCATTGTAAACCAGTTCTACCAATTCCAATTAGCATGCAACTGTGTATGTGCCAAATGTCACAATGACTTAAAAGTTTCGGTTTGGTTTTAGGGCTATTTACTTAGTTATGCTTCCCTTTTAAAACAAGTGTGGATGGTGTTAAAATTATTATTAATTTGGGATCATATTCAATGCATTTATGTAATACACCGGATTTATGTGATAAAAAACCTCTCCCCTCCCACCCTCTCACACTTGCCTTGTTGGGCAAATGTTTTATCAAATAATTCTTATCAAAAAGATTCAACATTCTGTAAATGCAGATAAAGAAACATCAACAGAGAATCGACATGATTCTGACTTCCAAGAAATACGATTTTCAGAAAATCGACGTCTCTCAGAGTGTTGAAGCACGAGACAAAATGAGAGACCTGATGAAAGATCCTCATGGCCTTCCACCTCAGATCTTCAATGAGGACGTTTACTGTGGAGTAAGTAAGGGGTAATATTTTTGGGAAACACCCCAAGACAGTAGCTCATTATAATTGACAAGGGAGACACAGCAGACATACTTTTGAAAAAAGTAGCTCCGACAATATTTTGATTGAGGTCACAGAAACCTCCGGAAAGAATGTTGTATCCGACCGCCACTTTTTCTCATTCAATATAACCAATAGTGTAATCTTACCTGCTTAGTAAGGTGGAGAACATATGGATGATGATGGACATATACTTCAAATTATTCCAGGATATTTATTTCATGAAAAATCAGGCATTTTTTGTATACAATGACTTCCTCAGTCATGTCATTCTCACCTTCCCCATTAGTGGCCAACACGGTCATCGTACATGCACAGTGGCAACTATAATAGGATTTTTCTATTTTCTGAAGGGGAGAATTTTTTTAGAAGGGAAATAGTCAGAAAACCATCATAAAAGTGGATTTTAAAGATGGTTTTTGCTTTCTGTAACTCCAAAAATCAATAGAATCATTTTTTAACTGGTTAGTGGTTGCAAAACCCTTAAAAAGTGGCGGTTGGACGCGACATTCTTTCCAAACCTCCCTTTTAAAAGTAAAAATGGGGTCAAATTTTTTGCTGTGAGGAATTTTTGTTACATTATTTAAAAGAACACCACCAAAAAATGGCCCAGGGGGGATGGGTGAATCCCCCTCCCTTGGCTACGTGTCTGAAACATTAACACTGACTCACTGCTTTGCTTTGTAGGGTTATGAAGCCTTTCACGAAGCTGTCGAGTGTGAAGAACTGGATAAGTTTCTGAAGCCGTGTAGACATCATCGCTTATCTGCAGCTACAGCCACATAGAAATACACTACATTCGTCAAGGAAAGATGTCACATGATCGTAAAGGTCAATTTCAGCAACTGTCATCTCGAAGAGCCGATTAGCGCAAAACACTAAGAAGAAAAAATACTTTCTAAGCAAATAAATTACATTTCACATGTATTGTTGGAAAAAGATGTTGCTTTTTAAGCTGCATCGTCAAATTTCACAGATATGTAAGCGAATTTACCAGAAATTAAATTACTAAGCACAACTTTTTCAACCCACCTATATTAAGTGGAGCTTCTGAGCTCAGCAATCATTTCATCTTTGCTAAAACATGTGAAGCATGGAGCTCAAGTCAGTTAAATCTGCATTGAGTTTATCTGAGAAGCATTTTTTTTGTTTGCTTAAACGGCTCTTCAACAGTGCAGACATGGATGACATCACATTTTTTATTTTGCTATAAATTCCTCAGAAAAGGTTTTGAAGCTTGCCCAAGAAATACTTTGCGCTGAGTTGGGACACTGAGCGTTGCTTCCTGAACTGGTATTCTCATCAAATATTTGTACGGGTTGTTTCTAAGGGACGTCAAGTCCATTTTTGGTCGAGCATACACAAGAGAAAGATAGCCATCCTGTAAGGAAGAACTGGTGAAATTATTTTGGGGAAACTCATCATTTTCATACTTACGTTTTGTTTGCCAAACAAAATCCAACATGTTTTGTGCACGTTTCTGATCATCGGTTGATGCAGTGGGCATGAAAAATAAAACTGGAAATACATCAACATTTAGAAATGCTTGAAAATTTTGCTGTTTGAAATGTTTCCACAGATAAATGCACCAAATTGTGTTGTTATTGTGGCGATTTTAATGGTACTTGATAAACCATTATTACCAAATCCATCTAAAAACAAACGGTGTTTTTCCCATTGCTCATAACAGTTGAAATTAACTTTTATAAAAATGAAAAAGGTTCTCTTCTTTGCGATTTATTCTATTTAGAGGTGGTTCCATTCTTTTAAGTTTGTAGAAAGCTCTTAGTTGTTTTTTATAGGTTTAATGGTAAACCCATCCATACATTTTCAGTCAAAAATTAAACATTCCAAATCAGTTTGCAAGTTATTTGAACAGGTGTCAGTTTCAAAGGACTGCCCATGGACATGACATCACTTTTTTTACACAAACAGTGACCTCGAAATGAATTGTGCCTGCCACAAAACAGATTGTGCCAATAGAGGGCGCTTTGATACATGACATTACAAATGGTCCATTATCAATGAGCTAAGATTGCTTTCATAAAGCAATTGATGTAATACAAATCTCTGATTTTTTTAATTTTTTTTAATTTTAAATCTTTGCTTTAACACTAACTACCCCAAACCCATCAAACTGCAATGGCTGGTTGTATTGTATTTTGATGGACTGTGTAACGTATACTGCAGTATATATACATGGACTTGAACACATCTATATTTCTGAAACAATTAACCCAAACCATCCCAAATCATTCAAACTCCAACAGCAGGGTTTGTTGGATTTTGATGGACTCGGTACTGTATAGCCCAGACAGGGATACTTTACATGGGGCCAGGTGTCCCAATTCCAGCTAAGTCCAACAGTTGGGTGGCAGTGTTACTGCATGGTGTTGTATTTTGATGTACTCAGTACTGTATAGCCCAGACAGGGATACTTTACATGGGGGCCGGGTGTCCCAATTCCAGCTAAGTCCAACAGTTGGGTGGTAGTGTGACTGCATGGTGTTGTATTTTGATGGATTCGTGAAGGTTCTTAGGGGGTTAGAGTTAAGATGTTATATGCTTACTGGTACGCCATTTTCTTATGCTATTCTAAATGTCAAGTAGCAATAACATGCTAACATCTTGTTCGGTCCATTTTTTTATTTTTTTTAAATTTTGTTTTTTTATAAATAATAGTCAAATTTGCTTATTGGGAGTGCCTTTGACTCGTAGAAATACAAATCAAGTTGACGGGAGTGATTACATCATTTGGTTCTTGACCATGTTTCCATATGGCTCATACAGTATCACTATGGAGTGAATCCACATACACATTGGCACCAGACTAGTTTTTGACAACAGCCTCGTTATGATTCTCATAGACTTGCATCATGTGTGGAGGGAAAGCCAGGATGGCTGTTGCATGATTGCAGTCAGTAAATTGCTGAAAAAAATGCAGAGTGAGTAGTTTTTGGCTGAACTTAACAAGTCGCTCGTAAGGATGTTTTTTTTATCTTAAAACAATTTTGGCACATTAAGCCATTACTTCTTAATCAAGTAAGCAATTATATTGGCAAATTATAATTATTAGTGCTAAAAATTAAAAACATACATTTGCTTCACGTGTACTCTGTTGACAAATATCAATAATATTCCATCCAAAGTTGAGAGAACTCTCCATTTTCCATGACAACTTTTCAGATTTTACACTTTGGGAGGGTCTTAAATCTTTGAACGTTCCAGATCTATTTGGAAGGTTCCTTTCAAGAAGACAATGTGAAATCGTCGCATCAGTGAAACGAGGTCGTATCATAGTTACGACCTTGTTGCAGACATGGATTTTGCTCAGTGCAACAAGGTTGTCTTTTTACAGAGTTCCAGGATGAACACGCAAAACCTATGGAAGAAGATACAACGTTGTTGCACTGAATTGTTTTAATGTATGCAAATTTATGCACTATTGCACATACGACCTTGTTGAATTTTTTAGATATGACCTTGTTGCACTGATGCGACGAAATGTTCGGTGTTCTCACTGGGAATAGCAGCTCTTTCAAATGGGAGTGCGTGAATGTTCCCATTGACACACTCATTAATGGTATGTTCCAATTGGATTGTTCCATTTTGGGAACACCAAGTTTCCAGACCAAGTGTCACCTGTTTTCAGAGATAACAGCATGTGATGGGAACAGTCAGTGTTACCAATGGAGCACTCGGAGTTGTTTTGAGATACCTCAGTACCGTAATTCCTGTAGTTTCCATCACCAAGTTTTATTTTATGTAGTAATCATTCTGATAATTGATCTGTAGTTGATTTGAAGAGACACAGTGAAAAGTGTGGATTTTTATTTTGTCAAAATGGTAGGTCAGTTTTCTTTTAAGGAGAAATTAAATAGAATCTGTGCAAAATTCAGCAGTGCCGACAAAAGTATGTTTTACTTAACGGTTTTGGGCATTAACACGTGTTGATTTAGGGTTTATTGCTTGTCTCTTTAAAATTGTCGATTATGCATTAAATATATTGATATTGTTGCATGAAATAATGTGAATGATTTTATAAAAACTTATGGGAGAATCTGGTGTATTAATTTTTCAGGAATTAATTAAGTTGGTTTTCATCTAATCTTAGGCATAAGGCATCCCTTTAATAACTTTCAATTTTTTTACTTTTGTTTTCAAATAATTTACATTGACATCATACATATTCAGTTTTATTATTTTATTACAAATGATCCATTGTATATCTTTCAAAGCCAGAGGCTAATTTCTGTCAAAAGAGTATCTGGAAAAGAGTATGCATGCCGGAAAAGAGACTAGCACGAGGTAGCGTGCTGTGCACTTATTACCCTGTATACCTTGACTTTAAAGCCAATAACTGTAAAACAGGAATTCTTTTGTCTGTTACCCATTTCGTTCTTTCTGAAAGAAACTATATTATCAAAACCTTAAAAATATATATGAAACAAATTATAGAGGTTTTTTTAAGCAATTTATTTTATTCAATTAAAATATTACTAATCTTTTGCCATACTATAGGTTTTGGTGAATTAAATCATGTTATTTGTAGTGGTAGAAGTAGTCACTGCACTGAGCTTTTTCATAAAAACGATTATTATAAACATTCTGCTGTGTTAAACTGTGTGCAAAGTTATTTCCTTCGTCGTGGATGTGTTAAAAGCCCCTTCCTATAGTATACACTTTTAGTAATTTCGAGAAAAACAATTGTCCTCGAGAAATGTAAATTTGACATTAGACACAATGTAGCTTCAAAGGTTGGTTTTTATACACATCTCTTGATTCTTATAAAATATGGATGCATTTACAGACATTGGTTGGTTTCTGTACATATCTCTTGATTCTTATCAAGTATGGATGCATTTACAGACATTGGTTGGTTTCTATACATATCTCTTGATTCTTATAAAGTATGGATGCATTTACAGACATTGGTTGGTTTCTATACATATCTCTTGATTCTAATCAAGTATGGATGCATTTACAGACATTGGTTGGTTTCTGTACATATCTCTTGATTCTTATCAAGTATGGATGCATTTACAGACATTGGTTGGTTTCTGTACATATCTCTTGATTCTTATCAAGTATGGATGCATTTACAGACATTGGTTGGTTTCTATACATATCTCTTGATTCTTATAAAGTATGGATGCATTTACAGACATTGGTTGGTTTCTGTACATATCTCTTGACTCATAAAGTATGGATGCATTTAGAGACATTGGTTGGTTTCTATACATATCTCTTGATTCTTATCAAGTATGGATGCATTTACAGACATTGGTTGGATTCTCTACATATCTCTTGACTCTTATAAAGTATGGATGCATTTAGAGACATTGGTTGGTTTCTACACATATCTCTTGATTCTTATGGATGCATTTACAGACATCGGTTGGTTTCTGTACATATCTCTTGATTCTTATCAAGTATGGATGCATTCACAGACATTGGTTGGTTTCTGTACATATCTCTTGACTCTTATAAAGTATGGATGCATTCACAGACATTGGTTGGTTTCTGTACATCTCTCTTGACACTTATCAAGTGTGGATGCATTCACAGACATTGGTTGGTTTCTGTACATCTCTCTTGACACTTATCAAGTGTGGATGCATTCACAGACATTGGTTGGTTTCTGTACATATCTCTTGATTCTTATCAAGTGTGGATGCATTCACAGACATTGGTTGGTTTCTGTACATATCTCTTGATTCTTATCAAGTGTGGATGCATTCACAGACATTGGTTGGTTTCCGTACATCTCTCTTGATTCTTATCAAGTGTGGATGCATTCACAGACATTGGTTGGTTTCTGTACATATCTCTTGATTCTTATCAAGTGTGGATGCATTCACAGACATTGGTTGGTTTCTGTACATATCTCTTGATTCTTATCAAGTGTGGATGTATTCACAGACATTGGTTGGTTTCTCTACATATCTCTTGATTCTTATCAAGTGTGGATGCATTTACAGACATTGGTTGGTTTCTCTACATATCTCTTGATTCTTATGGATGCATTTACAGACATTTTACCAAAAGTGTATACTGGCTTTTTAGGCCCCAAAATGTCTCCGGTTTCTGGTCTCCACTGTTTTTAACGACTTTTTCACATAGGAGTATGAATGACGTTTGCATGATTTGTGAGGCCTCTCTCAGCCACCGTATAATAGCAGGCACGCAACGTTTCAGCTGATCAGCTGATTTCCTCCGTCTTTTTTGGTTACTCATCTGTGCCATTGAAAACTGAAAAACATAGTAGGCTACAAAGTACATCTGGCTGTGGCTGGCACTTTCCTCTCTTTTGGACAAACTGTAGTTGCATGCCTGATATAGGAAATTTGGTCAGGTTCCAATAACCGCATGTAGAACGTATTTTTGTGTGGTTGGCAAAAAACAAACAAACAACGCGCCGATTTTGAAGCCGACCTGTGACCGAAACCGGAGACTGTTTTTTGTTGGCCTGAGTCGGGCTTTCTTTGTTTACTGTCAATTCGATCTCTTCCTTCCTCCATGTTCGAACTAAAAATGTTTACCAAAGTTGACGAGACTCCATACTTATACTCAAGCATTTATTCAATAAAAATTATTTTCTAACCAATAGTATGTAGGCATCTGTCCGTCTCTCTTGCGCTTTTTTTCTGTAAATGGTGGTCATCATGAAGGGACATCAGAGATCACAAATATCTTCGTAAATATTCAGTTTGTAATGGATACGAAATTATTGTATGTCCTATGGACTGCTTCTAGCAATGTGGTGGGAGGGTGTGGCACGTATTATAATATAGAACAAGGTTCATTCAGTCGGCGCACGTACTTGGTGTATGTATGAATTGGAGGGAGCGTTGAGTGGTTGATAGGACAGTTAACTTTGTCCCTGGCCCTTGACACACTCGATCCGTAGCAACGAGGACACCCAGCCTCTCCCCATCACCACACCTCACTGAGCAACAACAATAATACTCGTTCAAGTGAAATGCTGTCATTCCCGCAACCAGAGTAAGGCCGTCCGATCCGGCCGGTCCTGCATAATGCATAGGCTAGGCGTTAACCGATATCAATTCCAGCTTTTGCACTTATTCATAATTTATCTCATTCTGTTTATCTGCACTGTGCACGCGCGCGCGACCGTACGCTTCCAAATCCCCGGTTTGTACTTGTGTGAAAAACCTTCAGACAATTTTCCTCCGTATTTGCTCCGTTATCTTGAATTTTGAATCGCAATCATGGTTATCAAAGTGTACATCTCGACCGTATCATCATCACGAGAAGTAAGTCGCTTAAATTGCAAGAAAACGTTTGAGAATAATCAGTAGGCATACATGACTAACGACCGACGCTTCCACAACATTTGCTTTTAACATAAAAGTATAAGTAAGTTAGTTTTTAACAAGTTGTTTTTGACTGGAAATATATTTTCCATGCCCGGTGTCTTTGCTTCAGGATTGGAGGGTGGGTCATATGTATCAGTGATGTAAATTTAATTATTACATATCATGCTTAGTTAGGACCAACCAATAAAGTCTACGGTTTCTGGTCATAGGTCGGCTTGAAAATCGGTGCGGTGACGCGGTTTGTTTGTTCAATAAACCCTTTCACGGTAATATGCGCCATGTTTTTGACGGGGCAAAATTGTTTATTTCGAACACTCGTTGCCGTCTGCGACCCAGCGCTCGAACTTCACATGGCATTCTAGACGCGTGTGTGAAGTTCGAGCGCTGGGGGGTCGCAGACGGCAACGAATGTTCGAAATAAACAATTTTGCCCCGTCAAAAACATGGCGCATAATTACCGTGAAAGGCGGGAAATCATTTCATAGCCAGCCAAAAAAAAAGAAGAAACTAAAAATGCCAACAAGCGGGTCTGGGGCGACAAGCGTAGAGACCAGACTCTGGATACATTTTTTTGGGCCTGAGCCGAAGTCCGATTTCGTTTTTATTTTCAGAATCCGTGGGATAATTGAAAAAGAGCGAGATGGAAACTGGCAAATCCGTATTGACTCAACAGATGAAATTCCAACTTGGTCCGAACACTTATAATTCGACATTCTTATTGGTACAATCCCGTAATGATATTCGACTTGACATGCCCGCAAGACTATAATGGTTCCAGGAACGATCGAGTGTAGACGTCAAATCGAATACCATAAACGCGTACGACTACGACTACGAGCGACAGCCACGTTATTTTTTTAAATTCTAATTTTCTACAAATATACAGACTAAGAAATATCAACAGAAGATAAACATGATTCTGACTAGCAAGAAAATTTACTTTGAGGCTATTGATGTCGCCGCGAGTGATGAAGCAAAAGTGAAAATGAGAGAACTGATGGGAGATCCTAAGGGCCTTCCACCTCAGATCTTCAATGAGGACGTTTACTGTGGAGTAAGTATGGGGTCATATTTTTGGGGAAACGCCACTAGACAGACAGTAGCTATTGTAAACCCATCCATACATTTCCAGTCACTAAGTAGTCCAGGTTGGACTTTCACCTTCGTGTACTCCGTTTAGGTGCATATACATAGACGAAGCTAAGTCACAAAGTAAACATTTCAAATCAGTTTGCAAGTTTTCATCCCGTTTTTCGGGTGTTATGTTACGTGTTGCCGCGTGCGCTTTGACTAAAACCCCCGAGGTATTCTGGCTAGGAACCTTCCTGAACCATAACCCCCCTAGGTATTCTGGCTAGGAACCTTCCCGAATTCTCCAAAATCCATCAGTGCAGTTTTGGAAACATGCCCTTATCTTCAAAATGCACCATGCATTTTCGTTGATCTTTCATATTCAGCACTTATGGCCTGTACTTCTTGCCCGGTAGTAAGGACCGGCGTGAAGTTGGTTACTTATTCGACGTTTGACATTCAATATCAAACAAGTAACGGTTACTGGTTTGACATTCGATTTAATGCATGTCCTATATGGGACAATTGCATTCGGTCAGTTTCTAGTGGTCAGACCCTTTTGGCCGGGCACTGTTAGGTATCAATGTAAAGAGGATGACCCAAGGATGACCTCAATAGTCACCTTGACCCGGCCATTGGGGTCCTTATATATTTTATTAATTTTTTAATATTTTTATTGTCATATATACAGTGTACATGCTGTTAAAAACGCCCCAAATGTAATGGTCTGTTTCTAGTGGTCAGACCCTTTTGGCCGGGCACTGTTTGGTATCAATGTATAGAGGATGACCCAAGGATGACCTCAATGGTCACCATGATCCGGCCATTGGGGTCCTTATATTTGTTATTTATTTTTAAATATTTACTATATTTTATTGTCATATATACATGTACAGTGTACATATGCTGTTAAAAACGCCCCAAATGTAATGGTCAGTTTATAGTGGTCAGACCCTTTTGGCCGGGCACTGTTAGGTATCAATGTATAGAGGATGACCCAAGGATGACCTCAAAGGTCACCTTGATCCGGCCATTGGGGTCCTTATATTTGTTATTAATTTTTAAATATTTTTATTGTCATATATACAGTGTACATGCTGTTAAAAACGCTCCAAATGTAATGGTCAGTTTCTAGTGGTCAGACCCTTTTGGCCGGGCACTGTTTGGTATCAATGTAAAGAGGATGACCCAAGGATGACCTCAATGGTCACCTTGACCCGGCCATTGGGGTCCTTATATTTGTTATTAATTTTTAAATATTTACTATATTTTATTGTCATATATACATGTACAGTGTACTATTATGCTGTTAAAAACGCCCCAAATGTAATGGTCAGTTTCTAGTGGTCAGACCCTTTTGGCCGGGCACTGTTAGGTATCAATGTATAGAGGATGACCCAAGGATGACCTCAAAGGTCACCTTGATCCGGCCATTGGGGTCCTTATATTTTTTATTAATTTTTTAATATTTTTATTGTCATATATACAGTGTACATGCTGTTAAAACCGCCCCAAATGTAATGGTCAGTTTCTAGTGGTCAAACCCTTTTGGCCGAGCACTGTTAGGTATCAATGTATAGAGGATGACCCAAGAATGACCTCAAAGGTCACCTTGATCCGGCCATTGGGGTCCTTATATTTTTTATACATTTTTTAATATTTTTATTGTCATATATACAGTGTACATGCTGTTAAAAACGCCCCAAATGTAATGGTCAGTTTCTAGTGGTCAGACCCTTTTGGCCGGGCACTGTTTGGTATCAATGTAAAGAGGGTGACCCGAGGATTACCTCAATGGTCACCTTGACCCGGCCATTGGGGTCCTTATATTTTTTATTAATTTTTAAATATTTACTATATTTTATTGTCATATATACATGTACAGTGTACATATGCTGTTAAAAACGCCCCAAATGTTTAATATTTTCTATATTTTATTGTTATACAGTGTGTTTAAAAAAAGGTAATCCTACTTTAAAGGGTTAATATGGCCAGACTATATGTTTACCAGCAAAAAGCATGGTATCATCTTAAAGCAGAAGTTATGTGCTTTCCAATGATACCTTGGGTTACATTCCAGGGTCACGCATCATTGAGCACCACTGTCTTGAAATTGTGGTGCACAATTGCAGTTGGTTCACTTTCCTGCTGAACAAAATCGACACAGATTTATGTTCAATCATTAGATTGAGTGAAATGTCAATGGTCAGGCCTATCTTCAAATGATCAACGAGGAGGTTGTGCCACAGATGGAGATCCACTTCCAGCGACAGCAAAATGGAATGTTCCGTTATGTGTGGTGGGCTCAAGATGGTGCACCAGCCCATCGTCTCATCGCTGTTCGAAATCGCCTCCAAGAACTCTTTCATGAACGCGTAATTGCACTGAACCTCCCCGTTGAATGGCCCCCCTCCACACAACATGCAGGATTTGCGTGAAAGGATTCATCGTGAGGTGGACAGTTTGCGACAAGATCCACGTACCGTGAGATGAGCTGTGGACGACATGCGCCGTCGATGTCAACTGTGCTTGGATAGGGGAGGTGGACACGTGGAGGGCCTTGGCCAATGAGAGAAAATCAGAAACTTCTGCTGTTAAATGTTTTACTCATGATCATGAATAAAATTGATGTTTGCATATATAATGAGCTGCGAGTGTCAATTTTATAAATGATGTCACTGTCACAACTAACCCGTGAGGGTTCTACGCAATGACCTAGGAAGCAAAACACATACTGCAGAAGTAAATCACCACAAAGAAATCCAGAAAATATATTTACATTAATTAAAAATTTATTTACAAATTAGTTATATTCTTTTACAATTCATTTATTCCTTTCAAATTATTCCATTAATTATCCAAATCACTATAGGCCTAATATAACCATTAATTCCTGAAATTACTTTAAAAATCGTATCCTTGATCTTTATTACTTGATCACACGATTACTCGACTAACCACCGTATCATTATAATCCTTGACAACTTAGTTATTCCATTCCAATTACTCCATTCCAATTATTTCATTATTTATACGAATCACTAATGAAATTACTTTATACTTCAACCAACTATAATCTAGATCTATTTATCCAATCCAATATAATCACTGAACAATTCTATTCCAATTATTCCATTATTTATACAAATCACTAATGAAATTACTTTATACGTCAACTAACTATTATCTAGATCTATTTATCCAATCCAATATAATCACCAAACAATTTTATTCCATTATTTATACAAATCATTAATGAAATTACTTTAAATCAAACAAATAACTTTGTAAATTGTTCATAGTATATACATAATACATAATGTATAGTATACATCGTATAAATTGTAACTGTTTTGTTTAGCTAGTTTTCTATGTATAACTGTTGAATTATTTTATGTACTATTTATTTTTGTTAAATAAAACGCCAAGTTGAAATTATTAGGCCCTTATTTGATTTTCTCTCTTACTTATACTAAATCAGTCTCAATAGCGCCTAATAATTCATTAAAATATTTATGTCCCCGTACATCCTGCCTTTATAATAATGTTTTATTTGTTCTCTTATATTAAACCAGTCTCAATAGCGTGAGATGCGTCAAAAAATTACAGGGGGCGAGTTTGTCGGGGGGCGAGCTTTCCGAGGGGCGAGCTTGTGAGGGGGCGACTTTGTGAGGGGCGAGTTTGTTAGGGGCGAGTTTGTACAAGTAGGGGGCGAGTTTGTCAGGGGCGAGTTTGTAAGGGGCGAGATTGTAAGGGGCGAGTTTGCCAGGGGGCGAGTTGACTGGCATGCGGTCATATTATCGTTGCTGTTGCATAAATGAACCAGTAATTTTTAGTTATTTTGTTCATCTTTAAACTAGAACACCGACTCCATGTCCTGATGAAAATGTGCTCTGATCATGACGATGTTGTCCCTTAAATTCACAAACTATATAATCTTTAATCAAACGTTTCCCTTAATACGAATAAGAATACGTTATATCACCCTGCATCGTAGTTCCAACCGCACCCTTAGACCAGACGATATCCACCAGGGTATCATACAAAAGACAATTAATTCCCATCTATATAACCAACCTCCTTTACACATGACAGTTGAAGTACTTTGTTGCAATATAGTAATATGGATTATACAGTTGGAATCTCAGAAGGTATGCAATTAGTATCTCACATCAAGTAACAAAAATAAATAGTACATAAAATAATTCAACAGTTATACGTAGAAAACTAGCTAAACAAAACAGTTACTATTTATACGATGTATACTATATTATGTATTATGTATACTATGAAAAATTTACAAAGTTATTTGTTTGATTTAAAGTAATTTCATTAATGATTTGTATAAATAATGGAATAAAATTGTTTGGTGATTATATTGGATTGGATAAATAGATCTAGATAATAGTTAGTTGACGTATAAAGTAATTTCATTAGTGATTTGTATAAATAATGGAATAATTGGAATAGAATTGTTCAGTGATTATATTGGATTGGATAAATAGATCTAGATTATAGTTGGTTGAAGTATAAAGTAATTTCATTAGTGATTCGTATAAATAATAAAATAATTGGAATGGGGTAATTGGAATGGAATAACTAAGTTGTCAAGGATTATAATGATACGGTGGTTAGTCGAGTAATCGTGTGATCAAGTAATAAAGATCAAGGATACGATTTTTAAAGTAATTTCAGGAATTAATGGTTATATTAGGCCTATAGTGATTTGGATAATTAATGGAATAATTTGAAAGGAATAAATGAATTGTAAAAGAATATAACTAATTTGTAAATAAATTTTTAATTAATGTAAATATATTTTCTGGATTTCTTTGTGGTGATTTACTTCTGCAGTATGTGTTTTGCTTCCTAGGTCATCGCGTAGAACCCCCACGGGTTAGTTGTGACAGTGACATCATTTATAAAATTGACACTCGCAGCTCATTATATATGCAAACATCAATTTTATTCATGATCATGAGTAAAACATTTAACAGCAGAAGTTTCTGATTTTCTCTCATTGGCCAAGGCCCTCCACGTGTCCACCTCCCCTATCCAAGCACAGTTGACATCGACGGCGCATGTCGTCCACAGCTCGTCTCACGGTACGTGGATCTTGTCGCAAACTGTCCACCTGATCACGATGAATCCTTTCACGCAAATCCTGCATGTTGTGTGGAGGGGTGCTGAAAACTTTGTTCTTCAAATGACCCCACAAAAAGAAGTCGCAGGGGGTGAGGTCTGGTGACCTTGGGGGCCATTCAACGGGGAGGTTCAGTGCAATTACGCGTTCATGAAAGAGTTCTTGGAGGCGATTTCGAACAGCGATGAGACGATGGGCTGGTGCACCATCTTGAGCCCACCACACATAACGGAACATTCCATTTTGCTGTCGCTGGAAGTGGATCTCCATCTGTGGCACAACCTCCTCGTTGATCATTTGAAGATAGGCCTGACCATTGACATTTCACTCAATCTAATGATTGAACATAAATCTGTGTCGATTTTGTTCAGCAGGAAAGTGAACCAACTGCAATTGTGCACCACAATTTCAAGACAGTGGTGCTCAATGATGCGTGACCCTGGAATGTAACCCAAGGTATCATTGGAAAGCACATAACTTCTGCTTTAAGATGATACCATGCTTTTTGCTGGTAAACATATAGTCTGGCCAAATTAACCCTTTAAAGTAGGATTACCTTTTTTTTAAACACACTGTATAACAATAAAATATAGAAAATATTAAACAATTAATAAAAAATATAAGGACCTCATTGGCCAAAAGGGTCTGACCACTAGAAACTGACCATTACATTTGGGGCGTTTTTAACAGCATGTAGGCCTACACGGTATATATGACAATAAAAATATTAAAAAATTAATAAAAAATATAAGGACCCCAATGGCCGGATCAAGGTGACCTTTGAGGTCATCCTTGGATCATCCTCTATACATTGATACCTAACAGTGCCCGGCCAAAAGGGTCTGACCACTAGAAACTGACCATTACATTTGGGGCGTTTTTAACAGTATGTACCCTGTATATAGTAAATATTTAAAAATTAATAAAAAATATAAAGACCCCATTGACCAGGTCAAGGCGACTATTGAGGTCATCCTTGGGCCATCCTCTTTACATTGATACCTAACAGTGCCCGGCCAAAATGGTCTGACCACTAGAAACTGACCATTACATTTGGGGCGTTTTTAACAGCATGTACACTGTATATATGACAATAAAAATATTAAAAAATTAATAAAAAATATAAGGACCCCAA
This sequence comes from Zoroaster sp. YZ-2022, assembly GCA_029582265.1. Taxonomy (NCBI): domain Eukaryota; kingdom Metazoa; phylum Echinodermata; class Asteroidea; order Forcipulatida; family Zoroasteridae; genus Zoroaster; species Zoroaster sp. YZ-2022. The sequence goes on along the minus strand of CM055837.1, from coordinate 3,680,028 downwards.
TGGCCGGGTCAAGGTGACCTTTGAGGTCATCCTTGGGTCATCCTCTATACATTGATACCTAACAGTGCCCGGCCAAAAGGGTCTGACCACTAGAAACTGACCGAATGCAATTGTCCCATATAGGACATGCATTAAATCGAATGTCAAACCAGTAACCGTTACTTGTTTGATATTGAATGTCAAACGTCGAATAAGTAACCAACTTCACGCCGGTGTAATTTTTATTTTTCCCCATTTGAAGAGGTGAAAGTTCCAGTTTGTAACAGTGCTGTATTTTCCCCAAAAAGTACTCCTTGGAGGATTTTGCAGGATATGGGGTGGTTAGGGCTAAAGTGCCTCATGTACAAATCCAATGGAGATTGCTTTAAAAATGTTTTGTAATTTATGAAAAAGAAAGTGGAAAGAGAATGATTACCAGTGTAGGCATATAGAGTTTTCAGAAGGTGTTTCAAGCTTTCAATTCAGTGAATCGAAGCTGAGCTCATGAATAGACAAGAATGTATGTAGCACAGTATGGTCCTTAGATGTTGTGTTGACCATGTATCACTGCTCGGCTCTCTTTCTGTATGGAAGAGAACACTGAACGTCCCTTATAAAGATAGCTCGAGAAACACAGGGTGGTTCAGATTTCGTTTAGAATGTATTATAATTTATAAAATTACTGCAGTGAATTACTGTATTCCCATATGTAGGTTTTTCCTCTACATTTATTTTGTGTTAAAAATAAATGTTTTTTCTTTTTTTTAATGTACCCCAAAAATCCACATGGCTTGTGTGACTGCAAGGCGAGCAATCATGCCGCGCCACTTCTGAACTAAATAGATTTTCTTTTCAGTCGCTTAATTTGTTGTGAATGGTGCTGTGGGATGATTGAATATTTGAAGTTCCACTGAGCGCCGCTAAACGTCACCACATCCGAACCCTCCTCCCCAAGTATCGAGTACTATTAAACCGGACTCAGGATTCACGATTAGAGACCCAGACTCGGCACTGAGGACTCGAATACAATTCTGGGCGATACATCATTATTAACGCGGACTGTTGTTATTACATTGTAGGACTTTGAAGCCTTTGAAAACGCCCTTGAAGAGGAAACGCTGTCCAAGTTTCTGAAGCTGTAGACATCGTCCTCTGCTTAGATCGTAAAGGCCAATTTCAGCAACAGTTGTCATCTCAAATAGCCACTTAGCGAAAAACACTAAGCATAATTATCTTCTAAGCATTCAAACAGTTGATGGTTGTAATGTTATTCCACATCTGCATCACTGCTAATTAGAATAATTAACTTAGCACCAGCATTGTACTGTATGGTTGTGGGTATTATGTGTTGATTTTGGGTTTATTTTAAACTTAAAGACTGCTTGGTCTATGAAGAAATTCTATTTTGAGTAGTAATAGTTTTGAAAAGAATTGGTTGGTTACACTAACAAGATCCATAATGAATAAATTTTTGCATGTAATAATGTCAATGTTTTTATAAAAAAAGTAAAAATCTGGTTTATTTTTACTTTGGGTATTAATCCCTAACCCCCAAGGTATTCTGACTAGGAACCTTCCTGAATCCATAAATGCACTTTTGGAAACATGCCCTTATCTTCAAAATGCACCATGCATTTTCGTTGATCTTTCATATTCAGCGCTTATGGCCTGTACTTCTTGCCAGGTAGTAATTTTGCCCCTTATGAAGAGGTGAAAGTACCAGTTTCCAACATGGCTGAATTTTCCCAAAAAAGTGCCCCTTGGAGGATTTTGCAGGGTACGGGGTGGTTAGGGTTAATTATAAAATTTGTATAAAATCTGAACTTAAATAATGGGCAAATTAGTAGTTACTGTCTTTACGTTTCGAAAGGCAAACAAAAATAAATAAAAATATGTCATCACTGTGTTTTTTTTTTTCATCGTCGAGTTATTTTTCCAATAATTCATGTGAACATCATACATATTCCGATTTATTATTTTGATATGCATCATTCCATTTTATATCTTTTAAAGCCAGAGTAAAAATTTACTAGATACTAAAGCAGAAAATACCTTGACCTTAACTGCCTAGATATTCTGGCTAGGAATATTCCTGAATCCATCAGTGCACTTTTGGAAACATGCCCTTATCTTCAAAATGCATTTTCGTTGATCTTTCATGTTCAGCACTTATTGCCAGGTAATAATTTTGCCCCATTTGAAGAGGTGAAAGTACCAGTTTCCAACATCGCTGCATTAAAAAAAGTGCCCCTTGATGGATGTGTGGTGGTTACAGTTAAAGGCCAATAACTGTACAACAGAAATTCTTTTGTCTGTTACCCAAACCTTACAAATATATATGAAAAGAAGTTTGAAGGGTTTTATTTATTATATTTTCATATAATAAAACAAAATCTGCTCTTTATTAACCCTCATACTATTGCTGCACTTTAGTGGAATGTTGCTGTAGAGGTCAAAATCAGTCAACTGACTGTTTTGACTGTTGACCCAAATGTGCACACAGGGGCATTTTTGACTGGTTTTTACTATCATTTTGACCACCCTGAACAATACCTGACAATGCTTTTACCAGTCAAAAACAGTCGACTCATTTTGACCCGTAAATGCACTTACTACACTTAAGGTTTGACTTTTAAGTGCACTTGGGAAGTATTTCAACATTTTGACTGATTTTGACCCTTGTAATAATAGGTTAAAATGCTTCATAGTTACTTCTATTTGGATGGGTTTAAGATGGGCCTACTTTGTTTTAATTTGAACATGACTTTTGTACCAGACTCCATGCTCCACAATCATCCAATAAAATAAAACTCATCAATTAATAGTTCACACCTGTTAGTCTTGAGAAACAATGGAATTGTTTGGTTTTATTCGTTTTTTATATTTCACAAAACAATCAGGCAACTTTTTTGTAAATTTGACATAAAAATTTTCATTTTCTCCAAGAAGAAATAATTTCTCAAGATGATTGCTAACTTTACACCAGGTTATTCTGGTTATTTTAAACCCAATAAACTGCATTAAACATTTAAATACAATATTCATATGTACAATAATAGCACGTTTTTATTTAGGGGACTGCCAAAAAGCTGTTACTGAAACTCATTTTACCTTTTGGATATTTCAGAAACATGTGTTTATGATAACAGTAAACCAAACATAGTCATTCTTTCCGATGTGCGATTTTACAGAAAAAATAAACGCAGCTACAGTGTCAAAGTAAAATAAATAAAAAATTTCTTAAATTTATCCGCTTTTCAAAATTGAATTTATTAAACCCTTCCACCAATCAAAATGGGAAGTCAACAGGGACTGAAACTTCCGGACTACACGATTATCAAACTAGGTAAAGTGCAGAAAAGCAAACTCGCTTAAAGGTAAGTGTGGATAATAGCTTCGTACAAACGGGACAGTACATGATAGATTAAAACAAAAATTCAAGAATACGGTGACACAAAATTGCATCATATTTGTTTGACTAGTCACCCACACCAGGAGTGAATCCGGGGTCGCAGAAAATGTTGGGGGGGGGGGGGGGGGCCACAAGACCCAAAAATTTGGAAAATTTCAGAAAGGGGGCACACGCCTTTCAACCCCCCTCCCACTGTCTCTCACATAATAATAATCATTGTTAGTAACCAGTGCAAATAACACTTCACGAGTGCAATTATTAGAAAAAAAAAGGCAGTAATTGAGGTGTATATTCCCCAGGGAGCTGAGATGGGTTTCAGAAATGATTTAGGCGCCTGATGAGAAGGGGGTAATAATGTACAGCATACCTCATGTAAGAACGCTTTAAAAAATGCCTTCATTATTAACAAATCGTGAATAATTTGAGAATCATGCAATCCTTAAAAGAATCAAAAAAGACACATAACCATGGAATACAAAAAATATTTCAGAAGATTTTTGATCTAAGAACTGTCTAATAGTACCAATTTTACGAGTGCAAATAAAGCAATTAATTCTTAATATAGCCTTTAAACGTGCACAATGTAAAACTTACAAACTTAGGCCCTGTTTTTTATTTAGGAAATAACTGTTTTTGTCTTCAAAATCTTATTTCCCATATTGCAATTATTAACCCTAACCCCCTTAATGGTTTGGGCCCAATTTCATGGCGCTGCTTACCACAGAATTCTGCGCTTATGGCGCCATAAAAAGCGTGTGATTCTATCCGCAGTAAGCAGTGCTATGAAATTGGGCCCTGAATACACCATCACCCAACTGTTGGACTTGGCTGGAATTGGGACACCCGGCCCCCATGTAAAGTATCCCTGTCTGGGCTATACAGTACCGAGTACATCATGCACAAATACTACCACCCAACTGTTGGAATTGGTTGGAATTAGGACACCCGGCCCCATGTAAAGTATCCCTGTCTGGGCTGTACAGTAACACTACCACCCAACTTCAATGGGTATGCTCACTTTTTCATTAAATCAAGCTAAACATTAAACGAACAGCCTCTCAAAAGTCAAGGGCAACTATTTGTTTGTTAACCCTCCTACAATCAGTGCAATTTTTGAAACAACCCATTCAGGCCACTCCAAGCCATTAGCTGTTGCCACTCCAAGCCATTAGCTGTTGCCACTGGCCTCCTATGGTTACCCTTCTGTGCACTGTCACACCACTGAGATTGCAGGGTAAAGTGGTCTCCCATCGATACATTGCAGGCCATACTAATATGTTCAAACATTTACAGTGGCCTTGGGTGACACACAGTTGATTTTGTAAGATTACTTGGAGAGGACAGCAGGCTTGTACATGTATGTACTGAAGGTTGCTAAAGAACAGAATTTTGTGGATCAGAGTGGCCTCCATGTGCATAATTTGGTTGTGTTTTCTCTGAGATGAGAACACCCCAGACAAAAACAAACAAATTCCTTGATGATTGGAACCTTGAACAACTTCACATCAATGCCTATACGGCATTCTTTAGTTCAATGACTTCTGACTAGTGCCCTCCCCTTAAAAACAAAAATATTGACAACATAGGGAGACTGGCAACATAGGGGGCAAGATGGCTCAGTTAGTAGAGAGCTGGCATGTTAAACCCGGAGGTCGCAGATTCAAATCTCACTCTAGTAAATGTTTCTTTGTTAGCTTAGTGATAATAATTCAGTGATTTTGTGAGCAGGTATTAATTACCTATGCTGTACCTTTCTTTTAAGCAAAAGGTTAGAATTCTGTAAAAGTTAAATTATGTTTGATAATACCTAACAGAAAACATTTAAGATAACTCTAATTTATAATCACCACCATAAAATTGCATGTGGACTACTCTGTTAAATTACTGTTCAATAATGTTCTTTAGACGTTTCCGTCCCGGATGTAGGTGGCATAAGTCAAATCGTAGCGCTGGAACTCACAGAATTGGCGATCATGGCGCTTGTACTTGTCTAGAAACGTCTCGCGAAGTGCCTTCCTGCTGGTTCCGCATTTCGCTGCCTGGAAACGAGGAAAAACAAATAGAGATGAAAAGGCAAAAAAAAAGAAAAAAAGACTACAGCGAATACAGCGTTTTTGGTTACGGCTATTGGCTGCAGCACCAATGCTGAAGTACAGGAAGAAACAGTGATCTAGCCATAGCCGTAGCCAAAGCCGCCATTTTGGATACAGCCATAGTGGCTGCAGCGGCTACGCTGAAGTATAGGAAGAAACAGTGATCTAGCCATAGCCGTAGCCAAAGCCGCCATTTTGGATACAGCCATAGTGGCTGCAGCGGCTACGCTGAAGTATAGGAAGAAACAGTGATCTAGCCATAGCCGTAGCCAAAGCCGCCATTTTGGATACAGCCATAGTGGCTGCAGCGGCTATGCTGAAGTATAAGAAGAAACAGTGATCTAGCCATAGCCGTAGCTATAGCCGCCATTTCTGATATGACCTTATTTAAGATTTAACTGGTCTACCGACATTGCACAGGCAAGCATACATGAAACTGGTACTCAAAAACATGCATGCTTATTAATAATAATAATAATAATAATAATAATGTGTGGACTTATATAGCGCACGTATCCACCAACTGAGTGGTGCTCAAGGCGCATATTATTACCCCTGCTCATAAGGCTCATAAATCATTCCTGAAACTATCGCAGCTCCCTGGGGAGTATACAGCTCAATTGCTGCCATTACAGCGCATATAGGGCTAATCAACCAACTCTGCCCTCACAGGTACCCATTTAACCCCTGGGTGGAGAGAAGCAATTATGGTTAAGTGTCTTGCTCAAGGACACAAGTGTCATGGCCGGGATTCGAACCCACATTCTGCTGCTAACACCAGAACTTGAGTCCGGTAAGCTAGACCGCTCGGCCACGACACTCCATTGGTGATAATCGTTGTATTATGTTCAACAAATGTGACTGGTCAACGAGCGAGTTTGACTTACGGCCGTCGTAATATTTGGCTGACATCATGACTTCTGGGGCCAATTTCAAACAAATTGCTTACCAGAAATACATGCTTAGCAGGTTTTATTGGATACCAGCCAAACTGTCAAACAAAATGAGTGTACTTTGGTTGGTAGTCTGTTTAAATGATGCTTAGCAAAAAAACATATGCTCAGCTACGTTTTCTGCTCGGCAGCTCTATGAAATTGGACGCAGGTCAACATCCAGCAAAAAGAACGAAACTTCTTACATTATTTAAAAGTTAACATTATTGTCCGTGATTGGTGTAACTGTTTAAAAAAAATTTTTTTTAGAGGGTTCATTATTGCCCCCATTTTTTTTGCACCAAGCGAGCAGAAAGGCGAGTAGAAAATGCAAATGGGGGGTACACGAATCCATTTGGGGTGAAAAAGAAAACGCAATAAATATCCACCCTTAAAACAGCGACGGCTGTAAAGAGATTGGCTTTTGGCTCAAAAGGACTTGACATTATCATGTTTCAATATGTCCAGAATATTCCAACAAACAGCCTTGACTTACCTTGCTAGCAAACAGCGTAATGACAAACCTTCCAGGGTTGAAAACATCCAAAACCTTCTTCACCAAATCACTATAGTCCTTCTGCAGAAAAAATATTAATATTCAATTATATGTCATATTTAAGCTTTGGTGATATCGATTTTGTTTTAATCCACGATATATCGGCAAACATGTATCGCAATTTTCGATAATATCGCAATTATTTTTTCATTCATTCATGATTGCTTTAGAGCCGATAACCACAGGTATGTACCCCTCTACAAGCATCACAAATTCATTTGCAGAGCGTGTATGTACTTCTGAAGTAGTTCGCTTTTGTTTCTCACTTCCAAATCTGAAAAGACTAATTTGAATTTTGTTTCCATGGAATTTCACAAAGGCGTTTTTTTTGTTGTTTTTTTAAATCGCGATTTGCCGATATCTCAATAACATAAAAAGGTTCCGCGATATTCAATATCATGTTATCGCCCAAGCTTAGTCATATTATATGAATATTCATGGTTGAATTTGAATAAATACTGACCAATGCCTACCGGAATTCCTGGTTAAATGTGAAAAGTAATATTTGTAGCTTTGCATGGGGAAAAGTATAAGTAAAGACTGCGGTGACACCATGTGAAATTCTCAACTGAGTAGTAATCAGTTCTGAAAAGAACTGGAGGTTACAACTTGACGTTTCTCCTGAAGACATTCAGAGCATACTAATCGAAACGTCGAGTTATAACCATCAGCTCTTTTCAGAACTAATTACTACTCAGTTGAGAATTTCACATAGTGTCACCGCAAACAGTCTTAAATGTGAAAAGCAGTGGTTCTCGCTAACTTACCATTTCAATATTGGTCTCGAAGCTGACATAGGAATATTCTTTCTCCGGGGTGATGTGAATTGTCATATAACCATCCTAAAATTAATCAAAATGGTCGGTAGACTGAACATCATTTGAAAGGCCAAGATGGGTAAAATTGATGAGAAAAACCTGTCATCACAGGTCAAAGAAAACCACATTTTAGATTAATTATAGTATTATGTTGGAGTGATTGTCCTTTCAGCTATATTTATAATATGGTGATGTGTTATGCACAATAAAGTCTGGTCAAGTGTTGGTAAGTACAAACAAGACCATTGGAACAAGGCCAAATATTTATTCTGACCTTAGGTAATAAACCATTCATGAAATAGCCACAGGGTTCAAACAAGAAGACGGCACCATTTATTCTTACCTTAGTTAACAAACCATTCATGGAATAGCCACAGGGTTCAAACAAGAAGTCGTCAATCTGACAATCTGGCAAAATATCAGCTATTCCAGATGCCTGAAAAGTGTGTGGACAAGAATAGAAGAGTTCTTAAATACTCACTTACCCCTCATAAAACAGTAGTAGGGTGTACAACTATACATCCCAACCCCTCATGAAACAGTAGTAGGGTGTACAACTATACCTGAATATACAATCTGGTAAACTGGTTATTCAATCTGGTAAACCATTTGGTAAACTTTATTTAGAGCTTGCCGTAGATCTTGTTAATGTTAACATACCTTATCACAATGCATATCTGGTTTCTAGACCACCAATGCAAACAATCTACATGAAAAATCACATGCAAGGTACATACAAGGTACTCCAGTAAAACAAATGGTTTGGGCCAAAAAAAAAGGTCTCTGGTCATCGATGCGCTGAATCGCTTTTTTTTCCCATATACAAAGTATGGTGGCTAATAGAGGCCTCACAAATCAGGCAAACGTTCATACCCCTCTGTGAAAAAAATCGTTTAAAGCACAGCATGGCAGAATTCCAATCGATCCAGCAATTTTGGCTGCAACTGGACATTGTTTCATAGCCAAAAAAGAAAGAAAAGAAAATTAAAAATGCTGACACACAGGTCCGAGGAGATGTGCGCGCAAACCAGAAACCGGAGACTTTTTTTGGCCTTTTGGTGTCTGTTGATCAAAACTAACCTTGGTGACTTCTGATGCCAACCGTCCAGTTGTGTCCTCAAAGTGCTTCATGACATTGGGGTCAAGCTGGGTCATCAGGATGTGCAGATACAGGGGTCAAGGTTCAACATGTATAAAAATGTGGACACTGAGTGCAGAAAGGATTACCTGTCAAATAAGAAACTGGCAGCATTTTAAATCTTGTAAAATATCTCAGATGCATTCATTTTTTTACGAGAACCAAGAATTGGTATCGAAACCAGAGTGTGAAAGTTTAAAATCTATTGGTCTAATTCTATTTGGTCTAAATACCTCATCAAAAAATAAGAAGCTGGCTTACATGCCGGGCGTTACTGCCAGCAATAAATGGCAGGTATAACATGCCTTCCTCTACACTTAACAATTTGCAGCTCCATAAAATTGGGCCCTACATGGTAGGAACTCCATTATGGTTAATTATACTGTACTGTTTAACGGTAAATTCCAAAGGATATTTCCAGAGTCTGGTCTGCTTGGGTTTGGGTGGTTCTAGTATTAAGGTGCAGCATATACAGGTACCTAATACACAAGAAAGCAAATTAAATTTAAATATATAAGCTGTTTACACTAGTACAATTCCCAGGGGTTAACCCCAGTGATTTGGAGCAAACTGTCCATTCAATATATATGTTATGGCCATTCACATTTGTACAATTCTCAGGGGTTGACCCCAGTGATTTGGGGCAAACTGTCCATTCAAATATATATCAAGGCAATTACCATTAGTACAATTCTCAGGGGTTGACCCCATTGATTTGGGACAAACTATCAATGCAAATATATGTCAAGGCTGTTCACACTAGTACAATTCTCAGGGGTTGACCCCAGTGATTTGGGGCAAACTGTCAATTCAAATGTCTAAGCGGTTCACACTTGTACAAATCTAGCACAAACGTTAAGGCCATTCCCACCAGTACATATCTCAGGGGTTAACCTGGTTATTACTAATTTTACCTTCCCTTTTTTAACAATATAAAATACACAAGTAACCCAAATATAATTCGTTGTTGATTTTGGATGTTTAACGGTTGTCAAAGTACCGATTGAAAACATTCCACATAGAAACATATACATGCTTTGTGCCTGCTGCAAAACAGAAGTTACCAATAGAGAGCGCCTTGAATGTTTACAGCTTACATGGTCTTAACGGCAAATCACTCAACTAGTGACATACATTAAGTGAGAATGATTTCTACTCACCAGCAATCGCCATTGACTCGTCCCAATATGTATGCCGCACCACCTGGTAACAAAACCACAACAAAATTATATTTCAGGCAGTATGGCCCCCCAAAAAAAGTCTCATGTTTCTGGTCTCTGCATGCGTCCCTCAGACCCGCTCGTTGGTATTTTTAATTTTATTTTCTTTTTTTGCTATGAAACGATGTCCAAATGCATCCAAAATTGCTGGATTGATTGGAATAGCGGTATGAACGCTTGCCTTATTTGTGCGGCCTCTCTCAGCCACCATACTTTGTGTATGGGAAGTTTGGTCTGGTTCCAATAACCGCGTGTACATGTTAACATGTATCACTAAAAAAAAAAAGATCAACAAAAAAAGAAGCGTGTTACCGCACCGATTTTGAAGTTGACCTTAGACCAGAAACAGATTTTTTTTTTTGCCTATTCACTTTTTGTAAAATGCACCTAAATACATCCATACATGTACTTCTTGTGATGTTTGGTAACATGGCCATCTCAATATAAAGTAAGGTTTATGATAATGATTCACTCAGTTTTCAGGTCTTTCACCCCCTTTACCCAAACAGACCCCAAACAATTTTGAGTGGACCTCATGATGTTCACTCACACTAACCACCCCAAACCCATCAAACTCCAACAGCTGGTTGTGTTGCATTTTGATGTACTGTATAGCCCAGACAGGGATACTTTGCATGGGGCCAGGTGTCCCAATTCCAGAAGTCCAACAGTTGGGTGGTAGTGTTACATGGTGTTGGATTTTGATGGACTCAGTACTGTATAGCCCAGACAGGGATAATTTGCATGGGGCCAGGTGTCCCAATTCCAGCTAAGTCCAACAGTTGGGTGGATAGTGTTTGTGCATGGTGTTGTATTTTGATGGACTCAGTACTGTATAGCCCAGACAGGGATACTTTGCATGGGGCCAGGTGTCCCAATTCCAGCTAAGTCCAACAGTTGGGTGTTACATGGTGTTGGATTTTGGTGGATTCAGGAAGGTTCCTAGCCAAAACCATTTGGGGGTTACTTAGGGTTAAAGCAGTTTTGCACAAATTTTGGCAACTCTGCACTTACAGTCAAACAGCGTGTCCAAGTATTTGACCTCGCTGGCAAAGTTACGATGAGGGACCTGTTGAAGCTCTGGACGAAAGAAGTTCTTACGGGAATAGAAGACATCCTGTCGATTGGATAAAAACATAATAGAAAAAATTAGCAACTCCATAGTTGTAGTCGAGTGCTTTTTCATGAGGTTGACCTTAAACAGTATCGTCACAATCAACAGGGCATGGAATCGGAATGCTAGTTTTATATTAACGCAGTGACTGCTGTATAAATGAGTCAGTAATTTTCAGTCACTGTGTTCATCTTAACCAGTTCACGTCGGGAATATTTTTATTTTTTTCGGTCCCCCGTGCGGGTTTATTTTCAGTGAAAAATCAGAAAAAATTTCTAGCCATTAATAATTTTTTTTTGTCAATGAAACTAAGTCCGGACACCCAAATAAACACCTTTACTCATTGACATTTCGAGAATTAAATGGCTAGTTTTTTAATTACGGTTGTGTTTGTTCAGCACAATTAGACCGTTGGCAAGCTCCGATGCAACGGCCTATTAGCGACCAGTGCCCGGTCAAACAGACGGCATACCCGGAGAGAGAGGAAAAGCCTCGTAAACAATGGATATAAATCCGTCTTTACAAATTCTTGGCTGGTACGTCAAAAGAACAGGTCTTGGATAAAGGGATTACGCAAAAATCAACAAAAATTGTGAACTCGTTCATTGTTTGCAGTGCCTTTTGTCCGAGGTCACCGAACCGTGACCCCATGGACTCCGAGAAACGATTGCGTGTATACAAGTCAGGGCCCACGACGGCACGCCATGTGTGGCGTGTTGACAAGTCTCCCGGTAACACACACAAATATCGGAATGCGTGTTTAGACGCTCTCCGATCCGCGGTTCAAAAAAAAAATGCGTGTATACACTGCCTCCGACGTGAACTGGTTAAACTAGGACTTCGATTCCATGTCCTGTTGAAAGTCTACCTGATCGTGATGATACTGCCCCTTTAAGTATAAAAAAAATGTACTTGAGTACGAGTATGAGTCCTTCAACTCTGTTGAGCGTTTCTGCATCCTGGAAAACACTGCACTATGTATCGATGTGACTTGAGTACGAGTATGAGTCCTTCAACTCTGTTGTTGAGCGTTTCTGCATCCTGGAAAACACTGCACCATGTATCGATGTGACTTGAGTACGAGTATGAGTCCTTCAACTCTGTTGTTGAGCGTTTCTGCATCCTGGAAAACACTGCACCATGTATCGATGTGACTTGAGTACGAGTATGAGTCCTTCAACTCTGTTGTTGAGCGTTTCTGCATCCTGGAAAACACTGCACCATGTATCGATGTGACTTGAGTATGAGTCCTTCAACTCTGTTGTTGAGCGTTTCTGCATCCTGGAAAACACTGCACCATGTATCAATGTGACTTGAGTACGAGTATGAGTCCTTCAACTCTGTTGTTGAGCGTTTCTGCATCCTGGAAAACACTGCACCATGTATCGATGTGACTTGAGTACGAGTATGAGTCCTTCAACTCTGTTGAGCGTTTCTGCATCCTGGAAAACACTGCACCATGTATCGATGTGACTTGAGTACGAGTATGAGTCCTTCAACTCTGTTGAGCGTTTCTGCATCCTGGAAAACACTGCACCATGTATCGATGTGACTTGAGTACGAGTATGAGTCCTTCAACTCTGTTGTTGAGCGTTTCTGCATCCTGGAAAACACTGCACCATGTATCGATGTGACTTGAGTACGAGTATGAGTCCTTCAACTCTGTTGTTGAGTGTTTCTGCATCCTGGAAAACACTGCACCATGTATCGATGTGACTTGAGTACGAGTACGAGTCCTTCAACTCTGTTGTTGAGCGTTTCTGCATCCTGGAAAACACTGCACCATGTATCAATGTGCTGGGTGCGATGGTTCCTCGTACATTTTGAACCACTTCTATTCAGTTCATTTCAGCTACCAAAGCTTTGAAACACCCCCCCCCACCCCCCCAAAAAAAAGAAATAAATAAATTAACCCTAACCACTCAAAATCCTGTAAAATCCTCCCAAGGGGCACTTTGGGGAAAATTCAGCGCTGTTGGAAACTGGTACTTTCACCTCTTCAAATGGGACAAAATTACTACCTGGCAAGAAGTACAGGCCATAAGTGCTGAATATGGAAGATCAACGAAAATGCATGGTGCATTTTGAAGATAAGGGCATGTTTCCAAAAGTGCACTGGAGGATTTCGGAGGATTCAGGAAGGTCCCTCGCCAGAATACCTAGGGAGTTAGGGTTAATAAAAAATCAGAAAAAAAAAAAAAAAAAAAAAAAAAATCAGAAAAAGGCAGTAGTTTGTCTTCTCAACCTACCTTAACAACAAAGCCGCAGTATTCACTGGCTAGCTTCATGAATGATTCAATGGCTTCCAGCACTGTAGTGGTACCGCATGTCTTGAGAATGAAGCGTTGTTTGGACAAAAACATGCTACTCTCACTGAAACAGAGACAGAAAGAAACTTCCTTAAGTCGCTGGGCTATGCATGTACAGTACCAGAAGCCTGTTACTTACATGAAGTGTGCCAGCCAGCAGTAACCCACACCACGACATTGTATTCAAAATTCACGCACGCAAAATGATCTTGGTCACAGGTTTTGCTCCCCCTGTCCAGCCTGCCGTGGAGCATCATGGGATAGGTGTTTCCACACGATGCTAGTTCCTAGACTTAAACTAGATGCAGACGTACCATTCTGTGGTGAACATGTTCGATAAACTCTTAAGGTGCGCTCACGAGATACAGTTCTCTCACACGCCGGGTAAGTCTCCCAGACTGCACTGCTTCTTTTTGAGACCTTGCGCATCAGTCTGTGGAACAATACGTCATGAATGTCCCAAAACCATTGTTCTTGGAGTACTATGCCGTGGACTAGGTTAGTACACAAGTGGCACACTTCATGTAGGTAACAGACTTCTGGTACTGTGCCATGGACTAGGTTAGTACACGAGGGGCACACTTCATGTTAGGTAATAGACTTCTGGTACTAAGCTGTGGACTAGCTTAATACACGAGTGGCATACTTCATGTAGGTAACAGACTTCTGACAGTATGAATCCACCAAAATCAAGCAAAACCAGGGGTGGATTTTGATGGACGTGGGGGTTGTTAAGGTTAAATATATCCTGCCCGAGTTATTAGTTGAAGGGGAACAGGTTGATTTGTGGCTTTTTTGGGGAAGGGGTTATCTCTGTATTTTTATGATCTCTGTAGAAATGTACACGAGTATCTCTGGCTGGGTCACTTTTCTGCAAGATGATTTTAAATAGATAAAATTATAAAATTAATATGTTGCTCTATGCATGCAGGGAGGGTCCCTGGCCATGTATCACAGATTAGAAACACATGTGCGCATACATGTCATGTGCTTGCTTTACTACTGAAGGATTTTGGAGGATTCGGGTTATGTGTAAGCAAATGGGCCTAGGGAGTTAGGGTTAATAATTATGATAGTTATATGACGACTGCATATGCAATGAAGCTCGTGCAAGCAATTAACTTTTCAATTTGCAGTTTTTTTTTAAGTAGATTATTTTTCTGGTACTGTCTATCTTTCTTGTCATTGTAATGAATATGATTAATATTTCATTTCACGGGACATATGTTTTTGTAATGACCTTGTATTAGGCCAAAAAAATAAATTTGTTGAGTTGCCCTCCAGTGAAAATATTTGAAGGGGTCGGTCGGTCGGGATTTATTTTCCTTTTTTTTTCTCCTTGACTGTCATTTTAAGATTGAAATGCATTGGAACTGAAACCACATACCATGTTTTTCATTTGTATACCTATCAGCAAGAAATTTTGCTTCAGAATAAAAGTATCCCAAGCATTTTTGTTGTACTTTTCGCTGTGATTGACACAGCAAATTCATCCATATTGCGTGCAATGCTCAACATGCAACATGTGAGTGGCCATTCGATTTGAAAACGTGTAGATCGAGTCGCAATCGTTGACACACGTACAGTGTGGGGAGCCAGTGCACAACGTGTGAGGGCCATTTGATTTGAAAACATGTAGATTGAGTCGCAATCGTTGACATACAAAACAGTGCGCGAAGCCACTGGAAAACATGTGAGGGGGCCATTCGATTGGAAAACGTGTAGATTTGAGTCGCAATCATTGGCACACAGAGTGTGTGCAAAGGCATTGCACCATGTGAGGGCCGGGGCCATTCGATTTGAAAACATGCAGATTGAGTCTTGGGTACCGGTAAATTTACCGGTAAAAAAGTGGAAAATTTCACAAATCAAACGTATTATGTTTTATACAAAGAAAATTGGTAAGTTTCATTAATAAATAGGCCTATGAATGATGGAAAAAACAAAACAAAAAAAAACAAAAAATACCGACCCGAATTTTCAGCACTTTTGGGTCGGTCGGTGGAGGGCAACTCAACATCTTTTTTTTTGGCCTTACCATAAACCATAGTCATATTGTGAGTTTTGTTTTAATAAAACCGATCCCCACTTTGGCAAGAGTGTAGAATACAACTGTCACTTTTCCATCCAAATATGACGAATATCACAGATTTTCCTTTAAAACCCTCCTACAATCAGTGCAATTTTTGAAACAACCCATTCAGGCCACTCCAAGCCATAAGCTGTTGCCAGTGGCCTCCTATGGTTACCCTTCTGTGCACTGTCACACCACTGAGATTGCAGGGTAAGGTGGTCTCCCATTGGCAGGCCATACTAATATGTTCAAACATTTACAGTGGCCTTGGGTGACACACAGTTGATTTTGTAAGATTACTTGGAAAGGACAGCAGGCTTGTATGTACTAAAGGTTGGTGAAGAACATATTGAAAATTGAGTGGATCGGAGTGGCCTCCATGTGTAGTAGAGTTAAAAGATGATAGATAGAGGATACACTTAAGGAGAGGAAAGTGTAGTCAAGTGAGGATTGTAAATGATATTTTGGAAGATTTTGAGCAGTGTATATCTACTGAGATGTTGGACATTGTGTCGTCTGCTAAAAATACATGCTTAGACATTTGTGCAGAAGTTGTGGTTGGGTTCGACATTCTTCCCCCAATTCTTTCTTGGCAAAACATTTCTTTAATGGGGCGGGGGGGGGGGGGGTGTTTAGGGTGTGTTACTTTTAGCCACGCCCATATGGAATACGTCAAATTACCTGAGTACATAGGCATGCTGCTCATCTCTGAGTTTCTCGCTCACTATTTCACAACGTACTGAACGAAGAAGCTCAACCAGACGAGTTCTGTAGAGAGAACGAACAACAATTTGGTACTCATTGATAGAGATCAACGTAAAAACAGTTTAAACGAAACATTTGTGAACCGCTCTGTGAAAATGAGTCACAAGTCCAGAGCTGCCAACCCCAGCAGACAAAAAAAAAAAATCGTATTCACAATCCCCAAAAATACTATTTTTAACACAAAAATCGTATTCTTAATAAAACCAATGCCGATGTTGATGAAAAACAAAAAACCCTTGCACCTCGTACGACGAAAATCACCTCACGGAGGTCGCCATGTTGATCACATATGCTGCATGCACAGCCAGTACAGTACACACTCACGTACTTAACACAACATGTGGTGCACGCATACGAGCGAAAACGTACACTCAGTACACATGCAGGCCTCGAAATTGCCATCGGTCTGTGCTATTGCTGCGATGCCCCCAAAATCACGGCAATAAATTGCCGTGCCCTTCATTATATCTTGCATAACAAATGCCACCATTAGACAAGAAAAAACAAAACGATCTTTTTGCTGTTGTTATAACTGCAAACAAACGTTAAAAAGCTATTCCAGTAGATGTAAAAAGACGGCAAAGTTGGCTTACTGCTGGTGCCCATAAAACCAAAACGTGTAGTAAACACGTGTATCATATCAATTGGTACCCAAGCAGTACTGGGAAACCCACATTAAAATCGCTTGCGTGCATGGTAATTAGGTTCGAAGGCAGACAGCCAATATGAAAATTTGTTACGCGGCATATGTACTACATTTAATTTTGTTTATTGGCTGAATTCCTATATAATGTCAGAATTCAGCCAATAGGAGAATTCGTTAGGCTGCCAAGTAGGAATTCAGCCAGTACTTTGTTTCATCAACAGTGTGTGCGATCGGTAACGACGACAAGAAACTTAACCCGCGCCTTTCTCCGGCTTTTGGAGCTTAATTGTTTTCTCCTGCAGAAAAATACCGTAAGGTTTGTGCGCACGGACGGAAAGAAGTAGTAACCAGGCAAAATAATTTTTTAGTTGGTATTTTTAAAGAAATCATATTTTTTTTACATGTATATTGTAGTGTCGCATTTTAATCGTTTTATCGTACGAAATATGACAAAAATCGTACTGGTTGGCAGCTCTGCAAGTCGCAAATTTGAAAAAATTTAGATTTCTATGTGGCTGGAAAGAGTGCATCATCAGCTTTAATTTGGTATATGTTAGAGGTGTGTGACGTACTGCATTATGGAGATATGCCATTTTTAACAATCAATAATTTGCATAATTAACACAATTGAATTCTTAGGAAAACAAGCATTCGAAAGGAAAACAAATGGCAGAAATGAAACAACCTACTCACAAAAAATCATTGATTTTAATATTTTATTGATTAAAATTGACGTCAATTTCAATCAATAAAATATTAAAGCCACATAGAAATCTCAATTTTTAAAATGTGCGACTTGTGACTCATTTTCACAGAGCGGGTCACAGTTGTTGGGCAAAACTGGGTGATTATGATTTCAAAGGACAAGATATATACGGCTGGCAAGTTCTCTTACATATAGGCATGTAGCCAGAAATCTGTCAAGGGAGGAAGAGCAGAAACAACTTTGAAAAAAAAAAAAATTGCCCAGAAAATATTTTGATTGAAGTCACAGAACACCCCCACACAGTTTTAGAACAGTCAGTCTTACTCACGCAGACAATCAATTTTGAAAACTTAACAAAACA
Organism: Zoroaster sp. YZ-2022; assembly: GCA_029582265.1. Lineage (NCBI taxonomy): Eukaryota > Metazoa > Echinodermata > Asteroidea > Forcipulatida > Zoroasteridae > Zoroaster > Zoroaster sp. YZ-2022. The sequence goes on along the minus strand of CM055837.1, from coordinate 3,661,905 downwards.
ATGATGTCAAGGTGGACTCTGACCTCGGGATGACCTTCAGGTCGGGGACTCTCTTGTCTGGTGTGTCACTGTGCCCGCCGGGCTCAAACCAAATTTCAAGAAGTTTCTCCGTGCCCTCGTAGTGTGTCAGCTGACTCCCCGAGTTGACCATTCCTGAAACGTCCATCTCTGCATGACAGGGGGTCCTCTCACCACTAGGATGGTAGTCACAGCCGTGATGAAATTCTTGCAAGAGATATAGGCACTGGAAAGATGGACAGATCGAAAATATAAAGTAAATCCTTTCTATATACCAGGGGTCGAAATTAGTGATGAAATAAAATGAAATAAAAATACGCAAAAAAAACAAAAAACAAAAAACAAAAAAAACACATTCACTATGATTTCAGTATGATCTCAGCAAGAACATGTTGCTCCCCAGCTCATAATAATAATAATAATAATAATGTGTGGACTTATATAGCGCACGTATCCACCAACTGAGTGGTGCTCAAGGCGCATATTATTACCCCTGCTCATAAGGCTCATAAATCATTCCTGAAACCATCTCAGCTCCCTGGGGAGTATACAGCTCAATTGCTGCCATTACAGCGCATATAGGGCTAATCAACCAACTCTGCCTTCACAGGCAAGGGCGCAACCACGTGTTGAAAGTTAGGGGGGTCCCAAGCAGCCAATAGCAATGTGATCTGCGGGCGAGCGAAGCGAGCACGCCACTAGCAGCTGGGGTCTTGGTTCAATATCACGTATTTCAGCGTGTTGATGGAAGTATTGCATAATTGTGATGTCATGAATGACATTACTAGGATCATGTATACATAAAATACCAAAATGTTCCAGAAGTTGGGGAGGTCCACATAAAAGTAGGGGGGGTCGTGACTCCCCCGACCCCCCAGTGGTTGCGCCCTTGTTCACAGGTACCCATTTAACCCCTGGGTGGAGAGAAGCAATTATGGTTAAGTGTCTTGCTCAAGGACACAAGTGTCACAGCCGGGATTCGAACCCACATTCTGCTGCTAACCGCAAAACTTGAGTCTGGTAAGCTAGACCGCTCGGCCACGACACTCCTCATGGTTTATTTCTTTTTCTTGTATAAATGAGGACTAATAAAAAAAATTCAAGTTAATTTCGACCCCTGTACGTTTTTTAAAAGAATCACTTTTGGTTCGATATCATACAGAAATAGGTATAAGGTATTAAAATGACAAAATGTTACTGTACTGACACGATTTTGACACAGAGATTTTTGTTAAAGGGACAACAATGTTAGGATCATCCTCATGGACATGGTAAGAATGTCGAGCCCAACTGCCACTTTGTGCACAATATCTATTGCATGTAACTTTTAGCAGTTGACAAAATTGCCAACATCTCACTGGATGTGAATACATTCATTGCTCAAAATCTCCCAAAATATCATTTCCCATCCTCACTTGACTACACTTGGGTAGAATGTCGTATCTGGTCGCCACTATTTTTCATTAAATATAACCAATAATGTAATCTCACCTACCTGGTAAGGTGGAGAACATATGGATGATGATGGACATATACTTCAAATTATTCCAGGATATTTATTTCATGAAAAATCAGGCATTTTTGGTATACGATGACTTCCTCAGTCATGTCAGTCTGACCTTGTAAACTCCACAATTAGTGACCAACACAGTCATTGTACATGCGTAGTGGCAACTATAATAGGATCCTTCTATTTTCTGAAGGGGAGGATTTTTTTAGAAGGGAAATCAAGTCCGAAAACCAATTGCTGCCATTACAGCGCATATAGGGCTAATCAACCAACTCTGCCTTCACAGGCAAGGGCGCAACCACGTGTTGAAAGTTGGGGGGGTCCCAAGCAGCCAATAGCAACGTGATCTGCGGGCGAGCGAAGCGAGCACGCCACTAGCAGCTGGGGTTTTGGTTCAATATCACGTATTTCAGCGTGTTGATGGAAGTATTGCATAATTGTGATGTCATGAATGACATTACTAGGATCATGTATACATAAAATACCAAAATGTTCCAGAAGTTGGGGAGGTCCACATAAAAGTAGGGGGGGTCGTGACTCCCCCGACCCCCCAGTGGTTGCGCCCTTGTTCACAGGTACCCATTTAACCCCTGGGTGGAGAGAAGCAATTATGGTTAAGTGTCTTGCTCAAGGACACAAGTGTCACAGCCGGGATTCGAACCCACATTCTGCTGCTAACAGCAAAACTTGAGTCCGGTAAGCTAGACCGCTCGGCCACGACACTCCTCATGGTTTATTTCTTTTTCTTGTATTTATAAAAATGAGGACTAATAAAAAAAATTCAAGTTAATTTCGACCCCTGTACGTTTTTTAAAAGAATCACTTTCGGTTCGATATCATACAGAAATAGGTATAAGGTATTAAAATGACTAAATTTTACTGTACTGACACGATTTTGACAGAGATTTTTGTTAAAGGGACAACAATGTTAGGATCATCCTCATGGACATGGTAAGAATGTCGAGCCCAACTGCCACTTTGTGCACAATATCTATTGCATGTAACTTTTAGCAGTTGACAAAATTGCCAACATCTCACTGGATGTGAATACATTCATTGCTCAAAATCTCCCAAAATATCATTTCCCATCCTCACTTGACTACACTTGGGTAGAATGTCGTATCTGGTCGCCACTATTTTTCATTAAATATAACCAATAATGTAATCTCACCTACCTGGTAAGGTGGAGAACATATGGATGATGATGGACATATACTTCAAATTATTCCAGGATATTTATTTCATGAAAAATCAGGCATTTTTGGTATACGATGACTTCCTCAGTCATGTCAGTCTGACCTTGTGAACTCCACAATTAGTGACCAACACAGTCATTGTACATGCGTAGTGGCAACTATAATAGGATCCTTCTATTTTCTGAAGGGGAGGATTTTTTTAGAAGGGAAATCAAGTCCGAAAACCATCATAAAAGTGGATTTTAAAGATAGTTTTCGCTTTCTGTACCACCAAAAAATCGATAGAATGATTTTTTAACTGGTTAGTGGTTGCAAAAAAATTGCAAAAAAGCCCTTAAAAAGTGGTGGCCGGATACGACATTCTTTCCCTACACTTTCCTCTTCTTAAGACGTATCCTTCTTAAGACGTATCCTTCTTAAGTGTATCATCTTTTAAAGGAAAATCTGTGACATTTGTTACATTTGGATAGAAAAGTGGTGGTTGTATTCTAATGTTACATTCTTTCCATCCCAACTGTGTTACTGTTAGCATTAACGTTAGCTAGGATTATTTCACTTTTCAGAGTAGGGTTTTCAGTTCGTACGTGCTTGACCGAAGCCCTCCACACGCACAGTGCATCGCCCGCAACAAAAAACATCAAAATTTTAAATCAAAAAATTATATTACTTTTACCTGTCGAAATCTTACATGTAATAGCTCATTGGAAAGCTTATACTAGTTTCAGCTATCCAACAATGTACATAAAATAGCAATCGGAAGTACGTGCAAAAGCCTAGGTTTTTATGAATGAACCACTCTCGTCCCGCCCAGCCTTTCGCGAAGTGTTCCGAGATCGGGCACATTCAGCCTGTAAAATTCGCCGCGCTCTGCTGAGGGCATCCACTTCGGAGCTGTCTCCGCGTCCGAGTACATTGTGATTGACATGAAAACGGTTTCCCTATTGAGTCAAAGGGCTCCTTTACATAGCCATGCTTGCTCGATCTCCATAACTACTCTACAACCGAAGTTACGAAGAGATAAAAAGTAAACACCATTTTTTCGAGGTGAAATCTTCAAGTTGAAAGGTAAGAACGGTGTCTGAATTAATTTTACACCTCTTTTCTATCATATGTGAAAGTTTTGAGCCGTAATTTTGTTTAGTTTTGAGCGGAGTGTATTTTTTACACCCTTTCAAAAGCTGTTATGAGGGAAACGAGCACGAACGCTGTGCGTGTGTATCACGGTGTGTGTAGGCTGATTCAACGGTTTTGTTGCCATTAGGGATGTACACAGTGTATGGACAGTCGTGCTTCAAGTTCATCGAATGCTGTATACTTGATTAAATAAAACAGGATTCCTCAAAAACTACTCGTTCGATTTTCTTGATTTAAAAACCATTGTATTTCTTTCATCAAGACCTTTAATTTGATATAAATATTGAGCATATTGGTTTAGGAAAAATTTTTCAACTGAAAACCCTATTCAGACTCAGAGTGCTTTTTATTAACTCAGTGACCATGCGAAAAATTGTGTACACGAAATGGCACGGCGCGGCCACAAGAGGGGGCCACGCAGCACCTCATTATATGACGTCATACGCGTCACGGATACTCGCCATATATGGCAATTTTCATGAATGAAATTGCCGCTCATGCGCATATACTTGCTATGAGTCACTCGCTGCGTCTTTACTTCGATAGAGCTCGTGACGATCTTTCCAATGGTACCCAAATTTTACGATTTGGGTGTTTTCTTCGAGTGGTTCTGGAATTTCTTTGATTTCAACCTGAGGATCAACAACTTGCGGATTCGTTGCCGATATTGTAAGTTTCGTAAGTTATATTTTTGTTACCATTTTAGTATGAAACCGCGCCACCCTCCAAATGTGTTCGGGATGTATTAAATAATCATTGACGACATTGTATTATATGTATGGGATGGATGGATTGAGTGCGCCGCGGAATTATGCATGGGATTGTCATGCGCTGGATGGGGATTTTGATGCGCACGGCCGTGCGTGCGTGGTGTGCATAGGTGTGCATAGGTGTTTGCGCTTGGTGTACGTTTTGACCACAGAACGGTTGTTGACCTTCGACCCGGTAAGGGACGCAACCGCAAAGCAGTTCTAATAATAGATTGGAATGCAAAAAGGTGCAGCATGCATGCAGCATCTGGACTGAATTGAGCTATAGTATTAGTAGTGGCTGATTCAGATTTAGACTTCTTTTAAATTATTTATATATCTATGAACATTTTCAAGACATTTAGCTCTCTGATTATTGTTATAAATCACTGATGTAAAAAATAGATCTAGATTCTAGATTCTAGAGGAAGTTTTGAGTTAGAAACATAAACAGAGCAGAGTACATTCAAATCAAAGAAATACTTAGGAAATTCAAAGTAGACAATTCAAAACAAAATTAAGAAATAAAAAAGAAAATAGAATATGAAGAAATAAAAAATAAAATTGAAAACATTAAATACTTTACAAAAGAAATATACAAAAATCTTAAGAAAAACTTGTTAACTGGAAACATTAACTTAACTTAATGCGAATATTTGTAATTACCTCTGATTCAAATAATATCAATAGATAGATTTCCGGAAAAAATAATGATTTAAGTAATGATTTAAATCATGATTTAAATATATATATCAAAGCAACATAAATTGTGCCAATTCTGAAGCTGTATGTTCCTCCTGATTCAAATCGATTAAGTCAGGCCAAATTTGGATAAAATTTTGATGTTGAAGCAATGGTTTAAGTTAGCAAATGTGGTGACAAATTCAATCACAATTTAATTAAATCAAATGTGTATGTAAGTAAAAACAATATTGATTTAATTAAAGGAATCAAAGCAATTTAAATTGGGACAGTCATGATGAAGTATCAGTGCAAGTGTGTGTCACTAATTGAAATCATTTTAATTTAGAGTTTGAAAAATCAAGATTTAAAAAAAATTATTTTAGCTCTATCGATCTATATAGTGTCGAGCTCAGAGTTCATGTTTTCCTATAAGATTTTGTTGTTTGTGGCAGAGATGACAATGCATATAAGGTATATTAGGTGACCAAATAGTAGAAATCTGACAATTTTAACATGAATTAACCTAGTCATTGTTTGGTATTTGTAACATGTATGTATACATTTACCGTAATGTACATTCTCTTAACATCATTGGCCTCATTTATGTTGCAGGTTGAAAATGGAGGAGCACATCAATGCCTTGGCTATGATGTGTAGGATCTGCGGGCAGATCATCACTTCATCTAAAAACAAGTCTAGCTTAGCAAGGTACAAGACGGAGCTTCTTGCTGTGTACAAACTGAATTTAGATGAGGAGCAGGAGGACATCCATCCATCATCTATGTGCAACAAATGCAGGTGATTGTGAGCTAAGATTTTCATAAGCTCAGCTACTTATGTTTTTCCTTCCATAAAAATGATTATTTTTAGTATTATTGTTTTTCACTGAAGACTGCAAAATTGAAGATTGACCAAAACAAATACCAAGTCTTCATGTCGTATGAGTTTGTTCCATGCTTGCTATTACTATTAGCCAGCAACGGTAAACCAGATATTAATCACATCAAAATTAGAATAATAAAAAAAACTCAACTGTGTGTTGTGCATGGCCAGATTACATAATTTTTTTAAATCAATATTTTGAATGTGAACACATGAGATATTCCCCAAATTAGCAAGGTGATGTTCTCTTAGCTACATGTAAATATAAATATAGCTTAATACAAGTGTGAAATTTGTCTTTAATTTTCAAGAGTCACGCAGATCTTTAGGCTATTTGCTTAAATATAAGTTCCCTATTTTCTTGTATGCAATATTGTGAAAACCCTAAATACTTTGTGTATTCAATTGTAGTCATCATCACATAAAAAAGTTTCTTCTTCATGACTGATATTTTTTTCTTGTTACCTATTATACAGACAACAGGTGCAACGTTCATATAGTTCAATTCAGCATGGCAAGCCGTATAAAGGAAAGCTTCCGCAGATCAGGTACTTTTCAGGTCATGACTGTACTTGCCGGGTGTGCAGTGTTTATGCTGCACATATGTCACGACTCCGCCCTCAGTTCGCAGGCCCCTCCACATCGAGCAGCACACCAGACCTATCAGAAACATCCAAACCATCAACCAGCTCACCAGACTCGGTGCCTTCTCAGCCAAAGCCAAGCCTTTTAACCGCCACAAGGACCCTCTTCGGGGATACAGTTCCAGACCCAGGAATGGCATCACATGGGAGGAAGCGGGTATGGAGCGTTAAGGCCAGCTTGAAGGATGTCAGGCGGGATTATGCCCGTAAGCGGACAACAGAGGCAGATCTCTTCATTAGTGACTTTTGTGAGAGGCAGAAAGAGGACAAGCTTGATCTCCTCTACTTTCTGCTAAGTGATAATCTTCACGAATCTGGTGACTCCAGATATAATGAGGTAATTTTTTGTTCCTAATTTTGTAAGTCAATATATAATTATATTTTTTATGTATTTGTGTGCTGTGGTGGGTTCTTTAAACAGGCATAATTTTTCTTGGTGTATAGGGGAAATGAGTTCTCATAATCTTTCAATGCACATTTTGATACGCAAACATAATCTTGGGCTGATGTTGGAAAGACAGTTGCATATCTGTGAAATTCAAACATGAAAGTTGTTTGAAAATCATGTTCCCTCTGCCTACATGTACTTCCGTCTTAGATTTTGTATGATTTTGTTAGCAAAGAAATACTGAAAATTAGACAAAAATCATGTCACCAACCATGGTGAATCTATGGTAATTAAATATTACAAATACATTAGATTGCGCTTTGTTGACGATGCAAATTCATTAAATTATAGTTATTTTTATGAGAAATGAGAAATTGTGCAATTAACTCATAATGATGGAATCATGAATTGAAATGTGTATGTGAATAATTGGATTGATGGAATAAGCTACTCTACCACTACAAGGAACTTGCAATGCATATTTTCATTTTTTTTCTTCTTTTCTTCTTCAATAGGTGTTGGCATCCTGGAACAAGGAAACGATAGATCTTACAGCAGAAGATTGCCTTGCTATGAGGATTACAACAAAAATGTCAAAAACACACTACCAGGCCCAGTACCAAAAGTTCAAGGCCAAAGGGACCAGTGTTCTCAAGCCGCCACATGTCCTCACTGAGTTAGAAAAGACATACATGCCGGGCAGTGTGAGGTTCAGGTTGGAGGGAGGGACAGATGTCATTCACCACACCCCAGTTAAGGCAGGAAAATCCCATATTGAATATGGGGAGCTGTCATTTGAACCTCAAGACTTAAATGTAGAGGACCACCCAGGGTTAGAAACCCCCTTCCCAAACATGAAAGGCGTGGCTTGGCCATACGCTCATGCTCTAGCAAAGACTCTGGAGGAGTTAGATGAAGATATTGCTATGGGCATGACAAAGGCAGGAATTGATCAGGATGATGATCATTGTATATTAACTACTATTAAGGATGGGGCAGATGGGATGGGAGATATCTCCATAACAAAAGCTGCTAGGGATCGTCTCCTTCCGGACAAAGCTTTCCGGGCAGCATTTGCTGTAATCAAATGTGAGGTTGAGAGGGATGGGGAGAGGGTGACGGTATATCAACCAGATGCGCCAGATTCAACTTTTATTACTCGTCCGCTCATTGAAGCGATAGGTGACGAGAACAACAGATCGTCTGCTTCTGTCCTCCTGGAAAACATGGAGCATGATCGGGAGGTGCTCAGAGGCAAAGAGCTGTCGGTAAACGTCAAATCTGTCTGGAGGAGACATAAACTAACGTTTTACAACAGCATGATAGATGAGAAGCTGGATCGGGCAGATGGCGGTTTGCAGGGGAGTGGTTCCCGATACATGTGCACTTTGTGCCATGCAACAAAAGAAGCGGCAAAGAATGAACTAGGCACGTTTTCAATTTCTCGCACCTATGACGAGACAAAGTCTACTGCACAATATATTCAAGTAAACCCGGACAATCTTTCAGCAGCAGAACTTCAAGAAGTGGCCAGGGGTGTGAAATCCCATCCAATTCTTAAATCGGATCCCAAAGAAAAACTCATCGATGCCACCCATGCAGATATAAATTTGGGAAACTACTTTAAAAAATTGATAATTTGTGAAATTGCCAGACTACAAAGCTGGGACATTAAAAAGGATGTAAAGCCTATGTTCGAGACTGCCGAAAAAAGACTGAACGACCATCTCACCGAAACTATTGGATTGGTACCACAACTAATGATGCCAGGGAACTTTGCCCGCGATCTTTTCGATGACACGAAAGTTCTATTTTTCCTAGTGCTCATTCCCGACGAGAACAGGAAGGAGAACCTGGCAGAGGTTTTGAGCATTTTTCGCAAACTTCGCACTGTGTACCGTGCTCATCACCCCAATGCACAGGATGTCAACACCTACAAAGAACGTGCTGTACAAATGGGACGACTTTTGCTCACCAACTTCCCTTATGCTGGGTGGCCCAATTACCTTCATAAGATAATTGAGCATGTGCAGGAAACAATTGAAAATCCCGAGGGGCCTGGCACGATTGGCGGGATCAGTGGAGAAGGGAATGAGGCAGCCAACAAGTTGTTTAGGGAACTGCGTGGACACTTTGCGAGGAAACACGATGAAACTCTGTCCCTTAGAGACATCATTTGGTTTCACTGGCTATATACTAGCCCCAAACTTAGGAGAATTAGCCACGTAAATACCAGAAAGTATCAGTGTTCCATCTGTAAGGAGCTTGGACATAATTCAAGAAGTTGTCCAAATTAAAAATTCTGATTAATTTCCATAATGACTTGCCATTATTCTCCCTTTGATTGGCATCTTAAGATTTTGGAAGGAAGATACAATTCAGAGAAATTTATGTTCTTATTTTCATTTATATTTGTGTTGGGACACGGGTGGGTGAACAAAAATATTGGTGGAAAGTTGTAATTTACTTGGAAGTCATGAGAATGGACACCCTTGTACTTGATAATGTGCCAAGTAGATTTTCATCCCTGTTGTATTTTCTCAATTGGCGTGTGAAAGTTAACGTAAGTTACATTGTGTCCACTTTTCAGTCTAGTACCCAACAATAAAAGTCAAAGCAAAAAAATGTTTACACCATGATTATGTAGCTTATTCCCAATAAGGATGAGTTTTGTAAAAAAAATATCTGGCCATTTTAACATCGAATGATTTGGTGGACACGATGTGTAACTAACGTGAACACAGATTTAGCGAGCATTTTTGAGGTTTGTGAATTTTTTTTTTTTTTTTAAGGAGCCAGTTTATTTCTTTAAGTTACTCAAGTTATATGCACATCATGAGGAAAATAAGTAAGGGATACGTAAAGTGTTTGATTTGATGAACTTTTGTTCAATTAATGTCCCGTTTTTAGATGCCATTTTGGAAATAAAATCGGTTTGTAAACGTGAATTAAAAGTTACACAACACGTATTCACACTTTATTTTATCCTTATTTGTCTCTTAAGCATAAATATCTAAAATAAAAATAGTTCAAAATAGTCAAAATATTTAAGAAAATCATAGCTCCATAACTCGATGACCTAGCATTTAATAAAAATTTCATCTATTTCTTGCAGTTTGTGCAAAAGTACTGTCCATCTGGAACTTTTGAAAGTTTAATGCAATACGTGTGAAACCATTTCTTGCATTTATCACACTGAATCCATGTTGGGTCTTTTTGCTCTGGAGATGAGACAATGGAACACGGTATACAATCGCAGGGTTCTGGTTCAAAGCTCCTGTCAGTAAGCAAGGAAATTTGCCGTGAGCTGCCACCAAGTACAAGTATAGTATTGTCACATTTGAGGTTGTGAAGGGAATGTCCATATGTGCCAAATATAGCAGGTGCAGAAGTTGTCCTGGGGAGGGCTTCATATTTTTTGGTAGACAAGCTTATTCGGTACGCTGTGGGTAGAGCTGTCGGTGCTTTGGCAGTGATTTCCTTTGCACACATTTGTATGCCACCAACAACAATTATGCTATTGTTGTGTACAACTGCGGCGTGGGACGAAAGAAAAACGTCTTGAGGTGTTGTAGAGGCTAGAGACAATTCTTGTAATGTGCAGTTATTTAATTCTTTGTCCATAGTGAGGATGACAATTTCGTTCAGGGCTTCACGGTGGCTTGGCAAGTTTCCATCAAAAATCACTCCACCAATCATAGCTACGATGTAGTCGGAATCTTTTTCGATGCAAGTTGTGGAATGATAAGCTCGGGATGTAATCAGCGGCACTTTCAAGTGTTGCCACCCAAAAGTCTCGGTATTGAGAATATAGAATCTACCATCCTTGCATGACTTGCAAAAGCGTGATCCGAAGTTCTCCTTGTTCATTCCCATACATATTCCTCCAAACAGAAGAGCTTTATTTGTACCTGACATATGTGTCAATGTGTGACCTGACCTTCCTATAAGAAAGAACACAAAAAGAAATATTGTATTTAAAATGTTTTGCATGCATGCACAGATTTCTAGATCCTGCTTTGTTAATTTTTCTGGTAGAAGTCTGGTCGAAGACTGCTTATCATTTTTATGTTTATATTAAAGATCATTAAAGTATCGAAGTGCTTGTGATTGGGTCAATGATGCCCCCTTTTTTTTTACATGAGGCCTTTTCCAAACCTCGACTTCGGCTCTGGCTCCGTTGGTATAGTTGAAACTCAAACAGCACACTTCCTTCAAAATTAATGACGAAGCTGGAGCGTAAGCCGAGGTTTGGAAAAGGCCCTTCAGTGTAATTACGATTTTGTATTCTTTCAATTTAATTTTTGTGTGTAGGCCCTATATTTTTGAATAAAATTTGTATATAAGTTTGAATGAAAGTGTGTTTAGTGCACATCATATGAAACTTGTATATACCTGACGGTACTTGTCCAGTTTGGTGTGAAGTGTCGGTCCCTTGTCTCGATGGCGTCTTTCGGCCAAGAGTTTCTATGTACGTCACCTGAAACAGGGCTGAAACACCTCTCCTTTGGCGTGATACTTCTTCTATTACAAGCAAATCATCTCGACATCTGTACTCACAAAGATCAAGACCACCCCACATGATGAGTCTTGGACCGAGATCTATGATTGCAGCACCATGAAGAGGTGGAAGAGTACCTCCTGTGACATAAACAAAATTTAAGACATTACCGTAATATTTAATAAAGAAAAAGAGTGAATTGTGTCGGACATGAATTTTTAAGGTCTGGGCATATAGGCTTATAAATGCATAAACTTTGAACATTTATGGAAAAAGTGGTCTTAAAATAATGTTGCATTTCATTTTAATTGGCCCCTCTTTCTATCAATTAAGGGTTCCCTGTGGAGCCTACGATTCAATACCTTAAAGAATATTTCGGAGTTAAATTAATCGCCAGTCCCATTTTACGATAGTATAGACTTATTAGTTTCACACGCCTGTATTTGGCGCCAGGCGTACGCGTACATCAGGAGAAAGCTTGGCCATGGTCAGACGGACCTATAATAAACTAGCTAGCCAAATTTGAAAAACCTGACTCGACAATACAACTAAAGCTACCTTAATTTCAAACAATACGATTCAGAATTATTACAGTAATAGAGTTTGTGTCAGTGAAATTTCTAACAGTATCGCAGACCATAAGACTTTTTGCCCCAAGAAAACATGTAAAGCAATGTTCAAAATAAGTTTACAAAATTATTCATGCTGCTGCTCAAAACAAAGTAACCGTCAGCCTTATCGTTCATTTAAAATAAATAATGGTGTAATAATATTCACTGTTCGACACTTTTGTATGAGATGCAGAATTTTTATTAAATTTACCTTTTGTCTTGCAAGTTCTAACAGAGCTAATGGACACATCCTCATCGTCAGCTAAGATGATAAATTCTGTAATGGCTGCTCCGTCTTGCCATGTCCTCTCCTCTTTTCTACGAGCTCCACCAAAAGACAGGACGCGGTAAGAGTTTTCTTCCGAAGACGAAGTTATTACTGAGCAGTGACCCTCTGGTGGGTAATTTTCTCCAAGATTCATTTCGAGTTGTGTTCGCTTTCGGGTTACCTTTCTTTTATTGTCTTTCGCAGCTTGGAGAGGGATGTAATCGAAGTCCGCGTATTCTTCAGCCATGATGATTATAAGGTTAAAGCATAGAGCAATGACCAGAAACACTCATCATGTTCTTTAATATTCCTGTTCAAGGGGCTAGGTAGTTACTTCGGTTTAGCCTTATTTAAATTAGGTTTGATAAAGGTGCTAATTGTTTGTTCTCCAGAGTAATCCAGCTGGGGGTAAGCTTATAATGCTGGACGCCAATTGTTTATTACACATGGTTTGGACAGGCCATGAATTCTAAATTAAAACCCAATGAGGTATTGAATCAACTTTTTAGGGATTTGTTTTTTGGGGGAAGCACTCTTCTCTTGAACAAATTATCAGACAAAAATAATTAAAACAACTGGCATTCACATTCGGTGTCAATATTTGTATTCACATCATAATGCCTGCAATACATTCGAAAAGTGCACAAGATCAAGAAACTCTTCAAACCATTGTTCAACTTGAAAATTTGAACCATATTATACGAGCAAGAAGCCGCCATTGATACCTGATATTGATTGGGTACTGAAATCATGCTCAAATCATGGAGGAAAGAAACTGTCTCCATCCATGCTCGAATTGAAAATGGATAATATTATATGCTTCTGAAATGAAAAGGTGTACTTGCAAGAAAAGAACATTGTGACTAAATAGAAAACAAAACGTGAAAAAATAGTCAAGTTGAAGCCCGAAATGAAATAGAAAATCAATTACGGAAAGCAGCCGACAGCAGCGATTCATCCCACGTGCACCATGGAGGGATACAATATTTTATTCCTACAATATATTATTATTATTATTATTTATTATTATTTATTATTATTTATTCGGCCATATATTAAAGTACAAACAACATATACATACAAACAATTTCCATAAATAAAAATGAAACACAATGTAACACATTAATAATACAAGTCACTGCTTAAAACTCATCTTGTGTCACAATTCTTCAAAGATGATGTATATTTGTAATTGCATTGTAGGTACATGTATCTCAGTATAAGTACATACTTTTTTTCCTATCTGTGCTAGTATCATTGTATGTTGTTTGTATTCATGTTTTTTCTTTGTTTCCGCGCCTTGACCGCCCAGCAGGCCAGGGTGGACATGGATATGTGCGCGCTACAAATCTTTATTATTATTATTATTATTAATAAGATGATCACACACTGTGGTGGTCCCCTTCGTTTTTACAGTAAATTTATTTTCTACCTTCAAAAAAACTCCATGATATGATACAACACACAGTTAGTTATATAAACGACGCAACTTACACTAATTACATATGCAGCCCACAACCCAACCAATTATGCCTTAGGCCTTTCAAATTCCTGCAGCGCTTTGTCAACCCAAAACCGCAGAGAGATAAGCAGGTCAGCAGGTCAGCCCGCTCGACAGCTCGTAGTTGCCTTGGTGACTTCCGCGCAGTGCGTGCGTGCGTGCGAGTTTGCATGCGCTTTGCATGCGAGTTTCTGTGACGTCACGAGCTCAGGAGCCCAGCCGAGCCAACCAATGAGCACCGCGCTAGTTTCTAACCGCACCGTGGCCATCCGTGGTACAGGGTCAATGGGGAATTTTTCGCTGTGCCATGGTGACCATGGTGACCGATTAATATCCCACATGAATCATGATAAGGTCATATTATTACCGTTGCTGCTGCATAAATGAGCCAGTAATTTCCAGTCACTGCGTTTATCTTAAAAAACTAACGTTATGACACCGATTTCATGCCCTGTTTAAACATGTTAAACTTAAAGTCTTCTCTGATCGTGACGATTTTGTCTGCACCGTACCGCACCCACCACAGAGTAAAGTCAGTTAATGAGGCACGACGCGTGCGCGTGGGGCTTGTTCGACAATATGTTACTAAAAATAGTAAAAATGGTCCTAAAATATCAATTACTCACCTCTTGTTGACCTTCAACTTCAACTGGAAATCAATATCAAATAAATTACCACATATATCTTAGGCTGCTAATTACGATTGTTATTATTTTAACGTTATTTAAATCAAAAACAACAAGCATGCCGTTGCACGATGAACATGGATGGATGAACATGGATGGATGAACCGTCTGCGCGCCGCGATCGATCCGATTTAATCATTAGTACTGCACTGTACTATACTATACTGTACTACTAGCCGCAGATAGCCTGAAGATCTGACGTCAAGCTTTAGAGGAGGCGCGTGAACGCCAGCTGCAGATACTGGCAATGAAGCCGCCATATTTTCCCCGATGCTGAACTTTGACCTTGGTTGGTAGTTAGCGCGCGCAAGACTCGAATTGTGACGTCAGATCTTCGGCACAATGCGTTACGTACGATCCAATGAAATTCTTTGAGTGGTACGGCTGGAGCCTGTGTATCCTTGTTTCCTTGATAGGATATGGACAGGGGACCAGTCTAATAATCATTCCGCAGATTCCGCATGCGTGCTATATAGCGCCCTCTAGTTAATTTAATATGCGTGACATTATGACCTCGTTCAAACCAGCAATAATCGTCACAATTAAAACATAAATTAATGTTTACTTACAAACTAATAATTTACGTTCATTTGTTAACTTTATTGAATATTAAACTTCATTAATAAATGTGATAATTTACATTTTAACATTAAGACTAATAAACAAAATAAATACATAAATTACAAAATGGCTGCGCCCATGGTCAGGTCATGAGGTCGTCGGTCAGGTCTGTACTGTAGTGTAGTGTAGTGTGACTGTCGCTAGTTTGAGTGTCAGTGTGTCGGTAAGTAAAATAAAAACACACCAAAATCTTTATTCTGCCAAAAATTCAATATTTGTCGTCTGTTTTGTAAGTGTACTGTAGATGGGTCACAATTTGTTATCAAATTGAATCGACTTTATCTGACTAGTAGGCCCCCTAAAAGTAAATGGTTAAAAATAAAATTTCAATATTGTTTATATTTTTTTATATAATTAAATTAACAACAGCAGTGACAGTCTCCGTTTCGTAATACAAATCATCACATTCAGTTCACATCATCATTACATACAAGTATTTATGTTGGGCGTGATCGGTCGATCTACGCGATAGCCTGATCGCGCTGCGATATTGGGCGATCTATCATTCGTGCAGCCATCGGTCGATCGCGCAAGGACATGTTTGTGTCATAAAAATATGTTCCGTGCTGCGCGATTGATTGACAACCATAATTCTGCCCTACAGATCGATCGATCGCGCAAAAGCCCTCCATGCACGATCAACTGATCGCACAAAACTATTTCTGCACGATCGATCGATCGATCGATCGATCGATCGATCGCGCGAAGCCATTTCTGGACGATCGGCTGATCGCACAAGTCTTGCATTGCACAATCTGGCGATGGCGCAAACATATCCTTGCGTGATTGACTGATGGCTGCGCGAACGATAGATCGCCCAATAGCGCAGCGCGATCGGGCTATCGCGCAGATTGACCGATCGCGCCCAACATAATGCACAATCTGGCGATGGCGCAAACATGACATTGTCCTTGCGATGGCCGCACGATCGACCGATGGCTGCGCGAACGATAGATCGCCCAATAGCGCAGCGCGATCGGGCTATTGCGCAGATCGACCGATCGCGCCCAACATTTACATTATACGGTCATGCCAGTACCCCAGTTGGGGATTCTTGCTGGAACAAACAGCGTCGGGATGAGCCTGGTAGTGTGGGTTGCCTGTGCCATAGTATCGGCATAAGGTATGAAGCTTGCGAGATCTGTATGTGATACAGTTCATTTCTAACTGCACTCGGTAATTTTCGTAATCATACTTTGATCACTTACCCATCTTCTGAAAAGTTTGTCAGTGGAAGCAAACAACAATTAGGGTAGAATGTCGTATCCGACCGCCACTTTTTCTCATTAAATATAACCAATAATGTAATCTTACCATTGATAGTAAGGTGGAGAACATATGGATGATGATGGACATATACTTCAAATTATTCCAGGATATTTATTTCATGAAACAACAGGCATTTTTGGTATACGATGACTTCCTCAGTCATGTCAGTCTGATCTTGTCAACTCACCCATTAGTGACCAACACGGTCATTGTACATGCACAGTAGCAACTACAGTAGGATCCTTCTATTTTCTGAAGGGGAGGATTTTTTTAGAAGAAAAATAAAGTCCCAAAACCATCATAAAAGTGGATTTTAAAGATGGTTTAACAAATCTTTCCAAAATGTATACGTAGATGACTTGTTTGAATAATATGTATACTGTACTGAATTCTGCAGTCAGTAATTTCAATATAAGCACACTGTAATAATAATAATAATAATAATAATGTAGACTTATACAGCACACGTATCCACCAAATTGGTGCTCAAGGCGCATTATATTATTACCCCTGCTCATCAGGCTCATAAATCATTCCTGAAACCATCTCAGGGGAGTATACAGCTCAATTGCTGCCATTTCGGCGCATATAGGGCTAATCAAACACAACAACCAACTCTGCCCTCACAGGTACCCATTTACCCCTGGGTGGAGAGAAGCAATTATGCTAAAGTGTCTTGCTCAAGGACACAAGCACAATGGTCGCGGTTGGGATTCAAACCCACATTCTGACGACTCAGCCATCAGAACACAAATCCAACGCACTAAACCGCTCGACCATTACAGGATGTTTTTTCTTTCTTAAATTTCCCCAGAATTGATGTTTATTGAAGTTTTTGTGTAGCAATTACTACAATGTTTCGGCCGCCAGTGGCCTTCCGTTCTCCTGGCCGCCAGGGATATGCTGTCAAGTTCTCCCCTTACCAGCCACAGAGGTTGGCTGTAGCAGCGTCTCAGCATTTTGGTATTGCAGGTCAGTTTATGAGACTTCTGCACCTATCAATTGTAGTGAAGGAAAGAATGTCGTATCCGACTGCCACTTTTTAAGGTTTTTAAAAATTATTTTGCAACCACTAACCAGTTAAAATGATTCTATCGATTTTTGGGGGTACAGAAAGTGAAAACCATCTTTAAAATCCACTTTTATGATGGTTTTCAGACTTTATTTCCCTTCTAAAAAAATCCTCCCCTTCAGAAAATAGAAGGATCCTATTATAGTTGCCACTACGCATGTACAATGACCGTGTTGGTCACTAACAGGAGAGTTGACAAGATCAGACTGACATGACTGAGGAAGTCATCGTGTACCAAAAATGCCTGTTTTTTCATGAAATAAATATCCTGGCATAATTTGAAGTATATGTCCATCATCATCATCATCTGTATGTTCTCCACCATACTAGGTTGGTAAGATTACATCATTGTTTATATTGAATGAGAAAAAATGGCGGTCGGATATGACATTCTACCCGTAGTGAATATTTAGTAATTGCATTGATTTGCTCGGTTTAAAACCACAAAAACTTTTAGTTACGAACCCAGATTCCTTTGCTTTTTGAGTCACAAAGCCTGAATCATAACATTTTCCTATGAGTTTGAGTCACAAATATCAAGTTTACAAATAAGTCTGAGACTCTGTGGGTTGAGGCTGTGCGTTTTCGGTTATTTCGGGAATCGGATACCCGAAATTAGAAATCTTCGGATACCCGGGTACCCATAAACAGTTTTATAAAAACACAAATACTCCCAAATGTATAAAATAACCAATATGAACACAAGTTTCTTGTTTTATTTTATTGTCATAATTTCCCGCCTCTATATCCCAATTCCCCACACACATTTTAAACAAAAATCGGAGACTTCCTTTTCTGTGGCTTAAATGTTCGGTCAAAATTTTCAAAATTAATTGGAACCGAAAAATGGAACCAGGTAATGACAGTTTCGGTTTGGGTATACCCAGATACACGGTTCAGCCTTACTACGTTCACGCTGCCTATAAATTTGATTCTGGATTGAAGTCCCACAACTCTGTAGTTCATATAAAAACGTTTCCATTTTGTTTCTCTGTACATACAGGTAAAGGGAGCTTGTTCATTATAGATGTGCTCCCAGCAGGAGCTGTGTTACTAAACAGGTGTGTGAAGAAAAAACATTAATTAAATTATAACTTTTTCCCGTTATTCAAATTTTCCAGTTGGTACAGCACTTAAGAATACCTGTCTTGGATAGTCTGGTTCGAACCACACTCTTGCCTATTTTTCATTTTCTATCTGAAATTAAATTTAACTTTCCCTGCTATTCAAAATTTCCAGTTGGTAGAGCACTTAAGAATACCTGTCTTGGAATGTCTGGTTCGAATCCCACTCCAGTCTATTTATCATTTTCTATCTGAAACGTTGTCAAGTTAAAATATAGAACTGTAAAAGCCTTTAGAACTAAGCCACTCAGAAAAGTAAGAATTTCCCCAAAATAACTTGTTTCTAATTCCAGTGTAAAAACTTAGATATATTAAAACCCTCCTACACATGGAGGCCACTCCAATCCACAAAATTCTGTTCTTTAGCAACCTTCAGTACATACATGTACAAGCCTGCTGTCCTTTCCAAGTAATCTTACAAAATCAACTGTGTGTCACCCAAGGCCACTGTAAATGTTTGAACATATTAGTATGGCCTGCAATGTATCAATGGGAGACCACTTGACCCTGCAATCTCAGTGGTGTGACAGTGCACAGAAGGGTAACCATAGGAGGCCACTGGCAACAGCTAATGGCTTGGAGTGGCCTGAATGGGTTGTTTCAAAAATTGCACTTATTGTAGGAGGGTTAAACATTGTAAAGTTTTTTGCTTTGAATGTGAAAACTATTATAAATAATCTGATTGAAGAATAGTCAGTGACATAATGGAATTGAATATTCTTGAGATTTTTGTTTGAATTTATTATGATTATTCTGTCCCCAGTTATGAATGGAATGAAGGTCTGTTTGACCTAGCCTGGTCAGAGTCTAATAAGAACATCATCGTCTGTGGCAGTGGGGACGGATCAATACAGATATGGGACATGACACAGGCACAGGTTAGAATGTCTATAAAGATGCACATCATAGCTCTATCCAAGGACAGACATACTATGAAAGATAGACCGACAAATAGAAAGAGAGCTCAGCTGGTATATAAAAACAGACAAAGAGAGTCAAAGACAGACAAGCAGACCCATAAAGACTTTCAAAGATAGACAAAGACAGATAAGCAGGCACATAAAGACAGACACAGACAGACCAGCAGGTACATAAAGACAGACAAAGAGAGGCAAAGACAGACAAGCAGGCACATAAAGACAGACACAGACAGCCCAGTAGGTACATCAACACAGATAAAGAGAATCAAAGACAGACAAGCAAGCCCATAAAGACAGACACAGACGGACAAAGACAGACACAGACGGACAAAGACAGACAAAGACAGACAAGCAGACAAAGACAACTAATGCTGATGAGACCGGTCAGTAATTCTCTGGTCATCTCTTCTCTTTTTTCTTCCATTCAGGGTCCGGTTAAAGCTTTGAAAGAACACACAAAAGAAGTAAGAAATTATCCTTGGTAATTAAATCACCTACCGATGTACTGATAGCTGTAAATATGGGGGAAATTAATTAAAGGTCTTACTCAAACTTGATTAACCAAGCCTTTAAATTTGTATGTCTTTACCCTAACTCCCTAGGCCCATTTGCTTACACATAACCTGAATCCTCCAAAATCCTTCAGTAGTAAAGCAAGCATAATGACCACTACCATTGTATGCAGATGACATGTATGCACACATGTGTTGCTTATCTGTGATACATGTACATGGCCCAGGGCCAGGGACCCTCCCTGCATGCATGGAGCAATAAACAGTGTCCACTGACCCAAGCACTGACCTTGCAATCACTATAACAAACATGGATGTACCATGGAAAGGCAAGTATGCCTAATAACCTCAATCCTCCAAGATCATTTTTTGGACAGTCAAAACAGGCTGTTGACTGGTTTTGACCTCTGTAGCAAATTCCCACTAACGTACAGCAATAGTAGGATGGTTAATGCCTATGTATTGTCTTAGGTTTATAGCGTAGACTGGAGCCAGACGAGAGATGAGAATCTAGTCGTCACAGCATCATGGGATAAAACGGCCAAACTGGTCAGTAATGAACTTATCAATTGTTTCTCCCACCCCTCCCCTCCTGTGCCGCCTGTCTCCTGGTAAATTGGAAATGTTAAATTCTCCCGCATATGCGGCACAGTGGAAAGGACGATACTCGATAGACTATAAAGAACTGTATACCCAATGCTTTTGTAAAGTTGGAATATTGCATTTGACTTTGTTATATGTGAACCCGCTCTGGCAAAACCCGAAACTTCTCGGCATTGACCATAATGCGTAACAGCCATGAAAAGGTCAAAAACTGACCCCAGGGCCAGGGACCGGTTTGAGATTTTCATGTCACCATATAGAGCATTTTCTCTAGATTTTGATGGAAAAAGAAAAATCCTGAAACGTTGTTGGGAACATTGTTAATTTTCACGATAAATTTGGGAGGTCACTCCGAACAGTTGGGTCCAAGTTTAGGGTTTTGCCAGAGCCAGTCATATAATATCATTATATATAACCCTTTCTTATACAGTGGGACCCTAATTATCACCAATCGATAGCGACGTTTTCCGGCCATCAACACATAGTCTACAATGCCATGTGGTCACCCCATGTCCCGGGGTGCTTTGCTACCGTGTCAGGTAAGTTTCATAAATGGAGTTAGTTTGATAAGTTTATATTGCATATAGATTGCATACGAATTCACAGTTAAACAACAATTCAAATAATTTGCTCAAATTCATTTTTATTTAAATGCAAATTAAAAAAAAAAATGAACAGAAGAAGGGAATGTGTCAAACATAAACTAACAATGGTTAATATACTACTCAAAACAATTTAGGGAACACCGGATTTTTAACATCAAATAGGTTTGAAATGTTCCATGAACCGGGATTTTCATTTGCAACCCCCTCTCTCTTTCAGTAGTCATGTCATGAAATGTGTAATCACTGCATGCATCCTTTATCATCTGTTTCATTGTGCAGTTGTTTCTCATCAATTCTGTGAAACATTGTGTTTATCTGAAATAAATGATCTTGCTTTAACTGAGATTATTTCGGTGTTCCCTAAATTGTTTTGAGTAGTATATTTTATCTTATTTCAAAGTAACAAGCTACCAGTGAGTTTATAAATTGGTTGGTATTTCTGTGCTATTTTCGATTTTTTTTTACTCAATTTGTGATTATTTTTTGTATTTTCCAGGGGACCACACTTTACGGTTATGGGACATTAAGAGACCAGAGGCAGCTAGAATGGTCATTGCAGCAGCAGACTGTGAGATCATCACATGTGACTGGTGTAAATATGATCAGGTATAGAAAAAAATAAAAAATAAAATAATAAAAATAAAAAAATTAAAAATAATAATTTGTTATTTAGGAAAGTTTTCTGAAGCACCATGTAACAAATCTCTAAAGTAGAGGTGTTGGCTCTGAGAAGAGCCGGTTTTTGTTCTCAACGTTTCGGCAAGTATGCTCTGGCCGTCGTCAGGAGAATGATAATTTGTTATCCAACCATTTTAAATTTGTATATTTTTAATTTAAAGCCAGTTTCTCTTTTTTTTTTTAAGAGAATAAATCAAACATTAAACATTTGTCATACTCAAAGGGAATTTAACTCTCCTACAATCAGTGCAATTTTTGAAACAACCCATTCAGGCCACTCCAAGCCATTAGCTGTTGCCAGTGGCCTCCTATGGTTACCCTTCTGTGCACTGTCACACCGCTGAGATTGCAGGGTAAGGTGGTCTCCCATTGATACATTGTAGGCCATACTAATGTGTTCAAACAACCAGCTACAACCAGCTGTAAACCTGACTATGTATTTTGACTGTAAACACACCTATACAAAACCACTAAAGACTGTGGTTTGTAATGGCCTTCAGTGTGTATTGAGTATGTAATCAGAGATGGTCGTATTTACAGTGGCCTTGGGTTGATTTTGTAAGATTACTTGGAAAGGACAGCAGTGGCTTGTATGCTTTAAAAGATGGTGAAGAACATATTGGAAATTTAGTGGATCGGAGTGGCCTCCATGTAAAGTAGGGATTTATAATGTATAAACGACAATACGCTATCAAAAGAGGTTATTTAGACAAATTTGTGCTGCCAAAACTTATTTACTAAGGTTATAAGGTTTGCTAGTTTGAGGTTGACACGTTATTTTGCATTCAGAATCTCATACTAGTAGGATCGGTGGACAGTAAGATCCGAGGGTTTGATCTGAGGAATCCTAAAGCACCCATCTTTCAGCTAGGAGGACACACCCATGCAATAAGGAGAGTAAAGGTACTGCTTATTATATCCCGAAAAATAGCTCGAAATCATTGGAAATCTAAAAAAAAAAAAAAAAAAATTAATTATTCAAAACAAAAAAAATATTACAAAAAAAAAGTATCACCGCCCCAATTTTGAAGCTGACCTATGACCAGAAAATGGAGACTTTTTTTTTAGTCTAAAAATCTGAAGGCAGATAAAAATTCCTACATTGACCTGTGTCAGAATTTCAAATGAACTTTTACACTTTTCTCAGAAATGTTTTGACCAATTGAGCTGATAATTTCATAAATTTGTTTTGAGCCATATTACTTGATCTTCATAAAGTATGAATTCCCCTAAAAACAGACAAGTTCTTTGATAGGTAAAGAGGATAAGTAAGACTAATTGCAGTGACACCATGTGAAATTCTCTATTGAGTAGTAATTAGTTCTGAAAAGAACTGGAGGTTACAACTCAACATTTCGATCAGTATGCTCTGATCATCCTCAGGAAAGTTCTTTGATGTTTCATGAAACATTTCCCTATGTAAGATATTTACATTACTAACAGCAAATATTTTCAACTTATCACCAATTTTTGAACAGTGTTCTCCTCATAAGAAGTCTGTTCTTGCGTCGTGCTCCTATGACTTCACGGTTAGGACATGGGACTTTGCTCTTCAAACCACGCCACTGGAAACCATTGAACACCACACTGAGTTTGTCTGTGGCTTGGACTTCAATCTCCACATACCAGGCCAGGTGAGTTTTACTTCTAAGTTTTGATCAGTTCTTTTGGTTTTGATGTGAAATCTTAGGATTTTCATGTTTCCTGTGTGTGGTTGTTGCTTTTTACAAGACGTTTTTTTTGTTCTAATCATACAGCAGGTCGTGGGTTCGAATCCCGCCCGAGTCGCCTGTGAAGTTTTTCCACAGACACTCGGAATGCACTGAGTATGCAGTGCTATACACATGTCGGTGTAGGGCAAAATTAAATCAATTACTCCTACTGGTACTCAAGTACATTTGTCTGTAGCTCAGAGTTGGATTACTCGTACTCGTACACATTTGTCTGTACTCGACTACATGTCTGATTGGAGTACAAGATTTCGTGGAGGGGATGTTTCTGCCAATTCTTCCTACAGTCGGAACAACTTTCATTGAACATTATGGCTGGAACAAGACATACGTAAAAAACAAAAGAACAAGTTAATATGAATAAAGCTATTGAAGAATCAACCAACCAACCATCAAAAGGGACAATTTTTATCAAACCAAATTAATCAAACGTTGTGAAAGAATGCTACAATGCCTGGTCAACACTAACCATTATAAAGTACTCATGTTTCTCCAAACCAAATGCTTCTACATTTCAAGTTCCTCAGCTGAAAATGATTGCCATAAAACCTCATTTTCTGACATAAGATTAGTAATAATAATAATGTGGACTTATATAGCGCATGTATCCACCAAACTAGTGCTCAAGGCAGATCATATTATTACCCCTGCTCATCAGGCTCATAAATCATTCCTGAAACCATCTCAGCTCCCTGGGGAGTATACAGCTCAATTGCTGCCATTACAGCGCATATAGGGCTAATCAAACCCAACAACCAACTCTGCCCTCACAGGTACCCATTTACCCCTGGGTGTAGAGAAGCAATTATGGTAAAGTGTCTTGCTCGAGGACACAAGCACCATGGTCGCGGTTGGGATTCGAACCCACATTCTGCCATCAGAACACAAATCTGATGCACTAAACCGCTCGACCATGGCACTCCAGTAGTAGTAGATTATGTTTCATATATCTTGAGTGCTGGATTGTTTATTGCCATTTTTTCCCTTTTTTCCCCCCCAGCTTGCTGATTGCGGATGGGATGATAGGACAGTTGTATTCAGCCCCAAGTCACTGCTTGAAAACCCAGCCTTGGGTCCGCCCTAATCGTGGACCAAGCTGGCACTGCTTGTACATTTTATTGACGGACTAAAAATTGAAATTAAGACGTCTGAGAGAGTCTGACTTGAACTTGCTGCAAACCGAGGACAGTGTTGAGCCCTCTTGTAAAGAGATTAATCAATTGCTGTTTGTGAATTAGCCACACTCCCGAGACATCCCATATGGAAGTTTGTGCTGCAGTATTTTAGGTTTTTGTTTTTTACATGTGATCGCCGGATTGGGCATTGTGACATTCACTGTGTTTATGTTATTCTGCCGTGATAGGGCAATGAGACAACACACAAGGAGAATCACCTCACCGAACGAGGTGGGGCTCTGTCTACAGGCTAGCTGCTCCGTGCATGAGCTGTTGAGGGCGCATGTTTTTAGATCAGGCAACAAAAGTATGTCACTTAAAGCATATTTTGCAGTTGATGCATCTGTGCAAGTTATCTAAAGATCAAGTGCCCCATAGCACAATACTGGGTGCGTTTCAACCACTAGAGGGCTACCTTGAGCACGGGGCGGATAGATGTTTCAATGGACGTGACATCATATAGCAATGCTCGCTAGTCACCAAAGTACCCTATAGCATGACACTGGGTGTATTTCCACCATTAGAGGGCTGCATGGGGCAGATGAATGTGACATCATATGTGACCCGCTCTGTGAAAATGAGTCGCAAATTTGACAAATATACATTTTTATGTAGCAGGAAAGAGTACATCATCAGCTTTAATGTGGTATATGTTAGATGTGTGTGACATATTGCATTATGGAGATATGGCATTTGTAATAATCAATAATGTGTATAATTAACACAATTTATTGTTAGGAAAACAAGCATTCACAAAAATCATTGATTTTAATATTTTATTAATTGAAATTGACGTTTATATAAAAATATTAAGAAAATTTAGATCCTAATGTCATAAAACACGATAACCAAAAATCAGATGTAAACGCATGGTGCGACATGTGACTCATTTTAACAGCGCGGGTCACATATAGCAATGCTCACTAGTCACCAAAGTGCCCTATAGCACGACACTGGGTGCATTTCTGCTACGTTGAGCACGGGGCGGATAGATGTTTCAATGGATGAAGTACCATTGTTGGTATCTTTGTGCTGTAAGTTGAACACAAACTAATGTCTGATTTTGTAGATTGGTGAAGGTTTGTCAGTGCACTTCCAAAAGTTTGTACGGTCAAGTTCTATAGAATGTTTTCAAGATGACATCTTTATAGTAAATTTGGATTTGGCTAAAAGCTTCATCAAGAATTTGTATTTTTAATGCTAATGCAGTCAAGTGATTGACCGACCAATGATAAATGCTTGCTTGCGTCACACAGTACTGCTGTTTAATGCATTCAATTAACCCTCCTACTATTGCTGCACTTTAGTGGGAAGTTGCTGTTGAGGTCAAAACCAGTCAACTGACTGTTTTGACTGTTGACCCAAATGTGCACACAGGGACATTTTCGACTGGTCATTTTGACCACCCTGAACAATACCAGACAATGCTTTTACCAGTCAAAAACAGTTGACTCATTTTGACCTGTTAATGTACTTACTATACGTAAGGTTTGACAGTGTTTGACTTGTAAGTGCAATAGATATACCTTGGCAAGTATATCAAAATTTTGACTGATTTTGACCCTTGTAGTAGTAGGAGGGTGAAGATGGCTAATTATCCATTGTGTGACGTTACTTGCATCTATTTAGTACTGATTTTGTGGGATGCAATACACAGAATGAAGTTGAGGAACCAGATGTATCAATACTGTGGTACTATGACTTAAATTAGGCAGGTACCCGATAACATGAACATCAATATATACAGTATTATTTATTTGAATGAAAGTTGATTTTTATTGTAGTTTCCATTTCTAAGGTAAAGAATTGGTAATTAACAAATAATCAAATGGTATCGATCTTTACGAGAAATTTTTACTTCAAATTTGGTTTGAAGTGACAAGTGAATTGATTTTTCATAATTTTGTACATCTGCTTGAGAGGACTGGGGATTTGCCAGCAAGGATTTCTCCAAGAAACCTTGTGATTATGAAATTAATCAGAGAAAGGAATGTCCACGAATAACCAAAGATGTACAATCCCTATAAAAATATAACTTCATTTCAAAACAAAAATAAATCACACAGTTAGATAGAAAATGAATATTTGTGCAATATGAATTTTAATGAGTACTGCTTTGTAACTGCTATTTACTGTATATAATATATATAATATCCAATGATTTAAATATAACAATACTGTTATTAAATATAAAATGTCAGGATGTTAACTTGATTTAATTGCATCCCTAAGCCCTAACAACATAAAAGTATATTCTTAACCCCTTGCGTACGCTATTATTTTTACCGAGTGAAGGTGGTTGCGGCCAACCAAGAAACATCTGTGGGGCCGGGGAGCACCGGGTCAAACCCGGACGTGGACATGTGCACAACTCTGCTGTTCAGCCAAGCTAAGCATACCCTATTCATCGCACGTGAAGTCCCCACATAGCGTAATTGAAAAGCCGGTGTTCAGAATGCTCTCGAAAGCCCAATCTATTATATAACACTCCATTTCAACCGTACGCA
Organism: Zoroaster sp. YZ-2022; assembly: GCA_029582265.1. Classification (NCBI taxonomy): domain Eukaryota; kingdom Metazoa; phylum Echinodermata; class Asteroidea; order Forcipulatida; family Zoroasteridae; genus Zoroaster; species Zoroaster sp. YZ-2022. Next base: position 3,634,317 of record CM055837.1, on the reverse strand, counting down.
AGGGGTTAACTGTGTAAGATTTGAATGTGCCAGCGCTCTAACCAACTCAGCCATCTAGCCCCAAGTTGGCGGTCTCTTTGTAAATTTTGGCGTAATCCTATTGTCAAATCGGTACTATTTGATTAACAAAGCTTGATTGGTCCAGAGATGACTGTCGGAAGTATATACACATGCATGAAATACACGGGTAATTATAAAGTGTACATGCAAAGCTCCCTATGGCTAAACACTGGGTGCATTTTTACCACTAGAGGGCCTTGATAAGCATGCAAGCAGATATAAGCACAGACCTTCTGTTTAACATTTCCAAGCACAAACGATTTCCATTCAAACCCTATCTTGTACTAAATCCTTAAGGATTTTGTTGTTGTTACATATTTTTGACAAATTTTTGGTAAATCTCATGGTCTTTGGCAAGGCACGGTTGAGCACCCACCATGCCTCGGAGAACGCAGGTCTCATAGATGGTACGGGATGCTCGGTCAACCGTAGGTGGGGTCACATCGTAGGAACTGTCCAGTGACAATACGCTATTAGTTATCCTGTAACAAATACCAAGTTTGCAATCAGTAAATAATTCAAATTGTATAATTCATTTCCAAAAAAATGCCAGATAAATAAGAACAACTTACAGTCTAGTAGCTCTCTTCAGACAGCGCTTCGTTTTCCCGCTGATGGAGTGTATTTCGGGGCAGCTGCTTCTAGAATTCAAGTCCACGGACACAAATCTGTTGGATGAACAAGAGCAAGTAACAAAAATATTTGTATCTGGCAAATAGAAAAGTCCTCAGAAAAATAAAATTGTTTGAAAAATTTTAGTGGGATTCGAACCTGGGACCTCCAGGTTAATTTGCCAGAGACTGACAGCTCACTACCAACTGAGCCATCAAGCTCTATGTTGACCTGATCAGCGAGTATCACTGTTCTCCCTCAGGTGGCTAGTTGGGTAAACCCTAGACTGATCCCCTGTCTTTATCCTATATCAAGGCAATATACAGGCTCCAGGGGTACCATTCAAGGGGTTTCATTGGATACGTTGTGCTGAAGATCTGACGTCAAAGTTGAACATCGGGGAAAATATGGTGGCCACATGGCCAGGATCTGGCGTGATTCACGCGCCTCTAGCTCAAAGCGTGACATCAGATCTTCACGCTAGGTAAACCCCTACTCTTTCGAGACAAGTGTTCTGGGTTTCTTTTACATGTACTCTAACCTAGCACAAGGGACCTACGGCTTGACGCCTCATATCCAAAGGATACGGCACAGTAGATATTACAAACAGGCCTCCCTAACACCATACTCATGAGCATGTATGAATACATCTCAGTCAGCCAACACTTGTTACAATATATGAGCCAGCCTCCCAGACAAGCACTGATGGAGGTCAACGTTGCTTAAAACTTTGATAGCGTGTCATGGCTCGTCCCATTGAGCTAACTATGAAGGTTATAATTATTTTTACCTTTGATATAAACTGACATCTTGTCTGGCTGGATCCTTAATATTGACGCCGTATACTTCCTTGGTAGTTGGAAATTTATCCTGAAGTTTAGGGGAAAACAAATTGAATTGAGTGTTGCTGTATTGAATTTTATAATCACAATAAAGCTCTTTAAATCCTATAGGGAAAGATGGAAGTGTAGAAGACGTCAAAAAAAAGCAATGGTTTGACAACATCAAGGAGGGGACTGGAATAAGTTTGGTACAGGCCAACCATCTGGCAAATAATAGGACAGATTGGAGCCTGGAGGTAAGATTTGTGGCAGTCTTAACTGATCGACGGTGACCTCAAGCAAAGCATTCATGTTAATTTCAAGAGGCTTTCTTACAATCATACCATTCAAAAATCTTCACTGAAAAATGATGATAATTATACAAATGTGGTTTTTATTGAGGCATCAAAGGTGTCATACATAATTATTACCCTTCCTTGGGGCCAATAAATTAATTTATGAAACCATTTCAACAACATGACTCCATGCAGCCAGTTTTAAGGGAAGGTACAACATTGGTAATTACCAGACTATCAAATTAGTAATTATTATTATCTAAAAACTTACCAGGTGTAAAGTTGGTATACACATCAATCACTCTGAGAAGTGATTTCATCTTAGAGATAACAGGAAATGTTAAGTCAAATTTACAAAAAGTTTAATCCGGTAACTTTTTGTAAAACAAAAATATGTATTTATTTTGATGAAACTTTCACAGGTTATTTTCATGATATATTTTTTGAAATGAACGTATGTTACCAAATACCGATGCGGTACCTTCCCCAGGTTCCCATTTACTCCTAGGTGGAGGGAAGCAACTTATGGTTAAGCATCTTGGTCAAGGACATAAGAAAATTACCATCCCGGTCGGGATTCAAACATCAGAATACAAGTCTAATATGCCACACCACTCATCCGCAGCACCTTAAAAATAAAACAAATCCATCTTAATGATGTGTCTTGAACAAGAATTCTTACCTTCATGCGTAACTCCTGATTTGATTTTCTGACGGTGACGTCAGACCGCGGTACTGACAGTTCCTCGTCGCTACTGGATGTCCCCTCGGAGGAGGACAGAATGTCGCTGCTACTCTTGGGGGACCCAGCTGTGATAAGTCTCTCAGCCAAGACACGGGCTGTAGACTTATGGTCAGAACTAGATTCAAAATACATATTAAATCACATTAAATAATTACCACAGGTTTGATTCAAAACATACGATAACAAATACATAAAAAAATTAATATTTACGTAATTTTACATGATTGTTAATACATGAATTTGAAGAATTTGAAGAATTTGAAGAATTTTGTTTGATTTTTGAGTGACTTCAGCTGGAGTTGACATAGACTTGGCCCAGTCTTTGAGTTCTTTGGTCAAAGTCTATCAAAGTCACAGTAATTAAGTTCAAGCCCGAGTCTAGACTTGAGTTTACAACCCCCAGCATAAGACCACAAGCTTTAACCCTCCTACTACTAACAAGGGTCAAAATCAGTCAAAATGTTGATATACTTGCCAAGGTATATCTAGTGCACTTAAAAGTCAAACCTTACGTGTAGTAAGTACATTTACAGGTCAAAATGAGTCGACCATTTTTGACTGGTAAAAGCATTGTCTTGTAATGTTGATGGTGGTCAAAATGACAGTAAAAACCAGTCAAAATGCCCCTGTGTGCACATTTGGGTCAAAAGTCAAAACAGGCAGTTGACTGGTTTTGACCACTATAGCTACTTGTCACTAAAGTTCACTAAAGTTCAGCTAGAGTAGGAGGGTTAATTACTGACTAATTACAGCATGATGAAAAACCTCTGTTGGTCTGGTTTCATATCTCAGCAGATAAATGAATGTGTCTTTAATCCTTTAGGGACCAGTCTTTTCTTGATAACTGCTCTCAGACGCCCAGACTAATGGATTTGTCTCATTTCTTTCAGGTGAAAATATCTCAAAACATTTGATAAAACTGAATATGTTTGGCTACCCAATAACCAGTTCGCGTCGGGAATAAAAAAGTTTTTCTAGGTCCCTGTGCGGGTTTCTTTTTCCCACACACACGTTAATGGAAGCTTCCACAGCTCGTGGCCACGTCTTCCGAGCATGTCACACAAATGTTCCGGAGTTTCCTATGGCGTGTTTAGACGCTCTCCGATCCATGGTGCAAAAGAAAATTGTGTGTATACACGGCCTCCGACGCGAACTGGTTAAGAACAGAATTGTCTTCAAGATTCTTGTGTTTGTTTATCGCTCATCCCTTGACAAATTACCATCATATCTATCAGAACTACTTCAAGCCTATCATTCAAACCCTGTGTCAATGAGATCCAATCACAAACATCTCTTAAGAAGAATCAAGACCAATAGATCCCTGGGGTGAAAGATCATTTGCTTCAGCTGCTTCTTCATTGTAGAACGACTTACCGGAACATGTCAAACTTTCTCCATCTCTGACATCATTCAAAACTGCCCCCAAGACACATTTAATGAGGATTGCATAATCAAACTATTTACCCTGTTCATTGTCTGTTTTTGTATTTCTCTTGTACATGTTATGTTATGTTATGAGAGTCTTTAGACAAACACCGACGCATTACCAATACTCATTAACCCTAACTCCCTAGGCCCATTTGCTTACACATAACCTGAATCCTCCCTAACTCCCTAGGCCCATTTGCTTACACATAACCTGAATCTTCCAAAATCCTTCAGTAGTAAAGCAAGCACATGACATGTATGCGCACATGTGTTTCTAATCTGTGATACATGTACATGGCCAGGGACCCTCCCTGCATGCATGGAGCAATAAACAGTGTCCACTGACCCAAGCACTGACCTTGCAATCACTACAACAAACATGGATGTACATGTACCATGGAAAGGCAAGTATGCCTAATAACCTCAATCCTCCAAAATCCTTTACTTTAGCAAAGAGGATTTAGAAGGATTTGGGAAGGTTAGGGTTAATATTGTTATCACATATCTTGAGAACAATATCAGGGAAATCCAAAATATCTTGTTTTATGCATAGCAATGGCACAAGAGACTACTGAAATCTATGGGCGGTTGGGTTGAGGCCACTTCTGGCCGCTATGGTTTCTACAGGGTCAATGTTCCTTTCATGCAGCATGGAATGATGTATAAAGCATGCTGCATATCTGGTTTATACCTGAGCTCTTCTTTAGTCTTGGACTGGCCTACTCGTACAGTGAACGGACTGGAGTTTGTGGCCGTCTTTGGCATGAAGTCCCTGAGGGAAAAACCGAAGACGGAAGTGGAAAGAACGGGCCAAAATGACCGACATAAGCGTGATAATGATTGGATGAAGTCAAGCACATGCACGTTTCTGATATGTCTGGAGGTTAATTTGGCATGTCCAATGAATAGAGATTATGCAATGAAGTCATCATCACACGGCCTTGTTGGAAGACAAACAATGAGAACACATTCAAAGGCGTGTCATGCATTTGCGCAGTGCGCATACATGAACCAATGAGTTTTCTTTGAGCGAGGGCACCCATATGCATAATGTCTATAAATTTTCACTGATAGAAATGAAGTAGGCATTGACTTTGGCTCAATACACTGAGCCGCTTAGTGGACAAAATTGCTAAGCAAATGATTTTGCTAAAGCCAAAAAAAAAAGTCTCTGGTTTCTGGTATCTGCACGCGTCGCCTCAGACCCACGCATCGGCATTTTTGATTTTCTTTTTTTTTGCTATGAAACGATGTTGCAGCCAAAATTGTTGGATCGATTGGAATTCTGCCAACCAGTTCACGTCGGGAATATATATTTTTTTCCGGTCCCCCGTGCGGGTTTATTTTCAGTGAAAAATCTGAAAAAATTTCTAGCTATTAAATCTTTTTTTTTGTCAATGAAACTAAGTCTGGACACCCAAATAAACACCTTTACTCATTGACATTTCGAGAATTAAATGGCTAGTTTTTTAATTACGGTTGTGTTTGTTCAGCACAATTAGACCGTTGGCAAACTCCGATGCAACGGCCTATTAGCGATCAGCGCCCGGTCGAACAGACGGCATACCCGGAGAGAGAGGAAAGGCCTCGTAAACAATGGATATAAATCCGTCTTTACAAATTCTTGGCTGGTACGTCAAAGGAACAGGTCTTGGATAAAGGGATTACGCAAAAATCAACAAAAAGAGTGAACTCGTTCATTGTTTGCAGTGCCTTTTGTCCGGGGCCACCGAACCGTGACCCCATGGACTCCGAGAAACGATTGCGTGTATACAAGTCAGCCGCCACGACGGCACGCCACATGTGGCGTGTTGACAAGTCTCACACAAAAATCGGAATGCATGTTAAGACGCTCTCCGATCCCCGGTTCAAAAAAAAAATGCGTGTATACACGGCCTCCGATGCGAACTGGTTAAACGACATTTTTCACATAGGGGTATGAACGTTTGCCCGATTTTTGAGGCCTCACTTAGCCACCATACTTTGTATATGGGAAATTTGGTCCCCGCGTATACAGTGTATCATGTATTTCCCTGTTGGCGAAAAACAAAGGTGGCCGAAAAAAGAAAAAAAAATGCTTCACCACACCGATTTTGAAGCTGACCGATGACCAGAAAGCGCAGACTTTTTTTTTTGGCCTAATGTAAAACAGTCAATCAGTCGGCACGTTTTGTAGGGAATTTGTCTGGTAAACCAACCAAACGTACCTGATAAGCAAATTTGTTTAGCTATTAAAGCAAGCAAATTGGGCCCTGATGTTTACAAAACTATGGTAAAACTGCAAAATTGCGCCCTCAACGGTGCAGAAAATGTTGCGAAGATGTACAAGCTCACCTGATGGATTGAGGCATGTTGCTACAGAACAACTCTGTGAGGGTCGTCAGCTCTGCGGGTCGGTAGTAATCAAAGTATGGGTCGATGCATTCCACGTGTAGGGGTGATTCCACAATGAGGGACTGGTCTTCAGGGTGCTGGCCGTGTGCAGACTTCTCCACTTCTTCGTAGGGTAGAGGGAGGGTCTGGATGTTCTGGACATCAAACCACTCGGTGCAACTGGGGGCAATTTTAATATGGTTTATTAAATCAATTAGGGTCAGCGCTAATACCCAAAATATCTGGAAATCCAATGACCAAAGTTGTAAAAAGTCCAAGACACACCAAGTCATTACATTAGGCCAGAAATAAAAAGTCTCTGGTCTCTGGTCTCCACCCGCGTCGCCTCAGACCTGTGTATTGGCATTTTTATTTATTTTTTATTTTTTATACTACGTCCAATTGCAGCCAAAATTGCTGGATCGATTGGAATTCTGCTGTGCTGTGTTTTAAATGACTTTTTCACATAGGAATATGAACGTTTGCCCGATTTGTGAGGCCTCTCTTAGCCACCATACTTTGTGTATGGGAAATTCGGTCTGATTCCAAAAACTATATACGTCACCGCACCGATTTTGAAGCAGACCTCTGACCAGAAACTGGAGACTTGGTCTAAGTCACTTTTTCAATTTGTTACAGTCAAATCCTAGTCAAGACTAAAGTCACTTTTTCAATTCGTTACAGTCAAATCCTAGTCAAGACTAAAGTCACTTTTTCAATTCGTTACAGTCAAATCCTAGTCAAGACTAAAGTCACTTTTTCAATTCGTTACAGTCAAATCCTAGTCAAGACTAAAGTCACTTTTTCAATTCGTTACAGTCAAATCCTAGTCAAGACTAAAGTCACTTTTTCAATTTGTTACAGTTAAATCCTAGTCAAGACTAAAGTCACTTTTTCATTTCGTTACAGTCAAATCCTAGTCAAGACTAAAGTCACTTTTTCAAGTTTGTTACAGTCAAATCCTAGTCAAGACTAAAGTCACTTTTTCAATTCGTTACAGTCAAATCCTAGTCAAGACTAAAGTCACTTTTTCAAGTCCAAGTCAAGTCAAGAGTCATTGTTGTCAAGTCTCATGTCAAGTTAAAAGTAATTTTTTCCAAAGTCCAAGTCAAGTTACAAGTCATCATTGCCATGTCTCCCTTGATTCCCCATAAATACCAGGGCCACAGCCTCTGTTGCCCTGGTCTTGGCCTTGGTGCCCCTTAACATTACTCCCATAAACATTTTGATTCTCTAATAGAAGTGTCCTTTACTCACGAACAGTGGCCTTGCCTCTACAAGAATGAAAGTCCAAGCCTGTGATACCCACCTTCTATTGTTCTGGATGAAACGCCCCATTGCTTCGCTGTGATGTAGATAGTAATCAGTAGGAAGGTCCCACAGACTTGGTCCAGTCACCTGGGGTCTGAACACCCCCAGGAAGAGATTTAGTGCGCTCTGTTTGTCAGCATCTGTTGGAGAATCGGTCGTATTGATCATTTTCAGAAACCAACAAACTGGTAACAAAGTTGCAAATACATTCTCAATGGGCGACAAAACAAAGCGTGGTTTGGAAAGGTCATTCTCGGCTGTGGAGCCTACCTGAGAACGTGTTGCTGTAGTAACGAGATAACGTCTGCTTGATGTCCCGTGAGTGACTCGTCCAAGGCGACAGCTTACGGTAGGTTCGGATACTGTGTACGAGCTGCGAGCCGCCGTACTGTAGTGCCAAGGTGTCTCCCATGTCTTCATAGAGGTCTTCCAGCATCCTTGGAAGATGAATAATAAGAAATAAATAGCTTAGTTGGTAGAGATGGTTGCAAAGTTGAGCAACACTGGCTTCCTGGTCAGCAATGAAATTTGTTAAGAAGCTTCTCAGAACGTTCCCTTAGGAACACTGACTGTTCTTATCGGGAATGTTTGCTGTTTTCATTCAGAACAGGCTGCGTTTATGGAAATGCACAACACCGAGAGAGAACTCTGTAAGAGAGAAATGGGCGCTTCTCATAGTTAAGATTTTTTTTGCAAATTTCTTTTATAAAACTTACCTTACAGCATCAGTATCAAATTCCAGCTTCGGGCTATCTATGATGCCGAGACAGTAGATCTATCAAGAAATTAAAATATCAAAGACTATTTAGGCAACAGGATATATTTCAATCACTTTCCATCATGAATATTTCCACAGCTGCATCTACAAAAACCTCATCTGCTTTTAAGAAACAATCAACAGGTGTGTCCGGATTTTTTCTGGATTTTTCTGGATTTTTCTGGATTTTTACAAATCGCAATGTTGTGATCCTCCAGATTTTAAAGATTTAAGCAATAAAGGAAAGCAAAGCAAACGCACAGAACTATAGATTTCACCCCAGCGCTGTTCACAACAGCAGCCCCAATACCCCTAGCAAAATTTACGTGGACAAGCTTGATATCGCTTTAACTTGAACTTAAATAAAGCTGTAACTTACCTGGTGTCCGAGCGCGTATTTCCCGATCACAAACTGGGCAGTGTTGGTTCGGTCCAGGCAGTCGACACAGTTGGTCCTCGCTATTCCCATCTGCTTAATGAACGTGAAGGACTTGTCGTCGGACGGAGGGGCACACCTGTATTGAAAGGATACAAATTGAGCGGCCATCTTGGTTTTTTTTATACACAAGTCTATGGGAACTAAAGTGAGGCTTGTGTCTACAATAGACTGGTTCCTTTCACACCTGAGCCTTTTACACCATGGAGTGCCATGGTCGAGCAGTTTAGTGCATCGGATTTGGGTTGTGATGGCTGAGTCGTCAGAATGTGGGTTCGAATCCCAACCGCGACCGGGGTGTTTGTGTCCTTGAGCAAGACACTTTACCATAATTGCTTCTCTCCACCCAGGAGTAAATGGGTACCTGTGAGGGCAGAGTTGGTTGTTGTGTTTGATTAGCCCTATATGCGCTGTAATGGCAGCAATTGAGCTGTATACTCCCCAGGGAGCTGAGATGGTTTCAGGAATGATTTATGAGCCTGATGAGCAGGGGTGATAATGTAATGCGCCTTGATCTAGTTGCTAGGATATGTGTGCTTTATAAGAATTGTGTATTATTATTATTATTTGTATTGAAATGACAACATAATTACATAATTATTTGTTATTTTGATAACTTGGTAATTGTATATTTAGAATATTTACCTTGCTTCTGGTCTGACTGGTAAGCTTGGTTCCATGTGAGGTCCACTTAGGAATATCCCAGTCTGTTTCACAACAAGATCTGCGATAGAATCCAGTCGGCTGATGACGTTAAGATTAGGGCTACGAATTCAAGAAAAAAAGGAAATGTGTTATTTAAAAGTTAATGAACAATTTTGCTGCAAGTGAATTTCTTGAATTCACCCATCCAGTTATGGCCACAGTCCCTGCCCAATGGTGAAAACTCAGTCATGCCACCTGCTTAAAGGCCAAGCGCTTGACCGACATAGGAACAGGTTGAACCCTACTGGTTAATCTGTGCAGATTGACAAGCTGGCCAGTGTATTGCTTACTGCCGTTTTATTCAAACGGTTACCAGGGAAGAGTTTTCACTGAATATAAAGAGCACTTCTAGTATAGAGACTACAGTATTTTTTTTACACAAACAGTAATATAAAATGGTCTACAAAGTGCCCCGACTCTGAGACATGGCACATATTCAATGCTAGAGGGCTTCGTTGTGCACGGAGTACAAATATAAATCATATTTCTAGGGCATGACTTACTTCTTGGTGTATCTAGACATGTCTAGAGCTATGTACTGTATGATATCTCTTGGAGGCAAGAATTGGTTCAGGTACTGGATGGCTGATACTAGTTGCTCACTCAAAATGGCTTCTCGCTTCCGTCTCTCGCGTTTCTGTTTTTTTTTTTACGGACAAATAAGACTTATCAAAATGAGGTCCGTCAATGCTCAGATTTTATTGAAAAAAACATTTAGTATTTCAAAATTCCAAAATTACCAAATTGTTGAATTATGATGTAAAATGTAATTTTCACATGGACAAATAAAGTCTTATCGTAATGAGATCAATGCTCAGACAGACTGAAAATAAAACCTTTTAAAATAAAGTTTTATCATGGTTATTTCAGAATTACCAAATTATTGAATCTTGATGTGAAACCTACTTGGTATAAAGCTGATTGCAGTATCGATCTTCTCTGGTTAGTTTTGAGGTGCATTTTTAAGAAAATTTAAATTATTACCCATAGCTTTTAGTTTGAATTACGGATAATTATGGTTGCCGGGGTTAAATTCAGCACTGTCACTATGAGGAGGAATAGCGCCCTCTTTTGATAAGTGATTGACATTCTTTCTGGGAATTCTTTCTAGGAGAAGAGCAGTGTAGAAATTGAGGGGGTAAATAAGAATTTTGCGGATACGACGAGCAAATAAATGGTTCATCACCTTGACAAGATTGATAACGATGAGAGGTGATCCATATCTTCCAAGCATTTGATTGAAGTGACTGGCGGCAAGACAGGCATAGGGGTCAGCCATATCCACTGAAAAATAACAAATCCCATTTCAAAATAAAACCTTTCCCAAACTGCAATTGTTGTGATGTATTTAAGGCCAAACCAAAAAAGTCTCTGGATTCTGGTCTCCACGCACGTCACCTCAGACCCGCACATCGACATTTATAGTTTTCTCTTTTTTGTGTGTGCTGTGAAACGATGTCCGATTGCAGCCAAAATTACTGGATCGATTGGAATTCTGCTCTGTTTTAAACAACATTTTCACATAGGGGTATAAATGTTTGCTTGATTTGTGCGGCCTCTTACTTTGGGAAATTTGGTCTGGTTCCAATAACTACATATACATGTTAACATGGATAACTTTTTAAAAAAAACGATTACCAAAAAAACCCCCAAAAACCAAAACAAAAACGCATTGCCGCACCAATTTTGAAGCTGACCTATGAGCAAAAACTGGAGGAGAGAGAGGGGGGGGGGGGGATGAAATTCTGATTAATCCCACAATTTAGCTCATACAGATTTAATGAATTAATCTGAACTCTTGATCGATGCCTATTGATGCCAAATAATCCAGTGTTAGGGTTGAGATATGGGTTGGCCCACTTCTAAATTACGATGGAGTGATTCTTACAATTAATCGGAGGTTTTGGCACCATGTTGGAGATGTCTTGTGACCACAGTCCCGGTACGGAGCCGCGGACTTGCACAAATGAGGTATAGCGCCCTCGCTTGAACAGTGTCAGGGAGGCATCTTGTACGATTTGCTCTGTTTCGATTTCATTGGCGACGTATCCCTGTTTGGACGAGAAAATGAAGAGTTTTGAAGAGAAACTGATGATAAATAAAACTATTTTTAACTACTTTTAAAAAGTACGTAAAAATGTTTGGCCAATACAACTCTATAGGCTGCAGTTTTCTAGAGGCAAACTTTTCAGAATATGTTTCAAATTGTGGGCAGGATGGTTCTGGCATTTGAGCAAGACACTTAACCATAATTGCTTCTCTCCACTAAGTAGTACGAATGGGTACCTGTGTAACTGAATAATGATTTCTAACTACATTCAAATGCAAGTATAGTCAAGTTTGATGAAATTCTCGCCTTGGGTGATAAACAATTGATTTAATTTTGCACTAGTCTGCACTAGTAAGCAGGAGGTCATGGGTTCGAATCCCGCCCGAGTCGCCTGTGCAGTTTTTTCACAGACACTCAGAAAGCACCGAGTATACAGTGCTATACACACGTCGGTGTAGGGCAAAATTAAAATCAAGTTTACTAAAATTACACATTTACACAACCAACTCTCTTTAATATCATTTAAAGACAATAAGAAAGTTGGTTCCTACCTCAGAATTTGCTCCTCGTTTCAGGAACCGTGTCCCAGCAAACTTGTTGGACCTCCGAGCTATCAACGTGACGTAAACAGAGCGACCGAACGTGCAGATGTCTTGAACAAAAAGGAGTTAAGGAATAGGTACGTCTGTCAATAATATTACTATATTCTTCTGAATTCATATTCATTAGAAGTTGGGCAGAGACAACGGTGTGCCCAAGGGGGACCCTCATTGTACTTTCCATGTGTCCTCTCCTTTTGGGGCCAACTTCACAGAGCTGCTAAGCAGAGAATTTTGCTAAGCAAATATTTTTACTAAGCAATATAAAACAGACTACCAGCCAAAATGCATGCATTTTGTATGAAAGTTTGGCTGGTAACCAAGGAAATCTGCTAAGCTAATTTTCCTGGTAAGCAATTTTTATCTGCTAAGCAGGTCTATGAAATGGCCCATGGAGTGTACACTCCTTTTTTTGCTATCATTGGATTCTGTTCCTTGTCATAGCAAAGGCATATGTCAACCCCCTCCCTCCAGAATAAAAAAAAATTTAAAACACACCCACTAGGGTTTACCCTCTTTGATCTCATTCACCTAGGAAAAATATAAACAATGGACAATAATAAGTCAGCGATCATCTCGATGTGGAGTGTCGTGGCCGAGTGGTCTAGCTTACCGGACTCAAGTTCTGGTGTTAGCAGCAGAATGTGGGTTCGAATCCCGGCCGTGACACTTGTGTCCTTGAGCAAGACACTTAACCATAATTGCTTCTCTCCACCCAGGGGTTAAATGGGTACCTGTGAGGGCAGAGTTGGTTGATTAGCCCTATATGCGCTGTAATGGCAGCAATTGAGCTGTATACTCCCCAGGGAGCTGAGATGGTTTCAGGAATGATTTATGAGCCTTATGAGCAGGGTAGTTGGTGGATACGTGCGCTATATAAGTCCACACATTATTATTATTATTATTATTATTTAATACACAAGTCTATGGGAGTCAAACTGAGGCTTGTGTTAAAAAAGACTGGTGCCTTTCAAGAAAGTGAGTATTTGCAATGTAGGCATTCTGGGCACCAGACTTGTATGACATCCAGTATTGTTTAAAGGATACTGACTTGTCCGAGGAAGCCATGTATGATGTATGTGACCCAGTCAAGGTGGACGTCTTTCTGTGCTTGGCTCCACAGGAAGGCATTCCAGACATACTTCAACTTGGGTTGGGGTCTATACACTGTGGGACCTGCAAACCACACAAATATGCAATAAATAGCTGGCATACGGAAGTTAGTACCTACTACGTGTTTGAAATCATTGACTCCTAGAAGGCATGGAATTTCATTCTTGTCATAGTATAAGCCAGCAATACTTAAAGGCACAATATCGTCACAATCAACAGGGCATGGAATCAGAGTGCTAGTTTTGGATTATCTCAGTGACTGAAAATAACACCCCACATAATAAGGTCATATTACTGATGCTACTGCATAAATGAGCAAGTAATTTTCAATCACTGTTTTCATATTAAACTACGACACCGATTCCATGCCCTGTTGAAAGTCTGCTCTGATCTGTTGCCCCTTTAAGGGTGTCTTTTGGATGCCCTATTCTGTAAATAGACACCCAGTTTTATTTGTAATGCATATCTAAAGTTAGGCAACAGGACAACATTCTTTTCTGAGAATAACACATTTAGATTTCCACATCCTGGCTTAAACAGTGAAACTTACCTGTCGGTGATTCTGCATTACCACTGGTACCCGTCATCACCGGTGTCAAATTGTGCTGAAGTGTGTTAGTCAGGTCGTAGCTATAGCTGTACGTTACAAACAAACAGTTCATTGATTGCCTAATTAGTGCATTAGTGAAAATGAAGCTTCGCTGATTGATTTCATAAAATGACAACACAAGATCAGCTTCTTACATTGTAAGAAAATATTTGTGAAATTCATTGCGGTTGAATGGAACCACAACATTTTGTGGTCTACAAATGGTCTACAAATAATGAATGTTTATGAGTGCAATGGAGAGAATATTTTCATGAGCTGAAAGATGGAATGTTCCATCTTTCAACTCATGAAAATATTCTCTCCATTGCACGAATGCAAAACATTCATTATTTGTTTTATATAACATCCAAGTAGATCTTTGTCATTTGATGGGAGGATAAAACTATAAGAATAAACAAAATATACAAGATTGTATTCTGGCATCCACTACTTTATTTCTCGGTTTATGATGCACTGTTTGCTCGAATGGTTGTGTCTTGTCAAAAGAGGGCGTCTTGTACTGCTGTTTATATAACGCATGATGTGGTCTAGCGTGCAATAGATCAAATGGGATGGAACAAAAATGCACGGTGAATGGAACAAAAAATGCACAGTTTATGACGTAGGCCATGTAATGGTTTGATTAATGAATGCCGTGTGACCTACAATCCTCCATCAAATGACAAAGATCTACTTGGGTGTTATATAAAAGCATTTATTGTATTATTCTTTTGACACAGACAGAAAATAGAATATTCACATTCTTCCAATCCTACCTGAAATAGAAGTTACTCGACAAGTCCACATTCTGGAAGTTTCTGACGTACCTAAATTTGACAGTGGAAAAGAAATTATTTCTAAGCAATAAGGGAGGCCAACGTCCAAACAGAACAGGGACCTACATATTAACAATATTGGAGTCTTATATAGAGTGAAATCTATCACAATGCGATACTCTAAGCACTTTACATTATTACCCCTGGTCATTGGGCCAATATCAATCCTTAAACTTTCTCAGCTCCCTGGGGAATAAACAGCTCTGTACTGCAGTGCTACAGTGGCTATCAAACACAATATCCATCAGTATCCCTGGTCATTGGGCCAATATCAATCCTTAAACTTTCTCAGCTCCTTGGGGAGTATACAGCTCTGTACTGCAGTGCTACAGTGGCTATCAAACACAATATCCATCTGTACCCCTGGTCATTGGGCCAATATCAATCCTTAAACTTTCTCAGCTCCCTGGGGAATAAACAGCTCTGTGCTGCAGTGCTACAGTGGCTATCAAACATGATATCCATCTGTGCCCCTGGTCATTGGGCAAATATCAATCCTTAAACTTTCTCAGCTCCCTGGGGAGTATACAGCTCTGTACTGCTGTATTCAGTGCTACAGTGGCTATCAAACACAATATCCATCTCTACCCTCACAGGTACCCATTTTTACTCCCGGATGAAGAGGGGCAAATACAGTGAAGTGTCTTGCTCAGGGACACAAGTACCACAGACCAGGCCAGGATTTGAACCCACATTCTGACAAC
This sequence comes from Zoroaster sp. YZ-2022, assembly GCA_029582265.1. NCBI lineage: Eukaryota > Metazoa > Echinodermata > Asteroidea > Forcipulatida > Zoroasteridae > Zoroaster > Zoroaster sp. YZ-2022. Next base: position 3,618,882 of record CM055837.1, on the reverse strand, counting down.
TCGGCCATCAGAACACAAGTCCAGTCCACTCGGCCACGGCACTCCACGTGTAGGATCTTCAAATCATGTAATTGCTCTTATTAAGAACTACAATGATATACTGTATGCTGATTGCCTATAATAGTGAGTGGCTATAAGAGTGAGTAACAATACAATATTTCACTTTTATAAAGAACATTTCAATGTCCCAATGGCCACGCCCACCCCACCCGTCAGTGCTGCCAATTATCTGTACATTACCTGGCCTCATCTGGGTGTGGCAGTTTATTATAAGAAAAGATATCGTTTGGAATGTAGACCATACTGGAATCCTCAATCTTGTAGATTGTGTGACCTCCAATGATGGCAACCCTGAAGACATGTAGGAAAACACAAAGAAATGAAGATTGGATTAAAAAATGCTGGACAAGAGTGAGTTTCTCTTGCAGTGCACGTATGTAAAGGCAATATCCTAAATCAGTTTGTCTCAGTTCAAACCTATAACCCCCTAGCTATTTTTATCCTTCCTCAACCCAACTGTTAGACTTAGCTGGAATTGGGAAACCCGGCCCCATGCAAGGTATCCCTGTCTGGGCTATACAGTACTGAGTCCATCAAAATCCAACACCATGCAGTAACACTACCACCCAACTGTTGGACTTAGCTGGAATTGGGACACCCGGCCCCATGCAAGGTATCCCTGTCTGGGCTATACAGTACTGAGTCCATCAAAATACAACACCATGCAGTAACACTACCACCCAACTGTTGGACTTAGCTGGAATTGGGACACCCGGCCCCATGTAAAGTATCCCTGTCTGGGCTATACAGTACTGAGTCCATCAAAATACAACACCATGCAGTAACACTATCACCCAACTGTTGGACTTAGCTGGAATTGGGACACCCGGCCCCATGCAAAGTATCCCTGTCTGGGCTATACAGTACTGAGTCCATCAAAATACAACACCATGCAGTAACACTACCACCCAACTGTTGGACTTAGCTGGAATTGGGACGCCCGGCCCCATGCAAAGTATCCCTGTCTGGGCTATACAGTACTGAGTCCATCAAAATCCAACACCATGCAGTAACACTACCACCCAACTGTTGGACTTAGCTGGAATTGGGACACCCGGCCCCATGCAAAGTATCCCTGTCTGGGCTATACAGTACTGAGTCCATCAAAATCCAACACCATGCAGTAACGCTACCACCCAACTGTTGGACTTAGCTGGAATTGGGACACCCGGCCCCATGTAAAGTATCCCTGTCTGGGCTATACAGTACTGAGTCCATCAAAATCCAACACCATGTAGTAACACTACCACCCAACTGTTGGACTTAGCTGGAATTGGGACACTCAGCCCCATGCAAAGTATCCCTGACTGGGCTATACAGTACTGAGTCCATCAAAATCCAACAAACCCTGCTGTTGGAGGCAGATGAACAGGCAAGCCCATTTGCACTGAGACCGTTCGACCATGGGGACAGGCAGATGAACAGGCAAGAACGATTGAAAAGACAAAAGAATGTAGGAAGGCAGGAAGGAATAATAGAATAAACAAACGATTGAAAGATTCACGGAATGAACAAACAAAAAGAGAATGACAAACAAACGAAGAACAAACAAACAACATACAAATAAACCAACATACCAAAGAAATTATGAATGAATAAGCAATGTACAAACAAAACAAAGAATGAACAAACGAACAAACCAAAAAACAAGAAGTAGAGATTACCTTCTCCGTTTTGTGACAAGTATGATGTAATAACCTTCAAGGAATCTCACAAATCCTGCAAAATCAAAGAAAATTGCTCCCCAGTTTAATGGAACTGACCATATAATTATCTCCTTAAAAATTCTTTCAAAATTATTAGACAAAATTATTCTTCAAACTAGTTTTTTTGGTAAAACTGTTAAAATACTTTGAATTATTGATTGATCTATCTGTCTGTCTATGTCCCATAGCCTTGGAGGCCGTTGGGGCGACATCTTAACGGCTCATAGTCATTGCTGTGGGTGATACTACTAAACTTGGTGGCACCCATCTCCTCTCCAAGTATTCGATTGATATAAAAAGATATTATAATTCTGTCAATGTTCCATTTTTTTAAAATGAATAATCTTTTTGAAAACTTACCTAGAATGCCAAAGGCCGAGATGGTCCTTGCCAGTCCAGCTGTATTCTTCTGATTCTGTTGTTTGGGACGGTTCCCCACCTCTAAAGTCCGCAAGAGATCCTGGATCTCTGCACGGCTGTATTCCAGCTAAAACCAAATTAATATAATTAAACTTTTATATGTGCCTGGCTTTGGCAAAACCCTAAACTTGGAACCAATTTGCACAAGTGAGATTTTGGTATAGTTTGATTCTCTAGATTTTCCTTTTTCATTTGATGCCAGATTTGTAGAAATCAGGAAAATCTTTTTTTTTTCTGATTTCTACAAATCTGGTATCAAATGAAAGAGGAAAATCTCGAGAATCAAACTATACCAAAATCTCACTTTTGAAAATTGGGTCCAAGTTTAGGGTTTTGCCAAAGCCAGTCACATATTTGTAAACAAATTAAGAGATGATGGAAAATATTTTAAAAGTTTGATACTTTTGGTTGCAATTGTTGTCTTTCTATTGTTTTTTGAAGTGACGGTGAATGTTTTAGTGACAAAAATTGCAGGTATTGAAGTAAAATCTTTCCAACCGCTGTTCGTACCTTATCATCATTGATATGTAACTCAGTAGGTTCAGTCCTGTCGATCTTCAACACTCTAAAGATGTCTTCTGTGTTATTGGAACCAACCACATAGAATCGCTAAAAAGTCCACGCAAAAATGTATGTAAGATCATTTTATACATAAAAAATATATATGGTGAAACAAATGAGCCTTCAAAATGTTCTTTTGAAGGGCTCTGTGAAAAGTGAAAAGTGAAAAACAGTAAATTGTGACCCACTCCATCGAAATGAGGAATGTCCCCCAACACATGTTTCCGTGTAATGGACAAAACATGCATGACTGCATTATTACATTACCAATTTATCACATCCTAACACAGGAATGAAATGAACCAAAAAATGAATGTTTGGCATCATCAGAAAGCCCATTAAATTCTCTTTAAGTTGATATCCATATCTCAAAATGTGAAATTTGGGGGACATTCCTCATTTCGATTAAGCAGGTCACAATTGTTTTCAAAAACATAAACATTTTGACAGATATTGTTATACAACATTTGGACTTTTCTGTGAAAAATGTAGACCATTTCCACTGAACATTTCATAGACTTGTGAAATAAATTTGTATTTGAACATCTTTGAATTGTGAAATAACTTTTTATATTATAGGGGACTTTATACATACGATTTACGACTTATACTTGCGACTTCAGTCAAGGATTTCTCTTGTATTCTCAACTGGCTACGCACAATTTAAAAATTGCTTTTCAACATTAGCATCATTAGCATTACATACAACCACAAATATTTATGCTAAAATGTTTTGCTTTGAACATTTTTGAGCAGAATCTTTCCCTGATTCTTGTTGAAATAATTAAAGACCAAATGTTAATGTAACTTGTAAGACAAGGTGTTTGATTAACCCTAACCCTCCAGGGTATTTTGGCTAGAAACCCTGCCAGACGCATCAGATTGCATCATTTGTCAAAGTGACTTGGCTGCCCAGTGCAGCAAGATCCATCAGGTCACAAATCTCAAGGCCAAACTGCCTCAGAGTCTGTGGTCACCAAACGCAGCAGGATACAACTCTGGCATTGTTCAATGGGACCAGCTCTCAATAGAAACAGACTTGGCAGCTTAATGCACTGGTGTTGACAGCTGAATGCATCAAAGTGCACCAGACTTTTCCACCTGATGCACTGTGCTGCGTCTGGCATGCAGGGTTTGGGTTAATGTATTTTTTTGCTAAGGATTTATTACTTACTGCTTTGGTTTCGTACAGTACAATTTTCTGCAGGTTACAAATCATTATATTAGCCATTGTATTGGCAATATTTTGGTGTCAGTTCATTCCATTTATCAGAGGACCGGTGTTGGATTTCTTCCAAGGAGCTTGTTGAAACGTCTTGCCTTTCTATAACTGTGTGAAGGAAATAAAATCATTCAACTTATCGAGACAAGACTAGGCTATATTCTTATATTTCTTATCTTTGGTCCAACGTGACGTCACACAACATACACCTGGTAGAATGTCGTATCTGACCACCACTTTTTCTCATTAAATATAAACCAATAATGTAATCTTACCTACCCAGTAAGGTGGAGAACATATGGATGATGATGGATGTATACTTCAAATTATTCCAGGATATTTATTTCATGAAAAATCAGGGATTTTTGGTATACGATGACTTCCTCAGTCATGTCAGTCCGAGCTTGTCAACTCCCCCATAAGTGACCAACACGGTCATTGTACATTATGCGCAGTGGCAACTATAATAGGATCCTTTGATTTTCTGAAGGGGAGGATTTTTTTAGAAGGGAAATCAAGTCCGAAAACCATCATAAATGTGGATATTAAAGATATTTTTCGCTTTCTGTACCCCCAAAAATCGATGGATTCATTTTTTAACTGGTTAGTGGTTGCAAAAAAAATTCAAAAAACCCTTAAATTAACCCTCCTACAATCAGTGCAATTTTTGAAACAACCCATTCAGGCCACTCCAAGCCATTAGCTGTTGCCAGTGGCCTCCTATGGTTACCCTTCTGTGCACTGTCACACCACTGAGATTACAGGGTAAAGTGGTCTCCCATCGATACATTGCAGGCCATACTAATATGTTCAAACATTTACAGTGGCCTTGGGTGGCACACAGTTGATTTAGATTACTTGGAAAGGACAGCAGGCTTTGTACATGTATTGTACATGTGTATGTATCCTCAATTTACCCTAAAATGACGCACCTAAGGATATATAATCATGGAGGAAGGAAATTCCTTCCTCCATGATATAATCAACTGGACGGTAACTTACAAATGAAATTAGCAGTTTGGTGTTTCAGTTTGTTTCAGTGAAGGATTCTCTTGTAAAATGCTGAATTTGTACATGCGCAGTGGCAACTATAACAGGATTAGGATCCTTCACCAAGATCAAGCTAGCCGCGGATTCAACCGCGGATTCAGCCGCGGATTCAGCCGCGGATTCAGCCGCGGATTCAGCCGCGGATTCAGCTGCAGGTTTTCCCACGGATTTAACAGGATCGGGTCAGTTTAAAAACTGGATAGATGTAAATTTGAAACCCACGGTCAGGTTGGTCCAGTGCGTGTGAATACTGCACTCAATACGGTACGTTTCCACACGGCCGGCCGCGGGCGAAATGCAATGATGATTGCGCCTAGCCTCTGTCGTGTTAAAAGCATAATCGTATAACGCCAAAACCACGATATGCCCTAAGGTGAAATGTCATCTCCATAATTCGTTAACAAAAATTAACAAAAATTAACATTAAAGGAGGCACAAATTGTTTTAACTTTTGACGAGTTGGTCACAAATACTCTGCATTGTGTAACTATAATTAATACACGGCATATTATACCGGCGACAATGGTACATATTCTAGAGTCCCTTTAAGTATGAAATATTAATCGTATCAAGCCAAAACCACGATATGCCCTAAGTTGAAATGTGAACTTCATAATTCATTAACAAAAATTAACCAAAAATAACATGAAAGAGGGCACAAATTGTTGTAACTTTTGATGAGTTGGTCACAAATATACTGAGACGCAATAGAAACTTACCACTTTTTCGACCTTAAATTATCAGTAATCACAATGCACAAATGTAATATGTGCACTTATTTCGGCAAGTCAGTGTACCCCCTACAGACAAATCGGTCACACATGGTCACGTAACCTTTGAGTCGTTCTATTCATGGCCCAGGTGCGTAACACCTGGTTTGACCATCAGCGATTGCTCAAGGGGTATGTGATGATTTTAATTAGCAGCACGTGATGTCTTATTTTGAACCATTACAATTTTATGCTATTCCAAAACAAGTGGTAAGTTTCTATTGCGTCTCAGTATACTCGGCATTGTTTAACTATATATACACAGCAGATACCGGCGATAATGGTACATATTCTAGAGTCACTTTAATTATGAAATATTAATCGTATCATGCCAAAACCACGATATGCCCTAAGTTGAAATGTCAACTTCATGATTCATTAACAAAAATTGACAAAAATTAACATCAAAGGGGGCACAAATTGTTTTAACTTTTGACGAGTGATCATAAATACTCTGCACTGCATGTGTATAATACACGGAATATACCGACGATAATGGTACATATTCTAGAGTCCCTTTAATTATGAAATATTAATCGTATCATGCCAAAACCACGATATGCCCTAAGTTGAAATGTCAACTTCATGATTCATTAACAAAAATTGACAAAAATTAACATCAAATGGGGCACAAATTGTTTTAACTTTTGACGAGTGATCATAAATACTCTGCACTGCATGTGTATAATACACGGAATATACCGACGATAATGGTACATATTCTAGAGTCCCTTTAATTATGAAATATTAATCGTATCATGCCAAAACCACGATATGCCCTAAGTTGAAATGTCAACTTCATAATTTATTAACAAAAATTTACAAAAATTAACATTAAAGAGGGCAGAAATTGTTTTAACTTTTGACGAGTTGGTCACAAATACTCTGCATTATATACACGTCATATACCGGCGATAATGGTACATATTCTAGAGTCCCTTTAATTATGAAATATTAATCGTATCATGCCAAAACCACGATATGCCCTAAGTTGAAATGTCAACTTCATAATTCATTAACAAAAATTTACAAAAATTAACATTAAAGAGGGCACAAATTGTTTTAACTTTTGACGAGTTTGTCACAAATACTCGGCATTGTGTAACTATAGCCTACACGGCATATACCAGCGATAATGGTACATATTCTAGAGTCCCTTTAATTATGAAATATTAATCATATCATGCCAAAACTACGATATGCCCTAAGTTGAAATTTCAACTTCATGATTCATTAACAAAAATTAACAAAAATTAACATTAAAGAGGGCACAAATTGTTTTAACTTTGGCGAGTTGGTCACATATACTCTGCATTGTGTAACTATATACACGTCATATACCGGCGATAATGGTACATATTCTAGAGTCCCTTTAATTATGAAATATTAATCGTATCATGCCAAAACCACGATATGCCCTAAGTTGAAATGTCAACTTCATAATTCATTAACAAAAATTTACAAAAATTAACATTAAAGGGGGCACAAATTGTTTTAACTGTTGATGAGTTGGTCACAAATACTCTGCATTGTGTAACTATAGCCTACACGGCATATACCAGCGATAATGGTACATATTCTACAGTCCCTTTAATTATGAAATATTAATCGTATCTTGCCAAAACCACGATATGCCCTAAGTTGAAATGTCAACTTCATAATTCATTAACAAAAATTAACAAAAAATAGCATTAAAGAGGGCACAAATTGTTTTAACTTTTGATGAGTTGGTCACAAATACTCTGCATTGTGTAACTATAGCCTACACGGCATACATGTATACCGGGGATAATGGTACATATTCTAGAGTCCCTTTAATTATGAAATATTAATCGTATCATGCCAAAACCTTCCTCCATGGTTTATTGGAGTGTACAGATTGAATCGGCGTCTGGAACATTGCATGCAGGCCTATCTTTCTTGTATTTGTTGATAATGGGTGCCTCATGTTGTGGCATTTTTAATGTTTTTAATTACTTTTGACGCTTTCTGCTTGTTCTGCGCCCTTGAGCATTTTAATTGGATATAATTATGGTGGTCTGCGATCACTGAATGCATGCTTGGACCACAATCACAACGAAATGAAATCATGCAATAAGTAATGTGCGCTTTGTATACAATAACACTGCTATGGGGTGGGAGGAGGTAGGGTGGTGAGCTTTGCCGTTTCCGTCCCCGTCTTAAATATTTGGGGGACATCCCCTCCCCCTCCGGAAGGGGAGATCGTCTACCCATGTGCTCATGGACAGTCCCTGCCGCACACTGTACCGGTGTCACAGTCTCAGCTGTCCGGCGCGCTCAGCTATCCGGATGACCAAATATGGTAAAATTGCGTCATGCTATATATGTCTGCGCACAGAAGGTTCCTAGCCAGAATGTCTAGGGGGTTAGGGTTAATGAGAAAATAGTGCAAGGTCGTGATTGTATACATTCCAATATGGAATTTCTGTCTTCAACTGACCAAAAATTAATTTTTGAAATTATTTCTGTAAGTTTACTAAAACGACATACATGTCACCTGAGACAAAAATATTTTCAAGGGATGTTTAACTCCAACCATTATATACAGAATTAAATGATCAAAGTTTCACTTGGTGTGAAGTTGTTGATTGTATCAAATGTTCCTTCAAACATTTATATCTGAAGTTTTATAATTTCATTAAATTAAGTAAAATTGTAGTTTAACTTAATTTAAATCTGACAATCAAGAGTTTATGAATAATTATACATTGACCTGTGTGAGAATTGTTAATGAACTTTTGCATACTTGAGATGGTATGCAGCCCTGCTCACTCTGTGAAAAGACCCGGAGGGTGTGGAAAACTTTGAACTGTATTGTATAGAAGGATTAGGTTGAAGTAGGGTAAGGCTGTACCGGATATCCGACCAAAACTGTCATTACCTGGTTCCATTTTTTCGGTTTCAATTACCTGTAAACGACTTTAAAATTCGGCCTTAACATTTGAGCGGTGCTAACAGAAATCTGTGACTCTTGAACAATGTAATATTTACACTTTTTACAAACAATTTGATTTGTCAAGAAGAGATTACACTTCGATAACACATCATTTTCACACACTTTCCTCCAACTGATTCAGTGTGATACATTGTATGGAATTGTTAAGAACGCTAAGAGCCTGCCGGGAGGGAATGTTTGCCTATTGTCTGCAGTTATTGGATTAGTGCATGTTTTATGTCTGCACTGGGAGTGTGTGCCATAGAGGGGATATTATTATAGGGAACGTGTACATTAATTGTTGCGCTATTAATAAAAAAAAGTGTTGTGGAAATTGAATATTAAAACTGGGTATCCGGGTATCCGAAGTTTCTCGATTTCGGGTATCCGGTTCCAAAAATATCCGAAAATGCACAGCCCTAGCTTAGGGGTTTTGCCTCGCCTTTCACCTCTGTGGATCCGGGTTCACATCCCAAGCTGACATGTGGATTGGTTTACAAAATGCAGATTACATTTTTTGGCAATTTGATGTATTTCTTTTTTTTTGAGAATAGGATTTTTCCTTGTCACTTTTCAATTACCACTCACAATAGAGAATTTCACATGGTGTCACTGCAGTTAGTCTTACTTACCTCTTCAGTTTTAGCTGTCACTTTTCAAGCTGTCTCGGCCTGACACATCTAATAATAATAATAATAATAATAATAATAATAATAATAATAATAATAATAATAATAATAATAATAATAATAATAATAATAATAATAATAATAATAATAATAATAATAATAATAATAATAATAATAATAATAATAATAATAATAATAATAATAATAATAATAATAATAATAATAATAATGACTTTTATAGCGCACGTATCCACCAAACTGGTACTCAAGGCGCATTATATTATTACCCCCTGCTCATCAGGCTCATAAATCATTCCTGAAACCATCTCGGCTCCCTGGGGAGTATACAGCTCAATTGCTGCCATTACAGCGCATATAGAGCTAATCAAACACAATAACCAACTCTGCCCTCACAGGTACCCATTTACCCCTGGGTGGAGAGAAGCAATTACGGTAAAGTGTCTTGCTCAAGGACACAAGCACCCCGGTCGCGGTTGGGATTCGAACCCACATTCTGACGACTCGGCCATCGGAACACAAATCCGATGCACCAAACCGGCGCTCGACCATAGCACTCCACATCGCCCGAACCGATTTCTGATTTCCCCCATCTTCGTTGTCCTGGTTGTCCACCCGCTTTTGAATTGTACATTTTCATCCTGATGAATATCGCCGTATTATTTTTTTGCCCTTCGGTCAGGACTGGACTATGTCTTCTCCCATTTCTGCGGCATCATCCTGACGTCCAGTGTGTACTTCTTGGTGTACTGTCTCTTCATGCGTAACAGACCACAGTTGGGCGTCGGTCTCATCACTCCCAGTGTCGTATCGGGTCTGATGTGGGGCATTGCGCAGTCCGGATGGTTCATCGCCAACTTCAACCTGTCTGAGAGTGTTAGCTTCCCAATCATTACTACGGTGAGTTCGCTCATGAAAATTGTGTTTTTGTTGCCGTTTAGCGAGAAACAACATCGTCTTTGGTTTCAATTTTTTTTCTTCTTCAATTTTTCTTGTTTTTCTCTCTTGTTCAGGGTCCAGGCATCATAGCTTCGCTTTGGGGAGTTCTCCTGTTCCGCGAGATACAAGGTCTGAGGAATCTACTGATCCTAGGCCTGGCCTTTGCCGTTACGATCACGGGCTCTGTCTTCACTTCCCTGTCCAAATAATAGCTGGCGGATTCATGTAACAGGCCTTTTGGGGGGTTCCTTTTGAATATTGTCTGAGAAACTTCACATTCAAAAATGCACTTGCCACTGAGTTGAGTCAGTGTACCAACAAAAATTAAATCAATTGCTTATACCCCCCCCCCTCCCCCCAAAAAAGTCTCTGAGTTTCTGGTCATCTGTCGGTTTTAAAATCGGTGCAGTGATGCTTTTAAAAAACATTTTTGGCCATCTTGTTTTTTTTTGCCAACAGGGAAATACGTGATACATTGTATACGCAGGGACCAAATTTGCCATGTACAAAGTATGGTGGCTAAGAGAGGCCTCACAAATCAAGCAAACGTTCATACCCCTATGTGAAAAAGTCATTTAAAGCACAGCATGGCAGAAGTCCAATCAATCCGGCAATTTTGGCTGCAATTAGACATCATTTCATGGCAACAAAAAGAAAATTAAAAATGCTGGCGCGCAGGTCTGAGGAGAGAGGAGACCAGAAACCGGAGACTTTTTTTTTTGTTTTTTTTTTTGCCTTATCACCCAACGCAAGTTTTTGTTCAATCATGGTACAGGCTCGTCTTTTTTGCTTTTAAAATGGACGCGGACTCTTAAAATGGTTTTAATTATGCAAAAACAATTCCAGAAAGAAACTCTTCCAATATATAACAATGTCTGTCACTGCTCTTTGTCATTGGTTTTTAAATTTGGATCATAATGTACTTGTTATTATTTCAATCTTATAGCAAATACATATATGTGACCCGCTCTGTCGAAATGAGGAATGTCCCCCCAACACATGTATTATTACATTATCAATTTATCTAAAAATGAATGTTTAGCATCACCAGAAAGTCCATTAAAACCCTCCTACAATCAATGCCATTTTTGAAACAACCCATTCAGGCCACTCCAAGCCATTAGCCGTTGCCAGTGGCCTCCTATGGTTACCCTTCTGTGCACTGTCACACCACTGAGATTGCTGAGTAAAGTGGTCTCCCATCGATACATTGCAGGCCATACTAATATGTTCAAACATTTACAGTGTCCTTGGGTGGCACACAGTTGATTGTGTAAGATTACTTGGAAAGGACAGCAGGCGTGTACATGTATGTACTGAAGGTTGCTCAAGAACAGAATTTAGTGGATCGGAGTGGCCTCCATGTGTAGGAGGGTTAAATTCTCTTTAAGTTGATATCCATATCTCAAAATGTGAAATTTCGGGGGGCATTCCTAATTTTGATGAAGCGGGTCACATAATATGCAATAGTATAGTGTTATACTTGAGAGAGGTTCAGTACTCAATCTACTGTCATACAGGTCTACGTATTAACAAGTTAAAGTATTACATTAACAGTATGTAACAATATTGGTTCATCCCTTATAAAAAAAAAGTACCATACCATACATACCATTCGTTATGTCCAATAACACCATTTATATAAATGGTGTTATTGGACATACTGAATGATAACACCATTTCATAATAATAATATTGACTTATATAGTGCACGTATCCACCAAACCGGTGCTCAAGGCGCATTCTATCATTACCCCTGCTCATCAGGCTCATAAATCATTCCTGAAACCATCTCAGCTCCCTGGGGAGTATACAGCTCAATTGCTGCCATTACAGCGCATATAGGGCTAATCAAACACAACAACCAACTCTGCCCTCACAGGTACCTATTTACCCCTGGGTGGTAGAGAAGCAATTATGGTAAAGTGTCTTGCTCAAGGACACAAGCACCCCGGTCGCAGTTGGGATTCGAACCCACATTCTGACGACTCGGCCATCAGAACACAAATCCGATGCACTAAACCGCTCGACCATGACATGTGAATGAGCGCCTAACAAGCAGCCACTCATAACAGCTCTACAGTTTTTGTGCTAAGTAAGTGTTTTGTAGCTACAAGTTTGTCTTCATTTTTATACTAGTGGATTTCTTATTACACCAGGAATCTACTGGACGTTTTATGTGAGTATTGGTACATTTGTTTTTTTTATAATAAGTGAAAAACTGTTGTATTTTTGTCTGTCTCTGCTATAAGATTTTACTGTGTTGTGGACACACGCTTGTATCTTCATTTTATTTGTGCAGTCAAAACATAGTTGCGGAGTTCAAAGAACCTTGAAGCTTAACAAATAGTTAGACCTTAACATATAGTTAGACCTTAACATATAAGTCCAGGTAACGTTGTGACATCATGGTGAGGTCATCTAATGAATTATTACGTAATTAGTTATAATAAAACAATATATTTTATATCTTGTGAACCACAATAGACAATTTCTTGATTTCTTCATAATCATACAGAACATATATAGAGGAATATGATACAAAGAAATTACCTTATTGACTCTTACTTCCGGTCCAAACTGGGAGTCCAAGTTTTAAAAAGTGGCAGGTTTAAAAAAAGTCACCTTTTGCTATCTTGAGAAAACATTCGACAGCATTTTACCAAATTTGGCACAATTGACACCAATATTATGAGGAAAAATTTTGTGAAGTATGAATGACGTCACATGATTGACCGGAAGTTAATGTAATCAGTATAACACAATATGTGGTATTTTAATTACATATTATGAAAACTCATATCTCCTGAAGTACTCTTGTCTTTTAACAACTTTAGGTGATGACGTCATCACGTACATATGAGGCACACTCGAACACCCCAAGTTTGTTTTTATTATTATTATTACTCCATTTATATAAGTGGTGTTATTGGACATACCGAATGGTAACCAAATGGTATGTATGGCACTTTTTTATAAGGGATAATCTGCCAATATTACCTCATTATTATGTATTATTTTTATATCGGGGCAAAAGAATTTAGGGATTGTTACGCATGTAGGTTGCACGTGGTGAATTTCCCATAGTCCTGCTGTACTGTGTTACTTTTAAGTGCAAGACATGCGAATCATGTACTGCCCTCTGTTGGCCAGTGCTTGAAACTGTTGATGATTTTTCCAGAAACGTGCAATAATTTAACAGATTGGTATATATGCATAGTACTATAATCTTTTAAAAAGTATTCTGTCCTCTATTGACCAATGTGTTGATGACTTTTACCAGAAACATGCAATACTTTAAAGGGACAATATCGTAATGATCAACAGGGCATGGAATCAGAGTGCTAGTTTTTGATTAACTCAGTGACTGACAATAACACTGCACATGTGACTGAAAATTACTGGCTCATTTATACAGTAGCAACGGTGATACATGTATGACCTTAACCCTTTCGATCCCATGGGCTCTAAACATTAGAATGACATCAGTCAGAATCAAAATAAAAAACACTATACTCGAACCAGGACATCCTGGGCTCGAACTTATGACCTCCTACTTACAAGTCAAGAGTCTTATCCACTAGACCACTAGCTGCGCTTAAGGTAATGGCGTTTGAGTTTAATTAATTATAATGACATCAGTCCGAGTAAAAACAAAAATTTATAATGGGTTTGAACCTAGGACTTCCTCCTTATAAGTCAACATTAGTATCCACTAGACCACTTGCTGTCGTCAGGACATATGCGTTTGAGTTTAATTATAAACCTTAGATATAAACCTTGGAATGACATCAGTCAGAATAAAAATACAAAACGTTGGGCTTGAACTCAGGACCTCCTACTTATTAGTCAAGAGTCTTATCCACTAGACCACTTGCTGTGCTGGAAATGGTTGTATTTGAGTTTAATTATATACCTCGTTTTTATATAATGTGTTAACACTAGTGTCATATTTATACTCTTTCTTAATCTAGTGTTTATATCATTAAGTAAGCATATGATTACTGTTATTTCTTTGAAGTCCATATCCATCAGCTGACTTCCAGATAGAGGGTGCTAAATTTCCACAAGTATAGATATTGAGGTTTCTATATTAGAAATTGTGGGGTGGTGGTGGGCGACCAAGTGGCTGAACTGGTTAATCCACTGTGGCATAACTTGTTAACTCGCTTTCAAGTAGAAAACAAAGATACCCCAGATGGGTTCGAGACCCACAGCGGTCTTGAGTCCACTGGTAAATTGGCAAAGTATTAATTGGACTATTTGATTTTTTCCCCGGAGCGGGGGAGAGCGGGGGAGAGCGGGGGAGAGCGGGGGAGAGCGGGGGAGAGCGGGGGAGAGCGGGGGAGAGCGGGGGAGCGGGGAGATGGGGAGAGCGGGGAGAGCGGGGAGAGGGGAGAGCGGGGAGAGCGGGGAGAGCGGGGAGAGCGGGGAGAGCGGGAGTGGGAGAGCGGGGAGAGCGGGGAGAGCGGGGAGAGCGGGGAGAGCGGGGAGCGGGGAGAGCGGGGAGAGCGGGAGAGCGGGGAGAGCGGGGAGAGCGGGGAGAGCGGGGAGAGCGGGAGAGCGGGGAGAGCGGGAGAGCGGGGAGAGCGGGGAGAGCGGGGAGAGCGGGAGAGCGGGAGAGCGGGGAGAGCGGGGGAGAGCGGGGAGAGCGGGGAGAGCGGGGAGAGCGGGGAGAGCGGGGAGAGCGGGGAGAGCGGGGAGAGGGGAGAGCGGGGAGAGCGGGGAGAGCGGGGAGCGGGGAGAGCGGGGAGAGCGGGAGAGCGGGGAGAGCGGGAGAGCGGGGAGAGCGGGGAGAGCGGGGAGAGCGGGAGAGCGGGGAGAGCGGGGAGAGCGGGAGAGCGGGGAGAGCGGGAGAGCGGGAGAGCGGGGAGAGCGGGGAGAGCGGGGAGAGCGGGGAGAGCGGGAGAGCGGGAGAGCGGGGAGAGCGGGAGAGCGGGGAGAGCGGGAGAGCGGGAGAGCGGGGAGAGCGGGGAGAGCGGGGAGAGCGGGGAGAGCGGGAGAGCGGGGAGAGCGGGGAGAGCGGGGAGAGCGGGGAGAGCGGGGAGAGCGGGGAGAGCGGGGAGAGCGGGGAGAGCGGGGAGAGCGGGGAGAGCGGGGAGAGGCGGGAGAGCGGGGAGCGGGGAGAGCGGGGAGAGCGGGGAGGCGGGAGAGCGGGGAGCGGGGAGAGCGGGGAGAGCGGGGAGAGCGGGGAGAGCGGGGAGAGCGGGGAGAGCGGGGAGAGCGGGAGAGCGGGGAGATGGGGAGAGCGGGGAGAGCGGGGAGAGCGGGGAGAGCGGGGAGAGCGGGGAGCGGGGAGAGCGGGGAGAGTGGGGAGAGCGGGGAGAGCGGGGAGAGCGGGAGAGCGGGGAGCGGGGAGAGCGGGAGAGCGGGGAGAGCGGGGAGAGCGGGGAGAGCGGGGAGCGGGGAGAGCGGGGAGAGCCGGGGAGCGGGGAGAGCGGGGAGAGCGGGGAGAGCGGGAGAGCGGGGAGAGCGGGGAGAGCGGGAGAGCGGGGAGAGCGGGGAGAGCGGGAGAGCGGGGAGATGGGGAGAGCGGGAGAGCGGGAGCGGGGAGAGCGGGGAGAGCGGGGAGAGCGGGGAGAGCGGGAGAGCGGGGAGCGGGGAGAGCGGGAGAGCGGGGAGAGCGGGGAGAGCGGGGAGAGCGGGGAGAGCGGGGAGAGCGGGGAGAGCGGGGAGAGCGGGGAGAGCGGGGGAGAGCGGGGAGAGCGGGGAGCGGGGAGAGCGGGGAGAGCGGGGAGAGCGGGAGAGCGGGGAGAGCGGGAGAGCGGGGAGAGCGGGAGAGCGGGGAGAGCGGGAGAGCGGGGAGAGCGGGGAGAGCGGGGAGAGCGGGGAGAGCGGGGAGAGCGGGAGAGCGGGGAGAGCGGGAGAGCGGGAGAGCGGGGAGAGCGGGAGAGCGGGGAGAGCGGGGGGAGAGCGGGGAGAGCGGGGAGAGCGGGAGAGCGGGGAGAGCAGAGAGCGGGAGAGCGGGGAGCGGGGAGCGGGAGAGCGGGGAGAGCGGGAGAGGCGGGAGAGCGGGGAGAGCGGGGAGAGCGGGGAGAGCGGGGAGAGCGGGGAGAGCGGGAGAGCGGGAGAGCGGGAGAGCGGGGAGAGCGGGGAGAGCGGGGAGATGGGGAGAGCGGGGAGAGCGGGGAGATGGGAGAGCGGGGAGAGCGGGGAGAGCGGGGAGAGCGGGAGAGCGGGGAGAGCGGGGAGAGCGGGAGAGAGCGGGAGAGCGGGGAGAGCAGGAGAGCGGGGAGAGCGGGGAGAGCGGGGAGAGCGGGGAGAGCGGGGAGCGGGAGAGCGGGGAGAGCGGGGAGAGCGGGAGAGCGGGAGAGCGGGGAGAGCGGGGAGAGCGGGGAGAGCGGGGAGAGCGGGGAGAGCGGGAGAGCGGGGAGAGCGGGGAGAGCGGGGAGAGCGGGGAGCGGGGAGAGCGGGGAGAGCGGGGAGAGCGGGAGAGCTGGGAGAGCGGGGAGAGCAGATGGGGAGAGCGGGGAGAGCGGGGGAGAGCGGGGAGAGCGGGAGAGCGGGGAGAGCGGGAGAGCGGGGAGAGCGGGGAGAGCGGGGAGAGCGGGAGAGCGGGGAGAGCGGGGAGAGCGGGGAGAGCGGGGAGATGGGAGAGCGGGGAGAGCGGGGAGAGCGGGGAGAGCGGGGAGAGCGGGGAGAGCGGGGAGAGCGGGGAGAGCGGGGAGAGCGGGGAGAGCGGGGAGAGCGGGGAGAGCGGGGAGAGCGGGGGAGAGCGGGGAGAGCGGGGAGCGGGGAGAGCGGGGAGAGCGGGGAGAGCGGGGAGAGCGGGGAGAGCGGGGAGAGCGGGGAGAGCGGGAGAGCGGGGAGAGCGGAGAGCGGGGAGTGGGGGAGAGCGGGGAGAGCGGGAGAGCGGGGAGAGCGGGAGAGCGGGGAGAGCGGGGAGAGCGGGGAGAGCGGGAGAGCGGGGAGATGGGGAGAGCGGGGAGAGCGGGGAGAGCGGGAGAGCGGGGAGCGGGGAGAGCGGGGAGAGCGGGGAGAGCGGGAGAGCGGGGAGAGCGGGGAGAGCGGGGAGAGCGGGGAGAGCGGGAGAGCGGGGAGAGCGGGGAGCGGGGAGAGCGGGGAGAGCGGGGAGAGCGGGAGAGCGGGGAGAGCGGGGGAGAGCGGGAGAGCGGGGAGAGCGGGGAGAGCGGGGAGAGCGGGGAGAGCGGGAGAGCGGGGGAGAGCGGGGAGAGCGGGGAGAGCGGGGAGAGCGGGGAGAGCGGGGAGAGCGGGGAGAGCGGGGAGAGCGGGGAGAGCGGGAGAGTGGGAGAGCGGGGAGAGCGGGGAGAGCGGGGAGAGCTGGGAGAGCGGGGAGAGCGGGAGAGCGGGGAGAGCGGGAGAGCGGGGAGAGCGGGGAGAGCGGGGAGAGCGGGAGAGCGGGAGAGCGGGAGAGCGGGGAGAGCGGGGAGAGCGGGGAGAGCGGGGAGAGCGGGGAGAGCGGGGAGAGCGGGGAGAGCGGGGAGAGCGGGAGAGCGGGGAGAGCGGGGAGAGCGGGGAGAGCCGGGAGAGCGGGGAGAGCGGGAGAGCGGGGAGAGCGGGGAGAGCGGGAGAGCGGGAGAGCGGGGAGAGCGGGGAGAGGGGAGAGCGGGGAGAGCGGGAGAGCGGGGAGAGCGAGGGGAGAGCGGGGAGAGCGGGGAGAGCGGGGAGAGCGGGGAGCGGGAGAGCGGGGAGAGCAGGGAGAGCGGGAGAGCGGGGAGAGCGGGAGAGCGGGGAGAGCGGGAGAGCGGGGGAGAGCGGGGAGAGCGGGGAGAGCGGGGAGAGCGGGAGAGCGGGGAGAGCGGGGAGAGCTGGGGAGAGCGGGGAGAGCGGGGAGAGCGGGGAGAGCGGGGAGAGCGGGGAGAGCGGGGAGAGCGGGGAGAGCGGGGAGAGCGGGGAGAGCGGGGAGAGCGGGGAGAGCGGGGAGAGCGGGGCGAGCGGGGGAGAGCGGGGGAGAGCGGGGGGGAGAGCGGGGAGAGCGGGGAGAGCGGGGAGAGCGGGGAGAGCGGGGAGAGCGGGGAGAGCGGGAGAGCGGGGAGAGCGGGGAGAGCGGGGAGAGTGGGGAGAGCGGGGAGGGGGAGCGGGGAGAGCGGGGAGAGCGGGGAGATGGGGAGAGCGGGGAGAGCGGGGAGAGCGGGGAGAGCGGGGAGAGCGGGGAGAGCGGGGAGAGCGGGGAGAGCGGGGAGAGGGAGAGCGGGGAGAGCGGGGAGAGCGGGGAGAGTGGGAGAGCGGGAGAGCGGGGAGAGCGGGGAGAGCGGGGAGAGCGGGGAGAGCGGGGAGAGCGGGGAGAGCGGGGAGGGAGAGGGAGAGCGGGGAGAGCGGGGAGAGCGGGGGAGAGCGGGGGAGAGCGGGGGAGAGCGGGGGAGAGCGGGGGAGAGCGGGGGAGAGCGGGGGAGAGCGGGGGAGAGCGGGCTCTTTTTTTATTCTATCTGTTTGTAAACAATGTATTTTAACCATTTTGTCTCCAGTAGTCTCAGCAATCTTAATCTTTTATTCTGTTTGTAAACAATACTCCTGCAGTTGTTTGGTAGGTTTATCTCTAATGTACAATGTTCTTTAATTATCTCTATTATATTAACTGTAATGTACTTTATTATATATGAGACAATACTTGTTCTGTCTTCAAGACTCAGTACAGCAAATGAAAGCAATGGGGATTTTGTACACGTTTTGGAGAAAACAGTTCAAAAAGCCTATGGGATTTTGTACACGTTTTGGAGATAGCCCAGATCGTGCTCTTCTGCACCCAATTAATTCTACCCTCCCTTGAAAAAACATGCGTGAGCATGTTTTTTCAAGGGAGGGTTACGTACCTGGAATAGAAATACAAGATATAATGAGGGTTAACATACATACCAAATAAATAATGTTTAAAATGTACAATTTGTAACAACAAATTAGCAAAACCTAACAATTATACTGTAATACAATACTTTTAACAAGATATAAAAAAAGCATAGCATTGGTAATTCTCTATAATTAACATTTCCCAAGTCAAATAATTTGAATTTAGGAAAGAGTTCTCTTTCTTAAATTCCACACAAACATGTTCAAAATTATCGGTACCAATCATAATGGAAAATACTTTTTAACAAGATAGAAAAAGCATTGGTAATTCTTAACATTTCATATTACAAGAATTACATGCATGTATAGCACTGCTTACTTTCTGTGACATAAGGCATAGCATTGGTAATTCTCCATTACTGACATTTTAAGTGAAATAATTTTCTGTTTCAATTTAGGAAAGAGTTCTCTTTCTTAAATTCCACACAAAGCTGTAAATGTACAACATTATCGGAAACAGCAATCATACTGTAAAATAAAATAGAGAAAGCATAGCATTGGTAATTCTCTATAATTAACATTACTGACATTTTAAGTGAAATAAATGTTCTGTTTGAATTTAGGAGAGAGTTGTCTTTCTTTAAGAGAGTAAATGTGTACAAATTGGTACAACATTGTCGGAAACATCAATCATACTGTAAAATAAGACAGAGAAAGCATCGGTAATTCTCTATAATTAACATTTCAAGTCAAATAAGTTGAATTCAGGAAAGAGTTCTCTTTCTTAAATTCCACACAAAGCTGAAAATTTCACCAAGTAAATCTTTGAAATAATTTAAATATGGGGAAAGAGTTTTCTTTCTTAAATTCCATATTGCAAAACATACAATATTACAGAGTTATCTGAAAGAGTACTAATTAGTGTAAAAGAGTTCTTTCTTAAATTCATGTAGGGTGATCAGCCGCTTCTTGAGTAAATATAAGATGTCCAGTTTTAAAAATCTGAAACTTTCACATTCAGCAATATTACAAATATAAGAGTAAAATATATTGTATAGCACTGGTTACTTTCTGTTCAGAAAACACAAGAGAAAGGCATAGCATTCGTACAGTCATGTAATTCTACATTACTGATATTTTAAAGTTAATTTTCTGTTTGAATTTAGGAAAGAGTTCTCTTTCCACACAAAGCTGAATATTTCACTGGATATTTTTTGTTATTCTGTATAAAATTAAAAAGTAGCTGATAGCATTGACAAGTTTGAATTCGCAAAACACATTATAACGGATCAAGCTTGTTTAGGCAGTTTGTGGATCCTTCATCGCTGCTTGTTGGTCATATGTGTTGTTAAGCAGTACATGTAGGTATCCCAAGATGAAGCGAACATATTTAAGACTGGGTCATCAGTAGGAAATGACTCGTCTTGGAGGTGGCAAGCATCCCTACAGGAAAAAACCAAAATGAAAACTCATTTAAAAAGATAATTCTTGAATAACTTTGGTGTTCAAAGGAATTGTGTAGTGTCCAAACAACTTTTGTAAGAATTTGTACATATCGTTTGAGTCTGTTTCACAGAACCGACAGCAACGTTGATCTGTGATGAAATTTAAGACAGTTTATCAAGAGGGAGGTATGGTATTAATGGTAAAGTTCTGTAACGTTTAAGATTTTTGAATTTAGGAAAAAGTTATTTGTCGAATTCTAGATCTCATCAGATTATAACAAGCTGTACTCAGTAATTTAAGACGAAAAGTATTTGAGGAACAACCATCATGCATGTTAATGTTTGGTCTTCATAGAAATCTGGACTTACATAAATATGAAGTCAAAACAAAATTTTGGGAATGCCAACAGGAAATAAATATGTTAAGAAATTATTCTACTTTGTCTAATCTGTGTGCCAAATAGCAAAGTCTCTGCTAGTGATGACTACACCTGCCATTTAAAATATCTTCTAAAAACCAAATACCTTTTAAAACAGACATGTACAGATTGATTTCTAAACAATTCATTCAGGATTATAACAAAGTTATTAAAATGGATTTTACTGATTTGCAGGGGTTTATGCTCAAAATGTGGGCCAAGTTTTTAACGAGAAAACTTACTTTTTCCCCCTCATTGAACTCCAATCCGTTTATACAGCACTGATGTCATCTAGGCCTTGATTGCATTGTAGTCATTACTCTCAACAATCTGTACAAAGATGAAGTTGCACATTTATTTCAACACTCATTCTCATGGTTGGTGACCACAGAAGTCTGTATCATTGCATACAATCCATTTTCTTATTCCCCTGATAGTGTACTCTTAAAAACAATGAAACGTGCAGATTTCTACAAATGTTTTGAGATTTTTCCCTTGAAAAAATAGCAACATAATTATTAACATAGATCTACCTAATGGGCACTTGACAGAGGTTATCAAGAATTAGAAAAGTCTTTCTAAAGGTTTAATAAAAATCTATACTACATGTAGGTTCCAACAACTAAACTATGTAAACATTAGTGTCATTTAAAGCCGTTTCAATTTTACACACAAAAAAACTTTTGCAGGGGAATACATGATTTTTGGAATCCCTTCAAACTAACTTCCATCTTTGTGATTATACTTGTACATGTAGGTAAAACATTATTCCTGGAATCTGGGATTTCAAATAACTGTTCAACTCATTTCAATGTGTTCATTAATTAACAACATTTCAGATTTGTTTGCTTTCATATTAATCATGGCCATGAAGCGCCTAGGTTTTTTTACACATTTTGTAACACAACAGTGGCCAACACTGCATTGCTTAATCACATTAAGGTTTGGGTCGATTGCAGACTGGTTTCTTCAAAGAGAGAAAGTATACTTGTAGAAGCAGCTTTACTGGCATTAAAATACCCACGTCATACCTTCCCTTTAAGTTGCTAAACCTGATAGGTAGAATGTTAAATACAACTGCCACTTGTCTATTCAAATATGAAAAATATCAGATTTTCCTTTGAAAGATGATAGAGGACACACTTAAGGAGAGTAAAGTGTAGTCCTGTGAGGATTGGAAATGATATTTTGTTTTTGTTGGTAAATTATCAAAATTTATTTAACTTGGGTGAAAAAGCAAAACAAACATTTTAATAACAATAATATGCTGACTAGCATTTAAAGGGAAGGTGCAGTTTTGGTCATGACCACATTATCTGAAAGATATGTTACAGTTGTGTTCTTTTCTCAACGTGGGAACCTATTGTGATGAAACTTTCACAGGTTAGTTTTATGATTTATGATATTTCTTGAAAACTGGAGGATTGCAATGGACGTGGGAAAGAATGTCATATCCGGCCGCCACTTTTTAAGGGCTTTTTTGGATTTTGTTTGCAACCACTAACCAGTTAAAAAAATCACTCTATCGATTTTTGGTGGTACAGAAAGCGAAAACTATCTTTAAAATCCACGTTTATGATGGTTTCGGACTTGATTTCCCTTCTAAAAAATCCTCCCCTTCAGAAAATATAAGGATCCTATTATAGTTGCCACTGCGCATGTACAATGACCGTGTTGGTCACTTATGGGGGAGTTGACAAGATCAGACTGACATGACTGAGGAAGTCATCGTATACCAAAATTGCCTGATTTTCATGAAATAAATATCCTGGAAGTCATTTGGATGTAAAAAATCAATGGTGAATGCAGAGATAACAATTTTAATATAATTAATACCCTAGGGGATAGGGGTGCCACTGAAAAGAGGAGGGGTGTCGCGTTTAGATAAAGTAGTGGCTACCTCCCTCGTCGGAGGGATTATTAAAATAAACTAGCTGGAATAAGAGTTTTGCTTTTGCTTTCAGATTGAGGGCGCTAAATTTACCAAGTATAGACTTTGAGGTTTATATAATTATAAACGATAACAAGTTCCTCACGGCACCCAGTGGCTCAACTGGTTAACCCACTGACAAATAGAAACCCAAGATCCTCCCAGATGTGTTCAAGACCAACAGTGATTCTCAGTCCACATCCAACGCAAGATAGATTAATAAACTAGCTGGAATAAGAGTTTTACTTTTGCTTTCAGATTGAGGGCGCTAAATTTCACTAGCTGGCTTATTAAAAAGCTGGTTTATTATTAAGCTGGCTTATTATTAAAGGGACTCTACAAGATGTATCATTATCGCCTGTATATGCCGTGTATGTATACCGGTAGTTAGACAATCATATGCCGAGTATTTATGACCAACTCATCAAAAGTAAAAACAATTTGTGCCCCCGTTAATGTTCATTTTTGTTAACGAATTATGAAGTTGACATTTCAACTTAGGGCATATCGTGGTTTTGGCGTGTCGCGATTAATATTTCATAATTAAAGGTACGCTAGAAGATCGCCGGTATATGCCGTGTACATATTACACAGTTACACAATGCCGAGCATTTACGACCAACTCGTCAAAAGTTAAAACAATTTGTGCTCCCTTTAATTTAAATTTTTGTTGATTTTTGTTAACAAATTATGAAGATAACATTTCAACTTAGTGCATATCGTGGTTTTGGCATGATACGATCAATATTTCAATTTTAAAGGGACGTTAGAAGATGTACCATTATCGTCGGTATATGCCGTATAGTTAATCAATGCCGAGTAATTATGACAAACTCATCAAAAGTTAAAACAATTTGTGCCCCCTTTAATGTTAATTTTTGTTATTTTTTGTTAAGGAATTATGAAGTTGACATTTCAACTTAGGGCATATCGTGGTTTTGGCTTGATACGATTAATATTTCATAATTAAAGGGACCCTAGAATATGTACCATTACCGTCGATATATGCCGTGTATATAATAGTCAAACAATGCCGAGTACTATTTGTGACAAACTCATCAAAAGTTAAAACAATTTGTGCCATCTTTAATGTTAATTTTTGTTAATTTTTGTTAATGAATTATGAAGTTGACATTTCAACTTAGGGCATATCGTGGTTTTGGCATGATACGATTAATATTTCATAATTAAAGGGACTCTAGAATATGTACCATTATCATCGGTATATGCCGTGTATATATTACACAATACAGAGTATGATCACTCGTCAAAAGTTAAAACAATTTGTGCCCCCTTTAATGTTAATTTTTGTTAATGAATTATGAAGGTGACATTTCAACTTCGGGCATATCGTGGTTTTGGCGTTTTACGATTCATATTTCATAATTAAAGGGACACTAGAAGATGTACCATTATCGTCGGTATATGCCGTGTATATAGCCTATAGTTAAACAATGCCGAGTATTTATGACCATCTCATCAAAAAATTTAAAAATGTGTGCCCCCTTTAATGGTCATGAAGTTATGATATAATAATAGTGCTTGGACATGTACACTCATTAGCGTGAGCTCGTTTCTGCGGCCGTGTGGATATACGCCGTCTATACTTGAGGGCCACACAGATTACAGAAGGTGGCCAACCTGATCGTGGTTTTCGAATTCATCCCGATTTTAACCCACAGCGTTGAATCCGGTTGAATCCGTGGCTGAATCCGCGGTTGAATCCGCGGCTAGCTTGATCTTGGTGATCCTTCTATTTTCTGAAGGGGAGGATTTTTTTAGAAGGGAAATCAAGTCCGAAAACCATCATAAAAGTGGATTTTAAACTAAAGATAGTTTTCGCTTTCTGTACCACTAAAAATCGACAGAATGATTTTTTAACTGGTTTGTGGTTGCAAAAAAAATCCCAAAAAGCCCTTAAAAAGTGGTGGCCGGACATTCTTTCCTCCAATTTATCTAATAGTACTACCATGGAGGAAATTTCCTCCATGGTACTACCAGGCCCATGAAAGATTACATAAATCTCCCAATTCCAAAAGAAAATGCTAATAAATAATTCAAGCCGATTTTTGTTTACCAGAACTTAATATCAGCTCAGTTCTTGAACTTGTTCCGTTTACTAATTTTCTCTTTTGATCGGAAATTCATGACGAGCGCCACCAAGAGTTGGATGTGAAATATATTTTCACTGTTTTATCCCCTGGTAACCTAGCCAATTATTTAATTCACAATGCATGCTTGAGTTTGAGGTTCGAGTACCAGTTGATGAGCACTGCGGTAAATTTCACCACGGTGACTGGGGAAGCTTTCGGTTCCAGTTGACTAGGACTTACATTTTCCACTTCTCTTTATTGCAGATCGGAATCATTTTTACTGCAAAGTTGTTTGCGGCATATTTTAGTCAAGATGTCGTTCCGACCGCTACCTATATTGTTCATTAATCTTGGAGGGGAGATGCTGTATATTTTGGATCAGCGACTGCGAGCGCAGAACATCCCGGCGGATAAATCAAAAAAAGGTTGGTACAAAAGTCCTAACAACATTAGGCCAAAAGAATGAAAGTCATAGATTTGCGTCCTCCGCCCGCATGTCCCGAAAGCTCCCGCCTAAATTTTTCATTATTTGCCAAAAAAATCATTATTTGCACAAAAAAGGTATTTCCACCAAACAAATTTAGTTCCAAATCATCCACATCAGTAAAACGAAGTTTTTACCAAATTTCCACCAGTAGGCCTATGTGCGCTATAATCATTTATTATAGCACATGTTCTCTTAATACACGTCTTAGTCCCGCGTACGTCGTTCACAAAAAAGGTCGCATCGCGCTAAAACTGTTTGGTAAACTCCGTCCGATCCGCACCTGCAACTGTACCGCCCTTCACATGCACAACACGTTCGCAGTTGAGCCTTCGTATCTTATGCCTGTGTGTGCGGCCCGCACGTATAATGATGCACATACGTACACAGGCGACCATACATACGGCGACACGCACGTGCACAGGAATGTTCAATCTCCTCTCCCAATAAAGATGTGCAAAACAATAAAAAGAGCCTTAATAAAATGCTCCTTGTTACTCCTCTTTTACCCTTCACCCTTCCCTCTCTCTCTCTCTCGCAGGTAGAAAGCATGTACACAAAGTGATTAAGAATACGTCAAATTAGAAGAAACATCTTGTGATTGCGCTGTTATTAATGATCAATGGAAATAATGAATAATGAATAATGAAAAAAAGCCTCATGTGTTTTCGAAATGTCCCGGACGCAAATCTGTGACTTTCATTCTTTTGGCCTTAGCGATGAGGCTTTATTAGTTAGGCCATGAAAATGAAAGTCATAGATTTGCGTCCACCGCCCGCATGTCCCGAAAGCTACCGCCTAAATTTTTCATTATTTGCCAAAAAAATCATTATTTGCACAAAAAAGGTATTTCCACCAAACAAATTTAGTTCCAAATCATCCACATCAGTAAAACGAAGTTTTTACCAAATTTCCACCAGTATGTGTGCTATAATCATTAGCACATGTTATCTTACAGTCTTAGTCCCGCATACGTCGTTCACAAAAAAGGTCGCATCGCGCTAAAATTGTATGGTAAACTCCGTCCGAT
The DNA here is from genome assembly GCA_029582265.1 of Zoroaster sp. YZ-2022. Taxonomy (NCBI): domain Eukaryota; kingdom Metazoa; phylum Echinodermata; class Asteroidea; order Forcipulatida; family Zoroasteridae; genus Zoroaster; species Zoroaster sp. YZ-2022. The sequence goes on along the minus strand of CM055837.1, from coordinate 3,592,405 downwards.
TCGCACCTGCGCAACTGTACCGCCTTCACATGCACAACACGTTCGCTGTTGAGCCTTTGTATCTTATGCCTGTGTGTGTGGCCCGCACGTATAATGATGCACGTATAATGATGCACGTACGTACACAGATTAGAAGAAACATCTTGTGATTGCGCAGTGTTATTAATGATCAATGGAAATAATGAATAATGAATAATGAAAAAAAGCCTCATGTGTTTTAGAAATTTCCCGGACGCAAATCTATGACTTTCATTCTCTTGGCCTTAGGGCAAACGTTTGGTGCATCAATGTGCACTGTCACTTAGTGTCAGTGACAGTGGCTGTTGCGTGCAGGCCTCGACAAATCGCCTGTCCGATTGCCCGGGACACGGTGAAATTTTGTTGGGCAACCTGGACGTCTGAATGGTCTGCCCGATCGGGCAAGTGCTCTTATTGAAACACTAATGGGATTAAATAAACACTGTCATTTTATCGTTTAATTCCACTGGTGATTTCCTACAAAGTGTTCAAAGCATTTAATAAAATCTAACTTAAGCTTATAAAAATCCACTCAAATTGTCGTGCATGTCGTGGTTGCGCCATCTTTAAAACCAGTTCGCGTCGGAGGCCGTGTATACGTATACACGCAATTTTTTTTTGCACTGCGGATCGGAGAGCGTCTAAACACGCCATAGGAAACTCGGGAATATTTGTATGCATGCTCGGTTGACGTGATAACGAGCCACGTGCGTAAAGTACCATGCTCGGAAGACGTACGTGGCCGGCCACACGCTGTGGAAGCTTCCATTGTCCTTTCGGGTGATGTGAAACACGCCATTTTGTCAGTGCTGGTGCTTCGGTCGACATGTTATTGCGCAACAATTGTTCGGCATGATAGCGGGGGGCCGTGTAAATACGCTCGCATTGGTGGTTGGGGGGTTTGGGCACTCGTAAACCTGTTCCACACCTTTTTCTTTGTTCTCCATTGAAATCTGTAAAGCTAGCGAATCAAGATTTCTATAGACCAATTTCCGTGCACCATTGTCCCATTGTTACTCGGTACCATGCCACTCGGATAACGGAGGAAGGAATCCTTCCTCCATGCTCGGATGACGTGTAAATACGATGAAGAATTCTTTAGAGGGCTCGGTGGACTTCTAAAGACGCAACACTAACACGCCTCCTGGCTATAATTCCCAAGGAAACTCGCCAATTTATATGCTAGTAAGCTAAATGTGGGTGTCCCATCTTAGTTTCATTGACGTAACCAAAAAAAATTCACGCAAACAAAAACGTGTTTGTGTGGGAAAAAGAAACCCGCACAGGGGCCCAGAAAAACTTGTTTATTCCCGACGCGAACTGGTTAGCTGACACTGGTTTCCTTATTACATGCATTTGTCTGCACAATCGAGGGGAGCCAAGGAAACAATCTTGTACTCATGGTTCGCTTGGCCCCACCGTATTAGTAAGGCGGTGGACCGAGTGAAGTACTTGGTAACGTTGCAGTCGGCTGCTGCACTCAGCATAGCAACACAGTTTTATGTGAACCCATTGTGGAAAAATACATCGCCGGTGTATGGCTATAAGCCAGGCACTTCGTGTCTGACGTCACTGTGTTTGATCTGGTATTGCGCGGCGCCCAGTTGAGAACCCATTTGCCAAGCCAAAAATATAGTTTCCTTTGTGTTTCCTCTCATGGAAACAGCTGGGGATCCACTCCATTTTGATTGTGTTTAATTTTGGCGCGACAATTAGCACGTCAGCTAATTGAATTGTAGCTGTGACAACTAGTGTAAATATTACAAAATGATGTCATTTTTTGACGAATTGAGAATTCGTAAATGGGCCTCATGTGATGAGCCTGCACTTGGTGACGCCATACACGGCGCCTGGCTTATAGCCGCTACTCGGCATCACGTGTTCAACGCACAGTGCAAGCATAAAGATGTCCATGTCATCAGCGCGCCGGTTCCGTGTGAGTGCGTGCATGACGGAGTTTACATATAGGAAAGTTCAAATTTGACATACTTATTTATTCTACGATAGTAAGCCTATGTTGTCAATTAAAAAATAAAAATACATAAGTCCAGGTTTGGCAATGTTGATACTTAATTTGCTGATATAAATTCCTCAAAATGCATGTCTCAATTGGGTCTCTTTTTGCCGGGCAAGTTCGGGCAAGCAATCTGCGACCAAAGCTTGCCCTATCGGGCAATTAAGAAGAAAAAAATTGTCGAGGCCTGGTTGCGTGTCTTGTCATCATTGTCTGTCACTTGTCAGCGACACTGCCATGAATTAGACATGACTGTCACTGGCTGTCACGACACTGCCCCTCCCTCCCCTCCACTGTGGCTGTGTGTTGTGGCAGGGAACGATTTCGTTCTCAAACTTTGCATAACGTTAACAGAATTTTTACTTTTTTAACGTTAACAATTAACTTTAGGCAGAAATATTTTTTTCTTTTATGAAATGCTAATTTTCAAAAGCAAATCTTGAATTTTGAGTAGCAAACTTGTGCTTTGTGTAGTAGCAAAATGCTTTACTGCATGGGTATTTGGGATTTTGTTTTTGTTTCAAGGCCAATAGCACCAAGGCCAACAGCACCAAGGCCAACAGCACCAAGGCCAATAGCACCAAGGCCTATAGCACCAAGGCCACGGAGGCCATGGCCTCTGAAATTCCAGGCCTGAAGGGATCAAGACAGAATTGATGATTTATAAGACTACATTCATTATTAATATTTATTCTCTTATTTACAGTTATGAATGACATCATCAGCACCATGTTCAACCAACGTTTCATGGAGAACCTGTTCAGACCACAGGAGATTTATTCCAAGAAGGGGATGCGTACAGTGTTTGATAGACTGGCCCATGCCTCCATCATGCGTCTCAACACAGCAAGCATGGATAAGGTAACGTACAAAGCTAGCACCTAGTCTCCTGATGACGGCTAGAGTAGACTAGTCAAAACGTTGAGAACAAACCAACCGGCTCTTCTCAGAGCCATCACTTCTTCCAAGAAGAGATCATTACATGGTGTACCCAAAAAAGCTCAATAATATGTGCAATGTTTAAAAATACATTTTATACAAATTTAATCATGAAATCAATTGGTTTGTTTTCTTAATTCTTTTGTATATTAGTATAGTATTGTTAAAAATACACACCTAGAAAAAAAAAATTTAATAAAATTTCCTGAAAAAAAAATCCTGACTCTACCTTTCATGAATATTATTTGGTTGGTCGAGTTACCGGAAACACAATATTTTTCTTTTGGCCATAGAAAAAAAAAATTTGATGTCTTGAAATGCTATGTAATTCTCATTTAACCAGGTTATCAAATTTTAAAAATCTCACTTGTGAGTACATGTATCAATCAACCTGCCAAATTAATTCAATCGTAGGGAAGAGGTCCAAAGTCATGGTACAGCCAAGCCTTTGAGAAGCCTGGCCAGGCCCAGGCTTTGCCCAGGCTTTGCCCAGGCTTTGCCCAGGCCTAGAGGCCTATATAATCCTGTAGCTGAGCGCAAAAGATCCTTTACTAATGAATAGATGTCTAATGTATTTTGTTCACAACTGCGGCCATTATAATGAGCTCTACTTGGCTGGGCTAGGCTGCCAGGTAGCCTGGGCCTGACTGGGCTTCTCAAAGGCTTGGCTGTACCATGACTTTGGCCCTCCTCCCTTAAGTGCTTTCATCTTAGAGAAAAAAAAAATCATTTTGTAAACATTTCAAAAAGTAACCTGTTATAAAAAAAAAAAAATTGTTAGATTTTTTATCATTTGATTGTAATGACATTTTTATAGGTTAGACTTAATACATAGAGAATTAGCTGTTGCAAACTGGTTACCGACCTAAACGACATGTAGTATAAATGCAAAATAATAGTTATTGGTCTTTTATTTTGATTGGATTCTGTACATTTTGATTCATTTACAGACATTTTACCAACAGTGTACAATTTGTTATTAACTTTAACCCCCTAGCTATTTTGGCTAAGAACCTTCCTGAATCCGCCAAAATCCCTGAAGACATGTAGGAAAACAAAGAAATGAAGATTGGATTAAAAAATGCTGGACAAGTGAGTTTCTCTTGCAGTGCATGTATGTAAAGGCAATATCCTAAATCAGTTTGTCTCAGTTTAAACCTATAACCCCCTAGCTATTTTGATCCTTCCTCAACCCAATTGTTGGACTTAGCTGGAACTGGGAAACCCGGCCCCATGCAAGGTATCCCTGTCTGGGCTATACAGTGCCGAGTCCATCAAAATCCAACACCATGCAGTAACACTACCACCCAACTGTTGGACTTAGCTGGAATTGGGACACCCGGCCCCATGCAAGGTATCCCTGTCTGGGCTATACAGTACCGAGTCCATCAAAATACAACACCATGCAGTAACACTACCACCCAACTGTTGGACTTAGCTGGAATTGGGACACCCGGCCCCCATGTAAAGTATCCCTGTCTGGGCTATACAGTACTGAGTCCATCAAAATACAACACCATGCACAAACACTACCACCCAACTGTTGGACTTAGCTGGAATTGGGACACCCGGCCCCATGCAAAGTATCCCTGTCTGGGCTATACAGTACTGAGTCCATCAAAATCCAACACCATGCAGTAACACTACCACCCAACTGTTGGACTTAGCTGGAATTGGGACACCCGACCTCATGCAAAGTATCCCTGTCTGGGCTATACAGTACTGAGTTCATCAAAATCCAACACCATGCAGTAACACTACCACCCAACTGTTGGACTTAGCTGGAATTGGGACACCCGACCTCATGCAAAGTATCCCTGTCTGGGCTATACAGTACTGAGTTCATCAAAATCCAACACCATGCAGTAACACTACCACCCAACTGTTGGACTTAGCTGGAATTGGGACACCCGGCCCCATGTAAAGTATCCCTGTCTGGGCTATACAGTACCGAGTCCATCAAAATACAACAAACCCTGCTGTTGGAGTTTGAATGATTTGGGATGGTTAGGGTTAATTGTTTCAGAAATATTACAAAAAAAGATGTGTTCAAGTCCATGTATATATACTGCAGTATACATTACACAGACCTGTAGACCGTTATTAATCATTTTAATTATTCTGTTGATACACTGTGCGGTTCCTTTCTGCATGAAGGACGAGCATAATTGCGTGGTTGGTTGGCATGGTAACCATTAAGTCATGCCATTCACGCTTTAATCGAGGATTTTTATTTGCGCATACGATGCATGTACACATGCGTACACATGTCTGTTATACTGTTTGAGAATTGGTGAAGGCAATTTTATTTGTTCTGATGATTAATGCTTTCATTTGGTGGAACAGGCTTACTCATTATCATTGCAAGAACATTATTAACCCTAACCTTCCCAAATCCTCCCAAATCCTCTTTGCTAAAGTGAAGGATTTTGTAGGATTGAGGTTACATGCTACATGCTCTTTGCTAAAGTGAAGGATTTTGTAGGATTGAGGTTACATGCTACATGCTCTTTGCTAAAGTGAAGGATTTTGTAGGATTGAGGTTACATGCTACATGATCTTTGCTAAAGTGAAGGATTTTGTAGGATTGAGGTTACATGCTACATGATCTTTGCTAAAGTGAAGGATTTTGGAGGATTGAGGTTATTAGGCATACTTGCCTTTCCATGGTACATGTACATCCATGTTTGTTGTAGTGATTGCAAGGTCAGTGCTTGGGTCAGTGGACACTGTTTATTGCTCCATGCATGCAGGGAGGGTCCTGGCCATGTACATGTATCACAGATTAGAAACACATGTGTGCATACATGTCATGTGCTTGCTTTACTACTGAAGGATTTTGGAAGATTCAGGTTATGTGTAAGCAAATGGGCCTAGGGAGTTAGGAAGTATTCAGGTTATGTGTAAGCAAATGGGCCTAGGGAGTTAGGGAGGATTCAGGTTATGTGTAAGCAAATGGGCCTAGGGAGTTAGGAAGGATTCAGGTTATGTGTAAGCAAATGGGCCTAGGGAGTTAGGGAGGATTCAGGTTATGTGCAAGCAAATGGGCCTAGGGAGTTAGGAAGGATTCAGGTTATGTGTAAGCAAATGGGCCTAGGGAGTTAGGGAGGATTCAGGTTATGTGTAAGCAAATGGGCCTAGGAAGTTAGGAAGGATTAAGGTTATGTGTAAGCAAATGGGCCTAGGGAGTTAGGAATGATTCAGGTTATGTGTAAGCAAATGGGCCTAGGGAGTTAGGAAGGATTCAGGTTATGTGTAAGCAAATGGGCCTAGGGAGTTAGGAAGGATTCAGGTTATGTGTAAGCAAATGGGCCTAGGGAGTTAGGGTTAATATTAAAAATAATGTTTGTTTAGTAATCTTTTCCCCCTTTCTTGAAAATGATAAAAAATAAATAAATGTAGTTGGGCAGGGTAAACAATTCTTTCTCATAGCCTAAGATATTTGTTTTGATCGTTATTTCACAGTTGTATGATTTGATGACGATGGCACTGAAGTATCAGATCTCTCTTTGTCTCCGCCCATCTGATATTCTCCTTGTTACTTTCAATCATCTGGACGCAATCAGGGCATTTGTGGAGGATTCTGTACCGATACGGAACCAGGTAGAAGCTGTCTTCAGAATGGCCATCAAGGTACGTTACAACACATTTAAAATATTATTTATTTATTTTTTTATATTTATTTATTTATTCATTTATTTATTTTTGTATTGTTTTTTATTATATTTTGTTGTTGTTGTTTGGATTTTGTTAAATTAAAAAAAAATTGTTTTAAATGATTCTATCAAAACATACTCTTTTAAAAAATGTTACACTGAATTTTTTAAAATTCAACATTTAATTTTCATGAAAAAAAGGAAAAGTATTGTCAATAACTTTTTTTGGGGGGGGGGTGAGGGCACCAATTTTGAGCTGGATAGTCTTGTTAGTACAGTGGCAGTTATTTCTTAAATTTTGTTTAATTATTGAAACAAATTGTTTTTTCCCCACACCCATATTATTTTATGACACATGTATGTGACTGGTCTAATCTACTCTTGATATTAACACAGCTAAGGTAATTTTTAAAAATTAAATAGATAAAAAAGGAAATTGTGACTTCATGAAATACAGGTCACATCAAATTAACAATTATTTAAAAATTTTACCAAAAGCTTGATTCTGAATTGAACAATCAAATATCACAATAAACTTGTATTTCTACCTCAATTATGCAAAAATAAACAAACACATCAACACAGGGGGGTCCTGGAGTTAACAAGCTCATGGACTAGATACCAGAGACTTAGCTTTTTTTGGCCAAAATATCATCTTTAAAACAACGACGTGGAACTTGTTTTATTGCAGACATACGGTTCTCTCTCCATGGGAGAGTTTCAGCTGATCAGACAAACTCTTCTAGAATTCTTTCAAGACATACACATACGGGTAAGAAAATAATGATTTTATATAAACTTACGTACCTAGATCCCAACATTTACTATTCCCCCTTGACTTAAAAAAAAAACCAGTTGCAAAAAAAGGTAATTCTGACAATAAGGGTTAATTTTGACAAAGATATGCTTTTTATGGCTATTAATCATGTTTTACCATAAAGTAGGAGCAAAATGCTTTCCAGTGGTATCTTGATTGCATTCCTCTGGTCATGCATCACTGAGCACCATTGTTTGGAAAATGCTATGTGAAAACCCTTTTGGGACAGTTCATGGTCAGACATGCTGTGGAATGGCCGGCCAGGTCACCGGATTTCACTCCTTGTGACTTTTTCTTGTGGGGGTATTTGAAGAACAAAGTGTTCACCAGTCCACCACGTAACCTTCAGGATTTGCAAGCCCGCATTCAACATGAGGTCGAAATCTTACGTGATGATCCTGCAATGGTGAGACGAGCTGTGGCTGACATGCGCCGCCGTTGTGGACTTTGCATCGAAAGAGGAGGTGGGCACGTGGAAGGTGTTGGTGCATAATTCAGTACTGAATAAATATCACCAATTGATAAACATCTTGTACGTATCACATGCTTTCAAACGGTTAGATTTCCCTCGGGCCATATCTGAATGTGCTGCTCATGTCTGACCATGAACTGTCCCAAAAGGGTTTTCACATAGCATTTTCCAAACAATGGTGCTCAGTGATGCATGACCAGAGGAATTCAATCAAGATACCACTGGAAAGCATTTTGCTCCTACTTTATGGTAAAACATGATTAATAGCCATAACAAGCATATCTTTGTCAAAATTAACCCATATTGTCAGAATTACCTTTTTTCTGGGACACCCTGTATTCTGTCAATTCTTCAGTTAGGAGAAATGTGTCATTTGTGTTCCTTCCTTGAAGTAAGATAGCAATGTTCCGATGTATGAAGAAAAAAAAAGTGGGGAATTACTGGGAAATGAGCCAAAAATGTAAATACAAAGTTAAATATTTTACAGGAATGACAGGCCTGTCATATCTCAGGATTTTTCCTGATTTCAAGATTTTTTACAAATCTCCCTTTGCCTCATAATTTTCTTGAAAGAAGAGAAGTAGCCACCAAGGAAAGAAAGAAGTAGCCTGTATTGTATCCAAACCTCTAGTTTCTTGTTTGTGGGGATGTGGAGAGTCTGTAAATCCTCAAAAATTAAACATCCAGGAGGTTCAGGGGGCTTTGTCCTCTAGACCAAAGGGAGACCCAGGCCTGCTACCCACAGGAGGTTCAGGGGGCTTTGTCCTCTAGACCAAAGGGAGACCCAGGCCTGCTACCCACAGGAGGTTCAGGGGGCTCTGTCCTCTAGACCAAAGGGAGATCCAGGCCTGCTACCCGCAGGAGGTTCAGGGGGCTTTGTCCTCTAGACCAAAGGGAGACCCAGGCCTGCTACCCACAGGAGGTTCAGGGGGCTCTGTCCTCTAGACCAAAGGGAGACCCAGGCCCGCTACCCATTTTTCAGGATTTGTTACTTTTGTCAAATCACACCCCTGGAATGATATACAAAACATCAAGAAAATTTCAATCTCTTTTTTTTTTTTTTTGAATCTGCTTATGTTCATTTTTTTTGACCAGTTGAAACCTGTTTTCATGTTTACCACAACACAATACTTTTGAACCTTAACCCTCCCAAATCCTCCCAAATCCTCCCAAATCCTCATTGCTAAAGTGGAGATTTTGAAGGATTGAGGTTACATGCTACATGCTCTTTGCTGGAAGACTTGAGGTTATTAGTACATGGTACATGTACATGGTACATATATGCATCACAGATTAGAAACACACGTGTGCATACATGTCATGTGCTTGCTTTACTACTGAAGGATTTTGGAGGATTCAGGTTATGTGTAAGCAAATGGGCCTAGGGAGTTCGGAAGGATTCAGGTTATGTGTAAGCAAATGGGCCTAGGGAGTTAGGGAGGATTCAGGTTATGTGTAAGCAAATGGGCCTAGGGAGTAAGGGAGGATTCAGGTTATGTGTAAGCAAATGGGCCTAGGGAGTTAGGAAGGATTCAGGTTATGTGTAAGCAAGTGGGCCTAGGGAGTTAGGAAGGATTCAGGTTATGTGTAAGCAAATGGGCCTAGGGAGTTAGGAAGGATTCAGGTTATGTGTAAGCAAATGGGCCTAGGGAGTTAGGGAGGATTCAGGTTATGTGTAAGCAAATGGGCCTAGGGAGTTAGGGAGGATTCAGGTTATGTGTAAGCAAATGGGCCTAGGGAGTTAGGAAGGATTCAGGTTATGTGTAAGCAAATGGGCCTAGGGAGTTAGGGTTGCTGTAACAGTGTACATGTTTACCACGACATAAGACTTTTTAAATAGTCTTTTATCACTGTAGCTATCGGCTCTATTTTTTAAGTGGAGGATTTGTTAATGCGGCTGTGTAAATGTCATGCCTTGCATGCGCCTATTATTTACCTGTTTACCCAAATCCATGATATTTTCAGGGCAAGCGCACGCTTGTGATATCCCCATTCAGCTATTGATTGGCTTTGGTTGCCATGGCAGCATTCAGCAGTAATGAACAGTGGATAATAATTGCTCGCGAACATCTCACGAGTCCCCTTGTGTGGTGGTTGTGTTAAATAAACATGCTCGCAATACAGAGAGCACAATTAGTCACGGTTATTTGACTGTAGTTTTTGGCAGAATTTATGTATTATACATAATTTACATACTCTTACTTAAATTATTGCTGGAAAAACAAACATGTGTATCTAGGCCATTGTTCTTAAAAACCAGTATAGACTTTTGGTAAAATATCTGTAAATGCATCCACACTTGATAAGAATCAAGAGATATGTACAGAAACCAACCAATGTCTGCAAATGCATCCATACTTGATAAGAATCAAGAGATATGTACAGAAACCAACCAATGTCTGCAAATGCATCCATACTTGATAAGAATCAAGAGATATGTACAGAAACCAACCAATGTCTGCAAATGCATCCATACTTTATAAGAATCAAGAGATACATGTATGTATAGAAACCAACCAATGTCTGTAAATGCATCCATACTTGATAAGAATCAAGAGATATGTACAGAAACCAACCAATGTCTGTAAATGCATCCATACTTGATAAGAATCAAGAGATATGTACAGAAACCAACCAATGTCTGTAAATGCATCCATACTTGATAAGAATCAAGAGATATGTACAGAAACCAACCAATGTCTGTAAATGCATCCATACTTTATAACTATAAGAATCAAGAGATACAGAAACCAACCAATGTCTGTAAATGCATCCATACTTTATAAGAATCAAGAGATGCCAGCAGCAGGGTGTGGGTTCGAGCCCCGGTCGTGACACTTGTGTCCTTGAGCAAGGTACTTAACCATAATTGCTTCGTCCTTCGGATGGGACGTAAAGCCGTAGGTCCCGTGTGTTGTATAATGCACGTAAAGTGGATTGTCGTGCGGTCTAGCGCACTGAACTCAAGTTCTGGTGTTGCCAGCAGCAGTGTGTGGGTTCGAGCCCCGGCCGTGACACCTGTGTCCTTGAGCAAGACACTTAACCATAATTGCTTCTCTCCACCCAGGGGTTAAATGGGTACCTGTGAAGGCAGAGATGGTTTGCTCTATATGCGCTAGAAATGGCAGCAATTGAGCTGTATACTCCCCAGGGAGCTGAGATGGTTTCAGGAATGATTTATGAGCCTTATGAGCCTTATGAGCAGGGATAATAATATAATGCGCCTTGAGCGCCACTTAGTTGGTGGATACGTGCGCTATATAAATCTATACATTATTATTATTATTATTAACCAATGTCTGTAAATGCATCCATACTTTATAAGAATCAAGAGATATGTACATAAACCAACCAATGTCTGCAAATGCATCCATACTTGATAAGAATCAAGAGATATGTACATAAACCAACCAATGTCTGTAAATGCATCCATACTTGATAAGAATCAAGAGATATGTACAGAAACCAACCAATGTCTGTAAATGCATCCATACTTTATAAGAATCAAGAGATATGTACAGAAACCAACCAATGTCTGTAAATGCATCCATACTTTATAAGAATCAAGAGATATGTACAGAAACCAACCAATGTCTGTAAATGCATCCATACTTTATAAGAATCAAGAGATATGTACAGAAACCAACCAATGTCTGTAAATGCATCCATACTTTATAAGAATCAAGAGATATGTACAGAAACCAACCAATGTCTGTAAATGCATCCATACTTGATAAGAATCAAGAGATATGTACAGAAACCAACCAATGTCTGTAACTCCATCCATACTTGATAAGAATCAAGAGATGTGTACAGAAACCAACCAATGTCTGTAAATGCATCCATACTTTATAAGAATCAAGAGATGTGTACAGAAACCAACCAATGTCTGGAAATGCATCCATACTTGATAAGAATCAAGAGATGTGTACAGAAACCAACCAATGTCTGCAAATGCATCCATACTTGATAAGAATCAAGAGATGTGTACAGAAACCAACCAATGTCTGCAAATGCATCCATACTTGATAAGAATCAAGAGATATGTACAGAAACCAACCAATGTCTGTAACTCCATCCATACTTGATAAGAATCAAGAGATATGTACAGAAACCAACCAATGTCTGTACATGTAACTCCATCCATACTTGATAAGAATCAAGAGATGTGTACAGAAACCAACCAATGTCTGTAAATGCATCCATACTTGATAAGAATCAAGAGATATGTACAGAAACCAACCAATGTCTGTAAATGCATCCATACTTGATAAGAATCAAGAGATATGTACAGAAACCAACCAATGTCTGTAACTCCATCCATACTTGATAAGAATCAAGAGATATGTACAGAAACCAACCAATGTCTGCAAATGCATCCATACTTGATAAGAATCAAGAGATGTGTACAGAAACCAACCAATGTCTGCAAATGCATCCATACTTGATAAGAATCAAGAGATATGTACAGAAACCAACCAATGTCTGTAACTCCATCCATACTTGATAAGAATCAAGAGATATGTACAGAAACCAACCAATGTCTGTACATGTAACTCCATCCATACTTGATAAGAATCAAGAGATGTGTACAGAAACCAACCAATGTCTGTAAATGCATCCATACTTGATAAGAATCAAGAGATATGTACAGAAACCAACCAATGTCTGTAAATGCATCCATACTTGATAAGAATCAAGAGATATGTACAGAAACCAACCAATGTCTGTAACTCCATCCATACTTGATAAGAATCAAGAGATATGTACAGAAACCAACCTGTGAAAGGTTCAGCTTATTTCATTGTGTCGTTAATGAGAAAATATTGAGAATCCATTCAGATTTTATAATCATTCTAAAGTGGAATTTTCATCTCATGAAAAAAAAAACAGCTGAGAAATTACTTGACTAATTTAAATAAAAATGATAGCACCTCAGATGGAAATATTTCAACAGATGTTTGATACCATCGTCGACCAAGAAATTTTATGTCAAACGGTGATCAATATATCTTTTGAGATTACTACACGTGTACACTGCCAGTAAACAGGACATGTACGTGCACACTGTAGTATAGATTTGGAGAAGCTGTGTTTGGAGATGTACACAACATATTGATTAGTAAATCGTCCTTGTTCGACCTTCATATATTTGTGTATTACCCGACCTGTTTTGGTTAATGTTTTTATTTCCCCAGTAATTGGTCCAAGAATTGATCCAATACAACTTTGAATCAGACCAGAAAATAATCCCAAGACTTGATTAACTGGCAATTTTCCTTTTTAATAAATAGAGAATTAGCTGTTGCAAACTGCTTACCAGCCTAAAGGACCTGTAGTATAAATGCTAAATAATAGTTATTGGCCTTACGTTTCAAACCTAGCAGGTTCTTTCTCACAGGCAAAACAAGATTACAGTGAGACAGTATTTTGGTAACAAGAAAAGTGAATATTGAAAAAAATACTAATTGTAAAGACATATCACCAATTGTATATATTTTTTAACCCTAACCACCCCATATCCTCCAAAATCCTCCAAGGGGCACGTTTTTGGAAAAATTCAGCACCTCTTGAAATGGGGCAAAATTACTACATGTACCTGGCAAGAAGTACAGGCCATAAGTGCTGAATATGAAAGATCATCAAATGCATGGTGCGTTTTGAAGAGAAGGGCATGTTTCCAAAAGTGCACTGGAGGATTTTGGAGGATTCAAGAAGGTTCCTAGCCAGAATACCTAGGGGGTTAGGGTTAATGGGACATAAACTCTCTGTTTTCACTGTTTTCCCAGTGGTGTTTTACAATTTTATATTTGATTTAGCAGATTCATTCAAAAGTAACAAGTAAGTTTACAATATATGTTAGCTATTTTGTTTAAGCTGTGAAATGTTTAGAATTACTTTTAATAATAATAATAATAATAATGTGTGGACATATATAGCGCACGTATCCACCAACTAAGTGGTGCTCAAGGCGCATTCTTTTTTAATATAAAATAAGCACAGAAAGTCAAATTTACGTATTGGCGAGCCTTGCCAGAATTCAAGGCACATGGATTGTGCGTCCAAATGAAGTACTCAAAAACATGCGCGCAACAAGCCCTCACTTAATCCTGTAGTCATTACCAACACTATAGAGGACTGCAGTTTGCCCAAACAATTGTTGTAATACGTGTGTATCTGCTTGGGTCTGTTTAGTTGAAGTTATTTGACTAGCTACTGGAAAAACAAAATTGATGACAGTGTAACTATGGCAACTGGTCATCACTAATGTTATGTCTCAAGGATGTTGCTAGTATTAGTGGGGAGGCTCTATTGTGAGTGAATGGGCTCGTTAATAATGAAGTTGTGGCTGCTACATACTGATTTCAGTTGCCATTGGCAACACGATCATGAGAACCGAAATGGGTACTCAAAATTTAAGCGACACTGAAAATCTATGAAAACAGATTTCATAACCGTGGCAACTAAAGATAAACAAATTGTCGAAAGGGGATTTACTCCTTCCTGTAAGGGGGGGGGGGGAGAGTTTTCCAGGAAAAAAAAGGAAATGTTTCTTTTTTTCATGAAGTCGAAAATTCAGTTGAGAAATTATTTTACTAATTTGACTAAAACGATAGCATCTCAGACAGAAATATTTCAAGGGATGTTTGATATCATCAACTTTATACCAAGTAAGTTTTATATAAAATTGAGATCATTTTTGCTTTTTGAGAATACCAAAGATATATACTAGATTTAAAGGGACACTATCGTCACAATCCACAGTGCATGGAATCGGTGTGCTTGTTTTAGTGCCTGAAAATAATACACAACATGATATAAGGTCATATTACCAAATGTTGCTGCTGCATAAATGAGCCAGTAATTTTCCATGCCCTATTGAAAGTCTACTCTTATCATAGTGTTAGCCAGAGGGGTGTCTGGGTGTCTTTTAGACACCCTGTTTCAATTTTGGACACCCTATTTCATCTGTCATTTACATGTAAACATATTGTAAGTGAACAATTTGGACACCCTGTTTTGAAATTTCCAGTAAGGTTGGACGCCCTAGTTCTAACCCCTTGACTCTGATGCTGATGGCCTCTTTATGGGTGGATTGTATTTGAAGTTGTAACTCCATGCAATCCTAGACTAGAAAGAAGACAGGTTATTTGCACATTTAGGTCTTGGGTGGTCGACTGTGTCAACAAAACATGTTGAGGCGTATCAACACTACTAACATGACTTGTACCTTCAGTGTTACATATACTTCATTGCAATATTCATTAGATGTGTATGTATTTTAGCACAGTAATGTTGTTCTAAAGCAATGCTTACACAATCTTTGTAAAAAAAAACAAGTTATATAAATATTTTTTATATGAAATGCTAAATCATAAGTCATTTGTAAAGTATACACTGCGTGAATCGTTAATGTTAGTGTATCGGTGAAAATTCCAGCAATTTAGAATTCATATGATACTTCAAATGCAGACCTATGTAATTTTTCACATATTTTGGCTTGTACATGTATGAATGTTTCATGAAAATGCTTCTCTGGAGTCTGGATAAATACAAAATCTTCTCTATCCCATACATATTTTATGGAAGTTGTCCCAGCTGCTAAATCACTGTAGAGAACACAGTGTGTGGGTGTCAGTTTGTTAAACGATTTCGAAGAATACAGATGTTCATTGCTGAATTTGAACGGGTGAAAATCCTGTCTGAAAATTTTCACATTTTCTACCATTGACCTTGAAGGTAAGGTATGTGATTGGCAATTTAACAAGAGTGAAGTGGTCAAGTTGTGAAAATTATTTGGTATGAAGCTGATGGTACTATCTATCTTCATTTGATTTAAGCTTGGGCGGTCACACGATAGTATTGAATATCGCAATACCTTTTTTTATTCGATTAAGATATCGAGAAACTATTTAAGTTATCAAGATATTGGCAAATTGCGATTACAAAATATATCACGATTAAAAAAAATCACCATTGTGAGTCAAGTCAGAAATTCCATGGAAACAAAATTAGGACAGTCTTTTCAGCTTCTGGAAGTGAGAAGCAAAAGCGAACTACTTCAGAAGTACATACACACTCTGCAAATGAATTTGTGATTTATTGTGACGCTTATAGAGGGGTACATACCTGTGGTTATCAGCTCTAAAGCAATCATGCGTGAATGAAAAAAATAACCACGATACTATCGAAAATCTGTGTTTGCCGATATATTGTGGATGAAAAAAATCTATATCGCTCAATAATAATAACAATAATAATAATAATGTGTGGACTTATATAGCACACATATCCACCAACTGAGTGGTGCTCAAGGCGCATTATATTATTACCCCTGCTCATAAGGCTCATAAATCATTCTTGAAACCATCTCAGCTCCCTGGGGAGTAGCTCAATTGCTGCCATTACAGCGCATATAGGGCTAATCAACCAACTCTGCCCTCACAGGTACCCATTTAACCCCTGGGTGGAGAGAAGCAATTATGGTTAAGTGTCTTGCTCAAGGACACAAGTGTCACGGCTGGGATTCGAACCCACATTCTGCTGCTAACACCAGAACTTGAGTCCGGTAAGCTAGACCGCTCGGCCACGACACTCCAAGCTTAATTTGAATTTAAAAAGAGAGTATTCTTTAGTAAATTCAATTTTCACTCAGAATATAAGGCCAAAAAATGTGTCTCTGGTTTCTGGTCTTAGCCAGTCGCCTCACAGATCCGCACGTTGGCATTTTTAGTTTTCTTTTTGGTTGCTGTGAAACGATGTCCAATTGCAGCCAATATTGTTGGATTGATTGGAATTCTGCCGTGCTGTGTTTTAAATGACTTTTTCACATCGGGGTATGAACATTTGCTCGATTTGTGGGGCCTCTCTTAGCCATCATACTTTGTGTATGGGAAATCTGGTCTGGTTCCAATAAATGCGTTTTCATGTATCATGTAATGTTTAAAAAAAGTGCATCACCGCACAGATTTTGAAGCCGACCTTTGACCAGAAACTGGAGATTTTAAAATTTTTTTGCTTAACCCTAACCTTCCCAAATCCTCCCAAATCCTCCCAAATCCTCTTTGCTAAAGTGAAGGATTTTGAAGGACTGAGGTTACATGCTACATGCTCTTTGCTAAAGTGAAGGATTTTGGAGGATTGAGGTTATTAGGCATACTTGCCTTTCCATGGTACATGTACATCCACGTTTGTTGTAGTGATTGCAAGGTCAGTGCTTGGGTCAGTGGACACTGTTTATTGCTCCATGCATGCAGGGAGGGTCCCTGGCCATGTACAAGTATCACAGATTAGAAACACATGTGTGCATACATGTCATTGCTTGCTTTACTACTGAAGGATTTTGGAGGATTCAGGTTATGTGTAAGCAAATGGGCCTAGGGAGTTAGGGAGGATTCAGGTTATGTGCAAGCAAATGGGCCTAGGGAGTTAGGAAGGATTCAGGTTATGTGTAAGCAAATGGGCCTAGGGAGTTAGGGAGGATTCAGGTTATGTGTAAGCAAATGGGCCTAGGGAGTTAGGAAGGATCCAGGTTATACAAGCAAATGGGCCTAGGGAGTTAGGAAGGATTCAGGTTATGTGTAAGCAAATGGGCCTAGGGAGTTAGGAAGGATTCAGGTTATGTGTAAGCAAATGGGTCTAGGGAGTTAGGAAGGATTCAGGTTATGTGTAATCAAATGGGACTAGGGAGTTAGGGTAATGGAGAGTTGATTCTGGACTTTGTTTTGTTTCCTACAATGTAGGTGTCAATATTTCTAAAAGATAAAGTGCAGAATTCCAACGGAAGATTTGTTCTCCAGACAACAGGACCAGTGCCTTATGGTGCTGAAATACCAGGATCAATTCGGTAAGCGTTCATTGTTGCTATGGTGATAGTGCTGGCAGTTACTGGTTAGTTTGCTAACCGTTTAACCGAATCTTTCACGGTCAGTTAACCGGTTAACCGTAAGTCGGCACCTGACGGCCACACAAACTAGATCGTCGACAAATGGCACAATGTGTATAAATTTTCAATAAAAAAAGCATCAATAAACTTTCCGCAATGATTGTTTAATAACCAATCCGGCACAAAAGAAAATGGTGGTAAATTCTTCCATTTAAAAAAAAAAAAAATTTTTAATTTTTTTAATTTTTTTAATTTGTTTAATTTTTTTTTTTTTTTTTTTTTAAATATTGGTTTTGGTTAGCCGGTTAGCAAATTTCTAAACGATTAGTGCAGTTTTGATTGGTTAACCGTCCCAGCACTTTGTGATTTAAAAAAAAATTCCTTACACCATAGAGCGTGTCTAGATTGTCAAAAGATTCCAGGGCCCCACCACACTGTATGCCATAATGAGCTTCGTACTCATAGCCTGAATCCTAATATTTTGTTTTTAAATTGGTCAATTGCATGCCTTCACCCTGGATCTAGCCACAATAATGATCTTTTTACCCCCAAACATTACTAAAAGTCTCTGGTTTCTGCTCTCTGCGTGCCTTACCTCAGATCCGCTCATCGGCATTTTTAATTTAATTTTTTTATTTTTATGAAACGATGTCCAATTGCAGCCAAAATTGCTAGATCGATTGGAATTCTGCTGTGCTGTGTTTTAAATAACTTTTTCACAAAGGGGTATGAACGTTTTCCCGATTTGTGAGGCCTCTCTTAGTCACCATACTTTGTACATGGGAAATTTGGTCCCCGCATATACATGTATCACGTATTTCCGTGTGCCCGCCAAAAAAAACCCGCGTCACCGCACCGATTTGGAAGCCGACCTATTACCAGAAACTGGAGACTTTTTTGTTTGGCCTAAGATCATAACCATAATCTTATTTCTTTGTCAAATTCCGTTGCCTAGGTATTACGATGATTGCGGCCAGCTGATTAAGACAACAGAGTTCCCCTGTGGCAGAAAATATCAAGCTTCTTTACGGGAAGGCTCTTTTGATATCAAAGGAGACAGAGTGATTAAGTTGGGCAGTAACATGTACAGCACAGTCAGACCGACAGATACCACGGTCAGCAGCCCATCGCAGAAATCCTCAACGGTTTCTTCATCAGCTGAAGATGTAAAAACAAGCTTGCTAGTAGCAAATCCTTAACCCTAACCCCCTAGGTATTCTGGCTAGGAACCTTCCTGAATCCTCAGTGCCCTTTTGGAAACATGCCCTTACCTTCAAAATGCACCATGCACTTTCCTTGATCTTTCATATTCAGCACTTATGGCCTGTACTTCTTGCCAGGTAGTAATTTTGTTCCATTTGAAGAGGTGAAAGTACCAGTTTACAAAAGTGCTGAATTTTTCCCAAAAAGTGCCCCTCGGAGTGCTAGTTTTAGATTAACTCAGTGACTGAAAATAATACCCCACATGATGAGGTCATTAATAATAATAATAATAATGTATAGATTTATATAGCGCACGTATCCACCAACTAAGTGGCGCTCAAGGCGCATTATATTATTATCCCTGCTCATAAGGCTCATAAGGCTCATAAATCATTCCTGAAACCATCTCAGCTCCCTGGGGAGTATACAGCTCAATTGCTGCCATTTCTAGCGCATATAGAGCAAACCATCTCTGCCTTCACAGTAATTTTCAGTCACTGTGTTCGTCTTAAACTAGGACACCGATTCAATGCCCTGTTGGAAGTCTGCAATGATCGGGACAGTAGTGTCCCTTTAAGACTTTCAAAGAACACTGATCGAAATGTTGAATTAAAGTTCTTTTCAGTATAGAGATATTACTTTCACATAGTTTCACTGAAAACCCACTCTTTTACAGAATAAAATTATTTAAAAAACTCTTTTATAGAATAAAATCTCTGTTAAAAGTTATGTGTTCTCTTGTACAAAAAATTAAATGCAAAATATTTAGGCAGAAGTTTAAATTTCAGTATAAACTCATGTGGATTATCACATTTTCATTTATACACATTTGCATCAGGCCACAGCGAACCCTAACCCAATGGTTAAGGCAGAATTGAATCTTCTTGCTCATCTCATGGGTGCAGTGGAAAACAAGAAAGGCAAATCTGACTTCAGAATCAACATGTTCAACACAGATGAAGAGGAAGAGTAAGTGAAAGCAACATTTCTTAGGAATCTCTCAAATTTGTGAAATTAAATACCAAATGAAATTCAGATTAACCCTCCTACTACTACAAGGGTCAAAATCAGTCAAAATGTTGATATACTTGCCAAGGTATATCTAGTGCACTTAAAAAGTCAAACACTGTCAAGCCTTACATGTGGCATTAACCCTCCTACTACTACAAGGGTGAAAATCAGTCAAAATGTTGATATACTTGCCAAGGTATATCTAGTGCACTTAAAAGTCAAACACTGTCAAACCTTATGTGTGGCATTAACCC
The DNA here is from genome assembly GCA_029582265.1 of Zoroaster sp. YZ-2022. Classification (NCBI taxonomy): domain Eukaryota; kingdom Metazoa; phylum Echinodermata; class Asteroidea; order Forcipulatida; family Zoroasteridae; genus Zoroaster; species Zoroaster sp. YZ-2022. The sequence goes on along the minus strand of CM055837.1, from coordinate 3,572,135 downwards.
TCCTACTACTACAAGGGTCAAAATCAGTCAAAATGTTGATATACTTGCCAAGGTATATCTAGTGCACTTAAAAAGTCAAACACTGTCAAACCTTATGTGTGGCATTAACCCTCCTACTACTACAAGGGTCAAAATCAGTCAAAATGTTGATATACTTGCCAAGGTATATCTAGTGCACTTAAAAGTCAAACACTGTCAAACCTTATGTGTGGCATTAACCCTCCTACTACTACAAGGGTCAAAATCAGTCAAAATGTTGATATACTTGCCAAGGTATATCTAGTGCACTTAAAAAGTCAAACACTGTCAAACCTTACATGTGGCATTAACCCTCCTACTACTACAAGGGTCAAAATCAGTCAAAATGTTGATATACTTGCCAAGGTATATCTAGTGCACTTAAAAGTCAAACACTGTCAAACCTTACATGTGGCATTAACCCTCCTACTACTACAACGGTCAAAATCAGTCAACATGTTGATATACTTGCCAGCAAGGTGTTATGAGCCAGGATTTAGAAATAGTGTCCAATTTTGCTGGAAATTTCAAAACAGGGTGTCCAAATTGTTCATTTACAATACTTGTACATGTAAATGTCAGATAAAATAGGGTGTCTAAAATTGAAACAGTGTGTCTAAAAGACACCCAGACACCTCTCTGGCTAATACTATGCTTGCCAGGGTATATCTAGTGCACTTAAAAGTCAAACACTGTCAAACCTTACGTGTAGTAAGTACATTTACAGGTCAAAATGAGTCAACCGTTTTTGACTGGTAAAAGCATTGTCTGGTATTGTTGAGGGTGGTCAAAATGACAGTTAAAATCAGTCAAAAATGCCCCTGTGTGCACATTTGGGTCAACAGTCAAAACAGGCAGTTGACTGGTTTTGACCTCTATTGCAACTTCCCACTAAAGTACAGCAGTAATAGGAGAGTTACAGCAGTTAATACATTATTTAAAAGGTCTGTGATTTCTCCGGATTTTCTCCTGATTTCAGGATTTTTTACAAATCTCCCTTTGCCTCAAAATATTCTTGAAAGAAGAGAAGTAGCCACCAAGGAAAGAAAGAAGTAGCCTGTATTGTGTCCAAACCTCTAGTTTCTTGTTTGTGGGAATGCGGAGAGTCTGTAAATCCTCCAAAACTAAACATCCAGGAGGGCTTTGTCCTCTAGACCAAAGGGAGACCCAGGCCCGCTACCCACAGGAGGTTCAGGGGGCTTTGTCCTCTAGACCAAAGGGAGACCCAGGCCCGCTACCCACAGGAGGTTCAGGTGGCTTTGTCCTCTAGACCAAAGGGAGACCCAGGCCCGCTACCCACAGGAGGTTCAGGGGGCTTTGTCCTCTAGACCAAAGGGAGACCCAGGCCCGCTACCCACAGGAGGTTCAGGTGGCTTTGTCCTCTAGACCAAAGGGAGACCCAGGCCCGCTACCCACAGGAGGTTCAGGTGGCTTTGTCCTCTAGACCAAAGGGAGACCCAGGCCCGCTACCCACAGGAGGTTCAGGTGGCTTTGTCCTCTAGACCAAAGGGAGACCCAGGCCCGCTACCCACAGGAGGTTCAGGTGGCTTTGTCCTCTAGACCAAAGGGAGACCCAGGCCTGCTACCCACAGGAGGTTCAGGGGGCTTTGTCCTCTAGACCAAAGGTAGTCCTAGGCCCGCTACTCATTTTTCAGGATTGTTTACTTTTGTCAAATCGCATGCCTGATTAAAGGTACTGCAGAAATGAATGAAAATAATGTTATTTTTTCCATCTCAGACAATTTGCGGCGTCAAGACCCCCACCTGATATGTACGATTTCAAAGTGATCAACATAGATGCATCTAAGGTAACAGTCATTTTCAGCTTCACATTTCCAGCCTGGAAGAGTCCGCAGAGGTCATGACCTCTGTTGGCCTTGGTACCCCTTAAAAGACATTCTAATGGAAGTGCCCTTTACTCGGGAAAAGTGGCCTCCCCCCTGCAAGAGTGAAATTCCAAGCCTGCACTTCCAAACCTCACTGCTGGTTCACATGTCCCCTCCTGTCCCCTGTTACTGCCTCCAAGCCCTCTCTTAACCCTAACCATGCTAGGGTAACTTTCTTATCACCCTGCTGAATGCAACAACATACAACAGTAGTCAATGATCGAAGCCTGCTAGGTGCAACAATATCCATACGTGGATCTTGTTGCACCTAGCAGTGAAGGCGGGTTCAGTCAATTGGACTGTGGCTTTTCAAGCACAGTGCTGTCTGCAACAACATACAACAAGGGGATTATTTAGCTGCACAAGCTTTGTACTTCTCTGCTATGGTAATCATCATTGTCTTTTCCCTTTATCTACATGCTTGTTACTTTTATGTTTTCTGTTTTTCTTTGCTTCTTTCTGTTTTCTTTATTTACATAAAAGTAACTTTCTTTGTTTCCATGTTAAACAATGCTAAATGCAACAAGACACAACACAGATTATTTGTTATACAAACACAGTCCAATGCTGAATGCAACAAGATACAACAGATTGGGTTATCAGTACTGGCTGCTGAATGCAATAACGTCCATCAGAATTTTACAACTGTTGCATCCTGTTGCATTTCACATGGTTAGGGTTAAAGGAAAGGTATAACATTAGTATTTGGTAATGTACGATCATTTCAACCTTCGATTAACCCTCCTATGGTTTGACCTTTCAAAACCATTCAAAATCTGCTTACTGGCAAAATGGCTATCAATAATGTATGAACCCTTTAAAACCCTCCAGAATTTGTTGCTACTGAACTACCACACCTTTCAATACCCTTTGAAAGGTATTGAAACATTTCAACACCAGTTTGTTCAGAGAGTTGTTTCACCTTTCGAAACCTTTCATAGGTCCCTTTTGTCAGACAGTTTTCTCACCTTTCAAAACCCTTCAGTACAGCAAACTTGAAAGGTTTTGAAAGGTCTGACAATTCTATGGCAAACTGCACTGTACGTAGGAGGGTTAACCCTCCTGTAGGTTTAACACTCAAAGACACTCAAAATTTGTATGTCTCTCTTAACCCATTGACTTTGTGCAGTGCACTCAAATACATGCAAACACATGTGGCTGTGACAGGAGGTCAAACCCAAAGACACTCAAAATTTGTATGTAACTCCCAACCCATTGACTTTGTGCAGTGCACTCAAATACATGCAAGCACATGTGGCTGTGACAGGAGGTCAAACCCAAAGACACTCAAAATTTGTATGTCTCTCTTAACCCATTGACTTTGTGCAGTGCACTCAAATACATGCAAGCACATGTGGCTGTGACAGGAGGTCAAACCCAAAGACACTCAAAATTTGTATGTAACTCCCAACCCATTGACTTTGTGCAGTGCACTCAAGGAGGTCAAACCAAAACCAAGTACATACACAGCTCTGTGGTTTGACCTATTGGCAATGCAACCAAAAATACTCAAGTGAGTGTCTGTGGGTGCCGTGCTGACTAGGCCAAATTTCAGTCTGGGCATAAGAGGGTTAATCTGTGAAATGAGTTGCCCGATATTGGTTCTCCCTGAACCATAATCTCACTTATATGTAGCGACAGTTTAGAAACGAGTTGCCTGAAAAAGATTCTTTGCAGAATCCTGCACCTCACTTTGGCGACAGTTGAGATAAACACATGGTGTTACCGCAAAACCGAAACGATAAGAATGAAAACATTCTTGATATTAAGGTTTACATTTCTCTATTGCAGAATCAGAAGAGTGATGAACTCAACCGGATCATGGGTGACCTTTCAATCCCAGAATCCTCTGGGAGCAGCAGCAAGGGTGACGACCTCTTGGAACTTATGGACAGTGCGTCATGATTACCCATTCATGACCACCGCCCTCTCCTGTTCGTAAGTTGATACGTAATACGCACGCATTGGTAGTACACATATTCTATTCACAACTTCCGGTTCCAAAGCTGCCATACTGTTCTGTGTAATTTGTGACTGGCTCTGGTAAAACCCTAAACTTGGACCCAATTTTCAAAAGTGAGATTTTGGTATACATTTAAGTTTGATTCTCTAGATTTTCCTCTTTCATTTGATAGCAGATTTGTAGAAATCAGTTTTTTTTCTACAAATCTGGTATCAAATGAAAGAGGAAAATCTAGAGAATCAAACTATACCAAAATCTCACTTTTGAAAATTGGGTCCAAGTTTAGGGTTTTGCCAGAGCCAGAGCTAATTTAACCTAAATTCATTGATTTTAACATTCAAACGTGATTCTTGAGGCAGAAATTGACTTTGTTAATAACGTTTTGAGTCTTTACAACACATATGTTATAGGAAAGTCCCGAGTTACTTAATTTCTTGCGTAAATTCTTCAAGAAAAGCATGGTCAATGCATTTCCAATGGGCTTCTGGTGATCGTTGGAGCCAGTATGTGCGGAGTGGGCGTGGTTTATGTTGGAACTACATCACACTTACGAACAGGATAATAAGCCTGCCCCTAATTAATCGCCTCATAGACCAAATTATAATGAATATGGAAAATAAAAAATATTTGTGAACAAACTCGTATGAAGTGCTTTAATATAAATGTGTTGAACAATCAGAGATGATAATATTTGTGTGTAAATTACTTTGTATTCATCAAGACAGTTTCGACAATCTGAAATGTGATTATTTGGGGCTGCATTTAACATCTGCTAAAGACGTGGCTTATCAACATCAGAGTGGCATGAGTGTGTTGTGTGCTGTCTGACACAGATTTGAACCAATCAGAGTGATAAAGTTTGTTTTCAGTGGTACTGACTCGTGTACTTAAGCCGTGTTCGCACTGGACTTTTTTTGGTAAAACTTACCGAGACGATGGGTACTTTTCCCATTTTAAGTCCAGTGCCGACAGCCTGGGACATTTTCTTCTCAATTACTTTTCCTGAGTCCAGCGGTTACTTCTACTGGCCAACTGCTGCCCAGGAAAACTGACCAGGTAACTTTTCCCAAGACGATAAGTCCAGTGCGGACAGTGCGAGTCGGTAAAAGCGGCTCAGAAAAGCGTACATCCGGCCCGAGCGCAAGGTCGCTGTACACAGGGACACCACGCATGCACTTTGCATTGTTTCACCGCGTGGTGGGGGCGGGCCGGGCGCATTTATTGCATGTGCAGCAAGTTTTCTGTGCGTTGTTGGGTCAATCGGGTCAACGTAGAAAGGTCACGCAAAGCGCCCTCATGAGTCATTATACTGACAGCTCGGTTACTTCTACCACGGTCTCGGTAAAATTTTCCCGTGTCGAAAGTCCAAGTGCGGACAGAGGTCACATTTGACCATTTTACCATCGTCTCGGTAAAACCTTCCCCCAAAAAAGTCCAGTGCGAACACGGCTTTAGTAAGTTTATTTGCCCATTTCTATATGTGACTGGCTCTGGCAAAACCTTAAACTTGGACCCAATTTTCAAAAGTGAGATTTTGGTATAGTTTGATTCTCTAGATTTTCCTCTTTCATTTGATACCAGATTTGAAGAAATCAGAAGAAAAAAATCTCACTTTTGAAAATTGGGTCCAAGTTTACGGTTTTGCCAGAGCCAGACACGTATGGCTTTTTTTGGTGCAAAAATGACTCAATTTTGAAAACGAAATTGATGTAATAACAATAATGCGTGGACTTATATAGCGCACGTATCCATTTATGAATGGGAATTGAAGTTGGTTGGTCTTTATTGTAGGATCATGACTGGTTTTGGGTGTGCCCACGGGCGATAAGAACTTACCTTAGGGCTCAGTCCTTGATCGCTCTTGGCCACAGCCAAAACTGATCATTATCCTGTGGTGAAGTCCAGGCCACAAATTTCCCTTAATATTGTGCAGTACTAAAGATGTATAAATATAGTATGTTTGATATTATTCACTTTTAAAATGTATTCTGCATAAAGCACAAATGTGACTGGAAACAAGGCTATAGGTGTCATTTGTATTCACAGTACCTTTCTGAATAATGTATGCTTTACTGCATGCATTAGACTTAAAACGAGGCTGCAGTTGTCATTTACATGTTTATTCACACTTAGGCACTCGATATGTGGTTTTTTAGTCCTTAACCCCAACCCCCTAGGTATCCTGGCTAGGAATCTTCCTGAATCCTCCAAAATCCATCAGTGCACTTTTGGAAACATGCCCTTATGATAAGGTCACATGATAAGGTCATATTACCGTTGCTGCTGCATAAATGAACCAGTAGTTTTCAGTCACTGTGTTCATCTTAAACTAGGTCACCGATTCCATGCCCTGTTGAAAGTCTGCTCTGATCGTGATTGTATTGCCCCCTTTAAATGGACAAATGTGATGCGATCTGGGAAAACCCGTCGGATGTCGGCGAACTTGTTTTGAAGATAATGGCAAAATAGTCCCCCAATTTCTTTTTTGACAATTTCAGTTTTTGTTACCATTTTAATTGTTAATATCTAAATGATCATTCTTGAAAATATTAAATAAAAATTCCATCGTTTTATATGTAAAAACATATGATGACAGATAATTAAAAAGCCGTCTTTGTTTTTCTTTTCCAGCATTGTTTTTTTAAGGACAGCGGCAGTTATAGACAACCTAGAATCATGAGTAAAACAGTTTTGGAAACAGCACAGTGTCCTTGTTAATATGATGTATATAACACAAAAATGAAAAATTTCGACATCCGATGGGTTTTCCCAGATCGCATCACAAATAAGAGACTTGTATTGAACTGTTAGTGTACTGTGAAGTGATTTTAATATAGATATTTGTCATTTAGTTTTTCTTTATTATACAGAGATATCATTGTCATAGTTATAATAATAATAATAATAATAAAAAATTAAACATTTCTATTGCGCTGTTTCCATTTAAAAATGATCAAAAGCGCCTAACAAAAAAATAGTTGCGTCTTTACAAATACCAGTTTTTATATTTATGTTTATATTATTTGTGGGGGCGAAATTTAACTAATAAATTATAGGAAGAGTATTATCAGGCTTACTTGGGTGAATGTGGAGTTAGTGTTACACGTTATTGCACAAAATTGGACAGGGTTTAATGAAGGTTTATGGCGTCAGGGGCGCGTTTTCGCGACTGTAACCAGAAACATGTTTGGGCTTTGGGCATTGGTTAAGCATTTTCACAAGTTCGGTTCATGACCAAACGTGAAAAGTTTGTGATCGGTTACGCTTGGTTTCAAGATGGCAGATTGTAAAAAGTAACGTTAATTATTTGTTAAAACATGATGAAATGATTGTTCGTATTCCAGTATATCTTTCAAGTTTATTACTAGCACTCAGGAGTAGGTTCTATTTTGCCAAAAAATTGAATTACACCGTATATTTTGAGAAACGTTGATGATTGAACACGTCGCAAACTGAAAATAAAATTTCTGGTTACGTTCGCGTTTTCGCGTAGCTACGCCGTCTCGTTTCTGGTCAAGAATATGACGTCAGAAACAAGTTTCTGGTTAGGGTCACGAAAACGTAGTCCTTGAACGGGACAATTTCGGTATGCACAAATCTTTGATATTTAAATAAAAGATCCTTGTACCTGATGTGATTTGGCTTCTAGCCGGTTACTCAACAGAGCCTATGCTGCAAAAGGGAGGATGGGACTAGGCCATCCAAATTTTAAATCCTGCACTTTGAAGATATTCATTTAGCTATATTTGGGAATTTTCTTTCTCAAAAAAAAAAAATTACTTAATCAAACATTTGATATTTGATGTATATATGTCATAGGCATGATATAAATAAAACAAATCTAAAGATTTTGTTTTAATTGAAACAACATTTTTGTTGAATAGTATTTTTTAGAAGTAACCAATCGGCGTTGCAGTAATCTCTTTTCCACCAGCGTCTAGTTGTGAGAACAAGGTAGACCCAGGGGAACAAAGTGGGGGTGTGATTTGACAAAAGTAAAAAATCTTGAAAAACGTGAAGCAGCCCTTTGGTCTAGAGGACAAAGCCCCCTGGATGTTATAATTTTGGAGGATTTACAGACTCTCCACATCCCCACAAACAAGAAACTAGAGGTTTGGACACAATACAGGCTACATGTACTTCTTTCTTTCCTTGGTGGCTACTTCTCTTCTTTCAAGAAATTCTGAGGCATAGGGACATTTGAAAAAATCCTGAGAAATCACAGGCCAGATTTGGTCAATAATACAGTACACAAACTGAAACAATTTGGTTTTACCCTTCTACACATGGAGGCCACGCCATTAAATTGTGTATTAGTATTTTAAAATAAATATAAAAACATGTAAAAATGCTCAAAAATATACATATCCTGATGTCTTGTTTTAGAAAACTTTCTACATGCTTTGGTTCACAGCTAAATATATACATACATGTTCTCATCTTAACATACAAACAAAATTTGCACTGAAAGTGCTCAAAATGGTTTTCATAAAAAATTGTTTTAACTTAATTTACCACTCTTTATCCTACAAAATGTTTGGGGGGGGGGGGATTTGTTGCATGACGTTAAATTTGACTAATAATAATGTGGACTTATATAGCACACGTATCCACCAAACTGGTGCTCAAGGCACATTATATTATCACCCCTGCTCATCAGGCTCATAAATCATTCCTGAAACCATCTCACCTCCCTGGGGAGTATACAGCTCAATTGCTGTCACTACAGCGCACATAGGGCTAATCAAACACAACAACCAACTCTGCCCTCACAGGTACCCATTTACCCCTGGGTGGAGAGAAGCAATTACGGTAAAGTGTCTTGCTCAAGGACACAAGCACCACGGTCGCGGTTGGGATTGGAACCCACATTCTGACGACTAGGCCATGAGAACACAAATCCGATGCACTAAACCGCTCGACCATGGCACTCCATAAATTTAACACCTGCCCTTGTGAACGCTACAGTCAGTTTCACTCTTGGGGGGGTTACAGTAATGCGCCCATATGTAGTCGTGAATGCCTCCTGGCACAACATAATCCTGAACTTTCTCCAGTATCATATTCATCTCGGTGTCCATATACCATTTAGTTAGGAAAGTGCGGTACAGAAGAAGCGTCATCGCGGTAAAGTCGTACCTGTGCGTATGTATACGTCCACTTGGCACGACATCATTTGTGACGGACCCAAATGGCGCGATGCATTTCAACTCCATGGCACACCTTAACAGCGGCTGAAAGAAATTCTTGTGTAGATCTGTGCTGTTGACGACGAGAAATGCATCCTCTGACATCGCCGGGGCCCGAGGAAAGGGCTTGTTGAAATCCTCCATGTGAAGCCCAAACAGTCCATACAGGGCAGGGTGGGTGGTTTCTGAGGTCGTGTTTCTCTTGTCTACTTTTGCGATGAAACCCTTGTGGGCGGATATGTAAGGGATAAGTAGATTGATGGGAGCGCGGAAGCGGACATGAGGGTCCACATAAAAGTAAGCACCAAATTCATTCAGAACATCCTGGATTTATAAAAATGAAAAGGTGATCAGTTTTTTTATTTCTTAAATTTAAACACTGCCCAAGAGAACAAGAAGCATGAGGGATGCCCAAGCTAAAGTGCATATATTCTGAGCAGGTGGCAGATTAATCAGATGATGATGAACATTAGATTTGAAGGACTGACCAGATGGAACATCCACAACAGAGGCAGGTAAAGAGTTCCAGAGCCTGGCATAAGAAGCTAAAAAGGACCTCTGATGCTGTGAGGTACGAGATTTTGGAATAACAACTGTATGTTGATGGGATGCAGATGACTGCCTGATAAAACAACAAGCTTAACCCCTAACCTTCCCAAATCCTCCCAAATCCTCTCTTTGCTAAAACGAAGGATTTTGAAGGATTGAGATTAAATGCTACATGCTCTTTTCTAAAGTGAAGGATTTTGGAGGACTGAGGTTATTAGGCATACTTGCCTTTCCATGGTACATGTACATCTATGGTTGTTGTAGTGATTGCAAGGTCAGTGGTTGGGACAGTGGACACTGTTTATTGCTCCATGCATGCAGGGAGGGTCCCTGGCCATGTACATGTATCACAGATTAAAAACACGTGTGTGCATACATGTCATGTGCTTGCTTTACTACTGAAGGATTTTGGAGGATTCAGGTTATGTGTAAGCAAATCCTTCACTTTAGCAAAGAGGATTTTGGAGGATTTTGGAAGGTTAGGGTAAATGTATACATACATAAATAAATAAACAAACTGCTTACTAAAAGTGCAAACACCCTCCATGACTTATTGCCTGTCTTTTTAACATGCTTCGGATATTTATTAAAGTTAAAGCGTCGGACCTCAACGTTGCACATTTGTGTCATCTGTAAATCAAAAGAAAACAAAAGATAGATTAGAGAATGATTTATGACCGCAACAGTCTTTACTTATCCTTTTCACCATGCAAAGCTACAAATCTTACAATTTTATACAGATCACACTTTTTGAAAATAATTATATGCAAATTGTTTGTATTTTTCACAGATATTACAGCACTTCAGACAACAATAATAGACCTTATGCACATGACGTCATTTGAGTAGGGCGCCCTCGGCTAGAGGTCAAAATAAGGTTGCTCATTGGCCCAATCTGTGCGCCGTGCGTGTATAGACATGCGTTTTCCATTGTTTCATCATCGTTTTACCTCTAAGATGGCGGCGTGATGACGTCAACACATAAGGTCTATTCAGGATTACCCTCCTCATATAAAGTTATTTTTGGTGATAATTTGTGGTAATTGTGAAGTCTAGTGAAAAATGTTCTATCATGCTATTAGGTTTCATTCCTGTTGAAATTAGGAATAAAAGTTTCAAGTGTTAAAATGTGACGTATTTCTTGGAGAATCCATTTCCATTTTTGTCATACATGCTTCATTTACAAAACCCAGGTCTAGAATGTCGAATCCAACTGCCACTTTTTCTCATTCATTGGAGTGTCGTGGCCGAGCGGTCTAGCGCACCGAACTCAAGTTCTGGTGTTGCCAGCAGCAGGGTGTGGGTTCGAGCCCCGGTCGTGACACTTGTGTCCTTGAGCAAGGTACTTAACCATAATTGCTTCGTCCTTCGGATGGAACGTAAAGCCGTAGGTCCCGTGTGTTGTGTAATGCACGTAAAAAAGAATGTGCCTTGAGCACCACTTAGTTGGTGGATACGTGCGCTATATAAGTCCACACATTATTATTATAATTATTATTATTCAATATAACCAATAATGTAATCTTACCTGCTCAGTAAGGTGGAGAACATATGGATGATGATGGACATATACTTCAAATTATTCCAGAATATTTGTTTCATGAAAAAAAATCAGGCATTTTTGGTATACGATGACTTCCTCAGTCATGTCAGTCTGATCTTGTCAACTCCCCCATAAGTGACCAACACGGTCATTTTACATGCACATTGGCAACTATAATAGGATTCTTCTATTTTCTAAAGGGGAGTATTTTTTTTTAGAAGGGAAATAAAGTCCGAAAACCATCATAAAAGTGGATTTTAAAGACAGTTTTCGCTTTTACACCCAAAAAATGATAGAATAATTTCTTAACTGGTTAGTGGTTGCAAAAAATTTCCAAAAAAAAAACCTTAAAAAGTGGCGGTCGGATACGACATTCTTTCCAAAAAAACCCTCAAAAAGTGGCTGTTGGATTCGACATTCTATCCAAACCCAGTCTTACCATTTTGAGAATTTTCGGATGGATACCCAAGTTGTACACAACGATCTTCTTGAGTGGCATGTGTGCTTGGACCGAGGCGATCATCCCCAAGCCAAGGTACGCCAAGTCCTGGCTGAACCCCGTCACAACAACCATCCTGTGGTCCAGTTTTTTCAGGTCTGGCATGGCTCTGGAAATATCGATTGTCTCATTGCTGACATTGACGGTGTGCGAGATCGGATAGCTGTAGGTGATGATACGCGAGGGGTCACGCGTGACCTGATCAAAACGAAGGACTCTCCGGCTCTCCCAGTGGGCATCATCCATATCATCACCACCTGGGTTGAAAATAAATCAATTATTTATTCAAGTAATTTTTCCACCAGACAATATTTCATCTGGCTGAATTTTCCCCTCAAGAATTGTTTTCAAAATTGTTTTGGATATTTCCATATAAAATCAATAATAATAACAATAATAATAAAGATTTGTTGCGCGCACATATCCACCCTGCTGGGCGCTCAAGACACGGGTAAGCAACATGCACAAACTATGATATTTTAGTGCAGTTACAAAACCTAGTGATGTGGTCTCAATGAGTAGTCTCAGTCAAGCCTTTTTCACAATGGTTGATTTGTCTTTATTCCAACCCCCGGCCTAGCCCCATTCTAGGGCCAATATACACTGGACACACTCCGTATCCTTGGCCCTATACTAGCCCCACATGTACAAAAATGGAGCGATTTTTCAACCTTTGATCTGCTAATTATTATGATCTAAAATTTTGTGATTAGGTAAGCTTGCCCAAGCAGACACATTTGGCATAAAGTTCACTATTGTGAGATCTATCGGTAATTTTGGTGAAAATTAAATTTTTATTATTATTTTTTAAATTTCAAAAATGTTTCGAAAATTTCATGAAAATGTGATATCCCCGAATAATGGATTTTATGCCAAAAGTGTCTGCTTGGGCAAGGTTACCTAATTAAATTAGTATAGTTTTAGGTTGTAATAATCAGCAGATCAAACGTTGAAAAAAGAAAAATCGCTCCATTTTTGTACATGTGGGGCTAGGGCCAAGGATACGGAGGGAGTTCAGTGTATTTATTGGCCCGAGTCTCTAGAATTAGAATGGGGCTAACCTTGCCCCACCAGTGTGGCACGGACCTGTATCCTCACACTGGTGGGGCAAGGGATAACCCCGCCCGGCCAGGCCATTGCCTCGGCTCGAGCTCGACGTAGGCCTAACGAAGTAACGTTACAGACAAAATTATTTCCAAAAATAAACTTTTCAAAACAAACTTACCATACACTACGAAGTAAATACACAAAATGGTGACAATAATAACTAAAATGAGAAGGCATTTCCTTTTTAATCTCATCTTTAAAACACCTGGAAAAACACACTGAGAGAGGATAAAGCCCTATTCACTTGGTCTTGATTAAATATTCAATAGCGCCCCCATGCAACGCAAAACAATAATATTGTTTGAAAACCTCTTCCCCAGGGACAAACTTGTTCTCATTACCGTCTCCCCCGCCCCTCCCCCGTATTATTTGAGGGGACATGTTCTCACGATTTGAAGGTTAAAACAAATGATTGAAATAGATAAATATTAAATTGCTATTTTCTGGGGTTAAGGAAGTTATAAGCTTTCATTTGAGATACTGAACCAAAAAATCCGTCAAGGATTAATACCGATAAATTAAAAAATCAAATTAATAAAAGGCGGGATCCAATGTCTTAATTACTCAGGTTGCACGTGACCACACAATTTATTGTATGTAACGGTGAGGGCGCGCCAACTAAACTACTAAGTTTTGATCGTCGGTTTTGTGAGTGGGACGGTCGCCGCTACCCATATAGAAAGGACAGTGGATGCCAGTCAACTAGGACGGTAACCAAACCAAATCAAACACTAACCAAACACTAAATAGAAAGTAAATGTGACTCTTAACTTGACTGGTTACGCATACACAGTGAACGTTTGTCATTATTGCAACTTGAACATCAATCCAAAGGTAAGCAAAGTTGCGTTATTCTATAACGAGTAGAATAAATTATGCTGAATAAAAAGTGTTGAAGAGTGATTTGTCACCGTTTCCACGAAGGCAGTAGCGTAGGCCTAACTACGGTCCAATTTTCAGGGGGGAACTAGGAGGTACAACTAGGGGAGCACGGTCAATACTTGAACATTTTGTATCCTGCAGCCTCAAATGGGGACCTATTTAAAAAAAAATCTGAATGGGGGACCCGGGGCACAGACCTCGGCAGGGGGCACGTGCCCCCCGTTCCCCCCATAGTTACGCCACTGTACGAAGGGTCGGGCACGTCGGAGTATAGTGTTCATTTGTTTTAATAAACATATGAAGGTCATAATTATCTAGGAACTGAATTTACTTACAGGGGCAGCGCATCGCGCGTGGCACACGAGACTCCGTGAACCGCGTGGTCAGTCATGTTTTGGGAGTGACAGTAGCAATATTAGACGAATAAGCCAACGGCCCCACCCATCGAAAAAAGGGGAATGGAAAAATAGGGGCCGAAAACCAAAAACCGAAAACGAAAGGAATGTCGAACCAAACCGCCACTCGTAGCATGATACATTCATTGCTCAATCTCCAAAAATATCGTTTCCAATCCTCACTTGACTACACTTACCTGTCTTTAAATGTGTCCTCTATCATCTTTTAAAGGAAAATCTGTGATATTTTGTCACATTTGCACACGGGCAATGTAATGTTATAAATGAATTATAAAACACAGTACTATAGTAGAGATTATTCTCACTCCCTGACATTCCGGATCTGACGCTGTCAAAGGTGAGGACAATATTATTAACAATGTTTCTCGTTTAACGTATTTAATATCCCATTCCAAATACACAAAAGTCAAGAGTTATGGAATTCCATATCTGCCATTCTAAACGTAGCCCATCGCCTGTCGCGCGTCGCCCGTCGCCCGTCGCCCGTCGCGCGTCATTGCTCGTCGCCCGTCGCCTTCAATGTGATTGACCTTCGCTGTATTTTTGTAATGAAATAGAAGCATCAAATAAAATTTGCAAAAAATAATAGTCTCCCCTCCAAGTTCCTATTAGGCCTATGTGAATTTTCCAATATTCGTGGCAAAATGGAACAGAGATATGTTTGTTTATGAAATTGTGATTTCATCAAAGATTTTATCAAAGATTTAAAAAAAATAGATTTAGTATCATTTTTGCGGACACTTGGGTTACTTCAAATGTATTCGTGTCAAATGTTTTCTGTTCATGTTCCTTTCAGTGTCATAGGGAAACCAATATTTTTACTTCACGTTTTTCCTTCATATTCTTTGTAATCAAAATACTGTTATGATTTATACGATAAACTGACATTATTTCTGATGTTGACAATATTAAATATATATCATGTTATCTGAATGATTATGTTTAGATGATTTGGGGGTTAGGAGTGAACTGAATGTGGATTTTGTTTAATTTTTTTAAATCTTATCATTGAGAGTGGTTGGACCAGATTATAAACCCATTTAGGCCTATTGTGGTTTGTGAAAATAAAACTCTGCACCATTGAATAGTGTCTGTAGTTTTTAAATAAACTGAATTCTGAACTAAATGATATTTATTTTTTCTGAGTGGTTTTAAGATGAACTAACATCCACCAAAGTCTTATTACCTAAAGGTGCTTGTGGGGAAAATGACCAATTTATTTCAGGTCTTATAGATGTTTTTAAATCACATTGTTAAATGAACTTATATTTAATTTTAGGACTAAACAAATATGGATGAAATTTTGAAGTCCCTGGGCATGAGGGAAAATGTTATACGAGCATTTCAAGACAATAACGTAATTATTTAATTTCACATCATGCACATCAATTTATAAGGTTCTAGGATTACGTTGTGTATATTTTTAGAAACAACTGGAAATATTTTAACTCAGTGTTCACATCACCCTCTACTGAAAGCAAAGCGAAAAGGGCCAAAACAACTGTTACAAATATGTTAATGAAAACTATCCAAAAACTGTATCTACAATACTAAATAGATAATATTGTTTCACTAACAATTATTTTCCTGG
Source organism: Zoroaster sp. YZ-2022 (assembly GCA_029582265.1). Classification (NCBI taxonomy): domain Eukaryota; kingdom Metazoa; phylum Echinodermata; class Asteroidea; order Forcipulatida; family Zoroasteridae; genus Zoroaster; species Zoroaster sp. YZ-2022. The sequence continues at coordinate 3,556,492 of CM055837.1, read as the reverse complement.
AGACAAAATAACATCAAAATCACAGTTTCATAAACAAACATATGTCTGTTCCATTTTGCTACGAATATTGAAAAATTCACATATTATGATCGACAACTTCACGGCAGTCCATTGTTGTTTATGCGCGTGCGCACCAAAAATGTGGGCCGCGCTAGCATTTCAAATTAACGCATGCGTAGTGGTTTTCCCAGCTTCTTCTTTTCCTCAATGTTGACAAGCTTTTCTGTTATAAAGTGGGGTGTCGTGGCCGAGCGGTCTAGCTTACCGGATTCAAGTTCTGGTGTTAGCAACATAATGTGGGTTCGAATCACGGCCGTGACACTTGTGTCCTTGAGCAAGACACTAAATCATAATTGCTTCTCTTCACCCAGGGGTTAAATGGGTACCTGTTAAGGCAGAGTTGGTTTGCTCTATATGCGCTAGAAATGGCAGCAATTGAGCTGTATACTCCCCAGGGAGCTGAGATGGTTTCAGGAATGATTTATGAGACTTATGAGCCTTATGAGCAGGGATAATAATATAATGCGCCTTGAGCACCACTTAGTTGGTGGATACGTGCGCTATATAAATCCACACATTATTATTATTATTATAAATAGTCTTTTCATGTTACTAATTTTGTCTTTGCATTTTGTCCGACCTCTTGATATTGTGTAATTATTTGTGACAATATTCTTGTTGTCAACATTGGAATATGTGTGAATAAATGAATAATAAATGAATAATAAATGAATGATGAATGAACCATCTCAGAACAGTACTGTACTATTGTGAGACCAAATAACTGTGGGTATACTGTTGGGAATTGCGACTTTGTACTTTCGAAGTCGAACAACGGGCGACGAATTGGTCAATGTGATCGCAAAGATATGGAAGCAGGGGGACATTCGAGGTCAGTATATATCTGCGACCATAACCTTTTCCGACGCGCCTTAGTCAAAAGACTTACGGGAAAAGTGACCAAAAAAGAACAAAATTGAAATTGAAAAAATAAAAAATAATCATATTCGACATGCCCGTCCCATTTCGTTAGATGATAAAGTTGTGATGGTGGGGACCACGGATGATGATAATGTCTTACTTGCTATACGAAGATGCTCTTTAACCTAATATTTTCATTAAAATGGGTAGAAAGTTGAACATGAAAAAGACACCACCCCATCAAAAAGCATGCTGCCGCCCGATTCTTCCATTAAAAGTAATAAGGACACAGGAACAGTCCAACTGAAAAGGGAAGTAGGCCTCGTCAGAGGGGTAGCCCTCATTGTGGGTGCCATGATCGGATCTGGGATTTTCATCTCCCCAAAAGGGGGGGTCCTTGCTGGAACAAACAAAATTTTGCAAATATAAACAGTTTCAAGTTATTTTGCTACAGAGAAGCGACGTACGGGCAAAGACATGGGAGCGGTGACATAATATAATGCGTCTATCAATATTACATTAGAGAATATAAGAGTAGAACATATTTGCATTATACACAAGAATTCGTTCAGGCTTAAACTGGAGTGAAACTAAACTGCTTTTCACACCAATATTTCAGGAGAAACGAAGTATTTATCTCCGTCGTCTTTCGAGGGAACCTCAACTGATATTGGAGGCTACGGTATGACATTCTATAACGGCTTCTGGGCATACGACGGGTGGTGAGTAAGTTAAACAAAATATCAGAACTGACAAATAAAAGGTTCGATTCCGGCCAGACTGATGCAAAAATGAGTTCGATGCCTGTAGACCCCTTAGCCTGGTAGCCTAAATGTTTACATGAGTGATCACTTGTGTACACACTTAATTGTGTACACATGTATTAGTTATTGCAGTTTATGATCTCCATAAAGACTTTCAAGGATTAAGTAACAGCTGGAAGAGAATGTCACATGATTAAGGTCATGTCGATGGTCAACATGAGGAGACTGACCCCACTTCCGGCAATCCTGATGCAGGTGTGATTGGCATCACAATAAATTCGTCAACGGTGAACAATGAATTGGGCCCTTTTGAAGATTGACGATAAAAACCTAATCAAGAACACAAACCAGTATTCACTATTTGCAAAATAGTGTTTTAAACAATGCCAACAGTTTTATAAAATTGATAACGTGCATCCTATGTCGTTGTAGTAATGCGATCGGAATCGCTTACGCAGCGGCCGCATGGAAACAAAGTGGATCTTCCAGAAATTGATTTCAAATCATTTTGCCAATGGGCTTCAGCGTACAGCATCATAGGAATAAAACGTGTATTTTGATAAAATGCATCATGGAGAAAAATGGATGGACTACATTTGAATGACAACTCTTGTAAACGGCTCTCGCCAGGCATATTAAGGCGAAAAACAGCTATTATCCTTCGGCGAAAATTTAATTTGTGTATTGCTACATCGGTGGCTATGCCGCTCAAAATCACCACATGTGAGCATAATTTAAGGATATGTGTCCACAAATAACTGTTGCTGCTAAATACAGCGGATGAGAATCCATAAATAATTAATTTCAATGTTGCTCATTGTCAGTATTTGTCAGTAGGTAACAGCTAGTCGTTTGTTAACGTGTTTTTGTTGTTGCGCTTCATTCACTCCATAATGTTTGTCAAAACAATCAGCTAGGATGCAAAATATTTTCGTCACGCATGAACCGCTATTGTACACTCGCGGTGATCCATTAATAAAACATCTCTTCAAAAACAATAGGACGTTTTGTGTAACACCATCTGGGATCTTGCTCTATGCAAACGTATATGTCAATTGCTTTTCAGAAAGAAAAGAAAACATTGTGTCATTCATGCACCAGTCTTTCCAACATTTACTTGTGTCAATTGCCTGATATAAAAATACAAAGATAAAGGCATTTACAACTGTCATTTCCAACTGGTTATTTTGGAGTGATCATTCACACTAACACCAGTGACTCAACATGTAGGTTATTAATATATAAACATTAATTATAATAGTGCTATGGCGATCAGACTTGAGGATCTTTAAACTTGACAGCATCGAAATTAATCATGATCTCCATTCTGCAATAGTTCCATTCAAACAATGGATCAACATTGTCAAGGGGGTGACGGATGGCTTCTGAGACTAATTGCTGACCCCACCCACTCCTAAGTTAATCATAGTGAGAGCGCATTGTGGAGATGTAGATAATGTGACGATTTCCAAACATGCTGTATTAATGAATAACAAGCACATACAAGAAAGATACAATTCAACGAGTTGTTCAATTTGATGACGCAAGTTCATTAAAATAAGAAAAGTAAATAAAATAATGTTGATTTTGGAAATAAGTCTTTGGTTTAGTCAAATTGATGAGATACTGATCGAAACGTCGAGTTGTAACCTCCAGTTCTTTTCAGAACTAATTACTACTCAATTGAGAATTTCACATGGTGTCACCGCAATTAGTCTTACTTATCCTCTTCACCTTGCAAAGCTACAAGTTTTACCTGATGAGATACTAGTCCAGACGTCGAGTATTTTTTCACTTAACTTTGAACCTTGACATTATGCATAAGGTTTTCTTTTTTCTTTTGATTTTTTTTAAAAGTGACTCACGACTCGGACTCGGACTCGAACTTCGTGACTTGTGACTTGGACTCGGACTCAACCTATATGACTCGGGACTCTGACTTGGACTCGGACTCGACCCATATGACTCGGGACTCGAACTCGGACTTGGACTCAACCCATATGACTCGGGACTCGAACTCGGACTCGGACTCAACCCATATGACTCGGGACTCGAACTCGGACTCGACCCATATGACTCGGGACTCGAACTCGGACTCGGACTCAACCCATATGACTCGGGACTCTGACTTGGACTCGGACTCGACCCATATGACTCGGGACTCTGACTTGGACTCGGACTCAACCCATATGACTCGGGACTCGAACTCGGACTCGGACTCAACCCATATGACTCGGGACTCTGACTTGGACTCGGACTCAACCCATATGACTCGGGACTCGAACTCGGACTCGGACTCAACCCATATGACTCGGGACTCTGACTTGGACTCGGACTCGACCCATATGACTCGGGACTCTGACTTGGACTCGGACTCAACCCATATGACTCGGGACTCTGACTTGGACTCGGACTCGACCCATATGACTCGGGACTCTGACTTGGACTCGGACTCAACCCATATGACTCGGGACTCTGACTTGGACTCGGACTCGACCCATATGACTCGGGACTCTGACTTGGACTCGGACTCGGACTCGACCCATATGACTCGGGACTCTGACTTGGACTCGGACTCAACCCATATGACTCGGGACTCTGACTTGGACTCGGACTCAACCCATATGACTCGGGACTCGACCTCGGACTCAGACTGGAGGTTTGAGGACTCGAATACATGAGTCTGAATGATGTCACATTTGTCCCTTCACATATTGCCGGTCAAGCAATGCATCACAGCTACAGACTTTCATAAAATTAAACCACAAGCTGTTATTTCTTTTACCATTATTTTGTTGCAGGGGGTTATAGGGATTACACTTATTCTAATTGGAGACTTCAATAGACCTTTTCATGAAATATGCTAATTACACATTGCGCGTGCGCATTGACGCTATTGGTGGGCAAAACGAGTGAACGTTGTGCCTTTTTTGTATGGGGATGATGGTGGATTGACGCACACGCGCTTGTGCGTTTTTATACTGCACAACTCTATGGCGTTTGCCAACCAGTGGTGTCTGTACGCATGCGTAAATGTAATTACCATATTTCATGGGAAAGGTCTATTCTACACTAACGTTTTCTGATTATCTTCAAATTTGTCTGGCTCAAACTGTTTCGTTAATTTGCAATCTTTTGCCGGTGAATAGATTGGTAAAGGTCGTTTCAGTTCAATGTTTTATTTTCTGGTAGTTGAGTCATATGGTATAATGTAATTATCCATATTATTTGCAATCTTTTGCGGGTGAATAGATTGAGTAAAGTTCGTTTCAGTCCAATGTTTTATTTTCTGGTAGTTGAGTCATATATGGTATAAGGTAATTATCCACATAAAGGAAGGTGTAATGCGCGCCTGAAAAGCTGCGACATAGCTAAACAAGAAAGGGGTAGTTTGCCAAGACCAATCCAAGGACAAGGTAAGACAAGAAAATCAACCTGATATATTCAAATTAACTTCAAACAAATTTAATTAACAATTAATAATTCAAAATGGACAGTATCATCACGATTAAAAGGACATGGAATCGAAGTACTTGTTTTAGATTAACTCAGTGACTGAAAATAATTTCCCACATGATAAGGTAATATTACCGTTGCTGCATGCAGCATCAATGAGCGAGTAATTTGCAGTCACTGCGTTCAATTCATCTTAAACTAGGACATCGAACCCATGCCCTGTTGAAAGTCTGCTCTAGTCGTGATGATACTGCCCCTTTAATGGGAAATTATGTGGATATACATCATAAATTAAGGAAGAGTGATATCTAGATTATGAATTAGTTATCAGCGTAGTGTCTTCCAATTCACAATATTATCTTTGTTTATTCACGATTGGTTTTAAATATATGAATTTGCTTTTATAAGTTCTCGCATGTAGACTTAAAGGGACAATATTGTCACAATCAATAGGGCATGGAATCTGAAAATAATACCCCACATGATAAGGTCATATTACCGTTGCCGCTGCGTAAATGAGCAAGTCATTTTCAGTCACTGTGTTCATCTTAAACTGGGACACTGATTCCATGCCCTGTTGAAAGGTTTTAGTATATAAACAAAATATTTAAGATTTCATAAATCAGCATTGGTAATAACCAATTTATCAAATTAACGAGTTATTATCCAAATATACACTTGTGTGTGTGTGTGCCTAGTGGGGGAAAAGCGGGCCGTATTTTACCAGCAGAATGACAATAGAATAACTCGTTCATTAAAAATAATTAATTTTCAAAAAGGAATATTGATGTTAATCTATGATCATTTCCGTTGACACCCCACGAAAAGAAGATGCCAGCGAGTTAAAGGGTAAGAAATGTTTTTCATCAAGTTTACTTAAAGTCTCTTAATATTAGATTAGGTCTACAAATAACATCCGGAAACAATTAAATAATTAACGTAAATGCCACAAATGTCCATAACTATTGTGTTAAAGCAATAATTGTACAACAGCAGTAGAAAAACATGTTTAAATATATCCACAAATTGGCAATTAAAAGTAGAAAGTGATTTTAACAATCGACATTCATACCAAGCTTTTATTGCATGATTTAAACTTATAAAATTCCACAGGTCTTTAATTCTAAGACTCTGATAAGATTTCAAATTGTTTTGTTTTTTCTGCTTTGTCTAAATCTTAAATGCCTAAAATTTAAGAGCATTCGTATCAGAATAAGATAAGCAGGTGTAAGAATTAAAACAAATAATAATACAACAGAAATGGCTCTCTGAGGCCTCAATCAGCCGACCGTTACGTTTCAATATGGCAGGGCTTATGTGGCACTACAACAATTTTTTTTTAAATGAAACAAAAATTCAATCAAACTTGTTACTCATCACAAGCCGCCACAAGCTCATAACGGTTATCAACAATAAAATAAAACCCATTTTGGATTTGACCAAATTATTTATATTTAACAAAGATGTGCGAATAAACAAATCACTTTTTTTTCGAATTGCTCTCTACAAGTAGATTCTTGTTATGAATTTTATAGGTCTTGAGCATGCACTGCGGCCCAGAACAAATGTATTCAAAACAAAATTTCATTATTAATTAAGTATAGGCCTACTCCCTTAAAACATGTTGGAGTCTTAAAATATGCTTATACCAGTGGCAGTGGCAGGGGCAGATCTAGATTTAAAAAATCTTATGTTAAAAATGTTATCCAGAAATTCTTCACTCCAAAACCACTGAAGGTTGGGGGGGGGGGGATCCCCCAAATAGTTTAGTGGGTGACCAGGAGGCATATTTGTCCAAACCAGAATTATTCAGGCATAAAGTGAGGGATCCAATACCACCTTCCCCCTCCGAAAAAAAAAAAAAAAAAAAAAAAAAAAACCTGGATCTGCTAATGAGTGGTTTAGTTCACCTTAGTGCTGCTAATTGAAGGTGGGTTTTTTGCCAGTCTTTATTCAGCAATGGTCTGAGGAATACGGCTTTGCAAGAGCTGCATGCGGTGGTCTGGCACCCCGGCGTTTGTCAACTCGTACGTGTAGGTTGAGCTATGTCGGACCTGGATGGCCTGCAAAATGCGATTAAGATCTGCCTTTTGATCACATGGAATTTTGGACAAGTCGGGCTTGCTGAAACCTCTGCACAGATCACTGCAGTGGTGGTTCTGAAAGAACTTCACGATACCGAAGACACCCAGGTCGGTTGCGCCGTAGTTTCCAACTTTCGCAGTTGTGCTCTGGATAGCAGGATCGGTGAACTCGTACTTGGATTCATGACGAACCCCTTGAATGTCACTGACGAGTAGAGAACCATGTGATTTGTGGTAAGTGTAGTGACTGAAAGCTCCTGGGCTATATGCTGCCACATCATGATTGACGTACGATGAATTACTATTAAATTTGACATAGTCCCCTTCCAGGTACTTTTCGATTGCAATCGAGGCACCCTTGGGAATCATCTCACAGGAGGGCGCTGAGGTACCCGCAAATTTTCCTTTGACGGATCCGTACAAAGGAAATATCCAAAAGAGATTGAAGGCACTCGAGGTATCAATTTTGGAAATGTCAGGTATGACGAACTCGATGGGCCTATTTGTTGGAACTTCACGGTTAAATGACTCCGCCATCTCCTGAGCTTTGGCAGACGCGCGGGTGTCTGCTTTCCACGCGAGCTCGTTGAGACGTTGGCACCATTCTTCTTTGTACAGCTTCACTACGCACTTCTTCCCGTCTCTCGGTCCGTTGTGGTATTTGCCACGATAGGCGTATCTCGCAACGCCTTGATCGAACCAGTCATTTTCAAAATCCACCCACATTGACGTGCTCCCGATTGGACTAGACGTGTTGCTTTGAATATTGCCCATCTTGTCAGGTTTGTGGAATCTTTAGGAGTTGGAGTTGACGTCTGCAAATATATACAAAATCCTTTATAATAAAATAGAGAAATAACTGTTGCAAACTGCTTACCAACCTAAAGGACTTGTACTATAAATAGAGAATTAACTGTTGCAAACTGCTTACCAACCTAAAGGACCTAGAGAATTAACTCTTGCAAACTGCTTACCAACCTAAAGGACCTGTAGTATAGAGAATTATCTGTTGCAAACTGCTTACCAACCTAAAGGACCTGTAGTATAAATGATAAATAGTAGTTATTGGCCTTACGTTTTGAACATAGCGGGTTGTTTCTCAAAGGCAAAATGGACGATATACAGACATGCACACACACTTAAACACGTAATAAAACAATGTTATATTCAACCACAGTATAACAAAAACAACAACAGCATCATCAGGAGAGGAAGCAGCAGTTACAGTGACATCAGCAACCGTATAGCTGAGGCAGCAGTTGATAACAGAACAAATGCAAAGGCAAAAGCAACAACAACAGCAAAGGAAGATCAGTACAACAGCAGCAAATCTAAGAGCAACACAGCAACAGAAAAGGAAGATCGGTACAACAGCGCAGCAGCAAATCTAAGAGCAACACAGCAACAGCAACAACAACAGCAAAGCAAGATCGGTACAACAGCGCAGCAGCAAATCTATAAGAGCAACACAGCAACAGCAATAACAACAGCAAAGGAAGATCGGTACAACAGCGCAGCAGCAAATCTAAGAGCAACACAGCAACAGCAACAACAACAGCAAAGGAAGATCGGTACAGCAGCGCATCAGCAGCAAATCTAAGAGCAACAACAGCAAAGGAAGATCGGTACAACAGCGCAGCAGCAAATCTAAGAGCAACACAGCAACAGCAACAACAACAGCAAAGGAAGATCAGTACAACAGCAGCAAATCTAAGAGCAACACAGCAACAGCAACAACAACAGCAAAGGAAGATCGGTACAACAGCGCAGCAGCAAATCTAAGAGCAACACAGCAACAACAACAACAACAGCAAAGGAAGATCGGTACAACAGCGCAGCAGCAAATCTAAGAGCAACACAGCAACAGCAACAACAACAGCAAAGGAAGATCGGTACAACAGCGCAGCAGCAAATCTAAGAGCAACACAGCAACAGCAATAACAACAGCAAAGGAAGATCGGTACAACAGCGCAGCAGCAAATCTAAGAGCAACACAGCAACAACAACAGCAAAGGAAGATCAGTACAACAGCAGCAAATCTAAGAGCAACACAGCAACAGCAACAACAGCAAAGGAAGATCGGTACAACAGCGCAGCAGCAAATCTAAGAGCAACACAGCAACAGCAACAACAACAGCAAAGGAAGATCAGTACAACAGCAGCAAATCTAAGAGCAACACAGCAACAGCAAAGGACGATCGGTACAACAGCGCAGCAGCAAATCTAAGAGCAACACAGCAACAGCAACAACAGCAAATCTAAGAGCAGCAAATCTAAGAGCAACACAGCAACAGCAAAGGAAGATCGGTACAACAGCGCAGCAGCAAATCTAAGAGCAACACAGCAACAGCAACAACAACAGCAAAGGAATATCAGTACAACAGCAGCAAATCTAAGAGCAACACAGCAACAGCAACAGCAAAGGAAGATCGGTACAACAGCGCAGCAGCAAATCTAAGAGCAACGCAGCAGCAGCAACAACAACAGCATTATAGCAGCAACTGTTACATGTATTTTATATTTTATACAAAGTTGTATTTTTGTAAATAATTGTTTTCTCTCACTCTCTGTAAGATGCAAAATTACCATATAATGCTGTACCTTCCCTTTAATAGCAATGATTAATTTTGAGGGCATCTGTTATTATACCATTTATCAACGACTACAGACCAGTAGCATTAACGGCCATAGTGATGAAGTGTTTCGAAACAATTGTTAGAGACATGCTGACTGCAGAAACACTCAATTTCGCAGATCCTTTTCAGTTTGCATACAGAGCAAAACGTGGGGTAGTGGATGCCATGATCACTTTTTTGCATAATATTTATGATCATCTTGATAAACCAGGAAATTATGTTCGTACCTTATATTTTGATTTTTCATCTGCTTTTAACACTATTAAACCGTATGCTCTCCTCAGCAAAGTGCAGAACATTAACCCGTATCTTGCACTCTGGATTAATGATTTTCTATTGCAAAGATCACAAAGGGTTAGGTCTGATAATGTAATGTCAGATGTTGTCCATATCAGCACAGGAGTACCTCAAGGCTGTGTTTTGTCACCTTCATTGTTTTCTTTGTACACTAGTGATTTTCGTCCTGAAAGCAGAGCATGTGTTATGACAAAATATGCTGATGACACCGCCTTATCCGGACTGATTACTAATAATTCTGAGGTGGAGTATAGGTGTGAAATTGATAAATTTGTGGAGTGGTGCAATATAAATCATCTGATTTTAAACGTACAGAAAACCAAAGAAATGATTTTTGATTTCCGGAAAATTAAAAATATGAAAGAACCAGTTGAAATTGATAACACCGATGTTGAGGTTGTTCAAGAGTTTAAATACTTGGGAACAGTTGTGGATGATAAATTAAATTGGAATGCTAATACAACTACGATCCAGAAAAAAGCCAGTCAACGGCTTTACTTTTTAAGGAAACTGAAATCTTTTAATGTGGATTGTCAGATTTTAAATCTGTTTTATCAGAGCACCATCCAGTCGACTGTGATTTTTTGTTGTATATCTTGGTTCAACTCACTTACATTGTGCAGTCGTAAAAAACTCCAACGCATTGATAAGCAAGCTATGAAGATAATTGGCGCTGATGTTGAGAATATTCAGCAAATTGCAGAGAATCACCTTGTCACCAAATTTAATGGCATTCTTTCCGATACAACCCATCCTCTTAATCCCTTCATTATTTGCAATCGATCTGGCAGAGTACGTCAACTTAGTCTGAAAACCAACAGGTTTAAATGTTCATTTTTACCATGGGCCATTCAGATTTTTAACTCAACCTTCACCAGATAGTTTTATCCCTTTCCCTTGCTGTACTTTAACCCAACCTTCCCCCTCCCCATATCCTACCCTGCCTTACCTGTTTCCTTTTCCCTCTTTTCCTTCCCTAGTCACCCCATTGCCCTGAATCCCTGTTGCTTCCTTAGTTTTTATGATTGTTTTGTAAGTAAATAATTAGTTTTTTCATTTTGATCTTTTTAAATGTATTGTATTTTTAAATCAGTGTACACTGGGAAATCAATTTTCATGTGATTTTTTTGCATGACAATAAATAAAATCTTGAATCTTGAATCTTGAATCTTGAATATGAAGATTGAATTGAATTGAAAATACCAATGATTGAATTGAAATGACATTTGCAAAAAAAACACCAAAATTACCATATAATGCTGTACCTTCCCTTTAATAGCAATGATTAATTTTGAGGGCATCTGTTATTATACCATTTACCAATATGAAGATTGAATTGAATTGAAAATACCAATTATTGAATTGAAATGACATTTGCGAAAAAAAAAAAAAAAAAAAAAAAACCCACATCCACACACCCCCACACACCCACAAAAAGCATTAAAATCGAGCAAATTTTGTACTTTGTAGTTGTAGTGACAGCTGTGTTGTTTGTGACGTCATTAGCATTTGGCATCCAGTAAGCAACAGATCAAAACAAGAATATTTCATAATGGCGAAGTCTTATGTGCAAATATAATACCAATAACCAGGAGGACGTGGTGACAATCCACTGTATATCAATTTTATTAACAGGCAAAGAAGACTGGAATTTCCCTGGCTGGAACTGCAATTTGTTGTAAATAATTTGTTGCAAATAATGGTGAGGGGAATTCCATTCAGTGACTGCGCATGCGTCTCATTGAATTTAGCCCCTTTGCTCATACGCTCTGTGAAAATGTGATTTATTATTATTATTTAGATTTTTGTTGGTGGTTAGTCACTTAAAATAACTCCCGCCAAAAAAGTAGTTCCGTGTTATAAATTGTATGACCTGTTGCAAAACAAAACTACTGCCCATCAAGAGGGTCAATTTGTATGCAGGCCAAATTTTATATGACACCGTTCCTAAGGGGGAGATATATGTTTTCCACATTAATTTTTATGAAAGAAATGAAAACTAACTGGCTTAAAACACTGCAACATTTGCTGATGTGCATGAAAATGTTCCTATTTTTGATGACAAAATAAAAAAATCTACCAGTTTCGTAAATTTGTCTGATAGGTCCTGAGATGTTCCTTAAGGGGTCATTGTTATCCCCCAGTAGCAGCGACGCTAAACATGGAGACGAGGAGATCGAGTTGGCGAATTCTCCATGGCTTTACCTGCCATTATTGATATTGTATCGTGGGTGAAGGTGTTTCGATCAAAGACATTCAAAACATGAACCAACTGGGTTTACTTAATTCAACGTTGTTAATTAGTCTAAGATATACTCACGTTATAATAGCACAGTTCAGAATCCCTTTTGTTTCTCGATATCCTAACAATTCTGCGTGTCCGATCGATGTCTCCGTCAAGTTGTGAATATTAACCATCCAAGCTAGGGCGTTGTGTTTTATACTCGTCTAATCATGGGGGAACCCCAGTTGCTTTGATGAATGATTGCAATATCTTCCCATTTTTGCAGGGGAATTCCCAAACGCGATAAGCAACAATAAAAGTAGTTCCAGGCTAATTACATAAAATTAATTATAAATTTGGCCGGGGGGGGGGGGGATCTCTGGGTTGTGGTGTGCATTTCAGACTCGACGTAGGGCATTATACATAGTTTACAGTGCATTAATGAACCGCACACACCAACGGCGCACCCAGGCTTTTGTCTTGGGGGGGGGGGGGGGGGCCGGGGGCTCAAAGAAAATTTTACTCTCACAAATCAACTAGGCCTAGTATGTATACCGGTATGTATGTATGTAATTTTGGGTTGTATGTATGTATAATATGTATGGATGGATCTTCCCATTAGGAACTCGGTAACCTCCCATGGAGGGGCATAAACGCCAAGCTGGCAAAAGCCAATCTCACTCACACACAAACATTAGTGTATCGTCTATAATTATAAACTGCACAAATCAATCAATTGTGATTCAGTAACTAGACGACAATATTTAATATAGGCATTGTGAAATCAGCGGTCAGCCTGGGATTCCGAACTCACAACCTTGTGATTGCAAGCCCTGCAGTCTATACCACGTGACCACGGTGCCATTAGTATAATAGGGGGCAGCAATTTTTAACCTCTATAGTCCTAGTAGAGGCATAGGATGTAAGGGTGTTCAAAAACTGGTTAGGTAGAGGCATAGGGTATAATAATAAGGGTGTTCAAAAACTGGCTCCTAATCCTTTCATTTATGATACCTATAGTTGTAGATTGAAAACAAAATCATTTATTTGTGACAAATGTACAACTTTACTTAATAAATCTAGTGAGGCAATAACATTAAAGTGAAAAGTCCAATCTACGACGCTTTAGTGCCATCCGATTTATGACGTCATCGATGTCCACATCTATTGCTCTATGTATAGCCATCAAAGCAAGGCCTGTCAGACGCTGGTTGCTCATGGTTGACCTCAAGTAGGATTTAAGGCGACGAAGGGTACTGAAGGTGCGTTCTGCAGTAGCTGAGGTAGCAGGGATGACTGCAAATATCGTGATAAGTGTGTGTATATTCGGGTACAGGTCCGCCAATCCTGGTACTGAAGTCAGAGTCTCTGTAGGTGTAGATGGTACATTACCGACAGCATTTTTCCACCGCGCACACCACATATCAAACTCGCCTCTCACTATGCCTTCAGATTCGATGTCTTGTGCGTACATTTGCACAATGTCCTGGAGTTGATTGAAGTTGGTATCATTGCAGTATGCAGGCAATATGTACTGTATAGTTTGGCGCATCTTTCAAAGTGGACTGAAAACCTTGTGCTGAGTTCACTTAGCAATTGATCAATGTAGATGCCAAACATTGATACCCTGAAGTATTCTTCAGCTGATTGAGATGGATGATTTTCTCTAGCTGTTTGACGAGATGCTGTCCGTGGTTTGCGTATGACGCCGTCTACTTCATCAGCCAACTTCGTTGCGTCACTAAACAACCGTCCAAACTCTTCTTCACTGTTTTCCCTCATTTGCTTGATGATCTGCTGCACATCACGCACAAGTCTAACGCATCCAACGAGGTCACATGTAGGTGACTGCAATTTCCGGGATAAGGGTAGGAGGACTCCGCTGAGCCGGTTTAGTATGGTTGTGGCCACGATAAATACTGAAGATCTGAGAGCAGTAAGCAATGTGGACGCTCTTTGCGACGATGATCTGTCACCATTATGTGACACATACTCAAGGGCCTCCTCTATAGGGACGTAGAGTTCATAGAAGACGTTAACAGCCTCGTGCCTCTCAACCCATCTTGTGGTGCATAGTTTTTCAGACGTTTGTGTGACGACTCTGGGGCCGTCTTGGTGATGTAGTCACTTAGGAGGCTTTGTCTCTTGGCCGAAGAACCAAAAAACGAACAAATCTCCTGAATGGTGCTGATCGTGTTTAGTATTGTAGGTAAGTTACTTCCATGAGAGACAACCAGATTTAATACATGACTTGCACAATGTGTGTACACTGCGAGTGGGTTCTTCTCTCTTATGCATGCTTGGACTCCATTAAATTGCCCGTTCATAGCCGAAGCCCCATCATAACCTTGACCACGCATATTCATGGGATCTAGAGTTTTCTCATGGAGTATGTCAAGTATGCTTTTCGCAAGTCCGTGTCCTGTGAGATCATTCACTGTTACAAAAATCAAAAACTTCTCACATACTTTGCCATCATGCACATCTCACTGACAGGCTCATTTGTTCTTTTGTGGAACAGTCTGTTGTCTCATCCACCAATACACTGAAGTATTTCGCATCCTTCACTTCATCAACTATCTTTTCAGAGATAATATCTCCAACGGTGTTGATGATCTCATTTTGTGTGTTCCAACTTGTGTACATGGCGTTTCCTCCTGCAGTTTCTATGTGCCTCTTCAGATAATTGTCTCCAGCGTTGATGCGGAAACGAAGGGCTGACCTGAAGTTTCCATCATTTTCCGTGGATGTGTTGGCGATGTTGGCGATACTGCCGCTGTCTCGGTGACCACGAAATGAAATTTCCTGCCTTCCCAAAAAGAGCACAGTTTCAATCATAGGTCTGATACGCTGTCTATTGGTTATTATTTGTTGTTGTCTTGTGTTGTCAAGTTGATTGTCAATGCTTGGTACCTTGTTGGTCACAACCTTGAGAAACATCTGACATGAGTTGACAGCATCAGCATGATACTTTGCACTGTTGTGCTTGTTGAAGACTTCAATTGCGTCTTTGTATTTGTTAAAGGGAGTGCTTACTAAGGTTTTTAATATTTGATTGCCGTGTGCTCCGGCAGATTCAGGGGCAAAGATGAGACATGGTTTGCAGAAAACACCCTTCTCTGCATCGCTGTATGCCAACCAGTTGTATCGTTTTAGCCAGCTATGTTGAAATCGTCTCCTAGAATTTGCACACTGTGGGAAGTTGAAGGAGGAATCAGGTACCCAGCAGTCTGTAATGAGGGCCAACTTTGTTTCATCGTCTAGCAATTTCCTCCCGTGCGCTTTACTGTAGTTTCCAATGTCGTACTTATTTGTGAAACCTGTACAGTTAGACCCTTCTATTATGACAGCTGTGGCAGACTCAATTTGTTTATTGCAGTCGTCTGAGCTTTCACTGCTTCCACGCTGTGGAACGGACTTAAGGATGCCGAAGTCATCAGGGAAAGGGTCATCAGGGGTGTCTTTAGAGCTACTCTCTTTGCTTACTGGGGCAAAGCTTAATTTGGCTTGCTTCAGTTTCTTGGGTGGGGGCCCACTGGTGCTCATTCTTAATTTCTGAGAAAGTACAAATCAAAATTACACATTTTAATTTAATTTTTTTTATTTTAATGCTAGCCCTTAATTTGAATCTTTAACATGGTGTTTATTTTTTTGTATTCAGTATAGGGGGCATATATATTTAGTTCTAAACTTATTTATAATGGATGTTCGTCAGATTGTCAATATAGGCTCAAAACAAGAAATATGGCCCAAGTATATATGTTAGACTTATTGCCACTCATCTGGGTTAGGCTGGTGCCCGCATGGTTTCCCCAGAATGTTGTGGTATGTTGGTGTAATCTGTGTACAGTGCTGCAAAAACAGCCCACTGGACTTCCAATTGATTATACTTACCGATGAAGCCAATCTCTGGAGTCTGGATTGCAATTTTTCAGTAATACTCCTCTTGATAAACATGAACTTGAGTGTATATCGTCGGCAAGATTTTTTGCTTTAAATAATTATATAGCGGACGTTGTTGAAGAGATCATTCCGGGGCGGTGCTACCTACTTTCCATCAATGGGCGGCAAATTCCATGAACAAGTGGGCGGCAAATCCAGATCCTACCGGTAATCTTTTTCTTCTTTTTTTTTGCTAAAACGGTGTCACATAATAATTATTTATATCAGATTACTAAACTAAAACTAAAACCCTAACCTGGGCATGTATGTGATGTGTAATTTGGAAAGGGTAGGATTGCAGGCCTTTTTAATGCCCTGCACACAGCCGAGTTAAAGAAAAATGGAGAAAAGGAAACAACACATGATAAAATAAGATTGGATCTGGTCGTTGCACCAGAGTGACATGTTCATGCATATTCATTATACAACATCTAAAAATAAATTGTGGGTAAACAAAAATGCATTACTTTATCCTTACACTTGTCCGGCATTCCCTTGAAAAGGGAAAAACACTTAAATTTGAAAAATGCGGGAACCACGTAAAATATATTTTAGCCCGGACAAATTGGCACGTTGGTTTCAAATGTTTATGTTATTGTTGCAAATTTAAACAATTATAGTGAGATTTCATGAGACATCATAATAAAATAATTTTGGCAGAAAGAAGCAAAAAATTCCAGTGGCATAAGATGAAAAGGGCTGGGAAAAAAACATTTGCAACTTTTCTCCTCCCCCCCTCTCTCTCTCCTTTTTTTCCTTCTTCTTTTTGTCCCTTTTTTTCGGGGACCCTCTTGGGGGGCTCAAGCCCCCCAAGACCCCCCCCCCTTGGGTGCGCCGTTGGCACACACTGTACAAACATTGTGGAGTGCCATGGTCGAGCGGTTTGGTGCATCGGATTTGTGTTCGGATTTGAACTCAGTTAGTTGGCCAGGCCTCCCTACTACAGCAGCCGTTTATCAGACTTTAAAACCAAAAACACATCGGCTGCAAGGAGCAAATTTACATATCCAAGATTTGTGGATATTGAAATCGTTCCCGTTCTACGGTGAGAGAGCACTCGGGGATCGACGAATACCGATACTGCTCAAAAGCGCTGGGGACGAGGTTAGAGGAGTAAGACTAATTGCGGTGACACCATGTGGAATCTCAATTGAGTAGTAATTAGTTCTGAAAAGAACTGGTGGTACAACTCGACGTTTCGATCAGTATGCTCTGATCGTCCTCAGGAGGAGGTTAGAGGAATTAAAGCGACTTTTCTCGGTGCCGGCAGCTATTCACAGAGAGTTCAAACCAGTCTGATTCAGATTCAGATTAGGCATTCATGTCATTGTTATCAGTAGGCTGTGACTTTGACCGAATTGCTGGCTTGTGAAAACTGCAATTCCACTCTGTGACGAGAGGAATCAACCAAGATGGACAACAAGCTGAAAGTAAGTGTCAACAGTGAAGTTATACTTGATATCACCTATGAATAACATAACATTATAACGGCTTGGTAATATAACTGCGAGAAATAAATTGTATTCTCCCTTCTGCGGTCATGCATTAGTTGCCGAACAGCGAGTTTATGGCCTAAACGAGTATAGGTAATAGACTTGTAAACTGTATGATTACTAGGGCCATGTAAATTTCGTTTCATTGCACCTTCTGGGAACAACAACAACAACAACAACAACAACAACAACAACAACAACAACAACAACAGTTTATTTACTCATGGTAACCGTGTCATCTAAATATGATTTTCAATACGGGTCAAGTGTGAGTTCTTTGACGTGCCGTGCTAGTACACAGGACTTACGGCTTAACGTCCCAGTGCTCTTTATCCAGGTATAATAAGGACTTTTGCCACTACGTATAAACTATTCATATCTATTTGATTATTTGTTTGTCATGATAAGGTGCGGAATGCGACAAAGGAGAAAGAGACCATCCCTTCAAAAAGCGAGATGCTGTCTGATAAACGTTTTGAAGACACGGGAACACTCCAACTGAAAAGGGAAGTAGGCCTCGTCAGAGGGGTAGCCCTCATTGTGGGTGCCATGATCGGATCTGGGATTTTCATCTCCCCAAAAGGGGTCCTTGCTGGAACAAACAGCGTCGGGATGAGCCTGGTAGTGTGGGTTGTCTGTGCCGTAGTATCGGCATTAGGTATGAAGCTTGCGATACAATAGTTCATTTCTAACTGCAATCGGTAATTTTCGTAATCATACTTTGCATTGATCACGTACCCATCTTTTGAAAAGTTTGTCAGTGGAAGTAAACAACAATTAGGGTAGAATGTCGTATCCGACCGCCACTTTTTCTCATTAAATATAACCAATAATGTAATCTTACCATTGATAGTAAGGTGGAGAACATATGGATGATGATGGACATATACTTCAAATTATTCCAGGATATTTATTTCATGAAAAATCAGGCATTTTTGGTATACGATGACTTCCTCAGTCATGTCAGTCTGATCTTGTCAACTCCCCCATAAGTGACCAACACGGTAATTGTACATGCGCATTGGTAACTATAATAGGATCCTTCTATTTTCTGAAAGGGAGGATATTTTTAGAAGGGAAATCAAGTGCGAAAACCATCATAAAAGTGGATTTTAAAGATAGTTTTCGCTTTTTGTACCCCCAAAAAATCGATGGAATCATTTATTAACTGCATGGTTAGTGGTTGCAAAATTAAAAAAAAAAACTTAAAATGTGGCGGTCGGATACGACATTCTTTCCAACAATTAAATGCCGGCGTGAAGTTCGTTCATGTTTTTCAAAATGATAAATGCTATAAGTCCAGCTTATTTGATTGCATCCAACCTGTATGGAAAACTATAACAGTACTCGGTATTTTCTGGTCATCCTAGTTTGCATATTGATCACGTGCCCCCACTTCTGTCAGCAGAAGTCAAAAATTTTAAAATGGCGTCGAGAAGTTCTTTTTTGTTTTATCAACATGATATATAAGTAAAACTAATTGCGGTGACACCATGTGAAATTCTCAATTGAGTAGTAATTAGTTCTGAAAAGAACTGGAGGTACAACTCGACGTTTCGATCAGTATGCTCTGATCGTCCTCAGGAGAAAGGTCGAGTTGTACCTCCAGTTCTTTTCAGAACTGATTACTACTCAATTGAGAATTTCACATGGTGTCACCGCAATTAGTCTTACTTATCCTCTTCACCATGCAAAGCTACAAGTTTTACCTAACGTGATAAATGCAAGATGTCGAGCTAATTTGATTGGATCCAAAAGTGGATATTTTCCATTGTAATCGATTATCTGTGACGTTACGTTAACAGCCCAAAATTATACAATCAATTTGTGTTTTCCGCATTGCAGTGTTGCAAATTGAACTTGAACTGAACAATCGAATGTTTCCGTTGGAGCTCGTCACATTTCGGAAAAAAAGTTGTAATTGCTATATAACTACTTCATTTGTGCGTTATAGAACTCCTTTATTCGTGCGTTGTATAGAACTACTTTACGTGTGGCGCAGAGATATTAATTAGGGCACCCAGACTAATGAAACCGGGGCGCGGACTTTGAACGGGTTGGCTTAGTCCATCGGGTCGTTACAAGTCTCTGCGCCATTGGTATATATGTTTATTGTCACATTCATTAAATCTTTACTTAGTACATACAGAATACGTTCTTATTTTCTTATTTCGTGTCACACTGAATTCCCGTTTGGTTAACTTTAGGTCATAATGATTGCATGAAATGGCATATCCTTTAAAATTACTGAAATATAACTGCCCTACACCGACGTGTGTATAGCACTGCGGTTAAAATGTCTATTACGGAATGAGGAAGACAAAAATGTACTGTAACAGTTACTAACTTCATATTTTCATTTAAAGGTGCACTATGTTACGCTGAGCTTGGAACAGTTATCCCTACATCCGGGGGGACCTACATGTATGTTCTTCATGCTTATGGTGATCTTGCCGGGTTTATGGTGGCGTGGTCCAATATCATCATTTTGGATCCTTCTGGGATTGCACTGATGTCATTGACCCTTTCAACCTATATGGTTGATTACGTCATCCCCGGAGACTGCGCACCACCTATGGCAGCTGTGCAGTTATTTGCTATCCTAACAATCAGTGAGTGCCTTTAAAAATATACAGGCGCACAGCGCCTCTTTGAGCACAATTGGGCGCAATTGGGAGATCGAACAGGACGAGATGAACACGGCACATTAAAACTATAATCCCCCTCCCCAAATGAAAAAGCTGCCTTTTTCTGTTTAATGGCTTAGAAGAAATGTCACCAGTGACGTAACAATGGGGGGCACAGGGGGCACGTGCCCCCTGCCGAGGTCTTCCCCCCGGGTTCCCCATTCAGAATTTTGAAAAATAGGTCCCCATTTGAGGCTGCATGATACAAAATGTTCAAGTATTGACCGTGCTCCCCTAGAAAAAGTGGTGCACCCCCTAGTGACCCCTGAATATTGGACCCTAGTTACGCCACTGAATGTCACACGTCATGTGGTGTATGAACAGTTATTTGCAAAGAGCCTTTTAAAAATAAATTGGAGCTAAGTTCATAGAACTGTTGAAGGGACAATATCGTCACAATCAGAGCAGACTTTCAACAGGGCATGGAATCGTTGTTCTATAAAGTAAACTCAGTGACTGAAAATTACTGACTCATTTATGAAGCAGCAACAGTAATATGACCTTATCATATGGGGTATTATTTTCAATACTGAATTAATCTAAAACTATAGCACTCCGATTCCGTGCCCTGTTGATCGTGACGATACTGTCCCTTTAAGATATTTTTATAAATTCAGTTGTTTTGACGGCGCGAATATCTAGCTATCACAAAAAAGTTATTGTGCCACTTAAATCCCCTGACCCAAATATAATGTTGAGTGCTATACGGCATCATAGTTCCTGCGCTTATTTCAAAAGCAGATATAATACACTGCTGTGTCAGATCGAGCTGAAAACAGATGAAAAACCACTCAGAATTATTCCATATCCTTATACAGTGTTAATAGTGTTTATCAACTGCATGAGTGTTCGATTGGCCAGCGCCATGCCGGTCATCTTCTCAAGTGCAAAGGTCATTGTCCTGATCATCATCATCGTCATGGGTCTCGTCAAATTATGCCAAGGTAAAGGTTAAAAGGTCAGAGGTCATTGTTCAAATTTTGACTGTTATGATCAACATCGCGAAGTTACCCGATCTGAAAATCGGGTTTGGAGCGGTTGGAGTTGGGTGAATTGAGGAGGGTGGGGGTGAAGGGTTTAGGTAGAGTGGAGGTGTATAATTGGCCAGTGTTTCGACTGAAGGAGGGGTTGATGTGTACAGTTTTTGTTTTTTGTTGTTGAAATGTGTTGATTGGTGGTTACCTGTGTTGGGCGGTGGTATTGCTCTGTTGTGGAGTGGGATGTCATTTGTATTATGTTGCTCTTTACAACATTTGTTTCTGGTCATTTATTACAATTCTCCAGTGTATTACTTTAGCACAAAATACCCCACCTATCTCTTCTTTCTTTAGTACAAAATACCCCACCTATCTCTTCTTTCTTTATTACAAAATACCCCACCTATCTCTTCTTTTGCATTAAGATTGTCATGCCTAAGAAAAAGAACCCCCAACTTCCTCGGTAGACTGTCCCCACGCTCTGCTCAAATGGGGACACACCGCTGCACTACCAAAAAGACAATTGTCATGCACGTCACCACCTCAAAATACCCCACCTATCTCTTCTTTCTTTTTTACAAAATACCCCACCTATCTCTTCTTTAGCATTAAGATTGTCATGCCTATAAAGTTAAAGAACCCCAACTTCGGTAGACTCTCCCCACGCTCTGCTGAAAATGAGGACTCAGTCACCGCTCCACTCTATGCCAACAACAAAATCAACAGCGACCACCACGTGCTCCCACCATAGAGCTAGAGAAAGGACCACGTCCTTTCTCTAGCTCCCACAGACCACGCACTGCTGCAACACAACATGCATACACGTGTGAGCCATAACGGCTGATGTATGTAAGATTTGAAAAACACCACGAAAGTGTGGCCGTTACGGTATTTAAGCACGCGGGTCAAGAATAACACAACACCTCAGCGAATACAGAGGGAGTGCGTGCGGACAACTGACGGGTCCCGAACGACGGCCGCTGCATGACAAAAAGCAGTAAATAAATGCGGAAAAGCGGCGATTCGCCCGTGACGCAAAAACGACGTCTTCGGCGGAGCCGGAAGGGCGACGACGACATCCTGTGGATTTTTCACGACACGCAGGTACCCCTCCCGAGCCGCGGGACCCAGCGGTTCCGGTGTCACGGTCTCAGCTATCCGGCGTGCTCAGCTATCCGGATGACCAAATATGGTAAAATTACGTCATGCTATGTCTGCGCACAGCGTACGAAAGTAGTCCATTTTAGTGCCGTGCTGAGTCGTGTACGTGTACGTGTACGTACGTACACACACTTGCTGGAACTGTCATGGCGGCCTCCACGAGCAGTACTACAGCGTGCTGAAATGCCCTGCTACGTCATCCGGATAGCTGAGCACGCCGGATAGCTGAGACCGTGACTACAGCGTGCTGAAATGCCCGGCTACGTCATCCGGATAGCTGAGCACGCCGGATAACTGAGACCGTGACACCGGAGCCTATAATTATGTAACAAACTTTTTAGACGGGCCTAAGGATTTCGCTCTTATTATATCAGATACAGTTATGTTGCATTGACACCACTAGCCACGACGGAAAGAGCATACTTATGTCCAACGTTTTGTCCTGTAATCGTAAATAATTAGCTTTCGCTTCCAAACATAGCTACAAAATTGATCTGGTACATTGGTCATGAAGACAATTGTTGTTGTGGTTAGGTTATTCGTGAAAAAATACCTTTTGTTGAAGACTAGGTTTAAAGATGTTAAGAATGACAGGATATAGGACACCAAATGATACCATTGTTGAAGTCCAATTGCTAGACAGATCGATGGAAATAAAACTACCCTTTTCACGCCAATATTTCAGGAGAAACACAGCATTTAAATCCTTCGGCGTCTTTCGAAGGAACCTCGACCGACATTGGAGGTTACGGTATGGCACTCTATAACGGCTTCTGGGCATACGCCGGTTGGTGAGTATAACGGCACACGCTTCGGCCATCCTGGTTAGACCCACTGTATATGCGTATACAATTACAGCGCTGATTTCCAATACATACCGTGGGCCAGACTACGGTATATCATCCTGCCAGCCTTGGTTTTTGTCACATAGATTTGTATTAAGAAAGTAAAGCAAGATGACTGCATAGACTTAATTCACATAAAGCCACAGTGCGCACGCGCAAGCCGATTTTCGTAATGCATGCTGGTCTAGCTATTGATCTAAATACGAAAAACAAGATGGCCGTCACACTTTTTACAATAATAAGAATAATTATTCCATACCGGTCTAGCAGTCCCTATGTTATTGCTTGTTATACACAGTTACCATCCATCAATTTGTATAATAACATCGCATACACAAATACTAGTTGTCATTATTATACAAACTATTATTGTTTGGTAACTAAGTCTCCGTTTTTTTTGTTTTTTTTTAAACATGTATACGCGGTTATTGGAACCAGAACAAATTTTCCATACACAAAGTATGGTGGCTGAGAGAGGCCGCACGTGTCGGGCAAACGTTCATACCCCTATGTGATGTGGGAAAGTCGTTTAAAACACAGCGCGGCATAATTCCAATCAATCCAGCATGTTTCATACTTCATAGTAAAACAACAACAAAAATTAAAAAAAAAAAAAAAAAAAATGCCGACGCGTGGGTATCAGGCGCGTGGGTATTTAGCATAATGATCAAATAAATGATGGACGACTTCAATAATAACTTTTCTCTTTTCCTCAACAGGGACATTCTCAACACTCTGACCGAGGAGATGAAAAATCCAAAACGGTTGGTTTTAAAATGACACAAATTTGACAATCATAAAACTTTTTAAACTTTTTAAAACTATAAAACTATTTAAAGCAAACTTATAAAAAAATACCCGATTGCTGTTGATGAAGCGCACGATGCCCATGCATCAGTGTAGATACAAGTATGTGATTTATGCACGTTTCTACTGTTTGAACAACGTGAATCATTCCTTAAATAGTGAGCGTATTTTATAACACTATTGTCATTTTCTATTTACAGAAATATTCCGCTAGCAATTTGTATCGCCATGCCAACAGTAACAATGATATATCTCCTTACCAACATCGCATACTTCACAGTCCTCTCTCCTGGTGAGCTCTTAGCTTCTAGTGCTGTTGCAGTGGTAAGTTTAAAAATGTTATATTCCCAATCGGTTTTCCGTCATTTATATCGCTCTTACCATTTAAATGTTATCCGTATAGAGGACATAGAGTCCGCAGCAATGTTCGCAGTGTGATCATTCGAGTATTGTTGTGTCTGGCAGACTTTCCAAGAACAACTTCAAGCAGGTCGAGTCCTAGCCTGAAGATCTGACGTCACGCTTTGAGCTAGAGGTGCATGAATTACGCCAGATCCTGGTCGTACAGCCGCCATGTGTTTCCCAATGCTCAACTTTGACCTTGGTTGGTAGCTAGCGTGCAAGCCTCGAAGCGTGACGTCAGATCTTCAGCACAACGCGTTAGCGTATCCAATGAAATCCTTTGAGTGGTACGCCAGGAGCCTGTCTATATCCTTGATAGGATACAGACCAGTCTAGTTGAGTCCACATTAATCACAAAACTTTTATTTTTAAAATTCAAGTGCACTTGTGTTTTTCACTAACTAAATGCACGAACTATAGCAAGGGAATTGTTTTAAATAGCAGTCTACATGTATCTGACAGCGATTCTGACTGGTTTGTGGTCTGAATTTGGTTATAATTAGACACTTACATTATGTCAGGTAGGCTCATGGTTTGGGCAATCGATGTGTGTTGTTTTGCAATGCAGCAATTTTGTTTAAATATTTAAATATTCATCATTTAAGGATCCCACTTCTGCACCCACTTGGGGCATCGCGGTAGTGCTTAGGGAAACCAGCGATCTTTCCCGACCTTAAAGTTCTCCTTTGTGTAGTAGCCTATGCAAGTTTAATCTTGATAAGTACCCGTCACTTTAAAAGACTTTAATATGCTTGTCTGCTATCCAAAATGTAGATTTAGTCAATTATGACTTTGCTTCACTGAATTTCAGACATTTGGGGATAGAACATTGGGATCTATGGCCTGGTTGATACCGCTTGGTGTATGTATATCTACTTCAGGTAGTGCTGTCGGTAGTTTGCTTTCCAATCCAAGGTTAGTCCTGATTTAGCCTAATTATTTGAAGCCATCCATGTAAATATGTGCAGTGTCGTGGCCGAGCTGTCTAGCACACCGGACCAAGTTCAGGTGGCTAAGTCGTCGGAATGTGGGTTTGAATCCTGGCCATGCCGGTTGTAGCACTTGTATCTTTAAGCAAGACAATTAACCATGAATTAATAATAATAATAATAATAATAATAATAATAATAATAATAATAATAATAATAATAATAATAATAATAATAATAATAATAATAATAATAATAATAATAATAATAATAATAATAATAATAATAATAATAATAATAATAATAATAATAATAATAATAGGTAAAACTTGTAGCTTTGCATGGTGAGAATGATAAGTAAGACTAATTGCGGTGACACCATGTAAGAATCTCAATTGAGTAGTAATTAGTTCTGAAAAGAACTGGGGGTACAACTCGACGTTTCGATCAGTATGCTCTGATCGTCCTCAGGAGAATGCCGGACTCTTGAAACTGCTGCTGCTTAAGTAGGCTGCTGGAGGATCATCCCCTGCTGGAGGATTAGTTCGTTGAGGCGCGCAGGCGGAAACTGTGAGACTATGGGACTAGGATCCTAGGTGTAAGGGAGAGGAGGTGTGCTCACTGAACTGAATCAGTTGTTAACAAGCACAGGGAAGGAGGGTGGTTGACTTAGGATATAGGGGATCCCTCAGTCTGGGGTTGGTTATGGACTTTGGATATAGAAGATCCTTCAGTCTGTAGTATGGGTCGCCAAATGTCGCTGATGAAGAAACCGATGTCCTGTGGCACAGTGTCGTGTTTGACGATCTCGATGGCCTCTCTGATGCGTCTGGGGTGCCATGCGTCGATGGGTGTGATGAGTTGGGCTGCCTGCCAGTCGATTTGGTGGTCCTTGATGTGCGAGTGCTTGACGATGGCGGACTTCTCGAAATCTCCTCTGCGGCCGTGTGCTCGGTGTTCCTTCAATCTGATGGGGAGGTTGCGTTTTGTTTCCCCGATGTACACCTTACCGCACTCACAGGGATCCGGTAGACTCCCGCTCTGTTGTTTGGGTCCGGTTTGTCCTTGTGGGTATGTAGAAGTCCTTGGAGTTTGCTGGGGCTGAGTGGAACACATCGATGCCTGCTTGTCGGAGGATGCGTTGTAGTTTGTGAGACGTCGAACCTAGATAGGGGAGACAAGCAGAGGGTTAGATCACTTACCTTGCTTTTGGAGTTTGGAACCGGCTTCGCTGTGCTGATCTTGTTAGGATTGTAACCGTTGCGTTTGAGGGTAGTTCGGATGTGCTGTAGTTCCTTGGGAAGGCTGTCCTTGTCACAAATGTTGTAGGCGCGTTGTACGAGCGTGCGGTTGACCGATGACTTGATGCTTGGATGATGGAAGGAGCGCTGGTTCAGGTACCGATCTGTGTGCGTGGGCTTTCTGTAGACGTTGTGGTGTAGGGAGCCGTCTGCGTTTCTGGAAATCCCAACATCAAGGAACGCGATCTTGTCATCTTCTTCCGTTTCCATGGTGAACTTGATGCTCGGGTGTTGCTGGTTTAGATGTTGTAGAAAATCCTGGAGTGTGTCTCTGCCGTGTGGCCAAACCACAAAGGTGTCATCCACGTATCGGAGCCACAGCTTGGGTTGGAGGTCGGCGGTGTTGAGGGAAGAGTTTTCAAACTCTTCCATGAAAATGTCAGCAAGGACCGGGGATAAAGGAGATCCCATGGAGGTCCCAACTGTCTGCTCGTAGAACTTGCCCTGAAACTGAAAACAACTTGAAGAGACACATGTTAGTAGCAAATCATGAATTTGGTCCGGGTGAGTGATGTGCGATCATCAAGAGAAAGATCTTGTACGAGTCTGTCCTTCACCAGGAGGCATGTCTCTGTAGTTGGGACATTAGTGAATAGGAGACAACATCAAAACTAACCAAGATGTCGCTGGGTTGAAGTGTGAGGCCCTGGGTGATCTCAACGAACTGACTGGAGTTGGACACATGGTGTTGAGTGAGACCCACCAAGGGTCGGAGGATCTTAGCTAAATGACGGGCTGTGTTGTACGTAGGTGAACCTCTGGAGGCGACAATAGGGCGGAGAGGAACATCCGGTTTGTGAATCTTCGGCTGGCCAAAGAACCTAGGGCAGGATGAGCTGGATGGTCTGAGATGTCGGTAGAGTTGGATGGAGAGGCCACCGGCACGGTGGAGGGCAAGGAGTTTGCTAGCAACTCTTTCTCTATGGATGGGATGGGGTTCTTCTTGAGGGGCGGTATGAATCGGATAATAAAATGTGACTTACCTTGTCGGTGTATTGTGCTCGGTCCATGATGACTGTAGCGTTGCCTTTGTCTGCGGTGAGGATGTGGATGGAGCTGTCTCGTCGGATGTCCCGTAAAGCAGAAAGTTCTCCTTGGAGGTTGGGCTTGGCTGGCTTGGCTTTACGCAGAACATCGCTCATCTGTAGTCTGACGTCATCGGCTGCTGTTTTGTTGAGTCGTCGTAGGGCTGGTTCAACTGACTGGATGATTTCTTCCGTTGGAATGGATTTGGGTGTGAGGGCGAAATTCATTCCCAGTGACAGTACTGATGTTTCGATAGGAGTGAGGGTGCGTTGGCTGAGGTTGACGACGGTGTGTTTCTGGAACGCGTCCTGTGAGCGGAGGTGTGAGGGTTGCCTTAGGGATATAGCATATCCCGTAGGTTTACTTGAAGCGCGGTTGGAGCGAGATGTAGAAGATCTCCAAGACTCCGAGTCAGGCATTCTCCTGAGGACGATCAGAGCATACTGATCGAAACGTCGAGTTGTACCCCCAGTTCTTTTCAGAACTAATTACTACTCAATTGAGATTCTTACATGGTGTCACCGCAATTAGTCTTACTTAATAATAATAATAATAATAATAATAATAATAATAATAATAATAATAATAATAATAATAATAATAATAATAATAATAATAATAATAATAATAATAATAATAATAATAAAGATTTTTAGCGCGCACGTATCCACCCTGCTGGGCGCTCAAGGCTCGGAAACAAAGAAAAAAACATGAATATATATACAATGATAGCATAGGGGGGAAAAAATTATGTACTGAGATACATGTACATGCAATTACAAATATACATCATCTTTGAAGAATTGTGACATAAGATGAGTTTTAAGCATCGAAGAAGAGCAGCAGCGGAGAAGAGCAGTTTCCGTTCCATGAAATGGTTTATAGGCTGACTGAAATGTGTCCGACAGGTTATTAGCACGAACATGGTCAGAGATCCGTGATGAAACAACTGCTCGATTGTTTTTCCAAGGTACTTTAAATTCGCTACCGGTCGGTAATTCTTGAAATCTTCCTTGTCCAAATTGGGTTTCTTCAGGAGTGGTTTAACATGAGCAACCTTCTGGCTATCAGGGAAACAACCGGAAGAAAGAGATATGTTTACAATAATTGTGATATACTTAGCAAACACATCAATATTTTGTTTTATTAGCGAAGTTGGTATTGGATCAAGTTTACATGATTTTGATGGCGATTTCATGATGAGTTTCTTGATCTCCGTAACACGAGTAGGCTCAAACATAGACAGTCTACAATGTGGATCCTTGCGTGACGGTGTTTGTGATAGAATGGCAGGTACTGGGGGTAAAGAACGATGGATATTCTCAATTTTTGTGACAAACAAGTTTGAAAATGCATTTGCGAGGTCCTGATTGGAGTGTGTAGATAGAAGCACTGGAGTTTTGGGTTTTTGAAGCAGCTTTTCAACAATGTTAAAGAGTTTTTTTTTCTGATCGCCAGAGCTCTCTTCCAAAAGAGATGAGTAGTGAGTTATTTTTGCCTGGTTAATCATGTTCTTCACAATTCTAAAGATGAGTCATTGAGACAATGGTCCAGATAGCAAGAGTAAGATGAACTGGATGTAGACCTCCATTGTCTGACCACAAAGCAATCAATCCAAACAAAAGGCTTGTGGTCAAGCTACAGGTTATAATCTAAGTCAGGGTTGACTGCACAAAAAAATTAAGATGTATCCACTACACAGTAAAATCTTACAGCAGAGACAGACAAAATACAACAGTTTTTCACTTATTATAAGAAGACAAATGTACTAATACTCACATAAAACGTCCAGTAGATTCCAGGTGTAATAAGAAATCCACTAGTATAAAAATGAAGACAAACTTGTAGCTACAAAACACTTATTTAACACAAAAACTGGAGAGCTGTTATGAGTACCTGTGAGGGCAGAGTTGGTTGATTAGCCCTAATGCGCTGTAATAGCAGCAATTGAGCTGTATACTCCCCAGGGAGCTGAGATGGTTTCAGGAATGATTTATGAGCCTTATGAGCAGGGAAAATAATACACTGCGCTTTGTATCCCTAGGAAAAGGCGCATTATAAATGCAAGTTATTATTATTATTATTATTAGGCGCTCACATACAGGAATTGCTTCTCTATGAATATAAATGGCAACATGGAAAGCTCCTTGAGCATCACATCATGTACAAAAGCACAACAATGCTGTATCTTCTTTTTAGGGAGGAGGGCCAAAGTCATGGTACAGCCAAGCCTTTGAGAAGCCCGGCCAGGCCTCGGCTACCTGGCCTCCTAATTGTGTTTTGTGAGTCCTAGTCCTGTAACAATACAGTATCTGCCAATCAACGTAACCTTGGCTTCTGGAGGGCCTAGCCAGGCAAGCAGAGCTCATTAGGCCAGTAGGCGTGGGAAAAGCCTGGTCCCGGCTGGGCTTCTCAAAGGCTTGGCTGTACCATGGCTTTGGCCCTTGTCCCTTAAAGGAACGCGCCATTTTATCTCCCGCACCCACGTAGACTTTAGTTGTAATCCGTACATGGTGCATACCATCCGGGTTGCCGCGTGCGCCTTGACTAAAGGCAACACCTATGACAGATATGATGAAGTCATGTGGATAATGGAGGACTTTTCAGCCATGCTTCTTTGAATTGCAAACAAGCTAATTCTTTGAAGAAAATCCGTTCCCCAGGTTAATCTTTGCCGCTGGACGAGAAGGTCACATGATGAGGGTCATGTCAATGGTCAACGTGAAGAGATTGACACCACTTCCAGCTATTTTTCTGCAGGTGAAATATGCATCAAGTTATTGAGAATTTGAATAAACCCAAGCATTTGTCAAGCCTGTACCCTGTAAAATATGCATATGCTAACTTTAATAAGAAAAGCACCGTTGATATAATTATTGTTAGTCCACCTAGAGTTTCGCAACTAGAACGTACCCTGTGCAACAATACAATGTAATTCGATGATGAATCCGCTCCGTGCAAATCCTCGCCCTCTAGCGGTGAAATGTACCAGTCTCAAGTTCATGCAGGGCTATTCCCGGCGATATTTTTGATATTGTGTGTACAAAACTCTATTGACGCTATAGTGATTACTTTATATCCAGTGAAAAACTATTCCCTGATAACTGTTAACAGCCTACGCTAACCAGTAATATGATGATGCCTTGGCAACTGCTTGCGTGGAGGGCGCCCTCATCAGGTTATGTACGGAGCGGATAGAGTCGGCCAAAATTAGGCGCCATGTTAACTTTTGTACACAAATTTGTTGCAGGGGTTAACCGGCGTTGTACTCGTTCTAATCGGAGACTTCAATTCCATCATCAAATTTGCTGGATTCGTCAGCTGGATTTTTCAAGGTGCTGCGTTTGTTGCTGTGTTGGTGTTACGTCGCAAATATCCAGACAGACCAAGACCTTTCAAGGCAAGTTTTTGTGCTCCAAGTTGAAAGTGAATTTGGCTGATAATCTATTTTTGTTTTAAATATTTTAAACACGATATTTAAACATTTTTGTTTTTGAAAGTAAACTTGATAAATACTATTTACACACTTTAAAGAAATCTCCTAGTTCTACTAGCGTTTTTTCGCGTTTTTGTTGTTGTTGTTGTTGTTTTTGTTTGTTTGTTTGTTTGTTTTTTTTGGTTTTGTTTTGTATTTTTGCTGTCAATCAGAATCAAGCGCGTTTTAAATATCGCTTTTATACAGTTTCCCACATAATTTATTTTGGGTTCGTTTAATAACGATGTTATCTTTCAAAAACCGTTCACTTTTTAAGTCTATTTTTTTGGTCTCTTCAGCCATCCACCGGCGATACATCTTTAAGATTAAATATTATGTTTCTTGCGTAAAGAACAGTAACTTTTTAGGGCAGCGATATCATTTGACGTATCTTTGATTTTTACATTCCAGGTTAATATTCTGGTGCCCATCCTCGCGACGATTAGTTCAGTATTCATGGTTTTAGTTCCTCTAATCTCTCAGCCGACTCTGGAGTATTTGTACGCACTTGTTCTGCTCGCGTTGGGCCTCTTTGTTTATGTCGTGTTCGTCTGGGGAAAACGACAACTCCCATTTATGGGTAAGACTAAATAACAATTCTAGTCAGGTAATGACGTGAGCCATACAGTCCAACAACATTTCATTACCAAGTTCCAAAGTTGATTAAAAAGCAACCTTTTTAATCAAAATACTGGTGCAACTTAATTATGTGAAATTTTAATGTAGGGCCTACCCTTTGAGCAGTGATTCGCAACCCATGAATCCGCCCCTGGAGAGGGGAGGGCCACATGCCCATCTTTGGGCAATATAAAACAAACTACCAGCCAAAATACATACATTTTGTATGAAGGTTTGGCTGGTAACCAGTTTGGCTGGTAAGAAATCCGCTAAGTAATTTTTTCTGGTATTAAGTAATTTTATCTGCTAAGTAGCTGTATAAAAATCTAGCCCCTGAGCTTTTGCCCGTCATGGGACGAATGCCTCTATGTACTAAAAAGTCGTACGGTACATGACTGACGCTTCGTAGCTACTAATTTAAACTCATTCATTCATCTCATTAATTCATCCAAAGATTTCTTCTTTCTTTCCACAGATCACTTCAACCTGTTTTGTCAGAAGCTTTTTCTCGTCTGTCCATCGTCGTATACCAACGAGAAATAGCAACAACAGCCACCGAATTCGTGATTTGTCTGACAAATTATTGTCTCGACTTGTACCATTATAATCTGTGTTCGTTATTGTAGGGAATGTGAGTGCGACCTCATTGTTTATTCATTCTTATAGAGTTACAGAGTTTGTGTGTTGACCTTTGTGCTTCCCGCGCAAGGACGGTTTGCATGTAGTCTACTGTATTTAAATAAGTAGTTCTAAGTTTTCTTTTAAAACTCACTGGATTCATAAATGGTATCTGTGTTTCATAATTATTATAACCAAAAAATATGTAATAATTTGACAATGTAATGGCTAATCTTTATAATTATTGTCTGGATAGATGGTTTATGGTGAACTATTCATTGGCGTAGTAATATGTAGATGGCGGCTTTGGTGACACGCGCAGTTGTTGACTTGTTTTCGGTCTTTTTTCCGAGAAGTTCATTGACACGAACGCAATCCAGTATTTTCCTCTCGATTTCTATTTTGTTTAACCCGTGAACATGGCCTCGCCATGATTTTAATGTTCCCTACATAGGAGAACATCATCCAAGGAATCCCCAGTGAGTATTTCTTGGTTGTTATATTCACGGTTTGTTTGAGGAATTGTAGTTTTCTTTTGCGCTTGTCGTTGTCACCAGTGCCCCCAGGTTCCCCCCACGAAAAATCCCGATATTGCCCCCAAAAAAGAAAAGAACAAGAAAATGAAGAAAAAAAACATACCCCTGGGCCGCTGTGTGTAACAATCTTCGGAAAATTTGGGAAGATTTATTCTATCATCAACTTGACACAAATTACGTTTTACATTCAAATTGTATAATTTTGTATTTGTTTATAAATAAACAAACCTGTATCTTATTCGTTAAAGCAACAGCAACGTGTTGCGCGAGTTACTTTATATAATTCCTAGTAAGTTTGTTGTTAATTATTATTCTATAATTAATGCAATATTTGTTCTATATTGTTAATCATTATGTTTTTATATTTTTCTGTGTAATGAATTCTTATATGCATCTAAAAATAAAGATATTTAACATATTTGAAGATTTTGTTTTGCTATTAGAAAAAACTAACCGTTTCACTTACGTGAATCGCATTAAGAACACACTTTCGTACAGATTGTCCTCTATTACAGTGTATATGTGACAACCCCATAGGAGTGGGGTTTGCTTTGTAAAGAAAAAGTTAAGCAAGTTAATCACCCTTCAATTCGCACCTTCAACCAAGGTTTGTTTGAAGGCGAATTAGTTTGAATCTCGCTCGGTAGCCAACACAGCGTGAGGTCACTGCCTGTAATCCAACGCAATACATGTGTGTGTGAGTTGGTTTTGTGTATAAGAGTGTGCAGTGTATATGTAAGGGGGTAGGTATAGAGTCATGTGCATGCTCAGATGAAAATACTATAGGAAAGAAAGAACAGTGAATCCATCCCGGATCCTGTTATACTGTTAATATAATCTAATCCTCCTAAATAATAATAAATCAATCCTTGAAAATAAATGTAACATATACATTCATTTAATCATGGAGGAATGTTCTCTTCCTTCCTCCGTGATTTTACATAGTGTATATTGTTCCAGATAAGTACATGTAGTGTTGTAGCGGGGTAAGCTGCACAGATTTGTTTTGGCCGCATATTCAAAGGAAACGGTGAATTTGCGGAAAAGGGGGTTCATAGAAAAAGAAAGATTTCCCTAAAGTTTGAAGACTAAAAGCGATTTCAGTTAATTTGTTTCCTGATTTCATTTTCCACTTTGATTATTTATATTTTAAAGAAAGTTACAGTTGCTTTAGAACCCATCTATTAAAGCGCTGGCTCTTACTTGGCTGTGAACACTCATTTTTATGGGGACGGTATACTATAGACGCATATTTTGGAAATGCAACACAAACATGTAGGCGTGAAAGAACAGATCCTTTCTTGTATTTGTCGTCATATGAAACGTATTGAAATAAGTCACAATGAGGGTTGCGCTCTGATTTGCAAAATGCATAGCTAGCTTTCAAACTGCAACTGGACGGATGAATAACTTTGAATATGTCTGTTTTTTTAATAGAATATGCAGACCGCATATTCTCCTGAAGACGATCAGAGCATACTGATTGAAACGCGAGTTGTAACCAACCAGCGCATAAGTGTTGTATGTAGTTTTCGCCTGTTGTTCATCTTGGTTGATTCCTCGATAGTCACAGTTCAGTTGAAATTGCAGTTTTCACAAGCCAACGACGGTCAAAATCATTGCTGATAACAATGACTTACAGGCCTAATCTGAATCTGAATCAGACTGGTTTGAACTCTCTCTGAATAGAGAGAAATTTCGCTTTAATTCCTTTAAAAAATCCAACCTCGTCCCCACTGATTTCGAGCTGCATTAGTAAAGTTCGTCGATCCCTGAGTGCTCTCAGGGACGGTTTCAATATCCGCAAATCTTGGATGTGTAAATTTGATCAAAAGCCGATGTTGGTTTTAAAGTCTGATACACAGCTGCTGTAGTAAGAACACTGATCTCTATAGAGATCAGTGAGTAGGAAGACTGGGACTAAACTAACTCAGTTCAAATCCTATGCACTGTAGGTAGATATTTATTTCGTCATAATTTGGCATTATTTTCTTCTCAATAAAATGAACCATAAAACATTTGAAGTGTTCAAAAATATATAATTTAGGCATGATATTATGACCACAAAGAATGTTAAGGTTTAGTTTTCTATTGGTAATATTTAAAATGGTTTTTGCATATTATTTTATTGTCAGCATTGCGGAAATCACTTTGCCACCAGGGTCTATAGTGAGAACGAGGTATACCTTGGGAAAGAGTTTGTTCATGATCTTACTAAAGATAACAATAATGAAATGTTTGTTAACCGGCGATGTGTGACCATAGCTGAAGTTCAGCTAGGGGCCAATGTTTGTAAGCCTGTATACAATGTTGTTATAATATGACATAAAACACAATAAAGGGGGCAACTTTGCATCCGTCACGTTAGCAGTTTTTCCAATGGTTGTTATTTATTTTTAAGTACCTGAAACCGACCACTAAAAAGTGTTTCAACATGTGAATGGACATGCAGGCTTATAAGTTATACTAGAACTAATTTGAGTTGATTTATTTTATTTTTTAATTTATTTTTTCACCCTCAAATTTCCATAAAAATTGGACGAAAAAGTTACCTCACTTTTCCGTCCATTTGTTGATGGAAATTTTAGGGTAATTAAAAAAATAATAGTAATAATCAACTCAAATTATCTTTAGGATAAGCATGCATGTCTATTCAAATGTTGAAAGGCTTTTTGGGTGGTTTCAGATATTTAAAAAAAATTACAACCATTAGAAAAACTGCTAACGTGACGGTAGGAAAGTGGCCCCCTTTATTGTGTTTTATCTTATAATAATACGGTTATTAAATGCAGTATAAACCATTGAAACGACTGAATGTATCCATACAATTATTATGAACCCAGAGATATGTACAGAAACCAACCTATGGTATATACCTGTAGCTTACTTCGTTGTGTCGTTAAAGAGAATTTCTACATGATGTCACAGCAAACAGTCTTTGAGGAAAAGAATTGTGAAAATGCGTTCAAATTATGTGGAAATGAATCACCGTCCGATGATCCATTTCAGATTTGAATATTTATTCATGTTTTCTCGAAAAGGACAACCTGTCAGACCAAATAATTTCTCAGCCATCTACCAAGTCGGCTTTTAGATAAATAATATCTCAATTTCCCTAGCGAAGGCATTTTCTTTGGGGGGGGGAGGGGGGGGGTGTAGAAGTCAACTTTGCCGACTGACATTAGTGACGTAGCCAGAACAGTTTTGGGGATAAATTTACTGACACAAAACTAATATGAACAGACAAATTGTTTTTCCCCAAAAATGGACAATCACTAAAGTCGTACCTTTGATACTTCATTTACCCTGTCTGTGGTCTAGCGCACCGAACTCAAGTTCTGGTGTTGCCAGCAGCAGGGTGTGGGTTCGAGCCCCGGTCGTGACACTTGTGTCCTTGAGCAAGGTACTTAACCATAATTGCTTCGTCCTTCGGATGGGACGTAAAGCCGTAGGTCACGTGTGTTGTATAATGCACGTAAAGTGGATTGTCGTGCGGTCTAGCGCACTGAACTCAAGTTCTGGTGTTGCCAGCAGCAGAGTGTGGGTTCGAGCCCCGGCCGTGACACCTGTGTCCTTGAGCAAGACACTTAACCATAATTGCTTCTCTCCACCCAGGGATTAAATGGGAAACTGTGAAGTCAGAGATGGTTTGCTCTATATGCGCTAGAAATGGCAGCAATTGAGCTGTATACTCCCCAGGGAGCTGAGATGGTTTCAGGAATGATTTATGAGCCTTATGAGCCTTATGAGCAGGGATAATAATATAATGCGCCTTGAGCGCCACTTAGTTGGTGGATACGTGCGCTATATAAATCTATACATATTTGGTCAAAAATAGTGTTTTCCCCATAAGTTCCTTAATTTTCATCCGTTTGCCATAAAATTTGACACAACAACAGCAGCCCTTTCCAGAGTCCGGCATTCTCCTGAGGACGATCAGAACATACTGATCGAAACGTCGAGTTGTACGTCCAATTCTTTTCAGAACTAATTACTACTCAATTGAGCATTTCACATGGTGTCACCGCAATTAGTCTTACTTAACAAAATTGTCAATTAGATCACCGTTAGAGGGCGCTAAAGGACAATAAAGGCATATTATAATAACATCCATGGTATTGTTCGTCATAAATTTATATTTTGAGCAAATGCATTTCCATATTCGAATTAATCCAAACAATCTTAATGCATTTTCACTATTTTTGTCCTTAACGGCACCATGATATAAGCTGACGCTATCACAAGTCAGTTTCTATATCTCTGGGTTATGGGGTGTATTTCAGACTAGACGTAGGGCGTTATACATAGTTTACAGTGCAACCCTAACTCCCAAGACAACAAAAGCAGTTGGAGGATTTTGAAGGATTTTTACTGTTCAGTAACAATGCTTAGGGAGTTAGGGTTAAACCGCACACACTGTACAAACACACACCCCCTGGCTGATTCGTCACACATCACCGGCCATGTTAACATAACAAGTTGCATTATGTGTTACTCGTCCCCAAGGTGTACCTCGTTCTCACTATAGACCCTGGTGGGAGAATAATTTCTGCAATGCTGATTGGTAAAAATAAAATAATATATCGTTGGAAACAAAATCTTTAGATTATTTGTTCATAATATCATTTCTAAAGTATATATTTTTGAACACGTCAATTGTTTTTATGATTAATTTTTTGTGGGGGAAAAGCAATACCAAATTAGTATGGCGAATTAAATATCTATCCGCGGTGCATAGGATTTGAACTGAGTTAGTTGGCCTCCCAACTACTGCAGCCATTTATCAGACTTTAAAACCAAAACACATCGGCTGCAAGGAGAAATTTACATATCCAAGATTTGTGGATATTGAAATCGTTCCCGTTCTACGGTGAGAGAGCACTCGGTGATCGACGAATACCGATACTGCTCAAAAGCGCTGGGGACGAGGTTGGAGGAATTAAAGCGACTTTTCTCGGTGCCGGCAGCTATTCATAGAGAGTTCAAACCAGTCTGATTCAGATTCTTATTCAGATTAGGCATTCATGTCATTGTTATCGGTAGGCTGTGGCTTCGACCGAATTGCTGGCTTGTGAAAACTGCAATTCCACTCTGTGACGAGAGGAATCAACCACGATGGACAACAAGCTGAAAGTAAGTGACAACAAGTGAAGGTATACTTGATATCACCTATGAATAACATAACGTTATAACGGCTTGGCAGTATAACTGCGAGAAATAAATTGTATTCTCCCTTCTGCGGCCATGCATTAGTTGCCGAACAGCGAGTTTATGGCCTAAACGAGTATAGGTAATAGACTTGTAAACTGTATGATTACTAGGGCCATGTAAATTTCGTTTAATTGCACCTCCTGGGAGGAACAACAACAACAACAACAACAACAACAACAACAACAACAACAACAACAACAACAACAACAACAACAACAACAACAACAACAACAACAACAACAACAACAACAACAACAACAACAACAACAACAACAACAACAACAACAACAACAACAGCTTATTTACTCATGGTAACCGTGTCATCTAAATAATTATGATTTTCAATAAGGGTCAAGTGTGAGTTCTTTGACGTGCCGTGCTAATACACAGGACTTACGGCTTAACGTCCCAGTGCTCTTTATCCAGGTATAATAAGGACTTTTGCCACTACGTATAAACTATTCATATCTATTTGATTATTTGTTTGTCTTCATCCGACTTGTGTACTGAATGCACCTGGGCGGGTTCTGTGATGGGAACTTGAGAGGATTATATGCATCAAGTTATTGAGAATTTGTTAAATTCTCTTGAGTAAACCCAAACATTTGTCAAACCTGTACCCTGTAAAATATGCATATGCTAACTTTAATAAGAAAAGCACCGTTGATATAATTATTGTTAGTCCACCTAGAGTTTCGCAACTAGAACGTATCCTGTTCAACAACAAAATGTAATTCGACGATGAGCCCGCTCCGTGCAAATCTTCGCCCTCTAGCGGTGAAATGTACCAGTCTTAAGTTCATGCAGGGCAATTTGCGGCTATTGTTGATATTGTGTGTACAAAACTCTATTGACGCTATAGTGATTACTTTATATCCAGCGAAGAACTATTCCCTGGTAACCGTTAATAGCCCACGCTAACCAGTGATACGATGATGCCTTGTCGACTGCCTGTGTGGAGGGCGACCCCATCAGGTTATCTACGGAGCGGATAGAGTCGGCCAAAATTAGGCGCCAATGTTAACTTTTGTAAACAAATTTGTTGCAGGGGTTAATTGGCATTGTATTCCTTCTAATCGGAGACTTCAATTCCATCATCAAATTTGATGGATTCGTCAGCTGGATTTTTCAAGGTGCTGCGTTTGTTGCTGTGTTGGTGTTACGTCGCAAATATCCAGACAGACCAAGACCCTTCAAGGCAAGTTTTTGTGCTCCAAGTTGAAAGTGAATTTGGCTGATAATATATTTTTGTTTTAAATATTTTAAACACGATATTTAAACATTTTTGTTTTTGAAAGTAAACTTGATAAATACTATTTACACACGTTAAAGAAATCTCCCAGTTCTACTAGCGTTTTTTCGCGTTTTTGTTGTTGTTGTTGTTTGTTGGGGTGTTTGTTTGTTTGTTGGGGTGTTTGTATGTTTGTTTGTTGGGGTGTAGGGGTGTTTGTTTGTTTGTTTGTTTTGTATTTTTGCTGTCAATCAGAATCAAGCGCGTTTTAAATATCGCTTTTATACAGTTTCCCACATAATTTATTTTGGGTTCGTTTAATAACGATGTTATCTTTCAAAAATCGTGAGCTTTTTAAATCCAATTTTTTAGTCTCTTCAGCCAACCACGGGCGATACATCTTTAAGGTTAAATATGTTTCTTGCGTAAAGAACAGTAACTTTTTAGGACAGCGATATCATTTGACGTATCTTTGATTTTTACATTCCAGGTTAATATTCTGGTGCCCATCCTCGCGACGATTAGTTCAGTATTCATGGTTTTAGTTCCTCTAATCTCGCAGCCGACTCTGGAATATTTGTACGCACTTGTTCTGCTCGCGTTGGGCCTCTTTGTTTATGTCGTGTTCGTCTGGGGAAAACGACAACTCCCATTTATGGGTAAGACTAAATAACAATTCTAGTTAGGTAATGACGTGAGCCATACAGTCCAACAACATTTCATTACCAAGTTCCAAAGTTGATTAAAAAGCAACCTTTTTAATCAAAATACTGGTGCAACTTAATTATGTGAAATTTTAATGTAGGGCCTACCTTTTGAGCAGTGATTCGCAACCCATGAATCCGCCCCTGGAGAGGGGAGGCCACATGCCCACCTTTGGGCAATATAAAACAAACTACCAGCCAAAATACATACATTTTGTATGAATGTTTGGCTGGTAACCAGTTTGGCTGGTAACCAGTTTGGCTGGTAAGAAATCCGCTAAGTAATTTTTTCTGGTATTAAGTAATTTTATCTGCTAAGTAGCTGTATAAAAATTTAGCCCCTGAGCTTTTGCCCGTCATGGGACGAGTGCCTCTATGTACTAAAAAGTCGTACGGTACATGACTCACGCTTCGTAGCTACTAATTTAAGCTCATTCATTCATCTCATTAATTCATCCAAAGATTTCTTCTTTCTTTCCACAGATCACTTCAACCTGTTTTGTCAGAAGCTTTTTCTCGTCTGTCCATCGACTTATACCAAAGAGAAATAGCAACAACAGCCACCGAATTCGTGATTTGTCTGACTTTTTTATTGTCTCGACTTTAAGAAAGTACAAGATTATAATCTGTGTTCGTTAATGTAGGGAATGTGAGTGCGACCTCATTGTTTATTCATTCTTATAGAGTTACAGAGTTTGTGTGTTGACCTTTGTGCTTCCCGCGCAAGGACGGTTTGCATGTAGTGTACTGTATTTAAATAAGTAGTTCTAAGTTTTCTTTTAAAACTCACTGGATTCATAAACGGTATCTGTGTTTCATAATTATTATAACCAAAAAGTATAATAATAATAATAATGTATAGATTTATATAGCGCACGTATCCACCAACTAAGTGGCGCTCAAGGCGCATTATATTATTATCCCTGCTCATAAGGCTCATAAGGCTCATAAATCATTCCTGAAACCATCTCAGCTCCCTGGGGAGTATACAGCTCAATTGCTGCCATTTCTAGCGCATAGAGAGCAAACCATCTCTGCCTTCACAGGTACCCATTTAACCCCTGGGTGGAGAGAAGCAATTATGGTTAAGTGTCTTGCTCAAGGACACAGGTGTCACGGCTGGGGCTCGAACCCACACTCTGCTGCTGGCAACACCAGAACTTGAGTTCAATGCGCTAGACCGCTCGGCCACGACAATCCACTTTACGTGCATTATACAACACACGGGACCTACGGCTTTACGTCCCATCCGAAGGACGAAGCAATTATGGTTAAGTACCTTGCTCAAGGATACAAGTGTCACGACCGGGGCTCGAACCCACACCCTGCTGCTGGCAACACCAGAACTTGAGTTCGGTGCGCTAGACCGCTCGGCCACGACACTCCATGTAATAATTTGACAATGTAATGGCTAATCTTTATAATTATTGTCTGGATAGATGGTTTATGGTGAACTATTCATTGGCGTAGTAATATGTAGATGGCGGCTTTGGTGACACGCGCATTTGTTGACTTGTTTTCGGTCTTTTTTCCGAGAAGTTCATTGACACAGACGCACTCCAGTATTTTCCTCTCGATTTCTATTTTGTTTAACCCGTGAACATGGCCTCGCCATGATTTTAATGTTCCCTACAAAGGAGAACATCATCCAAGGAACCCCCAGTGAGTATTTCTTGGTTGTTATATTCACGATTTGTTTGAGGAATTGTAGTTTTCTTTTGCGCTTGTCGTTGTCACCAGTGCCCCCCAGGTTCCCCCCACGAAAAATCCAGATATTGCCCCCAAAAAAGAAAAGAACAAGAAAAGGAAAAAAAAAACATACCATGGGCCCCCACTGAAAAGCAATGCCCCCCCCCCCCCACTGAAAAAGTCCTGGCTACGCCACTGTGTGGCATCACCTTCGGAACATTTGGGAAGATTTATTCTATCATCAACTTGACACAAATTACGTTTTACATTCAAATTGTATCATTTTGTATTTGTTTATAAATAAACAAACCTGTATCTTATTCGTTAAAGCAACAGCAACGTGTTGCGCGAGTTAGTTTATATAATTCCTAGTAAGTTTGTTGTTAATTATTATTCTATAATTAATGCAATATTGTTCTATATTGTTAATCATTCTGTTTTTATATTTTTCTGTGTAATGAATTCTTATATGCATCTAAAAATAAAGATATTCAACATATTTGAAGATTTTGTTTTGCTATTAGAAAAACTAACCGTTTCACCTTCGTGAATCGCATTAAGCGTTGGCGGATCCGGGGGGGGGGGGGGCTAAGGGGGCTGTAGCCCCCCCTAAAATCGTAAAAATAAAAAAAATTATAAAAAATTATATATAAAAAAACAGAGAAAAAGAGAGAGAGAGAGAGGGGGGGGGGAGGGGAGGGGAGAACGCACGCACTCCCATTCCCACAGTGTGCTTTGTTTTTCTCTCCCTTTGATTATTTCATTGTAATTTTTGTAGTACTGAAAAATAATTGTTTTTGATTCTCAGCCCCCCTAAAAATTTTCTAGATCCGCCCATGTTAAGAACACACTTTCGTACAGATTGTCCTCTATTACAGTTAAAGTGTATATGTGACAACCCCATAGGAGTGGGGTTTGTAAAGAAAAAGTTAAGCAAGTTAATCACCCTTCAATTCGCACCTTCAACCAAGGTTTGTTTGAAGGCGAATTAGTTTGAATCTCGCTCGGTAGCCAACACAGCGTGATGAGGTCACTGCCTGTAATCCAATGCAATACATGTGTGTATGAGTTGGTTTTGTGTATAAGAGTTTGCAGTGTAATGTATATGTAAGGGGGTAGGTATAGAGTCATGTGCATGCTCAGATGAAAATCCTATAGGAAAGAAAGAACAGTGAATCCATCCCGGATCCTGTTATACTGTTAATATAAAATCTAATCCTCCTAAATAATAATAAATCAATCCTTGAAAAGAAAACTAACATATAAATAACATTCATTTTTTCATGGAGGAATGTTCTCTTCCTTCCTCCGTGATTTTACATAGTGTATATTGTTCCAGATAAGTACATGTAGTGTTGTAGCGGGGTAAGCTGCACAGATTTGTTTTGGCCGCATATTCAAAGGAAACGGTGAATTTGCGGAAAAGGGGGTTCAGAGAAAAAGAAAGATTTTCCTAAAGTTTGAAGACTAAAAGCGATTTCAGTTAATTTGTTTCCTGATTTCATTTTCCTTTTTTATGTTTTATATTTTAAAGAAAGTTACAGTTGCTTTAGAACACATCTATTAAAGCGCTGGCTCTTACTTGGCTGTGAACACTCATTTTTATGGGGTATACTATAGACGCATATTTTGGAAATGCAACACAAACATGTAGGCTTGAAAGAAAAAAGTGCAGATCCTTTCTTTTATTTTTAGTCATATGAAACGTATTGAAATAAGTCACAATGAGGGTTGCGCTCAGATGATTTGCAAAAAGCATAGCTAGCTTTCAAACTGCAACTGGACGGATGAACGGACGGACTGGATGGATGAATAA
Source organism: Zoroaster sp. YZ-2022 (assembly GCA_029582265.1). NCBI lineage: Eukaryota > Metazoa > Echinodermata > Asteroidea > Forcipulatida > Zoroasteridae > Zoroaster > Zoroaster sp. YZ-2022. The sequence goes on along the minus strand of CM055837.1, from coordinate 3,512,642 downwards.
CTTTGAATATGTCTGGTTTTTTTAAAATAAAATATGCAGACCGCATATTCTCCTGAAGACGATCAGAGCATACTGATTGAAACGCGAGTTGTAACCAACCAGCGCATGTTCTATGTAATTTTCGCCTGTTGTTCATCTTGGTTGATTCCTCGATAGTCACAGTTCAGTTGAAATTGCAGTTTTCACAAGCCAACCACGGTCAAAATCATTGCTGATAACAATGACTTACAGGCCTAATCTGAATCTGAATCAGACTGGTTTGAACTCTCTCTGAATAGAGAGAAAGGTCGCTTTAATTCCTTTAAAAAATCCAACCTCGTCCCCACTGATTTCGAGCTGCATTGGTAAAGTTCATTGGCAAATCTTGGATGTGTAAATTTGATCAAAAGCCGATGTTGGTTTTAAAGTCTGATACACAGCTGCTGTAGTAAGAACACTGATCTCTATAGAGATCGGTGAGTAGGAAGACTGGGACTAAACTAACTCAGTTCAAATCCTATGCACTGCAGGTAGATATTTATTTCGTCATAATTTGGCATTATTTTCTTCTCGATAAAATGAACCATAAAACATTTGAAGTGTTCAAATATATATAATTTTAAGAATGTTAAGGTTTAGTTTCCTATTGGTAATATTTAAAATGGTTTTTGCATATTATTTTATTGTCAGCATTGCGGAAATCACTTTCCCATCAGGGTCTATAGTGAGAACGAGGTATACCTTGGGAAAGGGTTGGTTCGTGATCTTACTAAAGATAACAATAATGAAATGTTTGTTAACCGGCGATGTGTGATCATAACTGAAGTTCAGCTAGGGGCCAATGTTTGTAAGCCTGTATACAATGTTGTTATAATATACGGTTATTAAATGCAGTATAAACCATTGAAACCACTGAATGTATCCATACAATTATTATGAACCCAGAGATATGTACAGAAACCAACCTATGGTATATACCTGTAGCTTACTTCGTTGTGTCGTTAAAGAGAATTTCTACATTGTGTCACAGCAAACAGTCTTTGAGGAAAAGAATTGTGAAAATGCGTTCAAATTATGTGGAAATGAATCACCGTCCGATGATCCATTTCAGATTTGAATATTTATTCATGTTTTCTCGAAAAGGACAACCTGTCAGACCAAATAATTTCTCAGCCATCTACCAAGTCGGCTTTTAGACAAATAATATCTCAATTTCCCTAGCGAAGGCATTTTCTTGGGGGGGGGGGGGGGGTAGAAGTCAACTTTGCCGACTGACATTAGTGGCGTAGCCAGAGCAGTTTTGGGGGTAAATTTACTGACAAAACTAATATGAACAGACAAATTGTTTTGATACTTCATTTGCCCTGTCTGTGGTATTTATTCCTCATATTTGGTCCAAAATAGTGTTTTCCCCATAAGTTCCTTAATTTTCATCCGTTTGCCATAAAATTTGACACAACAAAATTGTCAATTAGATCAGCGTTAGAGGGCGCTAAAGGACAATAAAGGCATTATAATAACATCCATGGTATTGTTCGTCATCAATTTATATATTGAGCAAATGCATTTCCATATTCGAATTAATCCAAACAATCTTAATGCATTTTCACTATTTTTGTCCTTAACGTCACCATGATATAAGCTGAAGCTATCACAAGTCAGTTTCAATATCTCTGGGTTATGGGGTGCATTTCAGACTAGAAGTACGTAGGGCATTATACATAGTTTACAGTGCATTAATGAACCGCACACACTGTACAAACATTGTGGAGTGCCATGGTCGAGCGGTTTGGTGCATCGGATTTGTGTTCTGATGGCTGAGTCGTCAGAGTGTTTGTGGGTTCGATTCCTTGCCGCGACCATGGTGCTTGTGTCCTTGAGCAAGACACTTTACCATAATTGCTGCGAGGGCCGAATTGAACCCAGCCACTGGTGATATACAAGCCAGTGCATGCTTAGTGCCGGTCCCAAGCCCGGATAAATGGGAGGGTTGCGTCAGAAGGGCATCCAGCGTAAAACCTATACCAAATCAAATATGCGGATCATGATCCGCTGTGGCGCTCCCTAACGGGAGCAGCCGAAAGAGGACAACAACACACTGTACAAACATTGGCCCCCCCTGGCTGATTCGTCACACATCACCGGCCATGTTAACATAACAAGTCGCATTATGTGTTACTCGTCCCCGAGGTGTACCTCGTTCTCACTATAGACCCTGGTGGGAGAATCATTGCCGCAATGCTGATTGGTAACAATAAAAATAATATGTCGTTGGAAACAAAATCTTTAGATTATTTGTTCATAATATCATTTCTAAAGTATATATTTTTGAATACGTCAATTGATGTTATGATTCATTTTTTGGGGGAAAAAGGAATGCCAAATTAGTATGGCGAATTAAATATCTATCCGCGGTGCATAGGATTTGAACTGAGTTAGTTGGCCTCCCAACTACAGCAGCCATTTATCAGACTTTAAAACCAAAAAACCAAAACACATCGACTGCAAAGATCAAATTTACATATCCAAGATATTGAAATCGTTCCCGTTCTAGGGTCAGAGACCACTTGGGGATCGACAAATAACGATACTGCTCAAAAGCGCTGGGTACGAGGTTGGAGGAATTAAAGCAACTTTTTCTCGGTGCCGGCAGCTATTCATAGAGAGTTCAAACCAGTCTGATTCAGATTCTTATTCAGATTAGGCATTCATGTCATTGTTATCGGTAGGCTGTGGCTTCGACCGAATTGCTGGCTTGTGAAAACTGCAATTCCACTCTGTGACGAGAGGAATCAACCACGATGGACAACAAGCTGAAAGTAAGTGACAACAGTGAAGTTATACTTTAGCCTATATCACCTATGAATAACATAACATTATAACGGCTTGGCAATAATTTTTATAACTGCGAGAAATAAATTGTATTCTCCCTTCTGCGGCCATGCATTAGTTGCCGAACAGCGAGTTTATGGCCTAAACGAGTATAGGTAATAGACTTGTAAACTGTATGATTACTAGGGCCATGTAAATTTCGTTTAATTGCACCTCCTGGGAGGAACAACAACAACAACAACAACAACAACAACAACAACAACAACAGCTTATTTACTCATGGTAACCGTGTCATCTAAATATGATTTTCAATACGGGTCAAGTGTGAGTTTTTTGACGCGCCGTGCTAGTACACAGGACTTACGGCTTAACGTCCCAGTGCTCTTTATCCAGGTATAATAAGGACTTTTGCCACTACGTATAAACTATTCATATCTATTTGATTATTTGTTTGTCATGATAAGATGCGGAATGCGACAGAGGAGAAAGAGACCATCCCTTCAAAAAGCGAGATGCTGTCTGATAAACGTTTTGAAGACACGGGAACACTCCAACTGAAAAGGGAAGTAGGCATCGTCAGAGGGGTAGCCCTCATTGTGGGTGCCATGATCGGATCTGGGATTTTCATCTCCCCAAAAGGGATCCTTGCTGGAACAAACAGCGTCGGGATGAGCCTGGTAGTGTGGGTTGTCTGTGCCGTAGTATCGGCATTAGGTATGAAGCTTGCGAGATCCGTATGTGATACAATAGTTAATTTCTAACTGCACTCGGTAATTTTCGTAATCATACTTTGCATTGATCACGTACCCATCTTCTGAAAAGTTTGTCAGTGGAAGTAAACAACAATTAGGGTAGAATGTCGTATCCGACCGCCACTTTTTCTCATTAAATATAACAAATAATGTAATCTTACCATTGATAGTAAGGTGGAGAACGTATGGATGATGATGGACATATACTTCAAATGATTCCAGGATATTTATTTCATGAAAAATCAGGCATTTTTGGTATACGATGACTTCCTCAGTCATGTCAGTCTGATCTTGTCAACTCCCCCATAAGTGACCAACACAGTCATTGTACACGCGCAGTGGCAACTATAATAGGATCCTTCTATTTTCTGAAAGGGAGGATATTTTTAGAAGGGAAATCAAGTGCGAAAACCATCATAAAAGTGGATTTTAAAGATAGTTTTCGCTTTCTGTACCCCCAAAAATTGATGGAATCATTTATTAACTGCATGGTTAGTGGTTGCAAAAAAAAATCAAAAAAAAAACCTTAAAAAGTGGCGGAAGGATACTTCATTCTTTCCAACAATTAAATGGCGGCGTGAAGTTCGTTCATGTTTTTCAAAATGATAAATGCTATAAGTCCAGGTTATTTGATTGCATCCAACCTGTATGGAAAACTATAACAGTACTCGGTATTTTCTGGTCATCCTAGTGTGCATATTGATCACGTGCCCCCACTTCTGTCAGCAGAAGTAAAAAATGTTAAAATGGCGTCGAGAAGTTCGTTTTTGTTTTATCAACATGATAAATAAGTAAAGACTAATTGCGATGACACCATGTGAAATTCTCAACCGAGTAGTAATTAGTTCTGAAAAGAACTGGAGGTACAACTCGACCTTTCGATCAGTATGCTCTGATCGTCCTCAGGAGAAAGGTCGAGTTGTACCTCCAGTTCTTTTCAGAACTAATTACTACTCATTGAGAATTTCACATGGTGTCACCGCAATTAGTCTTACTTATCCTCTTCACCATGCAAAGCTACAAGTTTTACCCAACATGACAAATGCAAGATGTCAGCTAATTTGATTGGATCCAACAGTGGATATTTTCCATTGTAATCGATTATCTGTGACGTTACGTTTGCTGGCTTTAACAGCCCAAAATGATACAATCAATTTGTGTTTTCCGTAGCACTGCAGTGTTGCAAATTGAACTTGAACTGAACAATCGGATGTTTCCGTTGGAGCTCGTCACATTTCGGGAAAAAAAGTTGTAATTGCTATATAACTACTTCATTTGTGCGTTATAGAACTCCTTTATTCGTGCGTTGTATAGAACTACTTTACGTGTGGCGCAGAGATATTAATTAGGGCACCCAGACTAATGAAACCGGGGCGCGGACTTTGAACGGGAGTAGCTGTCGGGCTGGCTTAGTCCATGTGGTCATTACAAGTCTCTGCGCCACTGGTATATATGTTTATTGTCACATTAATTAAATCTTTACTTAGTACATACAGAATACGTTCTTATTTTCTTATTTCGTGTCACACTGAATTCCCGTTTGGTTAACTTTAGGTCATAATGATTGCATGAAATGGCATACCCGGTATCCTTTAAAATTACTGAAATATAACTGCCCTACACCGACGTGTGTATAGCACTGCGGTTAAAATGTCTATTACGAAATGAGGAAGACAAAAATGTACTTTAACAGTTATTAACTTCATATTTTCATTTAAAGGTGCACTATGTTACGCTGAGCTTGGAACAGTTATCCCTACATCCGGGGGGACCTACATGTATGTTCTTCATGCATATGGTGATCTTGCTGGGTTTATGGTGGCGTGGTCCAAAACCATCATTTTGAAGCCTTCTGGGATTGCACTGTTGTCATTGACCCTTTCCACCTATGTGGTTGATTACGTCATCCCTGGAGACTGCGCACCCCCTATGGCAGCTGTGCGGTTATTTGCTATCTTAACAATCAGTGAGTGCCTTTAAACATATACAGGCGCACAGCGCCTCTTTGAGCACAATTGGGCGCAATTGGGAGATCGAACAGGACGAGATGAACACGGCACATTAAAACTATAAACCCCCTCCCCAAATGAAAAAGCTGCCGTTTTCTGTTTAATGGCTTAGAAGAAATGTCACCTGTGGGGGGGGGCACGGGGGCACGGGGGGCACGGGGGGCACGGGGGGGGGGGCACGGGGGGGCGCACGGGGGGGGCACGTGCCCCCTGCCGAGGTCTTCCCCTGGGTTCCCCATTCAGAATTTTGAAAAAATAGGTCCCCATTTGAGGCTGCAGAATACAAAATGTTTAGGTATTGAACGTGCCCCCCTAGAAAAAGTGGTGCACCCCCTAGTGCCCCCCTGAATATTGGACCCTAGTTACGCCACTGAATGTCACACGTCATGTGGTGTATGAACAGTTATTTGCAAAGAGCCTTTTAAAAATAAATTGGAGCTAAGTTCATAGAACTGTTGAAGGGACAATATCGTCACAATCAGAGCAGACTTTCAACAGGGCATGGAATCGTTGTTCTATAAAGTAAACTCAGTGACTGAAAATTACTGACTCATTTATGAAGCAGCAACAGTAATATGACCTTATCATATGGGGTATTATTTTCAGTACTGAATTAATCTAAAACTAGCACTCCGATTCCGTGCCCTGTTGATCGTGACGATACTGTCCCTTTAAGATAATTTATAAATTCAGTTGTTTTGACGGCGTGAATATCTAACTATCACAAAAAAGTTATTGTGCCACTTAAATCCCCTGACCCAAATATAATGTTGAGTGCTATACGGCATAGTTCTTCTGCTTATTTCAAAAGCAGATATAATACACTACTGTGTCAGATCGAGCTGAAAACATCTGAAAAACCACTCAGAATTATTCCATATCCTTATACAGTGTTAATAGTGTTTATCAACTGCATGAGTGTTCGATTGGCCAGCGCCATGCCGGTCATCTTCTCAAGTGCAAAGGTCATTGCCCTGATCATCATCATCGTCACGGGTCTCGTCAAATTATGCCAAGGTAAAGGTTAAAAGTCAGAGTTCATCGGCAAATTACCGGTATACCAATGTAAAGGTTAAAAGGTCAGAGGTCATTGTTCAAATTTTGACTGTTATGATCAATACAGTTCTGTTGCATTGACACCACTAGCCACGACGGAAAAAGCATATCCAACGTTTTGTCCTGTGATCGTAAATAATTAGCTTTCGCTTCCAAACATAGCTACAAAATTGATCTGGTACTTTAGTCATGAAGACAATTGTTGTTGTGGTTATTCGTGAAAAAAAACTTTTGTTGAAGACCAGGTTTAAAGATGTTAAGAATGACCAAATGATACTATTGAAGTCCAATTGCTAGACAGATCGATGGAAATGAAACTTCCCCTTGCATGCCAATATTTCAGGAGAAACACAGCATTTAAATCCTTCGGCGTCTTTCGAAGGAACCTCGACCGACATTGGAGGTTACGGTGTGGCACTCTATAATGGCTTCTGGGCCTACTCCGGTTGGTGAGTATAACAGCACACGCTTCGGCCATCCTGGTTAGACCCACTGTATATGCGTATACAATTACAGCGCTGATTTCCAATACATACCGTGGGCCAGACTATATCATCCTGCCAGTCTTGGTTTTGTCACATAGATTTGTATTAAGAAAGTAAAGCAAGATGACTGCATAGACTTAATTCACATAAAGCCACAGTGCGCACGCGCAAGCCGATTTTCGTATAGCATGCTGGTCTAGCTATTGATCTAAATACGAAAAACAAGATGGCCGTCACACTTTTTACAATAATAAGAATAATTATTCCATACCGGTCTAGCAGTCCCTGTGTTATTGCTTATTATGCACAGTTACCATCCATCAATTTGTATAATAACATCGCATACACAAATACTAGTTTTCATTATTATACAAACTATTATTGTTTGGAACGCAGTTATGTATACGCAGTTATTGGAACCAGAACAAACTTCCATACACAAAGTATGGTGGCTAAGAGAGGCCTCACGTGTCGGGCAAACGTTCATGTGGGAAAGTCGTTTAAAACACAGCGCGGCACAATTCCAATCAATCCAGCATGTTTCATAGTAAAACAACAACAACAAATAAAAATTAAATAAATAAAAATGCCGACGCGTGGGTATCAGGCGACCCGTGCGAAGACCAGAAACCGGAGACATTTTTTGGCATAATGATCAAATAAATGATGGGCGACTTCAATAATAACTGTTCTCTTTTCCTCAACAGGGACATTCTCAACATTCTGACCGAGGAGATGAAAAATCCAAAACGGTTGGTTTGAAAATGACACAAATTTGAGAATCATAAAACTTTTTAAACTATTTAAAACTATAAAACTATTTAAATCAAGCTTATAAAAAATACCTGATTGCTGTTGATGAAGCGCACGATGCCCATGCATCAGTGTAGATACAAGTATGTGATTTGTGCACGTTTCTACTGTTTAAACAACGTGAATCGTTCCTTAAATAGTGAGCGTATTTTATAACACTATTGTCATTTTCAATTTACAGAAATATTCCGCTAGCAATTTGTATCGCCATGCCAACAGTAACAATGATATATCTCCTTACCAACATCGCATACTTCACAGTCCTCTCTCCTGGTGATCTCTTAGCTTCTAGTGCTGTTGCAGTGGTAAGTTTAAAAATGTTATATTCCCAATCGGTTTTCTGTCATTTATATCGCTCTTAACCTTTTAAAAGGTATCCGTATAGAGGACATAGAGTCCGCAGCAATGATCGCAGTGTGATCATTCGAGTATTGTTGTGTCTGGCAGACTTTCCAAGAACAACTTCAAGCAGGTCAAGTCCTAGCCTGCAGATCTGACGTCACGCTTTGAGCTAGAGGCGCATGAATTACGCCAGATCCTGGCCATGCAGCCGCCATATTTTTCCCGATGATGAACTTTGACCTTGGTTGGTAGCTAGCGTGCAAGCCTCGAAGCGTGACGTCAGATCTTCAGCACAACCCGTTAGCATATCCAATGAAATCCTTTGAGTGGTACGCCTGGAGCCTGTCTATATCCTTGATAGGATACAGACAGGGGACCAGTCTAGTCGAGTCCAAAAATAATAAAATATCCTCCACATTAATCACAAAACTTTTATTTTTAAAATTCAAGTGCACTTGTGTTTTTCACTAACTAAATGCACGAACTATATCAAGGGAATTGTTTTAAATAGCAAATGCAGCAGTCTACATGTATTGCTACATTCAAATGTGTATCTGACAGCGATTCTGACTGGTTTGTGGTCTGAATTTGGTTCTAATTCCAAATCTGCATTAGACACTTAGATTATGTCAGGTAGGCTCATGGTTTGGGCAATCGATGTATGTTGTTTTGCAATGCAGCAAATTTGTTTAAATATTTAAATATTCATCATTTAAGGATCCCACTTCTGCACCCACTTGGGGCATCGCGATAGTGCTTAGGGAAACCAGCGATCTTTCCCAACCTTGTAGTTCTCCTTTGTGTAGTAGCCTATGCAAGTTTAATCTTGATAAATACCCGTCGCTTTAAAAGACTTATGCTTGTCTGCTATTCAAAATGTAGATTTAGTCAAGTATGACTTTGCTTCACTGAATTTCAGACATTTGGGGAGAGAACCTTGGGATCTATGGCCTGGTTGATACCGCTTGGCGTATGTATATCTACTTCAGGTACTGCTGTCGGTAGTTTGCTTGCCAGTCCAAGGTTAGTCCTGATTTAGCCTAATATATTTGAAGCCATCCATGTAAATGTGTGGAGTGTCTTGGCCGAGCTGTCTAGCGCACCGGACCCAAGTTCAGATGCCTAAGTCGTCGGAATGTGGGTTCGAATCCTGGCAATGCCGGTTGTGGCACTTGTATCTTTGAGCAAGACACTTAACCATGAATTGCTTCTCTATAAATATAAATGGGAACATGGAAAGCCCCTTTGAGCATCACATCATGTACAAAAGCACCACAATGCTGTATCTTCTTTTTAGGGAGGAGGGCCAAAGTCATGGTACAGCCAAGCCTTTGAGAAGCCTGGCCAGGCCTGGGCTACCTGGCCTCCTAATTGTCTTTTGTGAGTCCTAATCCTGAAACAATACAGTACCTGCCAATCAGCATAACCTGGGCTTAACTGGAGGGCCTAGCCAGGTAAGCAGAGCTCATTAGGCCAGTAGGCATGGGAAAAGCCTGGTCCCGGCTGGGCTTCTCAAAGGCTTGGCTGTACCATGGCTTTGGCCCTTGTCCCTTAAAGAAACGCGCCATTTTATCTCCAGCACCCACGTAGACTTTAGTTGAGGCGCAATCTGTAATCCGTACATGGTGCATACCATCCGGGTTGCCGCGTGCGCCTTGACTAAAGGCAACACCTATGACAGATATGATGAAGTCATGTGGATAATGGAGGACTTTTTTCAGCCATGCTTTTCCTTTGAATTGCAAACAAGCTAATTATTTGAGGAAAATCCGTTCCCCAGGTTAACCTTTGCCGCTGGACGAGAAGGTCACATGATGAGGGTCATGTCAATGGTCAACGTGAAGAGATTGACACCACTTCCAGCTATTTTTCTGCAGGTGAAATATGCATCAAGTTATTGAGAATTTGAATAAACCCAAGCATTTGTCAAGCCTGTACCATGTAAAATATGCATATGCTAATTTTAATTTAAAAAAAAACATATAATTATTGTTAGTCCACCCATGGAGGATTTCCTTCCTCCATGGTCCACCTAGAGTTTCGCAACTAGAACGTATCCTGTGCAACAATACAATGTAATTCGATGATGAATCCGCTTCGTGCAAATCTCGCCCTCTAGCGGTGAAATGTACCAGTCTCAAGTTCATGCAGGGCTATTCGCAGCGATATTTTTTATATTTGTGTGTACACAACTCTATTGACGCTATAGTGATTACTTTATATCCAGTGAAAAACTATTCCCTGATAACTGTTAACAGCCTACGCTAACCAGTAATATGATGATGCCTTGGCGACTGCCTGCGTGGAGGGCGCTCTCATCAGGTTATGTAAAGAGCGTATAGAGGCGCCATGTTAACTTTTGTAAACAAATTTGTTGCAGGGGTTATTTGGCGTTGTACTCCTTCTAATCGGAGACTTCAATTCCATCATCAAATTTTCTGGATTCGTCAACTGGATTTTTCTAGGTGCTGCGTTTGTTGCTGTGTTGGTGTTACGTCGCAAATATCCAGACAGACCAAGACCCTTCAAGGCAAGTTTTTGTGCTCCAAGTTGAAAGTGAATTTGGCTGATAATCTATTTTTGTTTTAAATATTTTAAACACGATATTTAAACATTTTTGTTTTTGAAAGTAAACTTGATAAATACTATTTACACACGTTAAAGAAATCTCCCAGTTCTACTAGCGTTTTTTCGCGTTTTTGTTGTTGTTGTTGTTGTTTTTGTTTGTTGGGGTGTTTGTTGGGGTGTTGGGGTGTTGGGGTGTTTGTTTGTTTGTTTGTTTGTTTGTTTGTTTGTTTTGTTTTGTATTTTTGCTGTCAATCAGAATCAAGCGCCTTTTAAATATCGCTTTTATACAGTTTCCCACATAATTTATTTTGGGTTCGTTTAATAACGATGTTATTTTTCAAAAATCGTGAGCTTTTTAAATAATTTTTTTAGTCTCTTCAGCCAACCACGGGCGATAAATCTTTAAGGTTAAATATGTTTCTTGCGTAAAGAACAGTAACTTTTTAGGGCAGCGATATCATTTGACGTATCTTTGATTTTCCATTCCAGGTTAATATTCTGGTGCCCATCATCGCGACGATTAGTTCAGTATTCATGGTTTTAGTTCCTCTAATCTCTCAGCCGACTCTGGAGTATTTGTACGCACTTGTTCTGCTCGCGTTGGGCCTCTTTGTTTATGTCGTGTTCGTCTGGGGAAAACGACAACTCCCATTTATGGGTAAGACTAAATAACAATTCGTCCCTAATTTGCCATAGTGACCAATCCGACTTTTTTTCAATTTGAAGTTTTCCCGCCCATTAGTACATTCAGGAAGAGACCTACCATTGTATCTAATCCACATGCATGTATTCCTTATAGTTTTGGAGATAGAGCATGCATTCAAATGTTCTAACTGGCTATTTTTGTAATTTGGCAAAGCGACCAATACCGCATTGGTCACTATGCCAACTTAATTCGTGATTGGTCACTATGGCAAATTAGGGACGAATTCTAGTCAGGTAATGCCGTGAGCCATACAGTCCAACAATATTTCATTACCAAGTTCCAAAGTTGATTAAAAAGCAACCTTTTTAATCAAAATACTGGTGCAACTTAATTATGTGAAATTTTAATGTAGCGCCTACCTTTGAGCAGTGATTCGCAACCCATGAATCCGCCCCTGGAGAGGGGAGGGCCACATGCCCACCTTTGGGCAATATAAAACAAACTACCAGCCAAAATACATACATTTTATATGAAAGTTTGGCTGGTAACCAGTTTGGCTGGTAACCAATTTGGCTGGTAACCAGTTTGGCTGGTAACCAGTTTGGCTGGTAAGAAATCCGCTAAGTAAATTTTTCTGGTATTAAGTAATTTTATCTGCTAAGTAGCTGTATAAAAATTTAGCCCCTGAGCTTTTGCCCGTCATGGGACGAGTGCCTCTATGTACTAAAAAAGTCATACGGTACATGACTCACGCTTCGTAGCTACTAATTTTAATAAGCTCATTCATTCATCTCATTAATTCATCCACTTCTTCTTTCTTTCCACAGATCACTTCAACCTGTTTTGTCAGAAGCTTTTTCTCGTCTGTCCATCGTCTTATACCGAAGAGAAATAGCAACAACAGCCACCGAATTCGTGATTTGTCTGACAAATTATTGTCTCGACTTTGAGAAAGTACCAGATTATAATCTGTGTTCGTTAATAGCTAGACAAAATTTGTATTTTTGAAACGTTATCTGCTGATACAGATTTGGAGTATCTGGTGCAGCCTACACGCGTATAACTCTATGTTGGCCCATCTCATAAATGTAACCCTCATACGAATCTAAACAATAAGCTTTTCTCAGGTCTATGAAATAGGAATTTTCTTACTTGTTTACATTATGCACAACACTTTATTTCAGTTGGTTTGCCACGTGGGGGCGGGGGGAGGGGGGGTGGGGGGCTGGGAGCCACGTGTTCCCCACAAATTCCCACTTCCCCCCAGGTTCCCCCCACGAAAAATCCCGATATTGCCCCCAAAAAAGAAAAGAACAAGAACAGGGAAAAAACCCATACCCCTGGGCCCCCACTGAAAAGCAATGCCCCCTGTGACCCCCACTGAAAAAGTCCTGGCTACGCCACTGTGTGTAACATCACCTTCGGAAAACAAATTTTTGGGAAGATTTATTCTGTCATCAACTTGACACAAATTACGTTTTACATTCAAATTGTATCATTTTGTATTTGTTTATAAATAAACAAACCTGTATCTTATTCGTTAAAGCAACAGCAACGTGTTGCGCGAGTTAGTTTATATAATTCCTAGTAAGTTTGTTGTTAATTATTATTCTATAATTAATGCAATATTGTTCTATATTGTTAATCATTATGTTTTTATATTTTTCTGTGTAATGAATTCTTATATGCATCTAAAATATAAAGATATTCAACATATTTGAAGATTTTGTTTTGCTATTAGAAAAACTAACCGTTTCACCTTCGTGAATCGGGCGTTACCGTAGTACACGAATGTGAAAGTCTGCAACAAATCCTAGGCTATATAGGTTGTAACAACGCTTATCGGTATTATGTGAAATCATGTAGTTTATTAGCAAATTCCAAATTTTGAGAGCAACAAACATCATTTTCTGGGGGGAAAAACAGCAGCAGCAATTTTTTTTGTTCTGAAACAGTTCTGAAATTAACTGGCGGGTTACGACTCGACGTTTCGATCATTATACTCTGGTCGTCCATTCTCCTGAAGACGATCTGAGCATACTGATCGAAACGCGAGTTGTAACCAACCAGCGCATGTTCTATGTAGTTTTCGCCTGTTGTTCATCTTGGTTGATTCCTCGATAGTCACAGTTCAGTTGAAACTGCAGTTTTCACAAGCCAACCACGGTCAAAATCATTGCTGATAACAATGACTTACAGGCCTAATCTGAATCTGAATCAGACTGGTTTGAACTCTCTCTGAATAGAGAGAAAGGTCGCTTTAATTCCTTTAAAAAATCCAACCTCGTCCCCACTGATTTCGAGCTGCATTGGTAAAGTTCGAGTGCTGTCAGGGACTCGGTTTCAATATCCGCAAATCTTGGATGTATAAATTTGATCAAAAGCCGATGTTGGTTTTAAAGTCTGATACACAGCTGATGTAGTAAGAACACTGATCTCTATAGAGATCAGTGAGTAGGAAGACCGGGACTAAACTAACTCAGTTCAAATCCTATGCACTGCAGGTAGATATTTATTTCGTCATAATTTGGCATTATTTTCTTCTCAATAAAATGAACCATAAAACATTTGAAGTGTTCAAAAATATATAATTTAGGCATGATATTATGACCACAAAGAATGTTAAGGTTTAGTTTCCTATTGGTAATATTTAAAATGGTTTTTGCATATTATTTTATTGTCAGCATTGCGGAAATCACTTTGCCACCAGGGTCTATAGTGAGAACGAGGTATACCTTGGGAAAGAGTTTGTTCATGATCTTACTAAAGATAACAATAATGAACAGTGGCGCACCCAAGGGGGGGGCCTTGGGTGGCTCGAAACCCCCCCCCCCCAAGGGCCCGCTGATGTTTTATTTATTTTTTTAAAGGAGCCAGGAAAGAGAGCAAAATCTGAGCCCAAGTCTTGTCTACAGAGGAGTTCGGCAAGGAGTATAGGGCAGTGGTACAAGGGATGGGGACTCAGGAGACTCAAGCTCCCCTCCAAAAGTTTTCCATTTATTCCACTCACTATTATATTTTACGGCGTTGCGTATGCATGTGCATGTAAGCTTGAAGGGCCACCAGTATATATAAAACAAGCATTTTTACACATTTTCCCCCCCCCCTGCCATGGTGCACCCTGATCAGGGAGCAGCTTTACTTAATTTTATTTTCATTTTCTGTTGTCCGTTTCTCTTGTTGAGGTCGTTGACTGTCGTTGAGGTTACTCGTAAAATTTAAACACGCCCGCATTATAATCAACTCCTTTCCAGTTTGTACACAATGGCCCAGGATTGGGTTTTAATTTACAAAGATTATGTGACACTCTTTTAGCAAACACCGATTGGATAATATTGGGATTTGGTTTTGCCGCCAAATTCGTGTTTGAAAAAATTTAGCTCCGCCCGGAATTATCACAAACTTTACGTCCACGCAATGAAAGTATTTAACTATAGAAATCTTGCAGACGAAACAAGCTCAAGTTCTTTACATCAAGAGGAGGAAATTATATGGAAGGTAAAACCATACGAGTCCGAATCATGCCATAATGTCTTATTTTTATGACTAGAAACCACCAGGAAACATTTAACATGTGCCGTAGGTTCACTGACGAGCACGACTAGGGACATGGCTGCAGCCGCGCCAGCGGTTATGGTTTGGGTCAGCTATGTCTCTCCCCCATATTGGATTTCAAATAAAAATATTTTGAGCCCCCCCCCCCCCCAATCAAATCCTGGGTGCGCCACTGATAATAAAATGTTTGTTAACCGGCGATGTGTGACCATAACTGAAGTTCAGCTAGGGGCCAATGTTTGTAAGCCTGTATACAATGTTGTTATAATATACGGTTATTAAATGCAGTATAAACCATTGAAACCACTGAATGTATCCATACAATTATTATGAACCCAGAGATATGTACAGAAACCAACCTATGGTATATACCTGTAGCTTACTTCGTTTTGTCGTTAAAGAGAATTTCTACATTGTGTCACAGCAAACAGTCTTTGAGGAAAAGAATTGTGAAAATGCGTTCAAATTATGTGGAAATGAATCACCGTCCGATGATCCATTTCAGATTTGAATATTTATTCATGTTTTCCTGAAAAGGAGTGCCATGGTCGAGCGGTTTAGTGCATCGGAGTTGTGTTCTGGTGGCCGATTCGTCAGAATGTGGGTTCGAATCCTGTCCGTGACCGTGGTACTTGTGTCCTTGAGCAAGACACTTTACCGTAATTGCTTCTCTCCACCCGGGAATAAAATGGGTACCTGTGAGGGCAGAGTTGGTTGTTGTGTTTGATTAGCCCATATGCGTCGAAATGGCAGTAATTGAGCTGTATACTCCCCAGGGAGCTGAGATTGTTTCTGGAATGGTTTATGCGCCTAATGAGCAGGGGTAATCATTGGCGGATCCAGGGGGGGGGGGGCTAAGGGGGCTGTAGCCCCCCCCCTAAAATCGTATTTTTTTAAAGGAGAGAAAAAGAGAGAGAGGGGGAGGGGAGGGGAGAACGCACCACCATTCCCTAACCGCGGTGGAGATCGAGCGAGTTGAGTTAGTCTGCCTATCGGCAGATAATTATACGTAATTCATCATTACTATTCACGTCAACTTGTACATGACTACAAAACAGCACAATTGATAATAATTTCACTCCAATTAAATTCAATATTTTATTTATTTTTCTTCTCCAGAGTCCAGATACAAAGATGGTGAAAATATATGACATGGGGAAAGTATAGATTATTGACAGAGGTAAATAGACCTATATAAAGCCATGGCTTATCAATGAACGCTCTAAACAATACACAAGTTTGTAAATGAAAACAAGATATGAAGGTAAATATATACACGATCTTGGGAAGATGAATAATACATATTTAATTAAAACGGGACGGTATAACATTGGTATTAATTTGGAAACGTGCATTCATATCAACCCTCTACTTTCATAAAACTAATCTGTGAAAGTTTCATCACAAGAGGTACTCCACAAAAAACAAAAACAAAAACAAAAACGAAACGAAAAACTGTTACTTTTTTTGGTGGGGAGGTGGGGTGGGTGCATATTAACAAATTGCCGGAGCGTAACATTTGGTTTATTCAACATAATTCCTGTTTATCTAAGATGAAAGCTTTTTAAACTGAATAATTTCTCAGGATAGACGGTACCATCTTTACATTTGGAAAAAAATTCTTTAATTTGATAAATTGGTTATTACTAATGAATTACCTTCCATTAAATGAATAATTACGTGCAGTGCCTATATGATTAAACTACAGAAACATTTTAAAAAACAAAAACAGTCGACCGTAACAACGTTCACCCAATCCAGGCACCATGAGAGATTGCAAATTAATCAAACATTTTAGCCAAATTGGACTACCGAAGATAGCAGGCTATTTTGCCTTTGAGAAAGAACCTGCTAGGTTCCAAACGTAAGGCCATTAACTGCTATTTTGCATATTTTATACTACAGGTCCTAATTCTCTATTTATAATCAAAGATTCGTCGACTACTGTTTTTTTTAATTTCTCCTCATTATAAGACGATGGACAGACGAGAAAGAGCTTCTGACAAAACAGGTTGAAGTGATCTGTATAGTGAGAAAAAGAAACACGATAATTATTTGAAAAACTGATAATTAATTATTTGAAATACGTGTGATAAGACCGTAAGAAGTTGTTAACAACGCGACTGTGGAGTGTCGTGGCCGAGCGGTCTAGCTTACCGGACTCAAGTTCTGGTGTTAGCAGCAGAATGTGGGTTCGAATCCCGGCCGTGACACTTGTGTCCTTGAGCAAGACACTTAACCATAATTGCTTCTCTCCACCCAGGGGTTAAATGGGTACCTGTACTGTGAGGACAGAGTTGGTTGATTAGCCCTATATGCGCTGTAATGGCAGCAATTGAGCTGTATACTCCCCAGGGAGCTGAGATGGTTTCAGGAATGATTTATGGGCCTTATGAGCCTTATGAGCAGGGGTAATGATATAATGCGCCTTGAGCACCACTTAGTTGGTGGATACGTGCGCTATATAAGTCCACACATTGTTATTATTATTATATATTTCCCTAAAAACACGTTTTGGAGTATCTATGTACTAGTCAGAACAAATAAATTCCATCTGGACCATATTTTGACAAAGATGTCACTTTTTACTAAACCACAGAGACTTACTAATAAATGGGAGTTGTCGTTTTCCCCAGACAAACACGACGTAAACACAGAGGCCTAACGCGAGCAGAACAAGGGCGTATAGATACTCCAGAGTCGGTTGAGAGATTAGAGGAACTAACACCATGAACACTGAACTAATCGTCGCGAGGATGGGCACCAGAATATTAACCTGGAATGGAAAGGTGATTCATCGTCAACAATATGTCTCATGCAAGTTATGTTTGAACGGTATCAGCGCCAGCTCCAACAAGCTGGGGAAGTGGGGGCCAAACTTAAATTTTAGGGGACAAAACAGTGGAAATGAAGGTACTCTTATAAACAAAATACTTGCCTTAAAAGTCCTTGGTCTGGTCGGGTACTTGCGTCGTAAAACTATAACAGAGAAAAATGCAGCTCCCTCGAAAAGCCAATTGACGAAACCACCAAAGATTAGTATAGAATTGAAGTCTCCAATTAGAATAAGTATTATCGCTATCACACCCTACAAAAAATAATGATAAAAATATTAAAAGGCTGTGGTTTTATCTGTGATGTATGCTTGACCGGCAATATAAAGGGACAAATATGACATCATTATCCAAATATCCACACAATATATATTTAAAAAAAAAATAATAATAATAAAAAGTTTGCGTTCATGATCTTTAATCTTCAAAGGTACACAATACATTGTTCACCGTTGACGAATTTATTGTGATACCAATCTCACCTGCAGCACAATTGCCGGAAGTGGGGTCAATCTCTTCACGTTGACCATTGACATGACCTTAATCATGTGACCTTCTCTTCCGGCGGCAAATGTCACTCTGAATGATGTGAGGAACGAATGAATGAATACAGTTATTTGAACCCCACAATTCGTCCCTAATTTGCCATAGTGACCAATCCGACTTTTTTCAATTTTAAGATTTCCCGCCCATTAGTACATTCAGGAAGAGACCTACCATTGTATCTAATCCATATGCATGCAAGGGCGCAACCACTGGGGGGGTCGGGGGGTCACGCCCCCCGCTACTTTTATGTGGACCTCCCCAACTTCTGGAAGACCTTATTTTCTGGGGAGGTCCAAAATAGTCCGATAAGCGTTTATTATCGTGAAACATCCATATTTCACAGGTGAAAGTTAAAATAAATTAAAAAAAACAGGTGGTCAAGTGAATCATGCTAACTGTGTCACACAGTTAGCACAGTCTGTGTGTAGCTTTACTACTAGCTTAATCTAATTAATAAAACATTTTGGTATTTTATGTATACATGATCCTAGTAATGTCATTCATGACATCACAATATTATGCAACACTTCCATCAACACGCTGAAATACGTGATATTGAACCAAGACCCCAGCTGCTAGTGGCGTGCTCGCTTCGCTCGCCCGCAGATCACGTTGCTATTGGCTGCTTGGGACCCCCCCAACTTTCAACACGTGGTTGCGCCCTTGTATGCATGTATTCCTTATAGTTTTGGAGATAGAGCATGCATTCAAATGACGAATGCTCTAACTGGCTATTTTTGTAATTTGGCAAAGAGACCAATACCGCATTGGTCACTATGCCAACTTAATTCTGGATTGGTCACTATGGCAAATTAGGGACGAATTGTCGAAATCAGAACGTGGAAGATAACATTTCTAACGAAAGAAATGGTTTAACAAAATGTTATTTTCATTATCCCATGGGCGGTGTTGCGGGGAAGACCGCAACACACACCCGTCTAGAACATTATTCACAAAGAAAAACACATAATTATGCACAATGAAATCATTGATATAGGCTTAGGTCTACATCAGCAAGAGAAGTCATGATTAAGGCTGATTTGAAATATGTTATTGAACCCCCATACTGTACATGACTTTTATCACGGCACACCTATTTCGTTTGGCTTCAATACAAATCCACGATACCAATCCAAGACTGGAAGGGGAAATTGTCTGGTTCCTTTTCATGCATTCAGAGTTGGCCCTATAATCTTACTTGCGTATACAGGGAACCTGACAAAGATGGCCGCGGCATGAGAAAGGTCTGTACCGTCACCTATAATCTCAAAGTATTTTTGTATTATACCTTGGATTTGAGAGCAAAGACCCGACAAGACTGCCTAAAGTCGAGACGCATACGCCAAGAGGTATCAACCAGGCCATGACTCCTAATGTACGCTCGGCGAATGTCTAGAACAAGAGCAGATCAGGCAAACATTAAATGACGGACTATTAATAGAATTTCAATCTTACTTAAAGATCGAAACGGGGATGAACATCGAGGTCAAACTATTAACAAGACAAGTGTGTTCAAAACAAACTTCAGTAACCGACGATTCAAAGACTCGTTGCACCATTATAGACATAGTAAAACAATGCATTATGCACAAATATGGTTGCAGAAGTGGGATCCATCTCCAGGAGCCAACTTCATAGAGCTGCTTAGCAGAGAGTTTTGCTTAGCAAATATTTTTGCTAAGCAATATAAAACAGACTACCAGCCAAAATGCATACATTTTGTATGAAAGTTTGGCTGGTAACCAAATATATCTGCTAAGCAATTTTTTCTGGTAAGCAACTCTATGAAATTGGCCCAGGGCTAATTCAAATGAGTATATTGCCGCTAAATTTTAGAACATTTCGATGTTGATAATAATTATACTGGGGATAAAGTAATGCCTAAGTAAAGTGTCAAAAATAGCTGTCTTCATTGAATATTATTGTTGGGTCTAAGTTAGATTTGACATAACATTATGGTCAATAATCGAGATAGTTCGCTGTTGTTTTTGCACATTTACCTACCACTGCAACAGCACTAGACGCCAGCAGCTCCTGAGGAGAAACTACAGTGAAGTATGCGATGTTGGTAAGGAGATATATGACGGTCACTGCTGGTACGGAGATGCCAATAGCTAGCGGAATATTTCTGTAGTTTAGAAATAGCGTGATAAAGAAATTCGTATAGAAAAGGAACCATTTCGAAAGTTATCTTCAATTCAACATTACACAAAAAAAACTTTCCAATATTTCTGAAGTTTTTTTTAAGTATTAAAAGCCAACCTTTTTGGATTGTGCAACTCCTCTCCTATATTGTTGAGAATTTTCCTGTTGAAGAAGAACAAAAATCGTTTAAAAGTGATAACGGCTCTGTCTACAATATTTGGGGTGTTTGTTCGTTTGTTGGGGTGTTTGTTTGTTTGTTTGTTTGTTTCTCGTCATACTTTTTTTTAAATTTATTATAAACAAAGACTTGGGGCCTGATGGGATATTATTGATTTTGATATAATCAATCAAAGTCTGTGTGGAAATAAAAAACTGAAATCATTATTACAGTCTGATCGCCCGGATCAAAATTTATACAGGTCATTTTTAGTTGTCAGTTCTGATTTGTTTAGCCTCAAATACTCACCAACCGAAGTATGCCCAGAAGCCGTTGTAGAGTGCCGTACCGTAGCCTCCAATATCAGTCGAGGTTCCTTCGAAAGACGACGAAGGAGATAAATACTGCGTTTCTCCTGAAAATATTGGTGTGAAAAGCAGTTTATTATCATTCCAGTTTAAGCCCGAAAGTATAGACTATTTATGGTGTATATAGCCTTATTTTCGACCCCTTTATTGTCATTCATTTTTCGAGGATCCAAGTTTCTTTAAGATGGCGCAGTGAAGGCCGATCAAGGATCAAGGAGCAATCATCCAATTAGAACAAGCACTTTATGGCCGTAATTACTATAAATGATAACGATGTATGATCAACATTTATTATTTTACTTTAAACAGTGAACTTTGACCTTTAAAGGTAATGTGTAGCTCGAAGATCTGACGTCACGCTTCGAGGCTCGTGAAAGTCACCTGATACCGGCCTTTCAGTTTTGTGGAGACTCAACTTTGACCTCGGTTGGTAGCTAGCTCGCAAGTCTCGAAGCGTGACGTCAGATCAGATCTTCAGCGCAACGTATCCAATGAAATTCCTTGAATGGTACGCCTGGACCCTGTCTCTATTCTTGATAGGATGAAGACAGAGGACCAGTCTAATATGTTGCACCTTCTCTCAAACCTTTACCTTGGCATAATTTGACGAGACCCGTGACGATGATGATGATCAGGGCAATGACCTTTGCACTTGAGAAGATGACCGGCATGGTGCTGGCCAATCGAACACTCATGCAGTTGATAAATACTATTAACACTAAAATGGCACATGAAGGAAAGAAGCAAATAATCAATCGAATTGTTTTATTATTTAACCAATCGCTAATCAAGATTATACAGGCACATATGATTTTCAGAATGGGACCAAAGGTAGCACACTGACTGCGAACATTTTGGGGCAAGTGAATGTACCGCTACATTCATACATAACCACGGTGAGGAGGGGCATGGTTCAGGCGTTAGTTCAGGGTGGGGGTAGATAATTGATTCTGCACCCTGCATCTGCCTGTACTTTTAAAGAGGCACTCACTGACTTTTATAACAGCAAACAACTGCACGGCTGCCCAGGGTGATGCGCAGTCTCCAGGGATGACGTAATCAACTACGTAGGTGCCAAAGGTTATTGCCACCAATGCCGTCGCTGAGGGCTCTATAATAATGGTTGTAGACCAAACTACCAGAAACCCAGCAAGATCACCGTAGGCATGAAGAATATAGATGTAGGTCCCACCGGATATGGTGAAAAGCGTTCCAAGCTCAGCGTAACACAGTGCACCTGAAATTAAAGTAGTTTTTGTGTGTAGTTTTCGACTACAAATTGTATACACTTAGAAATAGTAAATTCAGGCCATGGAATCGGTGTCCTAGTTTAAGATAAACACAGTGACTGATAATTACTTTTAAAAATAAATTGGAGCTTAGTTCATAGAACTGTTGAAGGGACAATATTGTCATGATGAGAGCAGACTTCAACAGGGCATGGAATCGGTGTCCTACTTTAACCCTAACCATGCTAAATACAACGGGATGCAACAGTTGTAAAATTCCGATGGATGTTGTTGCATTCAGCAGCCAGTACTGATGACTCAATCTGTTGTATCTTGTTGCATTCAGCACTGGACAGTGTTTGTATAGCAAATACATTGTAGTCTGCGTTGTATCTTCAGCATTACCCTGCTCAATGCAACAAGATCCCCTTGTTGTATGTTGTTGCAGACAGCACTGTGCTTGAAAAAAACAGTCCAATTTACTGAACCCTTGATCGTGACGATATTTAATGTGTGGATAAGTTCAATCTAACTTTTAAAATGTTAACGCAACGCTTTTTAAAAGTTAAATCCAATTTTATAAAGAGTTGTCATTGACCGAACTTTTAAAATTTTGATTCAACACTTTCATTTTTAGAGTGTAGTGTAAACGAGCTTTTGAATGTACATTACATGAAGGCATGCATGCATTGAGGACACCAGTGGAAGATAGTGTATCTTACCTAATGCCGATACTACGGCACAGACAACCCACACTACCAGGCTCATCCCGACGCTGTTTGTTCCAGCAAGGACCCCTTTTGGGGAGATGAAAATCCCAGATCCGATCATGGCACCCACAATGAGGGCTACCCCTCTGACGAGGCCTACCTCCCTTTTCAGTTGGACTGTTCCTGTGTCTTCATTACTTTTAATAGAGGGATCGGGCGGCATCATACCTAATGGGGTGGTGTCTTCTTCATGTTCCCCATTCTGCACCTTTTAATGAAAATATTGAGTTAAAATATTGATTTTTTGTGTTTTTCATTTTTGCATGTGGTGTGAACACGCTCGCACTCATTGACTTGTATGTTAAAAAGCGCGCCACAAGTTGCATATTAAAGGGGCAGTATCATCACGATCAACAGGGCATGGAATCAAAGTGCTTGTTTTAGATTAACTCAGTGACTGAAAATAATTTCCCACATGATAAGGTCATAATTATTACCGTTGCTGCTGCATACATGCGCCGGTAATTTTCAGTCACTGTGTTCATCTTAAACTAGGACATCGATGCCATGCCCTGTTGGAAGTCTACTATGATCGTGACGATACTGCCCCTTTAAATAGGCTACGGGCAATATTAGTAATAGGTTATAATTCTCCTGAGGACGATCAGAGCATACTGATCGAAACGTCGAGTTGTACCCCCAGTTCTTTTCAGAACTAATTACTACTCAATTGAGATTCCACATGGTGTCACCGCAATTAGTCTTACTTAGGTTATAATTCCCTTCGTGAAAACGCAAATTGTTCTTTAGCACCCATTTTGCCCTTGGCCAATTAGTATTTAATTACAAAATTAATGAGTTTTAGACCCTGTAACTTTGTGGGATTGTAGATTTCAATGAAGTGATTCAGAATGTCGAAAAAAATACGTTTTCCCCCAATTTGCCCTTCGTGAAAACGGTGACGATATGTGATTGCGCTTTTGTATTTTCATGCAAGCACATCATTAGCCTGAAGATCTGACGTCACGCTTTGAGCGAGAGGCGACGCCAGATCCTGTGCAGCCGCCAATACTTTTCCCGATGCTTTAACTTTGGTTGGAAGCTAGCGCTCGCAAGCCTCGAAGTGTGACGTCAGATCTTCAGCACAACACCTTAACGTATCCAATGAAATCCTTTGAGTGGTACGCCTGATAGGATATAGACAGGGGACCAGTCTAGCAAGCACATTACACCTTTTTTCATGCACAATATGCAACGGTATGAGAACAAAAATAAACGAGATTTTAGTGCGGACAAAAGGGAACACCATATAAAATTATGTACACAAATATGTAAAAACAGTCATGTTGTGTATATCGCGGTTTTGAAAGAGCTCGATGTGCGTTCTCGGTGTATGCTATTCGACACGCCCAACTCTTCGTGAAAAAAAATCATACAAAGAAAGCACTTGATAATTTTCGTTTAAACTCGTTTATATACAACTCTGTTTACCTTTGGATTGTTATTCATGTTGCAATAATGACAAACGTTCACCGTGGACCAGTTAAGTTATCGCAGTTATTTTCTCTAACGTCCTTTCAGTTTATGGATAGCTACTATGCCGTTCCACTCACGACCCGCTTCGCTTATATTTATTCTTTAGTGCATCGACTCACCTCGACAAAAGTGTTCAACCTTACTGATAGAGTTATGGTGCGGCTGCCCGAGCTTATTCGTTTCTCACGGGAGGTTTTTTTTTTTTGCTTGGCGCTTTGTCCTTTGAAGTTCCATTATCCATTATTGCATAGAGAGTAATATAATGCGCATTGAGCACCAGTTTGGTGGATACGTGCGCTATATAAGTCCACTTTATTATGGAGAAAGGACACAGCTTTCTATGTAGTTATTGTTAGTGTTGGCCTATTAACCTTTACGGTCAAGGTGAGACATTTTTCGTAGTGTGAATAAAAACACGGTATCCTCTATCCCTTTGGAATATGCTTCCACAAAGTTTAAGACTGTGTGACAATTTTAATTCTTTCAAAAAACTTTTGAAAACTCACCTTTTTGTACAAGCTTATAATGAATGTTAATTTTGTGCATTTTGTTTCATGTATTTATCTTTGTTTATCTAATGTTCCATATCTTTGTGTCTTTTTCATTATCACCAGCGCCTCGGATTAGGTTTCTAGATAGATGGCGCCATAAGTTTCATTATTATTATTATTATCCAGTACCGGTACCTGTTTAGAAATTCAGCACACCGTGACGGTGCGCTCCCCGGATAGGGTCCACACAAGTACACTGTACAGTACATCATCGATCATTTCCCCTCCTCCAGTGCCTCAGGATTCCCATCCATGCAAATTACCAAAAGTATAAGGATTTTTTCACTGTAAACAAAACGATAATATGTTGACGTCAAATTTTGTCCCATCGGGGCCACCATAGATCCAATCGGTCATTAGTCTGTCCCACTGTGTACGATACGGAAATTTGCTGTTTTTAGGATTGTGGAACAAGGAACACGACTGTAATCGTGCTAAACGAAAAAAAACAAGCAGACGATAGGATTGTGTTTTGGTAATTTTGTAAGTAAAAATTGTGCTTTTGAAAGATTATTGGTGCGATTTAATGTTAAAGTATGATTTAATAAACCTTTCTGTCCCTTACTGAGTGTGCTAATAGCAAGAGTTAGGTTTATTTAGTACCACACAGAGGATGTTTGTTAGACCAAATTTAACACTTCAAGTTTACATTTTTGCCATTGACCAGTTATGATATTTCACAGGGTAAAACGTACAACTACATGTAACGTTAGTCGTCGTATTCGTAATCGTAAGGAAACTTAGACTTAAAAAACGTTAGGCATAACCCTAGCTCTCATTAAACAATTTTAGATTACAAGCTGTAATGAAAAAAAGTGTAAATGGTCTTGTTGCTCTATTCTTACTCTTAGTCTTACTCTTTGTCTTAGGCTTAGAATGATTCAGTTTGACTTTGAGTTTGAGACATCATTTGTGGGGATCGGTTTACGTTTATCAATTAGGCCCATACAAATTTAAAAATTAAGTTAAGTTAACCCTCCTACACATGGAGGCCATTCTGATCCACTAAATTCTGATCTTCAGCAACCTTCAGTTAGGCAGTTTCATGCAAACTGCCGATGGTGGCGCTATTTTTGATGCCCTTTTTTCTGTCGAAATTGTGACCCGCCGAAAGTTCATTGACTTGCCCGATAGTACGTGTGAAAATGCACAGGCGCAATATTGCTAGCGCCTGGTTACGTTGATGAGGCTTTGATGTTTTCCTGGACGCTATTTTTATGAGCACTAAATTATGCAGTCGATAAAATAAAAATCAGCGACGGGAAACCTTTCGTTATGGAAATACAGGCAACTGAATTTCGGTAAGTTTTCACGATTTTCTTGTCCAACTTTCATGGTAAAATACTAATTCAAAGGGTAGTCTATTGATGTTCTAATGTCGATAAATGGATACTACACATCGTGGTTATCTTAATTGGTCAGTCGATGCCAACTGTAACGTTGGCAGAAAAACAGTGCAACTTGCGGAAAATGATCCGATGGCAAATAAATAAAAAATCACCGCTATCGCCGATTTGACTCGGTGAATCGGGGTGTCACGCACGCTGAATCGGGGTGTCACGCACGGGTGGATTTTGGTATTCAATGAGATTTTTTTGTTATAAAAGGGGGACATGCTATATACATGTAGATACTTTATTAGTACTACAAGGATATGTTGCATGCAAATTCGGTCACAACTTTTCAAATGAAACTGGCCTCCAAAATGACCAAAGATTTAAATCAACAAAAATTCGTAACTTTGCATAGGGTTAACCTATCATGACCATTGACCCCTCATTTTCTTTCTAATTTTTTGCTCTATCCAGTGATATGACATTTAAAAGAATTGAAGCAACTTCAAATTTTCATGAAACTGCCTACTTCAGTACATACATGGGGTCCTACTAATTGCTGACCCCTGCCGACATCTACCGACAACTCTTAAAAACCTACCGACATCTCATTGGGTCCTACTAATTGCCGACCCCTGCCGACTTATTGTTCTCCTTGGTTACCATCACCCTCGTGTATAATGGTACAGTCCATGTCGTATCTCGAGCGCATTAAGAGTTGTCGGTAGATGTCGGCAGGGGTCGGCAATTAGTAGGACCGCATACATGTACAAGCCTGCTGTCCTTTCCAAGTAATCTTACAAAATCAACTGTGTGCCACCCAAGGCCACTGTAAATGTTTGAACATTAGTATGGCCTGCAATAAGGTTTATCGCTAATAGGTAGGCAGTTTCATGAAAATTTGAAGTTGCTTCAATTCTTTTAAATGTCATATCACTGGATAGAGCAAAAAATTAGAAAGAAAATGAGGGGTCAATGGTCATGATAGGTTAACCCTGTGCAAAGTTACGAATTTTTGTTGATTTAAATATTTGGTCATTTTGGAGGCCAGTTTCATTTGAAAAGTTGTGACCGCATTTGCCTGCAACGTATCCTTGTAGTACTAACAAAGTGTCTATATAGCATGTACCCCTTTTATAACAAAAAAATCTCATTGAATACCAAAATCCACCCGTGCGTGACACCCCGATTCAGCGTGCGTGATACCCTGATTCAGCGAGTCAAATCGCCGATAGCGGTGATTTTTTTTTGAATTTGCTGTCGGATCATTTTCTGCGAGTTGCACTGTTTTTCCGCCAACGTTACAGTTGGCATTGACTGACCAATTAAGATAACCACGATACGGTGTATCCTTTTTTCGTGGTTTCAAGTTTCGTGAAGACCATCCAATACCTCTAAATTGATGATGAATTTCCGTCATGCACAATGATGAAAAACGGGTCGTAAACACGGCGATATTTCTAACGTCCGAGTTCGGATATTTTGCATTGAAACGAAGCAAAATTTATGAATGAATCTAAGATGGCGTCTACAGCATGCAGGACCGAATCACTGTTTAAAACATAACGATTAATCCGCACAGCGACAACGCGAGCTACGGACAGCCAGGGGGAACGTTTTCGCGAGAACCCAGATGTGAGTGAGTCGGTCACAATCGCGATGTCTAAAATTAGCTTTTGAAGTGCGCCGCCAGCGGCGGCTTGCGTGAATCTGCCTACTAATAGCACTGAAGCAACTGCCGCAAAGCATACAGGGATACAATTTGGGGCATCTGTTTGGCGCAGCTTTTGTGACGTCAATAATATTTTGTTTGTCCGCGCGGCACGCAGTGGCGCTGTTGCGCCCACAGACATCCCACAATTCCTTGCAGCTGCGATAAACCTTATGTAATCGATGGGAGACCACTTTACCCTGTAATCTAATCTCAGTGGTGTGACAGTGCACAGAAGGGTAACCATAGGAAGCCACTGGCAACAGCTAATGGCGTGGCCTGAATGGATTGTTTCAAAAATTGCACTGATTGTAGGAGGGTTAAGACAGGTAAAACTTGTAGCTTTGCATGGTGAAGAGGGTAAGTCTAATTGTGGTGACACCATGTGAAATTCTCAATTGAGTAGTAATTAGTTCTGAAAAGAACTGGAGGTACAACTCGACGTTTTGATCAGTATGCTCTGAAATAAAGACATTGTGCAAAAGTGGCAGTCGGGTTCAATATTAATTCCTTCTCCAAGAATAGCAATTGACTAGACAGGATTCAGGTTAAGTTCGTCCAGCAAACCATAGTTTGCCATCAAACTTGCTCTGCGAAATCTCCAAGTCTTTTTTTTCTTTATTCACAGAATCTAATTGAGGGGACAGATCATCAAATCGTCTCCAACATGGCTGAGGGAGAAGACGATTTTGAGAGGCAACTGCAGCTGGAGAAAGAGGAACGGAAAAAGATAGATCAGGGATATACTTACACCGACCCCAGTGATGGGACAGTGTATGAATGGGATGATGCGAAACAAGCATGGTTTCCAAAGGTATAGTACAAGACATTTTTGTCGATCATCTACCCAATACATTAGCTTTTACATGTAGATAGTAACAATAATAATGTAGACTTATATAGCGCACGTATCCACCAAACTGGTGCTCAAGGCGCATTATATTATTACCCCTGCTCATCAGGCGCATAAATCATTCCTGAAACCATCTCAGCTCCCTGGGGAGTATACAGCTCAATTGCTGCCATTTCGGCGCATATAGGGCTAATCAAACACAACAACCAACTCTGCCCTCACAGGTACCCATTTACCCCTGGGTGGAGAGAAGCAATTATGGTAAAGTGTCTTGCTCAAGGACACAAGCATCATGGTCGCGGTTATGAGTCGAACCCACGTTCTGACGACCCAGCCATCAGAACACAAATCCAACGCACTAAACCGCTCGACCATGGCACTCCACCGATGGCACTATATTAACCCTCCTATGCCCAGGCTGAAATTTGGCCAAGTCAGCACAGCACCCACAGACACTCACTTGAGTATTTTTGGTTGCATTGCCAATAGGTCAAACCACAGTCACACAGAGCTGTGTATGTACTTGGTTTTGGTTTGACCTCCTTGAGTGCACTGCACAAAGTCAATGGGTTGGGAGTTACACACAAATTTTGAGTGTCTTTGGGTTTGACCTCCTATCACAGCCACATGTGTTTGCATGTATTTGAGTGCACTGCACAAAGTCAATGGGTTAAGAGAGACATACAAATTTTGAGTGTCTTTGAGTGTTAAACCTATAGGAGGGTTAAGGCTGCGCTACTGAAACTGTCATTATCCAGTCCCATTTTTGGGTTCCAATTACAGGTAAACGACTTTTGAAAATTTGGACTAAACATTTAAGCCACACAAACGAAGTCAGTGTTTTTTTTTGTTAACAATATGTGTGTGGGGAACAGGGATGCTGTGAGTCGTTTTTAACCCTAACCACCCTGAATCCATCAAAATCCATCCCCCTGTATTGGAAGATTTTGGTGGATTCAGGATACCTCCACATTGAGCATGTGGCGGATTTTGATGGATTCAGGATTTCAGTAGTTTTTAACTGCTTGGTCATGTTGGTTGATGGATTATAGTTACATGTACTGTATATGTTAGATTTTGATGGATTCTATGCAGCAACATACTATACAAATTTTCATGTGAGCATGGTATCCTGAGTCCGCCAAAATCCACCAAAAATTTAGTGGTGGATTTTGGCGGATTCAGGATATGTCCAATATCTACACTGGCGGATTCTGATGGATTCAGGACACCAGCATTTTGTGTGTGACAAAATTGGTGGATTTTGGTGGATTCAGGATACTTTCTAGTAAAAATACCCAAGGGGTTAGGGTTAATATAGAGGCGGGAAATTATTACAGTAAATCCACATTTATTATGACTCTACTGGTTATTTTATACATTCGGGAGTATTGATGTGTTTTTACAAAATTGGTACCCGACTATTCGAAGATTTCCAATTTTGGGTATCTGATTCCCAAAATAACCACAAACGCACAGCCTTACACTATATAGTCAATTAAATTCAATTAAATTTTACGTTCATTACTATAAAGCAAAACATTTCAGAAAATATGTGAAAATATGTGTTCTAACGAAATCAGACGGAATTGGGCAGAGCTCGGAACTGAGAAATAGCCCAAAAATTAATGGGGTGATTTTTGTGGAATTTGGCTGATTGACTGCTCTTTTTGCTAAACAAACTTGTAAGGTTAAAGGGGCAATATTGTCACGATCAATAGGGCATGGAATTGGAATGGTAGTTTTAGTTAACTCAGTAACTGACTATAATACCCCACATGATAAGGTCATAAGTGTTGCTGCTGCATGAATGAGCCAGTAATTTTCAGTCATCGTGTTCATCTTAACCCTAACCATGGTAGGGTAACTTTCTTATCAGCCTACTGAATGCAACAACATACAACAGTGGTCAATGATCGAGGCCTGCTAGTGTGCAACAAGATCCATATGTGGATCTTGTTGCACCTAGCAGTGAAGGGTTTTTTCAGTGAAGCAGTGAAGTTTTTTTCAAGCACAGTGCTGTCTGCAACAACATACAACAAGGGGATCTTGTTGCATTGAGCAGGGTAATGCTGAAGATACAACTGCAGACTACAATGTATTTGCTGTACAAACACTGTCCAGTGCTGAATGCAACAAGATACAACAGATTGAGTCATCAGTACTGGCTGCTGAATGCAACAACATCCATCGGAATTTTACAACTGCTGCATCCTGTTGTATTTAGCATGGTTAGGGTTAAAGTAGGACACCGATTCCATGCCCTGTTGAAGTCTGCTCTCATCATGACAATATTGTCCCTTCAACAGTTCTATGAACTTGCTCTTTGCAAATAACTATTCATACACCATGACTGTTGGTGATCCCATTGTGAAAAGTCTGAAGCTAAATTATTATGCTGCAGGTCGATGAAGATTTTCTTGCTGCTTACCAAGCCAACTACGGTGTCAACACTAACGAGCAGAGCGTCAAATCCTACTACGAGCAGTATGCAGCCCAGCTGGCAGCAGAACAGCCAAAGCTGGAGAACTCTGATAGTGACAGTGATGAGGAGGAAGACGAGGATGATGAAAATCCAGAGGGGGAGAAGAAAGCTGGAGGACAGGAGAAGGGGCATCAGATTCAGAAGGATACAGGGGAGGGTCAGAAGGCCAAAGGGGGTCAGAAGAGACGAGCAGAGGAAGGTACGATAGCTCTCCTCAGTATAAGGCCAAAAAAAGTCTCCCATTTCTGGTCTCTGTGTGCGTCGCCTTGTACTCGCACGTCAGCCTTTTTTTTTCTTTTCTTTTTTTTCTTTTTTTTTTTGCTGTGATGTTCATTTGCATCCAAAGTTGCTGAAACAATTTGAATTTTGCTGTGTTTTAACCCATATCCGCCGATCTACGTGATAACCCGTAGATATGTAAAACGCTACAAACGCCGACCTACGTGATTTTCCGTACCGTGTTTTTGTCCAATTCCAATTTACTACGTTTTTCCGATAACTGTATTTCATGATTATAGATATGAAATTAGACAAGTCTGACATCATAATAAAGTGCATGTTCTCCTCTTTCCATCAGTATATAATGTGCCTGTGTCAGTGATTGTAATATTCTCTAAATAAGGAATCTTCCTGATTGTGTGCAAAAACAATGTATCTCTGTGCGGGGGCTTAAGCACATACAGTCTTTTGTGTGTTTACATGGTTAGGCGGATATGGGTTAAACGACTTTTTCACATAGGGGTATGAACGTTTTCCCGATTTGTGAGGCCTGTCTTAGTCACCATACTTTTTGTGTGGGAAATTTGGTCAGCTTCCAATAATCGCGTATACATGTATCACATATTTCACTGGTTGGCAAAAAAAAATAATAAGTCACCGCACCAATTTTGAAGCTGATCAGAAACCAGAGACATTTTATTGGGCCGAAGCCAAGATTCGGAAATAAAGTCTACAAATTTGTTATTTTGTGAAAAACAGAGTGATTTAGCTGAAACTTTCACTGGTTGGTTGTTAAATGTATTAAATCATTGTAGAGATACTTCTTAAAACAGTTTTGCCAGCCTTAAAACCCTCCTACTATTACTGCACTTTAGTGGAAAGTTGCTGTAGAGGTCAAAACCAGTCAACTGCCTGTTTTGACTGTTGACCCAAATGTGCACACGGGGGCATTTTTGACTGGTTTTGACTGTCATTTTGACCACCCTGAACAATACTAGATGATGCTTTTACCAGTCAAAAACAATTGACTCATTTTGACCTGTACATGTACTTACTACACGTAAGGTTTGACAGTGTTTGACTTTTAAGTGCACTAAATATACCTTGGGAAGTATTTCAACATTTTGACTGATTTTGACCCTTGTAGTAGTAGGGTTAATTACAAATGGAACCTTTTTCTCCCTTTGTAATTATTAGGTTGGTTTGAGATGGATGAATCCAAAAACACCAATGTCTACGTCAGCGGCCTGCCGCTAGACATCACCCCTAAGGAGTTTGAAGAATTCATGAGTAAATGTGGCGTGATCATGATCGACGAGGAAAAACAAGAGAAAAAGATCAAGCTGTACTTCGATCAGCACGACAACGTCAAGGGTGACGGCAGGTGCTGTTATCTGAAGGTAATTAACCAATCAACAACCTGCTAAAATGTCTAATTGTCCAATTTGTTAGACGGACATCTTGGTACATTGCATGTAAATGATATGACGCTAGTTATTCTGACAAACTTGCTATTAGGAGAGTGTCTTAAAAACTTAGAAAATTTGATTTGGTTCCAATAACAGCATATACTGTACATGTATCACGTGTTTCACTCACAAACAAAAAAAAGACTACCAAAAAAAAAGTCCCGTCACTGCACCGATTTTGAAACTGACCTATGACCAGGAACCAGAGATTTTTTTGGGCCTAAGCCAAGATTCAGAAATAAAGATTTTGATGGACTCATTACTGTATAGCCCAAACAGGGATACTTTGCATGGGGCCGGGTGTCCTAATTACAGCCAAGTTCAACAGTTGGGTGGTAGTGTTACTGCATGGTGTTGTATTTTGATGTACTCAGTACTGTATAGCACAGACAGGGATACTTTACATGGGGCCGGGTGTCCTAATTACAGCCAAGTTCAACAGTTGGGTGGTAGTGTTACTGCATGGTGTTGTATTTTGATGTACTCAGTACTGTATAGCCCAGACAGGGATACTTTGCATGGGGCTGGGTGTCCCAATTCCAGCTAAGTCCAACAGTTAGTTGGGTGGTAGTGTTTGTGCATGGTGTTGGATTTTGGCGGATTAAGGAGTGTTCTTAGCCAAAACAGGTAGGGGGTTAGGGTTAAGGGAGTGTCTTTAAAAAAAAAAATGCTTAGAAAGTTTCAGGATTAGAGGAAGTCTTTGACAACAGATTTAGGGCAGTGGGATACTGTGTTGGATGTTTCAAACCATTCATAAATGCCAATTTGTTTTCTTCCCATTTCTGCCGTCTCATCTAGCGAGAATCAGTAGACCTCGCCATTCAGTTGTTGGACGACTCCATCCTTCGAGATAGCAAGGTTCACGTGGAGGTGGCAAAGTTCCAAATGAAAGGAGACTTCGTACCGAAACCAAAGAAGAAGAAGCCGAAGAAGAAGAAGAAGAAAAACTTCCAGGAAAAGTAAGATTTAGTTTGCTCCTGAAGACAACCAGAGCGAAACTTTGGGTTAACCCATAAAAAAAATCAAGCACATTTCAAGCTCATTTTACAAAGTATTTACTCTGAAGAAAATTCATATTTTTATCAAAAACATTCATACATGTAGATGCTGTACAGCTGTAATGTAATTCTGATCATATCTGTATTAACCCTAACTCCCTAGGCCCATTTGCTTACACGTAACCTGAATCCTCCCTAACTCCCTAGGCACATTTGCTTACACATAACCTGAATCCTCCCTAACTCCCTAGGCCCATTTGCTTACACATAACCTCAATCCTCCCTAACTCCCTAGGCCCATTTGCTTACACATAACCTGAATCCTTCCTAACTCCCTAGGCCCATTTGCTTACACATAACCTGAATCCTCCCTAACTCCCTGGGCCCATTTGCTTACACGTAACCTGAATCCTCCCTAACTCCCTAGGCCCATTTGCTTACACATAACCTGAATCCTTCCTAACTCCCTAGGCCCATTTGCTTACACATAACCTGAATCCTCCCTAACTCCCTGGGCCCATTTGCTTACACGTAACCTGAATCCTCCCTAACTCCCTAGGCCCATTTGCTTACACATAACCTGAATCATTCCTAACTCCCTAGGCCCATTTGCTTACACATAACCTGAATCCTCCCTAACTCCCTGGGCCCATTTGCTTACACGTAACCTGAATCCTCCCTAACTCCCTAGGCCCATTTGCTTACACATAACCTGAATCATTCCTAACTCCCTAGGCCCATTTGCTTACACATAACCTGAATCCTTCCTAATTCCCTAGGCCCATTTGCTTACACATAACCTGAATCCTCCCTAACTCCCTAGGCCCATTTGCTTACACATAACCTGAATCCTTCCTAACTCCCTAGGCCTATTTGCTTACACATTACCTGAATCCTTCCTAATTCCCTAGGCCCATTTGCTTACACATAACCTGAATCCTTCCTAACTCCCTAGGCCCATTTCCTTACACATAACCTGAATCCTTCCTAACTCCCTAGGCCCATTTGCTTACACATAACCTGAATCCTTCCTAACTCCCTTGGCCCATTTGCTTACACATAACCTGAATCCTTCCTAACTCCCTAGGCCCATTTGCTTACACATAACCTGAATCCTTCCTAATTCCCTAGGCCCATTTGCTTACACATAACCTGAATCCTCCCTAACTCCCTAGGCCCATTTGCTTACACATAACCTGAATCCTTCCTAACTCCCTAGGCCCATTTGCTTACACATAACCTGAATCCTTCCTAACTCACTAGGCCCATTTGCTTACACATAACCTGAATCCTCCCTAACTCCCTAGGCCCATTTGCTTACACATAACCTGAATTCTCCAAAATCCTTCAGTAGTAAAGCAAGCACATGACATGTATGCACACATGTGTTTCTAATCTGTGATACATGTACATGGCCAGGGACCCTCCCTGCATGCATGGAGCAATAAACAGTGTCCACTGACCCAAGCACTGACCTTGCAATCACTACAACAAACATGGATGTACATGTACCATGGAAAGTCAAGTATGCCTAATAACCTCAATCCTCCAAAATCCTTCACTTTAGCAAAGAGAATTTGGGAGGATTTGGGAAGGTAAGGGTTAATATGCAATGTATTGCGGGGAAGAAAAAACACCTTGTTTTGTATAGATGGATGAAATTCTTGCTTCAAAGTGCTTCAAACATCAGTGTAAGAGCAAAAATCAAATCAATTCTTATAGATTTTGTCAAGCTAGATATTTCTGAATTACACATTTAACTATTTACATGGTGTGTTTTTGAGTGATTCAGACATCTTGCCTTTGATAAAGATCGGAATAGGGTCAGAATACGAGGCCACTTACTAAACACTTTCCCGTATTTTTTTGCTCAAGGTTGTTGGACTGGAGGCCGGAGAAGAAATTTCACCAGCGCAAGAGAAACGAGCAAGTGGTTATCATCAAGCATCTGTTTCACCCAGAGGAGTTTGAGGTTAGTTACTCTAATTATTTGGCTGTCTGTCTGTCTTGTAATTATGGGGTGGCACAGACCATGAGGCACAGACCATGCTTGAACTTTGACCTTGTAGCTTCTGGCGCTGACTTTAAGTTACAAATGCACAAACCTGCGATCTTTACAATGTTTTGGTCGCACAAAACATTTTCCATGACTTGTCAACCATCTTTTCAAAAGATAATTAACATGGAAAGTATCAAGTGTGTCAAAAAGTAGCAAATATCCTAGGTTTGTAGGATCTCAATTTAAGATTCTGTGCAAAGAGCAATGCCATCTACACGCCATCAATCACACCCTGTTAGAACACTTAAACCAGTTCGCGTCGGGAAAAAAAAGTTTTTCTGGGCCCCTGTGGCAGGTTTCTTTTTCCCACACACACGTTAATGGAAGCTTCCACAGCGGGTGGCCAGCACTTCCGAGCATGTCACCGTACACGCGTGGCTCAATCGAGCATGCATACAAATATTCCGGAGTTTCCTTTGCCGTGTTTAGACGCTCTCCGATCCGTGGTGCAAAAAAAAATTGCATGTATACACGGCCTCCGACGCTAACTGGTTAACACCATGAGTAAATGTTATAGCACCCTCAGTTGTCAACAGTAGTAAAGGCCTTGGCAATTGAGGGCGCTATAACATTCATCCATTATTGTTTTTGTAGTGAAAAGTTAGGCAGATGAGAACAAACAATAGTTAGGCAACAAGGTTGCTGGGTTGCTGCACACAGAATGTTGGATGGTTTTATGTTGTTGTTGTTTGCAGATTTGTAAAGAGATTTTACTTCACAATCGTGAAAAATGACATTTTCCATGGCTGATCAAAAGATGAGTCTGTATTCAATACACTCACACCCCATAAGCACTTCAACTATTTTGTATGCTGACGCAGAGCTTTCATGGTCGGACATTAATCATCGACCTTGTTAAATTTCAGTTTCAGCCCATGAACTTTTATACCCTCACACTGCTTAACTCGGGGACTTTTCAGCATAATTGAGAAGTATGTCGTCCTGGGAAGACATGGTGTAATGTTAGGTAGAGTCTGTCCAGAACTATATGGTTCTTCTGGGACATGTTTAGTCGACCACCAGAAAATTGTTTCTGACATAGAGCTCCACAAAAAACCAAACATGAAGTTTGTCTGCAGTTTATGACAATTGCAAATTCCAACACTGCTCAAAATATACAGTGTTTTTTTTTTACTTTTGGCAAAATGGAACGAACTCGTGAGTGATAAACTTTATTATGAGCTTGCGCGAGCAATCATGTAATCATTTTTGAACTAATAACAAACAAAACTAGCGATACATCTTGAAATCTTGAAAGCGAAAACTTGGTTCAAGTTTGGTCGGAACTGAAAAAGCACTCAACCGATGACTAAAGCCACAACATTTTTCTAGTCATGATCGTGAAAACATGACCCTGATCGTCTTTCTCCTCTGGAGAAAGATATAATGTAAAAAAAATGTAAAAAATAGCAAAATGTAATTTAAGCATTGGGTGTATCTCTACCTCCCTTTATAAATACCAGCCGCTCTCAGTCATTCTCAACCCACTGACTGGGGTACCCATTTTATACCTCTTAGATGGGATAAGGCAGCCTGTCTTAGTCACCCTTGACCCATTATTGTACCTATTTCATACCCGTGGGTGGAGAGGGACCTGTAGGACTATGCATGAAGGCTGGGTGTCTGTTAAACCTGAAACGTCATAAAATTGTACGTATTCTGGAATATATATTTTGTTTATGATTCCTTGAAATTCCTGTTAAATTATTGTAGGGCATGTTTGTGTAATTGCGTTTGACATAACTTTATGGTAAACCAATATGAATATACAGAACCATCTGCGTGTACAAAACAGTTAGCTCAATTGGAAGAGCCGTGGCACGCTATCAAAAATAAGCAATGTTGACCGCAGTCAGTACGTGGCTGGAAGACCATTTAGACTGGCTTCGCCTCGGGTATCGTAACTAATAATAATAATAATAATAATAATAATGTGGACTTATATAGCGCACGTATCCACCAAACTGGTGCTCAAGGCGCATTATATTATTACCCCTGCTCATCAGGCTCATAAATCATTCCTGAAACCATCTCAGCTCCCTGGGGAGTATACAGCTCAATTGATGCCATTGCAGCGCATATAGGGCTAATCAAACACAACAACCAACTCTGCCCTCACAGGTACCCATTTACCCCTCGGTGGAGAGAAGCAATTATGGTAAAGTGTCTTGCTCGAGGACACAAGCACCATGGTCGCGGTTGGGATTTGAACCCACATTCTGACGACTCAGCCATCAGAACACAAATCTGATGCACCAAACCGCTCGACCATTGCACCCCAACTAGCATTGGCTGCGCGTGTTTGGTGTCAAGGAGTCCTGTGTGTAATTTCTGTAGTGCTGCGTCCTTTGAATATGTATAGTAGAAGAACCCAGAACACTTATCGTTAAAAAGTAGGCGGTTTACCACAGTGTTTCTGGTTCACCTAGCGGTCTCTAACTGTTCAAAGCTGGGTACTGAGGGAGACCAGCGATAATCGCTGATCCAGTCCACCCCTGAGTATGGCTGTGCGTTTTTAGTTATTTCGGGAACCGGATACCCGAAATTGAACATCTTTGATACCCAGGTACCCGTAAACAAAATCCACAGGTATCCACTTTTGTGACTAGGTTCTCTGACTTCTAATCAAATATCATCATGAACCAAAAAAAAGGTGCCAGTCTATTTTAGACTGAGCCTCATTTTCATTCCTATAAGAAAATGCATAGTACTTTTGTTGAGAATTATTCTCACTACCAGTTTTTTTTTTTTAGGACAACTTTTCTTCTCAGAAGAGGTTATTTATTACACATGGTGTTACCCATAAACCTAATTTTACTTTTGCAAACTCGTATACTTCTGCCAACTTGTATATAATTCCGAAAAAAACATTAATTAATTTGCTTTTCTTGGAAAACTGTCTGAAAAAGTGTTTTAGTGATTAGACCATGTGGTGTTGCTTATTTTGGTTAATACAAAGGACACTTGTAATTGCTTACTTACAGTGAGTTATTGAGTTCCCCCCACTGACCAGGAAATCCAAAATATTGAACCCTCCCATCACCCCAACAGTCCTTGAGTTACTCTCCAAAGAATTCTCCCTTCAATCCCATCTTTCTTTAATTTTATTTTCATGCCCACGGGGTATTTTCACTCTAATCTCGCCCCCAACTTTATTGAAATTCCAAAATCCTCTGTGACCCGCTAGTATGGGAAATCTCAAAACAAACGTCCCAGGAAATCTCTCAACTCGGCTCCACTCCAGCCACAGCTGTTGTCCCCACTGCATCATTTGTTGAATAATACAGCTGAAGATTGGAGGTCAAATTGAAGTGTGTGAAGACTAGTAAAACTCAGCCGACCTCTGGTTTCGGGAGGTGTTGTGCTTTAATTCCACCCTACTCAACACCTTCGGTTCCGAGGAAGGATTTCTGAGCCCAGGGGGAATGTTGTGTTTGCTCTGTGTACATCTGTTGTGCCCAAATAAATTTATTGAGGAATTTTTGAATTAGGTTTTTTCTGGAATAGTTGTACAAACTGACTTACATGTATGACCTTTCCAATCTTATTTTATTGCTTATTCAATACTAAAGACATATAAAGAAACAAGGAAAACATGATGGTACTTGATGGTACAAAATAATTTAGACTATTTTATAAGAAAAACAATTTTTTGTTACAATTTTATTTAAATTCAGAATTTATTTTTGTATTAAGAAAAAATATAAAATTCTCAAATTATATACAGAAATAAGGTTTGCAATTTGTCAGTCAGTTGCTTTTAAAGGGACAATATCATCACGATCAACAGGGCAAGGAATCGGAAAGCTAGTTTTAGATTAACTCAGTGACTGAAAATAATACCCCTTAGGTAAGGTCATTACCGGTGCTGCTGCATAAATGAGCCAGTTCTTAAAAACCCTAACCACCCCATATCCTCCAAAATCCTCCAAGGGGCATTTTTTGGGGGGAAATGCAGCATTGTTAAAAACTGGTACTTTCACCTCTTCAAATGTGGCAAAATTACTACCTGGCAAGAAATACAGGCCATAAGTGCTAAATGGGCAATTCTTTGGTAACGGAATTACGCCCATTTGTCACTTTGTCAAGGATTATTCTTTCCCAAGAAAATATGTTCTATGCTAGGCAACTCATCTAAACATGGAAAGGGAGCCAAGACCCAATAGAATTGATTGACCGCTAAAAAAAAAATCCCACAAGATTACCCTTTAAGGCGGAGCTTAATATCGATAACGGAATTACGGACGGAGGACAAGCATATTTGAGTTCTCGCATAAATTAATAAAACTCTCTGAAGTTTTGAAATTTTAAAATTGGACACTACCTGTTATTTGTAGAGTTCAGGGTTGTTGTTAACTACAATGCAGAACAAAGTTGAAAAATAATCACTCTTTTCATAATTTGCATTTTAATCAGGGTAACGGAATTACGCCTGGTGATAACGGAATTACGCCATAGGTTTAATAGGTAAATGCAATACATTAACATTGAATTCAACATAAACTCATCACAATACAAATTTTAGAAGTTTATAAATGGCACAAGGGAAAGCTAGGTGAAAATTAGCAGATCAAAATGTAAATGTAGGCTCTAAACATGTCTGGGCTTCATTTTTAGGTCAAAGGTCAAGGTCAAATGAAAGTAGTCTGGTGATGGCTGCATTGCTGGTTAGCAGATTTTAGAATTTGCCTAATTAATAGACCAATCCATTAAGCCCCACCCCTTTACATATTGACCAATCACAGGATTGCCTACATCACCACTGTACTTGAGGATTTTACCGTGGCTGACTTTTGGTGGCATACATGTAGCAAAGGCTGTGATTGGTCAACACGTTAAGGGCGAGCTTAATGGATTGATCTATTGTAATCTTCCTAAAGGTAAAAATGGTCAAATAATATATAATGTGTCCTGGTTAAAACAAGGGCATGTACATGTACATGTACTTTAAATCCATTTAACATGTTTAAGAGGGAAATCTTTAATAGAAATATTTAACACATACATGATGAACTGCAGCAACAATAACAAATGTTCAATATTTGCTTCCTCAAATTCTTTTTTTTTTTTACATTCTGTGGTTGTTCCATGTTAAAAAACGTATTATAGATTTGGTAATTAATAACCATGCAAATGGAAACATTAGTACATTTCAAGTTTAGTATTTTCCTGAAAATGCGACCAAAGTGACTGAAGCGGCTGAATTGAGAAAGAAAATTGTCCTTGGAATATTTTTACGCATATGTTTATGGGTTTTAAATGCTCAACTGTGCAATTTAGAGCATTTTAAATGGTTTTACATGTATTTATGTATTTTTTTTTTACCGAAAATCGAATTTTACTATGAAAAATTGTCATGTACATAATCTGGAGGAAATGTGCATACTTTGTGCATGCGTAATTCCGTTACCGTAATTCCGTTACCGTTTCGTAATTCCGTTACCACTTGGAAAAATGCCAAGAAATTACTATTTTAAAGTTTTTATTTTTCATTTATGTTTATAGTAGGGTCTTTTCTCAACATACACGATTTGAAGAAAAAAACCAAGAAAATTTGTGAAATAAGTAACTTTTGCCATTTTTTCGGTAACGGAATTACGTGCTAATTTTGAAATTTTTAAATGAAGGCCTACACTATATATATAGATTTTTTTTTAATGACCCTGAGTAATGTTAGTAACTTGTAACATTATAAAATAAATCAAACCTTTTCCCTGTAATTCAGAAAGTAATACATACACAAAATTTTATTTTTTTACCAAATCTGAACGTTTTTAATCATAAATTGCAAAAATCACTGTTTTTACCAGAAATATGTATTTTTTTTCAATTTCGTTTTTTGAACTGAATTCCCCATTTAATTGAGGTCTGGAAAAAGTACAAAAAAGGTTTAATATGTAAATATTTATTTTTGACATTTTTTCCTCTCCCATGGAGAATTGCCCAAATATGAAAGATCACCGAAAATGCATGGTGCATTTTGAAGATAAGAGCGTGTTACCAAAAGTGCACTGATGGATTTTGGAGGATGCAGGAAGGTTCCTAGCCAGAATGCCTGGGGGTTAGGGTTAAGCTAGGACACCAATTCCATTCACTGTTGAAAGTATGCTTTGATGGTGACGATACTGTCCCTTTTATATTTTATCCCGTTTTTCAAACTGAATCTCCTCTTCAGACAGCAGGTGCATAATTCAGAGTGTCAAATGGGAATGGGGAATGACTGAAGGGGGAGTTAACCTCAACATTTGAAAACAGATGGTCAATTATAAAAGTTTTTTGACTGATTGATTTTCAAAATGGGGCAGTATGCCCTCCATGACCCTCAACCTCTGCTACCCCCACCCCCTTCGATCTGCCGATGTCAGACAATCAGGCAAGTACAATTGCCATAATTTAAGTTTGCCACATGACCTTACAATGAATGATTTCGCTTGTATCCCAAGGCAAGATGCTACACAAAATGAACAATTTGCTACACAAAAATTCAAGATTTGCTATAAAAAAAAATTAGCCTTACATATATATGCACAAATATTTATGCCCAAAATTTGTTATGCAATAATTTTAAATGACATCATTGTGAGTCTTAAAGGGACAGTATCATTACGATCAGAGTAGACTTTGAACAGGGCATGGTATCGGTGTCCTAGTTTAAGATGAACACACTGACTGAAAATTACTGGCTCATTTACGCAGCAGCAACGGTAATAT
Source organism: Zoroaster sp. YZ-2022 (assembly GCA_029582265.1). Taxonomy (NCBI): domain Eukaryota; kingdom Metazoa; phylum Echinodermata; class Asteroidea; order Forcipulatida; family Zoroasteridae; genus Zoroaster; species Zoroaster sp. YZ-2022. Next base: position 3,469,690 of record CM055837.1, on the reverse strand, counting down.
GACCTTATCATGTGGGATATTGTTTTCAGTCACTGAGTAAATCTAAAACTAACACTCCGATTCCATGCCCTGTTGATCATGACGATATTGTCCCTTTAACCTCCAACCCCAGAGATGTGATAGAATCTATCTCCCCTCCCCCTTCTCTTTTCCCCCAACTCTGATGAAGAATCTGTTCAATCAAGCACTATAATCATGGATATTCTTGAGAATCCGCCCGCCACCAAGGTACTTAAGAATCACTCCATAACGATGATCACCCTTCTCAGGGAGCTAAGAATGTGGGTTGCTATGCCGGGTATCGTCGGTGTGACATTCCGCATCTCTTAGCAGGAGGGGTTTTCTGCCAATGCACATAGTGTATCAATATATTGGTATGGTTTCATGCTATAGACTGACTGTGGTACATGTATGTCATCAGTATTCATGGGTGTCTGTGCCATGCGGGGTGGTCTTAGTGTGGACCTATTCACGTGAGTAAAGGGTTCCAGGGTTTAGGATGCAGCTATCAATCAAGAAAAGGGGGTTGAATGTTAGTGACAAGTTGACAGCATTCTCAACTGAACAATACTACAGTATAGACCGAGAAGAACCAAATATTACTGAAATGCTGGCCGTGTTCAGTAAAAGACGGACAAGATTTCAAGATTGGTATCCGTTAGAAAACGTAGGTTTCCCCTTTCTGAAAAACACACTTCTTTTGAATTCGGACAATTCCTTCACCTCTAAAATGGTTGCCATGGACACTTACTCCTCCGGGAAATAGTGATAAGTTGATGGTTTGCTCAATGGAACAATACTACATTTAGGGTTAATTTATTTACATGCATGTAAAATGTCACCGGGACTATCCATGTACATCCTGTCCTCCTGTTTGAGCATTGACCATGTGTACACAAATTCACAATTGATTTTCTATGTAGTAAATTTGCCCCCCTCCCCTCTCCTTTGTGCACGTGCAGTGTGGCCCCCCTTGCTGAAGCTATGTATCAGCTGCTCACCTCAGCTCTTCAGAAAGGGGAGGGGTTTAAGGTGATTGAAATAAAAGGGGGCATGCTTACCAAATTAGGAGAATTTTGTTGATTTGTGTACATGAGTTGCTCGGCCATTTCATCATGCCCAACCTGATTAGCAGATGTGGAAATCTGGAAGTTATCATAACAGCAAATTGAAGAATCAATTATTTGGCCGCACAGCGTCCAGCATAGGGTTAATTAAGTGTTATTAAATAACCCAATTCTTATTACAATTAGTGAAATCAGTAACAATGTGTCCATTCACTTTGACTTCAACACCCACGCCGCAATTTGAATCACTTTCAAATGATAATCACCCTAAACCTCTGAACAAGGAATGCAGTTGTTATTCCATCCATCCAGCTCCTGTGCAGCGTTGAAAAACCATTCTAGACTTGGCCTCTATAAGTTCAGTTTCCAGGAATGCTCTCGTTATTTAGAATATTCTCAATGCGAGGTGGTCCCAGAATGTTTGTCAGACGAAAAGCCCTGGTCGCGTGGCAGTAGGGGAAAAAAAAAAGTTGGAATGTAGTCACTATTCCAAATATTGTGATCGATGGAGTGGTGTCTTACTCTGTTTTGCCACTTGTAGTGGCACTACTTTCATGAGGAGTTTGTCTGTGTGGATCAAGTTAAAGGGAATGCACAACATTTGTCATGTTGGCAAAACTGGCCAAACTGGTTTTACAAGTTGGCAAAACTGGTTTTACTCTCTTTGAAGCTACTGGTAAAATTTATGGAGGAAATTCTTGCTTCGTGATTCTCACAATATTGACCAACTGATTTGATTAACAGGAAAATAGTGAAAATGCATTAAGATGTTAAAAACTGATTGGAATAAGTCATGTTAAAAAAGTTAATATCAGAGAAATGTAACATGATTTATAGGATTATTTCACATTACAATTTGACTATTTAGTTTCCCTTCAAACTCTCTGAATGAAACATTGGTCTGTTTGTCTCTTCCTGTTTGTGTATTTGTGAGTCTTATTTCTTTCCTGTATCCTCCCCCGGGGCACTCTTTGATTTATTTGGTAGTTTTACCATCGCTCCTTGAGGATTTACAACAGACCAGCCTCACCCTAACACGAAAATACTGAAAATGTATTAAGATGTTTAAAACTGATTGAAATAAGTCATGTTGAAATGGTTTACAAAGAGAAATGTATAACATGATTTATAGGGGTACGTGTGCACAATAATCAGAACGCTTCTTGTACTGCGATGTGATATCTTGAGAGAGAAGCTTCTCAGTCAGACTGGGTAAATAGCCACAGGATATGTGCGGTGTTAAGAGATGTTGACTGTTCCCATTGATGGGGTATCATTGACGGGCTCTCCCCTACGCAATCCATGCTGGTCATTTTGTAATCAAACTATTGACCTTTTTCTCAAGGGAAATTTTAAGCTTCTTCAGGACTTGCTTACAAGTCCCACTTGCCAGTCAAAATGCAAGAGCTGTAAATCACACCTCTTTACATATGTTATCTTTAAAGATTGTTTTCTATAGCACTGCAAGTTTATAGTTAATTTTGTAACCAAGTATAACTGAACATAAAATATACGGTTAATCGGTTAACCGAACCAAATTTTAAACATGCAATTTGTAGATGGTAGGAAAAAAGGATTACATGTTAAATTTATATTATTCACTATATCTGGTGAATTTTGTGGAATGATTAACCCAACCCCCTAGGTATTCTGGCTAGGAACCTTCCTGAACCCTAACCCCCTATAGGCATTCTGGCTAGGAACCTTCCTGAACCCTAACCCCCTAGATATTCTGGCTAGGAACCTTCCTGAATCCTCCAAAATCCATCAGTGCACTTTTGGAAACATGCCCTTATCTTCAAAATGCACCATGCATTTTCGTTGATCTTTCATATTCAGCACTTATGGCCTGTACTTCTTGCCAGGTAGTAATTTTGTCCCATTTGAAGAGGTGAAAGTACCAGTTTCCAACAGCGCTGAATTTTTACCAAAAAAGTGCCCCTTGGAGGATTCTGCAGGATATGGGGTGGTTAGGGTTAAAGAGTCTGTTTGTCTCTTCCTGTTTGTGTATTTGTGAGTCTTAGTTCTTCCCCGTATTCTCCCACTCTTTATTTATTTGAGTTTTACCATCGCTCCTCAAGGTTTTACCGCGGACCCTCAGCCTCACCCTAAGCTTTGGACCACAGTGTGTTCACTCTAACCCCCTGTGCCAATCACCATCCTCAGAACCCACTTCCCTTACCCCTAGCATAAACCTTTTGTTACCATAGACAATGGGAGGACATTAGCTAGGAGGAGTTGTTAGTTTTAGTCAAGTCTGTTGTGGGTTAGACTGGTCCCTGGTCTATATCCTATCAAGGATATAGACAGGCTCCAGGCGTACCACTCAAAGGATTTCATTGGATACGTTAACGCGATGTGCTGAAGATCTGACGTCATGCTTCGAGGCTTGCGCGCGCTCGCTACCAACCAAGGTCAAAGTTCAGCATCGGGGAAAGTATGGCGGCTGCACGGCCAGGATCTGGCGTAATTCACGCGCCTCTAGCTCAAAGCGTGATATCAGATCTTCAGGCTAATTGCGGGTGTGATTTAGATCCCCGGTATTAAACTTAGCTGTTTGCAGTTACATTCATTAGTGCTTTGTATGATGTTCAGGGAGAGACCTTGTATGGATTGCAGGCGGGGATGAGGTTGTTTGTGTTTTTCTTAGGAATGCTGGGAGGGTATTGAATTTAAAGGAAAGGTACAACATTGGTAATTACTAGACCATCAAATTAACAAATTATTATCTAAAAGTATACTTTTTTTGGAAAGTTGGAACACATTTCAATCATTCTCAGAAATTATTTCGTCTGAACTGCTTTCATCGTAGAGAAAACATGAATTACTCTCGCATAATAAAATGCCAGACAAAATTCACAGTATCTGCAAATCAAAATTCAAGATTTGCTATTCAAAGTAAACATTACATAGCCTACATGTGTACACACAAATATTTCTTCCTAAACATTTTACTGTGCAAATTCTTTGAACAAATTCATTCCCAGATAATGACAATGACACAGATGTTATTGTCATACTATAAATGATCCAAATAAGTTTTTTTGCTAAATTTCCCAAACATGTACAGTAGCTCCATAAGTTTTGAAAAGAAGAATAACAAATATTTAATTGAAACTTTCTACAAAATCAGGCATGATATTCTTCCTACTTTTGTAGGAAATCCTACCTTTTGATTTTGAAAATCCTACCATGAAACCAGGTTCCGACTGACTTCAGACCATGGAAACTTTCCTTGTGTGTCATTTTATTGTAAATACCAAGATAAAAAACAGTTTCCTTGCTATACATGGTTTTAGAGGTAAACCGCTATAGGCTAGTATATATGCCTAATGATAATGGCAAACATTTATTCCTACCTTTTCATTTTCTCACAATATCATCCCTGCAAAATATACACAGTATGCATTTTCAACCTCGACTTAAAAGTGAAACACTTTACCAAAATTCCTCAGATAGCAAATAAATTATGTTTTCATTAAAAAAGGATCTAAAATAAAAGTGATAGTGGATATAAAATTACATGTTTAGAGGAAAAAGAAGGTATTTGATCACTTCAGGAAATTATTTTTTCTGAAGTTCTTGCCTCTGTTTGTCTGTCAACATCTTGGATGTCCACCGTTTAGATCTGTGCTGTGGTGTAGATTATTAAATAGGGATGAGGGCACAGGGGAATTCAACTTATTTTAAGCTGTACCTGGAGTCCATTTTTCAGTGATTTAGAAAAAGCTTAGCAGCAATGCTAATCTCATGGTTGAGTGATGGTGCTAGGTTGGTATGCCAATTCACAGCGTGTCTTCATTACTGCTAGTGATTACTCCCAATAACAAATACACTCAGCATTCTTGGATGTGACAATTACAATTATGTACACATATGGTGCGCTGGTATGCTTTGCGGGACCAACTTTATTCTGTGGACACTTCAAAGAAAATGCAGTAATCAGCTGGACACTACATTATTATTGTTATTATAAATACATTTCTAGTAATGAAACCAAGGATCCCTCAAAAGCACACTGTAGCTCGGAAGCCTGATGAGGAAACCTGTAAACAAGGAGAAAATGTGAACTCTCCCAGTGTCTGCCTTGATGGTTTTTGTTGTACCCTAAGCTTTGAAGTCTTTGTAATATTTAGAATACTTGTTAGTTGTCAATTAATTCCAGGTAACATTATTTACCAGACACTGTTTGCTTGGGGTGTTTAAGTTTGTCTTCTCTTTTATCAATCAGTGTTTTTTTAAAAAGCTTTTTGGAAGAACAGGAGGTGTTTTGTGTTTAACAGAGAGGAAAAAACCTGGGCCATCATTTTTATCAAGTATTGTGAAGAGAAATTATTTTAAATAATTGACCAATTTTAATTTTTAGAATTGGTAAAATGTTACGGATCCATAGTATCAAAGGTTTTGGTTATTGATTTAGCTGTAAGCATTTGGTGGATCTAGGTGTGTGTTGGGGTCCAAATTGCTAAGTAGATTTCATTGGTTACGAGCCAAACTTTCATACAAAATGTATGCATTTTGGCTGGTATTTTGTTTTATTATTGCTTAGCAAAAATATTTGCTTAGCAAAATTCTCTGCTTAGAAGCTCTATCAAATGGGGCTGTGGTTGGGAAGAGGGCAGGAGACAAGTTCCTCCACAAATAAATTTACCATACATTTCTTTTGGTAAGCCTGTTTTTTGGTGCAATGTACCCCCCTTGGAACTACTTCATGGGTTTAAAGCAATTCCTTTCCTTTTAACGATAAAAAAACATTTCTGATTATTCCCAAAATGTCACCAAAATTCTCACTTTGCAAATATAAAACTGTCATCACCTTGATTTGAGGTGAAGAATGAATTAAGGAATCCTCTCATAATGTCTTAAAGACCCATCAGTGCCTTTAAAATAGCCAGGGGCACTGTCTTAATACTACAGCCAGGCCAATTTGTCTGAACAGTTCAGGTGTTACACATCTGTTATTACTGTCCTTGAAACAGAAGATAAGAAAAAGTTGTCTCTGTCAGCGTTTTTTTCGCTTGCAATGACTTGGAAAACTCCCAAATTTGGACCACTTGTTTGCACAAGTGATCAATCAAGATGTTGAGTTTTACTAATCTATTCTGGGGGCGAATTTCATGTGCAGATCTGATTTTAATAGCTGACAAAATTGCTCAATAATAATCTATATTATTTAGTAAGTATGCTTATTCTTTATTGACCTCTGTACTAGGGCTGTGCCGGGTATCTGACCGAAACTGTCATTACCCGGTTCCATTTTTCGGTTCCAATTACCCGTAAACGACCTTTGAAAAATGTAACGTTTACACTTTTACAGACAATTATCTTTAAATTCAAGAGATTACACTCCAATAAAGCCTTTGTAGTATTTTACGGACATTTTCCATACATTTTTCTCGAACTGTTTCTGATAAATTGTATTGAATTGTTCAGGCTGCAAAGGGAATGGCAGCAGCTTCTTCAAACAACTTATCAAACCAGCAGCACAGGAGGGAATGTTTGCCTAATTGTTTGCCTAATTGTTTTACTTTAATAAAAACGACACAGTAAAGAAAAGATCGATTTAATTATGGTATCTTCTGTATTATAAAGGTAAATTTTCAACAAAAATGAAAACGAGTATCTGGGTATCCCCGAAGTTTCCTGATTTCGGGTATCCGGTTCCAAAAATATCCGAAAACGCACAGCCCTACTCTGTACATTGCTACATGAAAGAAAGTTAATTACTGTTAAAAATTGTTATATTACAAAATAATTAATAATAATAATAATAATAATGGAGGCATTTTAAAGCGCTCTTACACAAGGTATCACAGCGCTGTACATTATTACCCCTGCTCATCAGGCGCATAAATCATTCCTGAAACCATCTCAGCTCCCTGGGGAGTATACAGCTCAATTGCTGCCATTTCGGCGCATATGGGCTAATCAAACACAACAACCAACTCTGCCCTCACAGGTACCCATTTACCCCTGGGTGGAGAGAAGCAATTATGGTAAAGTGTCTTGCTGAAGGACACAAGCACCACGGTCGCGGTTGGGATTCGAACCCACATTCTGACGACTCAGCCATCAGAACACAAATCCGATGCACTAAACCGCTCGACCATGGCACTCCGGGGATAAGGGTGATTACCCTTGACTGCAAGGGTCAAAATCAGTCAAAATTTCTATAAACTTGCCAATGTACAGTGGACATGTATGTATATCTAGTGCACTTAAAAGTCAAACACTGTCAAACCTTATGTGTAGTAAGTACATTTACAGGTCAAAATGAGTCGACCGTTTTTGACTGGTAAAATCATTGTATTATCATGTTGAGGGTGGTCAAGATGACAGTCAAAACCAGTCAAAAATGCCCCTGTGTGCACAGTTGGTTCAACAGTCAAAAACAGTGAGTTGACTGATTTTGATCGTGCTATCATAGCTACATGTACTTGCCACAGTTCAGCTACAGTAAGACGGTTAATTATGAAGTGAATTTGAATGTATAACACTGTGTGATAAATTTGGTGCTGGACAAATGATGACACCTGATTAACGATGCTTCAGTTCACTGATGAAATATTTCATATACAAGTCATATACTTTCCTTATAAAAGGATAATATATAAATGCTGAAATAGTTAATAACGTGGAGTATATATCTTTACAGATTGAACAGTTCATTATGCTGATCAGACATTGAGAATGAACTCAAGACTGGTTTTGGATGAGCGATCATGTTTTGTTTCTTCTCAGAGAAGAATTATCATCAGTATTGGTCAGGCAGGACCAGGGACGCTCTAATTAAAGTTAGAGACAGTTTCCACTAGATAAAATATATGTTAATGCATAGACAGAAACCAACCTGTGAAAGTCTTTGTTTTGTTGTCAAGAAAGGAGCAGTAATTTTGTTTTAGAAAAAAGTAGCCCCTAAGAAAATGTTAGCTCAAAATATATTTTTGATTGAGGTCACAGAACATCTCCTCCCCCTTTTTAAAGTGTAATACTTGAGTCAAATATTTCTCTATGGGGCTTATTTAGTTCAACTTTTATTACTAACAAAAATAATAACAACCTCCCCCCCCCCAAAAAAAAATTAATGGTTACACAAATCGTTCGTACCCAGATATAAAAAAGTCGTTTAAAAACAGCGCGGCAGAATTCCAATCGATCCAGCAATTTTGTCTGCAATTGGACATCGTTTCATATGAAAAAGAATACTGACGCGCAGGTCTGGGCAACGCGCAGGTCTGGGCAACGCGCAGGTCTGGGCAACGCGCAGGTCTGGGCAACGCGCAGGTCTGGGCAACGCGCATGGTGACCAGAAACAGGAGACTTTTTTTGGGGGGGCCTTACATGTATATTGCAGAAACAATTTTCACAGTCTACATTTATTTTCTCATGTATATGTCACTGTGTCTCCCAATCTAACCAAGGGCACACTCAAAATCTGGAAATAATTCACCCTCTGATCCGCTGAAGGAAAAAAAAAAAAAAATTATGACAAGGTATATATGACAGGTTGCCATTATCACCTCCACCCCTCAGGGCCCCAGGAATAAAATCTGGTGAAATCGCACGATCTGACAACCACAAAAGGCTGTGATAGCTACGCCTGATGATGCACAGAGAGATTTAGATTAATTGATGTGTGTTGACAACTTTTTTCGTTCCCCGCTTTGTGGATGGTGTTTCACCAGCCCCGGCGGTGAAAAGCCCCTGTCGGTTGTTCGCCCGGCAAAGAAATGTAAACAATGATATCTCTTGTTTTGTCGGTTGAATATCGACGGATCGCAAATGTAGTGTAACTGCCGTCGAAAACGATTGTTTGTGTGTTTAGCTCACTGCGGAGAGGCGGAACTTTAATTGGACTCTTGCAAACGGAAAAGTTGAAAATTGTAGTTTTATTTATTTTCATTTGAAACATGCGTCTCGAGGAAAAGTGTGGAGATTTTGAGTAACATAAATCAGGTGCTGATTAACACTGTTTTGAAAAGTACTTTGTGCCCCAACTCCCAAACAACTTTCTTCAAACCGTTTGCCCATTGGAAAATTCATTAGTTCTTCTTAGATGTTGTCTTGAAATTAGAAATATGCAAATGGTGAATTTTGACTAATTTTTTGCATCTTTGATTGAAGCCATGTGCAACAGCATTGTATGTTTCCTCACATGTTTTTTTTTTTCAGTATAAGTGTTCCATTTGGATTGGAAGCAAATGGATTATTTTCCAAAAAAGGTGGAAATAAAATAATGTTTACATTTTTGCAGTAATATACACTACATTGATACATAGGATTTGAAGCTTTGCATGGTGGAAGTACAGTAGGAGTAAGATTTGCGGTAGCATCATAATAATAATAATAATAATGTGTGGACTTATATAGCGCACATATCCACCAACTGAGTGGTGCTCAAGGTGCATTATATTATTACCCCTGCTCATAAGGCTCATAAGGCTCATAAAGCTCATAAATCATTCCTGAAACCATTTCAGCTCCCTGGGGAGTATACAGCTCAATTGCTGCCATTATAGCGCATATAGGGCTAATCAACCAACTCTACCCTCACAGGTACCCATTTAACCTCTGGGTGGAGAGAAGCAATTATGGTTAAGTGTCTTGCTCAAGGACACAAGTGTCACGGCCGGGATTTGAACCCACATTCTGCTACTAACACCAGAACTTGAGTCAGACCGCTCGGCCACAACACTCCACAATCATGTAACAATCTCTTAAGAAGGATTTGAAGCTTTGCATGGTGGAAGTACAGTAGGAGTAAGGGTTACAGTAGCATCATGTAACAATCTCTTAAGAAGGATTTGAAGCTTTGCATGGTGGAAGTACAGTAGGAGTAAGGTTTGCGGTAGCATCATGTAACAATCTCTTAGGAGTTGTAAAGTTTTTGATTTGGAGATGAACTGGTGCTAACACTGATAAATTACTAAACCCCCCCCCCAAAAAAAAATTTGCATATTTCAAAACTAAAGCCAAAATCGCATCCATTGTCCCTTTGACAAGATCTCAGGTTTATCTCAACTCTTGGATCTGTGATTGTTAATCCACTGTCAGTCCCCGTATAAACCACCGTAAATGTGTCCCTACTGTAGTAATTGGGTGAGATTTATTGAGCAGCTGCAACTTCAATATATTAGTTATGACAGGTCGATCGTTGTCGCGGTAATTATTGATGAAAGATAACCAGTTCTGTTTCCCCGGTTTTAATCTGATATTTTTATTGCAGGGGTTTCGAGTTTGCAAGGTTTCACAGTGTGCCATGGTCTGTAACTGTCAGTTATAGAACAGACTTGTTTTTGTCGATCATAAAACAAAACTCTCTGCTTGTCAAACATTCGTTCTCAATGAAAATTATCTTTACTGTGTAATGTACGTAGACCGTCCTTGAAGAATGGTTTGGATTCATGGTACACTATAGGTAATTACCCATAACAAATTTAATCATTTCTAAAAGCTTACTAGGTGTAAAGTTGTTGATGGTTATCAAACATCCTGAGAAATTATTCTGTCAGAAATATTTTCATTTAAAACAAAAATTGCAACAATAGTTGATTTTGCCATCCTTTAACTTTTGGACAGTACTGCCTTCTATGGGACAGAGCTATGCACTCAATGGACATAGGCCGAATTTTCAGAGAGCTGCCGAGCTGTAAATATTGCTTAGCTAATTGTTTTTGCTCAGCAAACTTGAGCCAAGAACTTGCCAGAAGTAATATAAATTACATGACAATTTGGCTTGTAACCTATTTTTGCTAAGCGTAACTTTTCTGTGCTTAACAAATTTATAGTGTAAAAAGTATACCAGGTCTCAAAATTTTGAAAGAAGAGAAGTAGTCACCAAGGAAAGAAAGAAGTAGCCTGTATTGTGTCCAAACCTCTAGTTTCTTGTTTGTGGGGATGTGGAGAGTCTGTAAATCCTCCAAAACTAAACATCCAGGAGGTTCAGGGGGCTTTGGCCTCTAGACCAAAGAGAGACCCAGGCCCGCTGTAGCTACTTGCCAAAGAGAGACCCAGGGTCGCTATAGCTACTTGCCAAATAGAGACCCAGGCTCGCTGTAGCTACTTGCCACTAAAGTGCAGCTATAGTATAGGAAGTAGCCTGTATTGTGTCCAAACCTCTAGTTTCTGGTTTGTGAGGATGTGGACAGTCTGTAATCCTCCAAAATTTAAAATCCAGGAGGTTCAGGGGGCTTTGTCCTCTAGACCAAAGGGAGACCCAGACCTGCTACCCATTTTTCAGAATTTGTTACTTTTGTCAAATCACACCACTGAAATACATTTTAAAATAGTTTTTGGACCAATTCTTCATATTCTGTTTATCTTGATCCTCATAATGCACACAATGCCTGCATAATGTGAATCTGCATTTGAATATTTAAAGGGGCACTCTGGTTGAGATTGTACTACTTAATATTTAACAAATTCTTCACTTGTTTTTTTTCTTATCTTTTCAGGAAGATGCGATGATCATCAATGAAATCAAAGATGACCTGCAATCTGAGTGTGCTAAGTTTGGAGAGGTCAAGAAAGTTCTCGTCTTTGATGTGAGTTCCTAAGAATTTGAATAGATTAGTTAACATTCATGATTTTGGTAGATTTTTCATATATTTTGTATTAATTTATTCATTTTTGTTTGTATTAAAGGGACAGTATCGTCACGATCAGAGCAGACTTTCAACAGGGCATGGAATTGGTGTCCTAGTTTAAGATGAACACAGTGACTGAAAACTACTGGCTCATTTATGCAGCAGCGACGATATGGCCTTATCATGTGGGGTATTGTTTTCAGTCACTGAGTTAATCCATGGAGGAAGGAATGTTTTCCTTCCTCCGTGGTTAATCTAAACACTAGCACTCTGATTCCATGCCCTGTTGATTGTGACATTTGTTGTTGATGTTTTATTTGTTATTTTTGTTTTGGCAGAGGCATCCCGATGGAGTTGCTTCGGTTAAATTCAAAGATGTGGAGTTTGCTGATAAATGCGTGGCAGCACTGAACGGCAGGTGAGTAGCTGATCAAAACAAAATCACAAAGTGGAATAGATAATTTGTATCGCTAATTCAATTTGACTTCTGTCTGAAATTATTGTAAATTTCCTTTGTCGCCATCCTTCTGGGCTTTTATTTTCTCATTATTGACAAAGTCTTCAAAACTTCAATAATGGTGTTTACTCCTGGGTGGAGAGAAGAAATAATGGTAAAATGTCTTGTTCGAGGGCACAACAGCCCCAACCATTCTGGATAGGCTTCACAAAATACAAAATTAGCACTACATACACACAGATATTTCTGCCTAACAATTTTCCTGTGCAAAATAACAAAATTCACAACATAATTTATCAAAATTCATGATTTGCTAAAAAGTTTCCTATGCAAAATTTGTATACAAAATTGTTTTCCCAAAGACCTCTTGGTCCACCAAGAGTCGACAGACACATTTTTTTTTCTTTTCCTTACATTTAAGATTTGATATCAAAATATTAACATACACATACTAACAAGTTTGTTTTTGTCTGCAATTGGGGACTCTCTTTGTCCCATTTCGTTGTCCTGGCAACCAGGGACTTATTGTTCTCCATTGTGATAGCAACCGGGGATGTCCATTTTGTTGTAAGTCCTTGGTTTAAATGCCTACACAAACTCACTTATTTATGCTGTACTGTGCAAAATCTTTGAATGAAATTGCTCTCTCAGATAACTTCATTGAGACACTTTATTTTATTTTTAACATCTAGATGGTTTGCTAAAAGGCAGCTGACTTGTGAGCTATGGGACGGGGTGACCGACTACCGGATAGAAGAAACGGATCGAGAGAGAGAGGAACGTGTCAAGAAATGGGAGAACTTCCTTCATGATGATGAGAAGGAAGAATCCAAGGGCAATGCCACTCAGCGCACCGAGGAGGCTAAAGATGGAAGTAGCAAGGCGGAGGAGAAGAAAGACTCGGGGAGCAATTCATCACAGAACACCAACCCTGTGGATGCAACATGAGGGCTGATTGTGGTTGATGAAGCATGATCTTATTTAGGTATGTTTCCCTTACTGTAAAAGCTGTAAGGCAGGTTTGTAGTTCATGTGATCTTGACAATGAAGTTGACCTGTTTAACCATTGTTGATATCATGAAGTTTGCTTCAACATTCAGGTGAAGTATGAACCAGCTCTTAAGCTCTTAAAAGCGGATCTGCGATTTCTCAGGATTTTTCCTGATTTCAGGATTTATTTTATAAATCTCCCTTTGCCTCATAATTTTCTTGAATCCTCCAAAACTAAACATCCAGGAGGTTCAGGGGGGCTTTGTACTCTAGACCAAAGGGAGACCCAGGCCCACTACCCATTTTTCAGGATTTTTTACTTTTGTCAAATCACACCCCTATAAAAAGGGAAGGTACAACATTTGTAATAATCTGATTATAAAGTGTCAAATGATGTGAAAGCTAACTTGATGTGAAATTGGTCAAGGTACCAATCATTCTGTTTTCATTTCAGAGAAAACATGTACAAAATCTTGACTGCTTTCATGATTTTTCTCATGACTAGAATGACAAGTTGAGCTGAAACTTTTAAATGTTTGTGGTTCACTATTATGTCTTCATACAAAGAAAGTAAGCATACTCACAGACGCAATTTTAATATTTCTTGCAAAGTGGAGTTATCTGAAAAATGCACAATATTGTTTCAATTTACTGTTGCTGCCATTAATCTTATTGAAATACGCGTTCAAAATGGAGAGGAGGCATCAGTTCCTAGTAAACACACAGATGGTGCCCACTTGTGGTGTTCAGAGGTCAGCCTCTAATTCCCAGGTCAGTCTAGGGGTCGGTGAACTTGTGGCTGGCTGGCATTGGTTTCAATATTCCCAGGGACTAAGGGAGCCTCTGTGGGGAGGCTGTGAGATGGGGGTGGAGTCAGAGGAGGTCTGAGAATTCAGGAAGGGTTAGTCCAAGCATACAATGTATGTGGTCAACTCATAAATCCACATCTGACTTTTAGCCTCCATCCCATCCACTCCCAGCCGAAGAGGGATCCTCTGTGGAGAGGCTGTGAGATGGGATGGAGTCAGAGGAGGTCTGAGGATTGAGGAAGGGTTAGTCAAACATAATGTGATCAACCCGTAAATCCACATCTGACCTTTGGCCTCCGGTCCCTAAACACTCGCTGATCCTATCGATCAGCAAGTCTTACTTTGGTTATACCCTTTTATTGCCAAGAAATTGATGGCTATGGAAACTGGTATGGCTGTCTAAATTTATTGGTAGATTTATGACTGCCTGTTCCAGGCTGGGTTATTTTTCTTTCAAGGTGAACTTTGTATTAAAGTATGGTCAGATTTCCAAAGCAGTTTTGTATTAAACCTTAAAGGTTCTAATCATTGTTGGAGAGTGTGGTTCATCAGAGCGTGTAGAAGGTTTCTGATTTAAGATGTATCGTCTGTCATTTTTTCGTTATTCCATCGGTGATTTTCAGGCAGTTTTCTTTTTCACTGGAGCGTTGCCATTTTTACTTGACGCAAAGAAACCAAATGCTTTTTAATAAAAAATGGGAGAAGAATAGTCTTTCATACAGTAAATATGTCCCAAAGTGAATTTATGGTGGGTTCCATCATAAATTATTTTTGGCTTCTGACAATTGTCTTGTGAAATAGGGGCTGTATCATTTTAAAATATACTACTCAAAACAATTTAGGGAACACCGGATTTTTAACATCAAATAGGTTTGAAATGTTCCATGAACCAGGATTTTCATTTGCAACCCCCTCTCTCTTTCAGTAGTCATGTCATGAAATGTGTAATCACTACATGCATCCTTTATCATCTGTTTCATTGTGCAGTTGTTTCTCATCAATTCTGTGAAACATTGTGTTTATCTGAAATAAATGATCTTGCTTTAACTGAGATTTTTCCGGTGTTCCCTAAATTGTTTTGAGTAGTATAATTGTTTTTCTTTCGAAAATTAAATTATCAATGCTCAAATAAATCTGGAATTTGCCAGATTTATTTGAATATTCAATACATCTTAAAAGCTTCTCAATCACTAATTTTGTTTTCTGAGGGTTTGTAATTTGGTATTCTTATCCCTCTAAAACTAACATGTCGCAATTATAATTGGGAATATAATACATGTAGATCTGTCATGTTAGGCCAACAAAAAAAGGTCCCTGGTTTCTGGTCTCCGTGCCTCAGACCCGCACGTCAGCATTTTTAATTTTCCTTTTTTTTTTTTGGCTATGAAACGATATCCAATTACAGCCAAAATTGCTGGATCGATTGGAATTCTGCCGTGATGTGTTTTAAATGACTTTTTCACATAGGGGTATGAATGTTTGCCCGATTTGTGAGGCCTCTCTTAGCCACCATACTTTGTGTATGGGAAATTTGGTCCCCACGTATACATGTGTCACGTATTTCCCTGTTGGCAAACAAAAAAGATTTCAAAAAAAAAAAAACAAGCGTGTCACCGCACCGATTTTGAAGCTGACCAATGACCAGAAACCGTAGACTTTTTGTTTTGACCTTTAACCCTCCTACTATAGCTACACTTTAGTGGGAAGTTGCTGTAGAGGTCAAAACCAGTCTAGTGCCTATTTCGACTGTTGACCCAAATGTGCACGCAGGGGCATTTACTATCATTTTGACCACCCTGAACAATACGAGACAATGCTTTTACCAGTCAAAAACAGTCGACTCATTTTGACCTGTAAATGTACTTACTACACATAAGGTTTGACAGTGTTTGACTTTTAAGTGCACTAGATATACCTTGGCAAGTATATCAACATTTTGACTGATTTTGACCCTTGTAGTAGTAGGAGGGTTAATGCCACATGTAAGGCTTGACAGTGTTTGACTTTTAAGTGCACTAGATATACCTTGGCAAGTATATCAACATTTTGACTGTTTTTTACCCTTGTAGTAGTAGCAGGGTTAATAGTGAACTCTTTTTATTTGTTTTTATTTCATTGAAGATTTGTTGGTTTCTTTCTTAAAATTTTTAGCTACAGTGTTCTAGGTGAACTGGTTCTCAAAATCGGTTTATTTGACATAAACTTGATTTGTTAGGCTTGAGCCCCAATCTTGTAACATGGCTTTTTGAACTCTTGCAGCTAATGATCCTACTCAAATCGGTATCCTAGTCTCAATGTCAAGTTGATGTCCCTTGGGAGGTATGGGGTGCCCATAGGGCAAATATGGAGGATGTAAATCAGCAACTGATCCGGGTTAATTTGACATCTTTGAGACCGTCTTATTGTTTGAACAGTATATCAACATGTTCCTTTGGGAAGACCTTTAGGAACCTTTTCATGAGATATTTCTTAGTTTCTTATAAATATTTATTATTGTTTTACCATTAGCTCATATTTTAAATCAGTATCAGGATTATGAGAAATTTGTTGGACCCTTGTCCATACTTGTCTGGTTCCCTGCCTGCCAATAAAAATCAATATTTTGAAAGGCACCAGTCTATGTTGGGTGTGAGCCTCATTGTGACTCTCATAGACTTGTGTATTGCAGGCCTGTGATTTCTCAGGATTTGTCCTGATTTCAAGATTTGTTTACAAATCTCCCTTTGCCTCAAAATTATCTTGATAGAAGAGAAGTAGCCACCAAGGAAAGAAAGAAGTACTCTGTATTGTGTCCAAACCTCTTGTTTCTTGCTTGTGGGGATGTGGAGAGTCTGTAAATCCTCCAAAATTAAACATCCAGGAGGTTCAGTGGGCTTTGTCCTCTAGACCAAAGGGAGACCCAGGCCTGCTACCCACAGGAGGTTCAGGGGGGCTTTGTCCTCTAGACCAAAGGGAGACCCAGGCCCGCTACCCATTTTCCAGGATTATGTATTTTTGTCAAATCACACCACTTGTATTGGATAACCAAGATGGCCGCCATGTTTTAATCGCCTTTTTGACAACGTGACTATTTTTCAGCGCCCTTAACCAGTTCGCGTCGGGAATAAAAAAGTTTTTCTGGCCCCCTGTGCGGGTTTATTTTTCCCACACACACCGTGAATGGAAGCTTCCACAGCGGGTGGCCACGTCTTCCGAGCATGTCACCGTACACGGGTGGCTCAACCGAGCATGCCTACCAATATTCCGGAGTTTCCTTTGGCGTGTTTAGACGCTCTCCGATCCACGGTGCAAAAAAAAATTGCGTGTATACACGGCCTCCGACGCGAACTGGTTAAAATGCTTTTAAAGTATGCTATGAATGTCTTTATAATTATTCATCTAAACTGGAGGAACACGTAGCTAATGTTAATCAGGCATCAATGTATGAGGATAATTTATCTTTTTCAAATTCCATAAATACGTGTATCTTCTCTCGGAAAATATTTTATTTTTTCATCCATGCTTCAACTTTATAATAGTATTTTCATAATTTCTTTAGACAGCCCCCACCAGAGATTAAGCTTCATTCCATTTCCAAAAATGTGAAACATTCAAATAAACATATTCAAAATGTGAAACATCCACGTAAAATGTAACTGAAATGTGAAACATTTAAGTAAAATGAAACTAAAATATGAAACATTAAAATAAAAAGAAACTCCCAACTCATCAAACATGTCAGCCGTCTGTTCGGCACCGACTTATCATCCCAGTCCACCAACATCCTCACCCTTTCAAACAAGACATCAAACGTATAAATTATCTCCCTTAGCATCTGTTTGTCGGTAATGTTTCTCACCGAACATGACTCCCAAAACAGGGTTGAGGTAGTTTTCTTTGGGGAGCGTTCTTGGTTTCAGATGGTATCATCGAGGACCCTTTTTGATGATGCATCTGGGATCTTCACGGTTTTTTTTAGTGAACATTAAATGTCTCATGTTTATTCCTTTGCCATTTGATTGAACTTGGAGGACATTTAGCGAATATGACCCTTGTCCTAGAAAATTGAGGGCTAGCCAAAATTGAGTTACTGGTACTTGTATTCACATTTTCAGGTTGTAAAGTAAGATTTTCCAGCTACTGCTTGCAAGTTTTTCATGTAAATGTAGATTAATTAAAAATCCTAGGGCTTATTTGATCCCATATATTTACTGCAGACTATTTAATGATAAAATGGTAACACATACATGTACTAGACTGGTGATTTCTCAGGATATTTCCTGATTTCATGATTTTTTACAAATCTCCCTTTGCCTCCAAACTTTTTTTGAAAGAAGAGAAGTAGCCATTAAGGAACGAAGTACTCTGTATTGTGTCCAAACCCCTAGTTTCTTGTTTGTGGGGATGTGGAGAGTCTGTAAATCCTCCAAAATTATACATCCAGGAGGTTCAGGGGGCTTTGTCCTCTAGACCAAAGGGAGACCCAGGCCCGCTACCCACAGGAGGTTCAGGGGGCTTTGTCCTCTAGACCAAAGGGAGACCCAGGCCCGCTACCCACAGGAGGTTCAGGGGGCTTTGTCCTCTAGACCAAAGGGAGACCCAGGCCTGCTACCCACAGGAGGTTCAGGGGACTTTGTCCTCTAGACCAAAGGGAGACCCAGGCCTGCTACCCACAGGAGGTTCAGGGCTTTGTCCTCTAGACCAAAGGGAGACCCAGGCCTGCTACCCACAGGAGGTTCAGGGGGCTTTGTCCTCTAGACCAAAGGAGACCCAGGCCTGCTACCCACAGGAGGTTCAGGGGGGCTTTGTCCTCTAGACCAAAGGGAGACCCAGGCCTGCTACCCACAGGAGGTTCAGGGGGCTTTGTCCTCTAGACCAAAGGGAGACCCAGGCCTGCTACCCACAGGAGGTTCAGGGGCTTTGTCCTCTAGACCAAAGGGAGACCCAGGCCTGCTACCCACAGGAGGTTCAGGGGGGCTTTGTCCTCTAGACCAAAGGGAGACCCAGGCCTGCTACCCACAGGAGGTCCAGGGGGCTTTGTCCTCTAGACCAAAGGGGACCCAGGCCTGCTACCCACAGGAGGTTCAGGGGCTTTGTCCTCTAGACCAAAGGGAGACCCAGGCCTGCTACCCACAGGAGGTTCAGGGGGCTTTGTCCTCTAGACCAAAGGGAGACCCAGGCCTGCTACCCACAGGAGGTTCAGGGGGCTTTGTCCTCTAGACCAAAGGGAGACCCAGGCCTGCTACCCACAGGAGGTTCAGGGGGCTTTGTCCTCTAGACCAAAGGGAGACCCAGGCCTGCTACCCATTTTCCAGAAGTTTTTACTTTTGTCAAGTCACACTCCTGAAATACAACAAATGCATTTTTTGCATTTTCACAGTTTTTCTCTCAAACAAAACAATAAGCTGAGACTATATAAGTTACAATAAGTTAAATAATAAGTTAACAATAAGTTACAAGACTTGTAGAATCAGTTTTTCTAACATTACCACTGGTCTACCTTCCCTTCAAGTTGAAACAATTTTTTTTTTCAACTTATTTTTTTTTTTCATTTGTATTTTATTTAAACATATTTTTTAGCAGAAGCTATCCAGAAATTACAAGAACAAAGAACAAAATGTTAATACAAACGAAATGCAAAAAAAGTTAAAGAATCCAAAATATCCTGAATTGAATTGCCATCATAAAAATACTATAACATCCCCTAATTCACTTACTCTTAAATCCATCTTAACTTGTGCACAATTCCAGCAGAACAGAACTTACACATCCTCTGACACAGGAGCATACTTATCAAATATACCTTTTAATGCTTTGACCTTTAAACACTTAAAATGCCTTAAAAGTTTGTGTTTAACCTTGACAAGCTCTTTTATTATCTTTAAAGGGAAGGTACAACACTGGTAATGTTGGCAAAACTGCTTCTTTGAGTATGTTTACTCTCTTTGAATCAAGATATACATTGAAGGGAAGGTACAACATTGGTAATGTTGGCCAAACTGCTTCTATGAGTATGCTTACTCTCTTTGAATCAAGATATACATTAGGGAAGGTACAACATTGGTAATGTTGTCAAAACTGCTTCTATGAGTATGCTTACTCTCTTTGAATCAAGATATACATTGAAGGGAAGGTACAGCATTGGTAATGTTGGCCAAACTGCTTCTATGAGTATGCTTACTCTCTTTGAATCAAGATATACATTGAAGGGAAGGTACAACATTGGTAATGTTGGCCAAACTGCTTCTATGAGTATGCTTACTCTCTTTGAATCAAGATATACATTGAAGGGAAGGTACAACATTGGTAATGTTGGCCAAACTGCTTCTATGAGTACGCTTACTCTCTTTGAATCAAGATATACATTGAAGGGAAGGTACAACATTGGTAATGTTGGCAAACTGCTTCTATGAGTATGCTTACTCTCTTTGAATCAAGATATACATTGAAGTGAAGGTACAGCATTGGTAATGTTGGCCAAACTGCTTCTATGAGTATGCTTACTCTCTTTGAATCAAGATATACATTGAAGGGAAGGTACAGCATTGGTAATGTTGGCCAAACTGCTTCTATGAGTACGCTTACTCTCTTTGAATCAAGATATACATTGAAGGGAAGGTACAGCATTGGTAATGTTGGCCAAACTGCTTCTATGAGTACGCTTACTCTCTTTGAATCAAGATATACATTGAAGGGAAGGTACAGCATTGGTAATGTTGGCCAAACTGCTTCTATGAGTACGCTTACTCTCTTTGAATCAAGATATACATTGAAGGGAAGGTACAACATTGGTAATGTTGGCAAAACTGCTTCTATGAGTATGCTTACTCTCTTTGAATCAAGATATACATTAAAGGGAAGGTACAATATTGGTAATGTTGGCAAAACTGCTTCTATGAGTACGCTTACTCTCTTTGAATCAAGATATACATTAAAGGGAAGGTACAATATTGGTAATGTTGGCAATACTGCTTCTATGAGTATGCTTACTCTCTTTGAATCAAGATATACATTAAAGGGAAGGTACAATATTGGTAATGTTGGCAATACTGCTTCTATGAGTACGCTTATACTCTCTTTGAATCAAGATAGGCATTAACCAACCAACCTGTGAAAGTTTCAACTCAATGTGCGGGGGTCTAAGACATGAGAAAAGTGTTAACAAGCCTTCACACAATTACAACAGAAGACCCAGTTATATAAATTATGCTTTACCTTTCCTAAAAATGACAGCCCCTCGTATGTAATTATTTCTAGGTAAGATTGAGCTTTACACTAAGTACAGTAGGTTTGACATTACAGCTTAAGTGCCCATTCTGTATCTTCACAACAAACACTGTTCATTTCTCTATAGTTTCACTGGAGCTACTGTAGTAAACAAGATTTCAGCTCTCAATCTAGAAGATTTATTGGTGAAAAGTGTCACAATCCTAGGAATGTAATTCTTACATGTATTGTGCCAAACAATCACCTGTGGTATGGTTGTGGAGAGGTTTTTAACCAGTTCGCGTTGGGAATAAAAAAGTTTTTCTGGGCCCCTGTGCGGGATTGTTTTTCCCACACAAACACGTTAATGGAAGCTTCCACAGTGCGTGGCCACGTCTTCCGAGCATGTCACCGTACACGCGTGGCTCAACCAAGTATGCATACAAATATTCCGGAGTTTCCTATGGCGTGTTTAGACGCTCTCCGATCCGCGGTGCAAAAAAAAATTGCGTGTATACACGGCCTCCGACGCGAACTGGTTAAATAAACAAATGACAAATACTTACATTATCAGATTGTGAAGCAACAAAAATACTACTGTTTTGAATTGAGACTGAACTTGATCAAGTGTCATCATACAGTTGATGTTACTGTAAGGTTGCATTTTTTTTCATACTTAAAGGGTGAGAAATTTTGGAAAATCAACTTTCACAGGAAATAAGTGTCAATTAGATAATTGGTTTCAGTTTGATTTGATTTCTGCCAAACCTTATGGTACCAGATTATCTTTGGGCTCTCTTGCCAGTTTAAGAGGAGGAGCTACTCCCAAAACTTAGCAATCAAATGCCACATTTAATCTGCCTCAAGCGGAACCCCAACAGTTAATTCCTGAGGGCCTCATAATGTTTTCAGCCACACAGCTCTCCAGTGATCTAACCTGTCTGGAGAGGAGAAAATGTCTCAGCTACGGTTGCGTAAATCAAACGATTAGAGCTGGTTTCAGTGAGTTGCACGTGTGCTGTGGCTGTAAATTACCTTTGATGAATCAAAGATCATTGGTGTGGACGAAAGCTTCAGTTATACACCACAGTAGGGTGTTTGGTATGTGACCTCGACTCCTCAGTCTAAAAAACTTTTTGATTGGGAATATTTCTGCTCTTGGTGATGAGTTGGAAGAATTTCATTACTGAGTGGAAAACGATCATTTGATACTCTTTAAAAATCAGGCATTATTTATCTCCATAGTTTGTTGTAGACATCTTTGCTATTTGGCATCTGGTGGGGTTACTTAAGTTCAGGGGAAGGGGATAAGGGTTTCAACAGATCTTGAAGAATAAAGTATAAACCATAAGTAAGACTGCTTGAAAATATTATGTTCACCCCTTGTTTTTGGTGGCTGGTGGCTGGTGGCTGGTGGCTGGTGGCAGAAGTGGGATTCAATCCACACTGGTTGGAGCTGGCAATGTGCTTACTGTGGTGTAGAGGGTGTAAGAGCAATTGTGTAATGATGTCAGTAATTAAAACTACAAGAACTAGTAGAAGAAAGGATGCATAGAAATTTGACTGAGTAAAGGGGACACCATTTCCGTTCTGAGAAAATGGTGCAGGGTAAAATGCTCAAGATGTACCTCTCAGTTCTACTGTCTTAGGGAGGGAACTGAGCCTAAGAATGGGTCCCTAAGTAACATTCCTGAATTTGTTGATCTAAATTGCCGATTTCAAATGCTCGAGAATCAAATTGTGCAAAATTGTATATCATAGTAATATTTCTCTTTTATCCAATCACTTTTAATGTTCGACCATTTTGTGGGTTTTTTTGGTTTTGTTTTTGTTTTGTTTTTATCACACCTCCCTGAAACAGGTGTTTACTTTGATAAAAGTGTGCAGCACCGAACAAGAATCATAAATCAATAACTGATTCAGATGCGTGGTTGAGGTGATGGTTGAGACTATCCAGCAATCCTTAAGATGGAGTGACCAACATTCTTAGGATTTGAAGGATTTTTCTTACTTCAATCAAAGAAAGCAATGGAAATGTTATAAATCTTATGTGTCAACACAGGTTAATTTGCAAAGAACTAAGATATCAGATTGTTTAAAAAATTTTTTTTTTTGGTCAATGATACATCATTGCCATAGTTATAATTGTCATGGAAATTGTCTTTGGTGAATCTGCGCTAGATGATTAACATACTTAATGGGTGTAGGCCTACATTGTATAAGGGTGCCTTGCAAAAAAATAATAAAAATAAAAGTGGCATCTTTCATGTTTCAGAAAATATCTTGACTTTCTTTGCAGGTACATATGTCTCTATTTAAAACCTCCACTCATTTCCTTAAAACTTAATTATCAAGTGACTTCCATCTTGTCATCAAATTGGCAAAAAGCAATAAAGAATGAAAGTTTCCATGGAAACCAATTGTATGAGACATTCTATTTTTGAAAATTCCTTTTTGTTTTCTTAAAACTTAATTATCAAATTACTTCCATATTGTCATCAAAATGGCAAAGAGCAAGAAGAATTAAGTTGTCATGGAAACTAAGGCTTACTTATATGAGACATTCCGTATGTTAGAAATCGCCTTTTATAAGAAGATGCCCTCAATAAGATACCATTCTCTTGTTATTACCCAGTTACAGCCATTAAGGTGGTAATAATAACTTCAATTAAGATACCGCATACTTTATTTACCGATACTCCCAAGCATACTTGATTCTAAGATGCGGATCTAATTGAAATTGCCAGGGTTGTACCTTTCATCCCTTCCAATACACCTGATTAAATCTAATGTCTTACAGAATCCAGTTACAAAATAGCCAGGAGGTTTTGTTTACTTTGGGCGATTTGTGTAAAGTGAGGTTAGGTGCAAGATCTTGATGTGAGTTTGTCATCTGGTATTAGGAGAATCTGGTACAAATATTTTTAATACAAAAATTTAAAAAATACAAACAAATTCTTCCACTAATGTTAAGGGTACAAAAAGCGCGAGACACCTTCCTTCCCACCAAATATACTTCACTTTCAATTTCAATAATTGTGATTCTGGGGATATAAGCAAAATATACAGTAATATACAAGTTTGTTAAAAGCAGTTTTGCCAACATTCCCGATGTTGTACCTTTCCTTTTAAGAGGAAATTTTTTAAATCTTGTGTTTGTCTTACAGATTCAATTGGAACATCCACACTTTCCATCCGGTATATTTTGAGATGAAAACCAGTGAAAGAGAAATTGCATCTTCTGTATCAGAAGTTTCTCTGTGGCTTGAAGATCACCAGCTTGAGGTCAACTAAGGTCATACATGTGAGGTCAATTAAGGTCATCATCCTTAGTTATTTCAGGTAATTTTGAGGTCATTTCAGTTCATAAGTTAAGTGCAACCTTTATCAGAGGTTTCACCAGGGCGTTGAAGATCACCAGCCTGAGGTCAATTAAGGTCATACATCTGAAGTCAATTAAGGTCATCATCCTTTGTTATTTCAGGTCACTTTGAGGTCATTTTAGTTCATCAGTTCATAAGATAAATTGCAACCTCTGTTGGAGGTTTCACCAGGGGTTGCAGATCATCCAGCTTGAGGTAAACTTGGGTCACACATCTGAGGTCATTATGGTTATCACCATTGATTTTGTTTAGGTCATTCGGAGGTCAATTCAGGTAATTTTTCCTTGTCTTCTTCCTCTATGTCTCAATATAATATTTTGTAATGCTGTGATTGAGATTTACATAGATACTGTTACTGAAGTTGTCTAAGAATTAACAAGTTAAGCTCTTTGTTGTAGATATTATGATTAAATTATCTATTTTTGCATTTTTGTATAATTTGTCATTATCTATGTACATACCGTAATTCACAAATTTTAGGTGGATTTGCCTTTGCTTTTAATATCCTATAGTGGCCCTGGTTTGAATCCATCAGCTGCAGTAAGGTGTTTTCACCCCCTATGTAATTGATCCCCAGACCTTCTGGGTTTTCTGGGCTCACTTCCCACTTTACCAATGTAACTAAGTATCAAACTAATATTCCCCAGCCTGGATTCTAACAAACCTCTGAAACAATTTCAAATTTATTTTCATCAAGCCATTTTGACAAACCTAAAGCTATTATACATGTATACTTATGCTAAAATGTTTGTAAATGCATCCATATTTTATAAGAATCAAGAGCTACTTGTTTATTAAAACCAACCTGTGTTTTAGCTTTCATCTTATTTCATTGTGTCATTAACCCTATTACTACGAACCTTCCTGAATCTGCCAAAATCCAGGACCATGCAGTGATACTATCACCCAACTGTTTGACATTGAGAAAATAGTGAACATGCATTTAGATTGTTTGAATTCATTCCAACTTTGATTTTCTGTCTTCAGATGACGGAGGTTAATTTTGGAAATAATTTCACCAATTTTACTGTAACGAAAGCCATTAGTGTAAATGTTAGTAGTGTAAATAGACTTGAAATCTCTGTCCATTTTGATAATTATTGTACAAACAAGATGATTCTGAAAGAAAATCATCATCATAAACAGCTCTCTTTGGCCAAAAAAAAGTCTCCGGTTTCTGGTCTCTGCGCGCGTCGCCTTTTGCTATGAAACGATGTCCGGTTGCAGCCAAAATTGCTGGATCGATTGGAATTCTGCCGTGCTGTGTTTTAAACGATTTTCACTCACATAGGGTTATAAAACGTTTGCCCGATTTGTGAGGCCTCTCTTAGCCACCATTCATGTATTTCCCAGTTGGCCAAAAAGATTACCCCAAAAAATTTAAAAAGTGCATCACCGCACCAATTTAG
Source organism: Zoroaster sp. YZ-2022 (assembly GCA_029582265.1). Classification (NCBI taxonomy): domain Eukaryota; kingdom Metazoa; phylum Echinodermata; class Asteroidea; order Forcipulatida; family Zoroasteridae; genus Zoroaster; species Zoroaster sp. YZ-2022. The sequence goes on along the minus strand of CM055837.1, from coordinate 3,443,804 downwards.
AAGCCGACCGCCGACCAGAAACCGAAGACTTTTTTCGTTGGCCTTAAATTTGCGTCATATTTGAAAACGTGTAAAGTAAGTTCCTGATCTTTAAATTCTAAGTTTGGAATCAAAAAGGAGGCCTATTTAAAATAATGACGAACGAAACTAAATACTTAAGCCATTTCATTTTAAATATTAAGGAAACCATTACTTTTTTAAATGTGTGATTTATTTTATCAATAGGTTAGTCAGAGATATGATCTTTATTTTATTCCTATGATGTATCATTCTCTGGTTTTCTTGCTAAATACAAAGTTTCTTGCAATTCACGTTTTGGGATAGGATTGGGTTTTTCTCAGTTTATTAGTTCATAAAACATAGTTAATTGTCATAGTTTATACAAATTTTTTAAATTTTGGCACGTGTCTTTTTATTTAGATGTTTGTTGTTCTTGTCTTTTCAAATATTTTGTTTGTTGATATTCAACAAAATATTAATTTTAATGAATAAAAGTGACGAACCTACGATGCATGTTGCATATTTTTGTTTGTTCCACATTTCAATTTGTGTCAATTTGTGTCAACTGTTTTCTCCACTATATTTGTAATTTTGAAATATCAAATTATTCAAATACTCATTATTTCAAGATTAACTCATTCTCTAAAAGTTTTTTTAAAGCTCTTTCCAGTCATATGGTTGTCTAAAAAATCTCCGTTGTAACCTTTTTTGCAGTATACATTTCATATCCTTTGTAAGTGAGCCTGTATTTTTAGATCATTGTATAATGTAAGTTCAGAAAATGTAAATTTGAAGCGTACTCATTTCGTCCCTAATTTGCCATAGTGACCAATCCGACTTTTTTCAATTTTAAGTTTTCCCGCCCATTAGTACATTCAGGAAGAGACCTACCATTGTATCTAATCCACATGCATGTGTTTTGGAGATAGAGCATGCATTCAAATGACGAATGCTCTAACTGGCTATTTTTGTAATTTGGCAAAGCGACCAATACCGCATTGGTCACTATGCCAACTTAATTCGGGATTGGTCACTATGGCAAATTAGGGACAATACCAGTGATGTACCTTCCATTTAATTCTTTAGTGTTCAGTTTTTTCACGTTCATTTCTTCTGATCGTTTTTCTGTTTACAAAAAAGTGTAATTTCAGGCCCAAAAAAGGTCTCCGGTTTCTGATCTCCGCGCGCGTCTTTGTCAAGATTTCCTTGTATACGCAAGCACATCTACATATCGCAGACCTTGTTAAAATCCACATTACACTGTTGAAAATCACCACAAAATATAACATAAATGATGACAGATTGACATGAAACTTACTTGATGTAAAGTTGATGATGGTATCAAACATTCCTTGAAATATTTATATCTGATGTGCTATTATTTAAAGGGGCAGTATCGTCACGATCAACAGGGCATGGAATTCGTTGTGCTATTTTTGGATTATCTGAATGACAGCCAATACCCCGCGTGATAAGGTCATATAACCGTTGCTGCTGCATAAATGAGCCAGTAATTTTCAGTCACTGTGTTCATCTTAAACTAGGACACCGATTCCATGCCCTTACGTCGGCTTTGATCATGACGATATTGTCCCTTTAAGTCAAATTAGTCAAATAATTTCCCACCTATATTTTCGACAAACAAACAAACAATATATAGGTTGGTGAAATTCTTGCGTCGGGAGATAAACAATTGATTAAATTTTGCCCTACACCGACGTGTGTATAGCAGTGTATACTCAGTGGCCGAGTGTCTGTGAAAAAAACTACACAGGCGACTCACGACCTTCTGCTTACTAGTGCAGACGTCTTAACATCTCGACCACCGAGCTTGCCCGATGACAAACAATACAAAACCAAAAGCCACGACAGCAACAACAACAACCAACAAAGGTCGCGGAGGGGAACTCACGGGTGTCAGTCATAGGGGTAGGTTTGGGGACTCTGCTCTCTGTCGTCCCCCAATCGTTGGCAAGAAATTGTTATCACTTCAAGTGCAAACTATATTGTAATTCTGCATCTGTACCAATACACAAATTAATACTTGCGTTTGCTGTCTGTTAAAGGGACCGGGAAGGTACATTGGTGATGTTTACAAAAGTACTTACACGAGTATGTTACTGTTTTCTTTGATTCAAGATAGGCATATCCATGTAAAAAAAACATCCTATGGAAGTTTGAGCTCAATGCAGAGTCAAAGTCATGAGAAAAGTGTGAAAAACTATTCACAATTTTTACGGAAAACACTTTCGCAAAAGTTGTCGTCTGTCCATTTTTTAAATAACCTATGTGTGTATGTCTAGACCCATTTGTTTTCGTAATTTCTCTGAAATGAGAACACTTAAGACGAATCCTTTTTCAGGGTGATTGGAACCTTCACCAACGTCATATCAAGTTAGATTCCAGATTGATAATTCGATATCTTTGTAAGCAGCATATTACAAAATCAAATGCCGTAGCTTCCCTTTAAACACCCAGTGTGCATGAGGCAGGCTGGATCTCACTTTACACAACCTATTGAGACAACTTTGGATCGTTCGTTATATTCAAGCGATGAGGTATCCAAGTGGAGTCGAATCCGTTGAGCAAGCAACGGTACAAGACGGCAAACAGAAAACACTTCATTGGGTAAACGTAGGCTACACTTAATCATCATTGATCCACCGAGGTTTGGTATTAAAAGCCAGTAAACACAGCCAGGTAACACAGCCAGGTAACATGTCTGTAAAAGCATCCATACTTTCTAATAATCAAGAGATTATCAATGAACTAATTAGCAAAATGAATGTCTGTCATCCGAAAACCGAATTGGAATGGATGTGCACAATCTGAATGCATTTGAACATTAAAAAAAAAATAATAATAATCGCCAAGATCAACAGGGCATGGAATCTAGTTTTAGATTAACTCAGTGACTGAAAATAATACCCCACATGATAAGGTCATATTACCGTTGCTGCTGCGTAAATGAACCAGTAATTTCCAGTCACAGTGTTCATCTTAAACTAGGACACCAATTCCATGCCCTGTTGAAAGTCTTCTCTGATCGTGATGATATTGACCTTTAACGATACAGTGAAATTAGCATAAGTTCCACACGTTGTTACACATTTATATACTGACCCTAAACAATGTTTAAACTTCAGACTTTGTCCGGATTATAATTGACATCGGAAATTACACGTTGTTTAGAAAATACAATTATTTAATCGTGTGGATTTAGTTGAAATATTGATTTTTATTAATGAGACAACCAGACCGATGAACCAGAATTAATTTCATCGAGTGAAAAGTGCGGTGTTAATTTTATTTACAGTCTACGGCGGTGCTCCACTGTACTTAATCATTGTTTGCCTTCAGATTACAGGGCGCAGACAACTGAGCGGTAAGCCCAGTCGGGAGAATCAAGGCGAAACCTTAGACCGTCTCACGCAGCCGACCGGAAAAGAAAAATTGCCGAACCGTGGAGGACTGGTCTTCGCGTTGGTACAAAACAATATCAACGAAAATGCTTTCTTTTCTGTTCGTGCCACCCACTAGAAGTGGAAGTTTGTTGGAACCATTGATATGATAAATAGAAAAAACACTTTTAAAAATAGCCTAGGTAACCTGAAGTGAGGGTTATTGTGTAGGCTGGCTAAAACTGAACTTCTTATTTTGACGCCAGAGGTTAAAATGAAATTGAAATGAATATTTTTCTGAGGTTCAACGGGAAGAGACAACACAGTTTTAAGTTGGCAAAGCGGACTCTTGCGAGTATCCTTACTCTCTTCAAGATATACTTTAAAGGGACAGTATCGCCGTGATCAACAAGGCATGGAATTAGGATGGTAGTTTTAGATTAACTCAGTGACTGCCAAAATACCCCCCACGTGATAAGGTCATATTACCATTGCTGCTGCATAAATGAGCCAGTAATTTTAAGTCATTGTGTTAATCTTAAACTAGGACATCGATTCCATGCACCGTTGAAAGTCTACTCTGATCGTTGCGATACTGCCCCCTTTAAACAACCAGCCAGGGAAGAGGTTCAGCTCTGATACGTTGTAAAATTGTTTGTATTCATTGTGAATAAATAAATAAATAAAATTTAAAAAAAAATTAATTAAAATATATATATATATATATATATAGGCCCCCCCCTATATATATATTTTTTAATTAATTTTTTTTTACATTTTATTTATTTATTTATTTTATTTATTTATTTATATATATAATCACCTCAAACATGATTTTAAATTCTGAGGTAGACTATATTCATCTTTATCAGGATTTTTTTCTCTCCAAAATAACACTTTTTTTTACTGCGCTGGGGCTTATAGTCCATGGAGGAAGGAACTTCCTCCATGGATAGTCGCAGCCGAAGTCTTAGCCTTGTACAAACTGTCGAATCCATGAATTATAGTCGCGGACAAATAAGTATACTGTACGTCATGTATGAAGTTTCACATAATGTCCTTGAATACATAATATGATCATTATAGGGACACTGCAGAGAATTTATTTTTGTCACAAACTTGTTTTCCTGGGATCTTGTTTGCATCTCATACATATTTAATACCACACATGATAAGGTCACTGTGTTCATCTTAAACTACACTCACTGGCCAAAAGTATTGCAACATGCTCAATATAGCACTTTACACTACAGTAACAGGTGAGATGATCATTTAATCCGATTTAATCGATCGTGTATTACACAGCAAGAACAGTAAAAAAGAACATTGACTTCATAACACCGGCACTGTCAAGAAGTCTTAAGTAGTGTAAATAAAATAAATTATTGTAACACAGTTCTCCAAACTGAACTTTGGTGTGAATTTCAATGTACCCTTTAAAGAAATATCTTTAAAATGAAAGGACGCGTGCGTACGGGCGAATGAGCGACTCTTGCCGGTATACTCAGTGAAGCCAGACTATTCCCAAACGTCGTCGCTGATTGGTCAAGAGGCATGAAGCGAAGTGAACCACGCACCACTTAGGTGCGTGGGCGTGGTTACGTGATTCCAATCACCACCAAAACAAACTTTTTTGTCACCAGACTGCAATAAGTGAAGCAACCGTATCGGTATCTATATATCATCCATGCCTGCTGGTTTGACGAGGCTCGCTCGGCTTATTGTGTCCGTGGGCAAGTGGACTGGAACTACCATCACCGTACGGCTTTCGCAGACATCCGACACTATTCGGACAACCCCAGACGATTTAAAGACACGCAATTTTTCTGCAAGCTAAAGAACTGGATCAGTGAATACAACAAATAATTAAACTAAAAGGGAATCTGCTGCAGCCAAGCTTTCTACAAAACCAAGTTACGTGAACTCGCCACATTGCCTTTCTATTATTGTGTCAGCGTTCAAACCGAAAGTTGAAACCTTTGAAGAATTACATATCGCCGCATCACTATGTTTTTGTATTGGATTATACATATACGCTGAGCCATTCAAGGTCTATGTATTGTCATTATTCATCCATGTGCCAGCAGATGTAAGCTGAGCACCACGGTCTTTGTTCAGTTTGTCGCGAAGATTCTTCGATTGTGTATAGGGCCATATCAGGTCAACTCGATTTCTAGCGTCAAAGATTTGTTGAGGATAGAGCCGTTTGATCTTAATAGAGGACAACACCAGGATGAGTTGCCTAGACGTTATGTATCAGAGCGCGTACCAGCCTTATCAACATTACCCATTCTATCAGCGTCACTTCACGCAGGTATATAATAATATAGATTACTTGTTGCTGGAGTTGTTGTAATATTGTTTTTGTTGAAGGGCGGGCGAGGGGGCAAGGGGAATGTTCCCCTATATTTAGCAGCGTGCGTCCCCCTGTTGTCCATGTGCCTCTTTTTTGAGACCAACGATCCGCACGTGTGGACGAGGGGGAGGGAGCAAGGGGAATGTAGGCATACCCCCTATTTTTAGCAGCGTGCATCCCCTGTTGCCCATATCCCTTCCATTTTACAAGACCCTGGATTTGCGCGCGTGTTGATGTTATTGCTGCTTTGGATGGTGTTTTTGCTGATGCTGCTGTTAGCGATGTTGCGGCTGTCATGGCTGTTGCTGTTGTCTTTACTGCTGCAGCTGTTTTTGACAATTTCCTATATTTATACTTGGCGGAAAAGGGTCTCGAAATGGAGAGGGATACGGTGAAAAAGGCGGGAACACAAAAGACGTGTGGTAAATTTACATGCATAGCGATAACAAAAGAGGGGGGCACATGCCTCCCTCCCCCTCCCCCAATCCGCCAATGGGTTAGTTTGACTGATTTGTCATATTGGTGTTGTGGTTGTTGCTGTTGGTGTTTATGTTATGTTTGTTGTTGCTGCTGATCATGTTGTTTGTTTTTTACCGTCTTGTGAAAAGAGCTCATGGTATCATTTTATACATAGTGTAATTCAATTCAATTCAGTCTTACATGTATTTCCATACAACGGTCAAATACATGTGTGATACAATATTTAAAAATGACAATTGTGTATGGAGGCACGTCAGTCCTGATAAGCCGATGCTTGTATTGGAGTGCTAAAACGTACAACAGAATTACAACAAAGGACTGAAACTGACAAACAAAAATGACAGATAAACAAGAAGTATAAATGACCAAGTGGATAATGTAATGGAAGGACTGACGATATAACCTACTTGTAGTTAAAAGAAAAGTATAAAATCAACTATGTTACATATTGTTTGTATGAGTTCTTCAACCAACCCACGGAGAATTTTCCTTTCAAAGTGTGTCAATGCTATTCCAAAGACGTGGACCATATAGTAATAGTATCAGAGACTTGTGTTCATAAAATATGAAGTGCGTGTGAATGGTGTTGTGCGATCTAGTGTGATTGACCAAGGTGAAGAAAGGTGAAAATGTGCGAGGAAGGATGTTATTAGTACACTAAATACATAAAAATGCCAGTTTGAAGTTTATTGATATCGGTCAGTGTTAATGTGAGAAGTTTAGTAAAAAGGGTTACTGTATGATCACGTGGTGGTGACAGGGTACAGATCAGAATGGCTCTTTTCTGGATGATATTTAGGGAGTGAAGTTAAAAATACGCGCCCAAACACTATTGCAGTAATTAAGATAGGGAAGAATGAGCGCATTATATAGTGAAAATAAAATGCTAATTGGGAGAAAGTGACAAAGTTTGGACATAACACCCGTGTTCCGGGAAATATCTTTGGAAATGTGTGATATGTGTTCTGACCAGGAGAGTTTGTCATCGATTGTAACACCGAGAAACTTTGAAGAATGAACCTGGTCAAAGTGTCGTGAATGAAAATGGGTTATGTAGCAGCGACATTTGTAGAAAACCATGTGTTTAGATTTGGTTGAGTTCAGAGATAGCTTATTGGTTCTAAACCAAGAAGAAACTTTGTCAAGCTCATTACTGAAGATAAGTTGGGAGAGGTATATCTCAGGCATTGCAAAGAGTGCTTCCATGCGAGTTGGTTGTCTTTATCGAGCTCGAAAGTTCTTACCTCCCGATGCTACTCTCTACCTGTATAAGACAACTATACGTCCCCTAATGGAGTACTGTTGTCACATTTGGGCCAGAGCTTCTGCCTGTCATTTATCTTTATTAGATAGAGTGCAAAAACGTATTGTTAATCTTGTTGGTGAAGAGTTGGGATCATCGTTACAACCTCTTTCTCACCGTAGGTTTGTAGCCAGCCTCTGTCTTTTCTACAGATATTTTCATGGCAAATGTGCCACCAGTGTGTCCAATCTGGTTCCTCCTATCAGGGTGTTTAAGCGTGAAACCAGGCTTTCTGCTTGTTCTCACCGATACACTCTAGCTTTGCCGAGATGTAGAACAACTTGAGCTATTCCAACAGCATTTTTCCACGTACTGCATCTCTTTGGAACTCCTTGCCTGGTGCATGTTTCCCTCCATCCTACTCTCTGGACAGTTTTAAGAGGAATATCAATTCCTACTTTCAGTCCCCCTGAGTTATTTTCATCTTTTATGTTTTCTTCGTGTAGCCCCTTACCAAGAGTGGCTTTTACTTTTAGCCTTGCTTGGGGCGAACTTGCATTAAAAAAAATTAAAAATCAACCAATGTTGGAACGTCAGTAATTGTATACACTATACGTGTGTAAAAACTACATTAGCTAGTGGGTGTTTATTTTCATTATGTGGTGAGTTATCCAATATAAAAACCATGCAATAATTGAACACCTATGGTGAACACCTATTGTTTTGTTCACGGTTAGGCTGCACGTTCGTTCACAAAGACTCACTCCAAAAGGATGGGCTCTAGCCTAGAAATGTTCATTTGGATAATGTCTGATGACAGTGACAAGAACGTATGCATGCTGAGTTCTACCCCGTACACCCCGTTAGTGGATACCGAGGTAGGGAGGGGGAAAGTTGAAGAAGACCCTTCTTGTCCCTCCTTTCAACTAACATGGATCCGCCCCTCCATGCTTACAGAGTATACGCTTTGTACACTTTTGGGCAATAAGAAAATTCTGTACGACCCCTTATCATGCTAAACATTTAAACAAAATGCGGAATTTGAAGTATCACCCATTTTGGGGGTATTTCCTAAAACAAAAACTGACCAAACATTCTCAATGACAGAAATTCTCTAGTTGCAAATCGAAGAGGCGGGGTTACACCCCCTTGCCTGTGGGGAATGTTTAAAAATATCATGGTTGACGGTCTTTTAACATTTCTGTTAGGTCTTTTTATTTTAGATTTTGAGAACCCAAAGTGCGGGGGGTTAGGTGGAGTTAGATTTCTTCCTCCTATCACCCTTTCGACATGTGGTGCAAATTCATGGAAAGACAAACTTTCAAAGCCGTTTCCCAGAAACAAAATTGCGTGAAAACTGAAAAGCAAAATTCGTTATGGTTTTGTGTCTAAGGTTGGTTGGTTGTTGAGTATGGGTGGATCCTGGGTGTGGCGATATTGGGGTTACACTGCAAGAGGAAGGGGCACACCCAAGCTAGTTAGTTTACATTCATAAAAAAGAGGCTTAAATTTCGAGTGGATTACATTTTCTGTCAGACTGTGAATATTTAGAGTTACCAGCCTGACTGACAAGTGTCAAGAACAGTTAGAATCCAGACCATTTTAACTGTTAACTTTCGTATATTCAGTGTGTCAATGTTTTTCAATTTCAGCAATAAAACGCAACATTTTAAAATCAAAACCAACCAAATTCACATGGCTCCTACAGTCCTAGTGATTGCTTTCCACTCGAAAATTCTTGGAACGTTTTCAGGGAAAAAAAGAAACAAAGCGAAATATTTCAAACATGGTGGAATTTGATTATCATTCAATTGACTTAATGAACCATTCTCGGTCCAACCCTTAAAATAGACTCATTGTTTTATCCCGAACATTTTTTTGTTCAAATAAGGTTCGGGAATGTTAGTGATGTAATCATGGAATTTGGGGTTATTTTGGTGGGTGGGGAAATGCATAAAATACTTACACAATCTTTGGGTTTTTTCTGGAATTTGGCTATTTTGAAATAGTAAAATACTATTGAAACCATACATCGTAGACTCAGATTTTCTAGAGAAAAGAATATTTTTATAGGGAAACATTTACATTTACATTTCTTGAAAAACCCTCCACTATGATACTGGTACATTTATCATTATGTCTGGAAGCATGGATTTGTGTAAACAATGTCTCTTCAACTGTAGATCCATCATTTAAACAGATTTGTTTCTGAAATTTGTATAATAAAAACATTTGCTACTGGCATATTTAACGGTATATATTTTTTTATAATATCGTGGAGACATACGAGGTCAAAGGTCAAGAGTCATCTTTAGGCCAATCAACATGTTTCCACATTTGGATTAAAATACCTCCGTGAAAAAGCAGATGCTTAATCGGTGTTTTCTGAATAACCCACACAGGCGTTATTGTCATCCGTTCGGCCATTACCGCACGCGCCACTTCAAAGGAGAATTTTCGAATAGTTCTCATTTAAATTTCAAAGCGGCTTTCCGGTCACAACAAATACAGGAATTCTGGGATTTCTTCTCAAATGACAGACGCCAAATTTACAGACTCAAAACGAGAAACCGAACGAGGAAACTACGAAGTAAGGTCGAGGAACGCTAGTATTGACAGTGACGGGTTCTTGTGTACACTTGAAGATGCACTTCAGTATTATGGACATTCCACGTGTTGTAGATTTAATTGTGGCATCTCCTAGAGCAGTAATGCCTAACGCATGTGTTTTCTGGAGTTCACCGGATACTCCCACGGTAATCAGACTTCTAGTATAATAACCTAATTGTATGTGTTGAATAACACCTTTACTATGACTTGTTTACGTTAGTCTTACTATGAAATTATCCTAGTTAAATGTTGACACAGTCTACTGCTTGAAATCCCACAGAAGTTTGGCCACTATAAGATGCAAGATCCCCCTGACCACGATGCAAGCTATACCCCTCACACCCAGTCTGTAGCCCCGTCCACATCAACCTCTCCCGGCGGACATTCGACCGTCTACCACCATCATCCCCACCACCACAGCAGCCACAACTCATCCCCGGTAAATAACAGCTCCCACTCCCATCAACTCGGCGTGAAGGAGGAGGACAAGTCGTCCGGCAGCGATGCAGAGCCCACGGTCGAGGCAGAGTACATTAACTCCCGGTGCGTGTTGTTTACCTACTACACGGGGGAACTCAACAAAGTGGTAGACGAACATTTCAGTCGTGCACTGAGTCAGCCGAGTAGTTTTCCCCCAGATGGTAGGGTAGGGGTTTGTGGAGGGGACAGCACCGCTAGTCATCAGGGTGAACAAAGTGAGGGAGGCACGTGGAATGGCAAAAATGGAGGTAAGTTAATTAAGAAGGAGGAAATGGTTAAGTTGGTTCACAGATTTGTTTGGTTAGCTGATCATAGCATACGTGTCTGGTTACCAATATCAGTGTGGGGTCATGGAGGCAGGGTTCACAGGGCTGGGAGTAATGAAGATTTGGACATACAGTTGGCATGAGGCCCCCATAAGGTCCTGTTCCCCCTACCAGCTTAGATAGTTACATAATTATGATGGGCAAGTCAGGTACATGTTTAGTCCATCTGCCTATGATTATCAAAGTCTCTATTTGTCTCACCATGGAGGAAGTTTTGCTTATAAAAGTCAGAAGCAGGGCATGTTTTTTTTTACACAAACATTTCGACTTCCATTGTCATGCTGACAAAGTGCCCCTACAAATTCCATTGTCCCCCCCACAATAACCCCAACTAAACTAATTAGTGTAGTTCATCATGGTCCTAGATTCACAATAATTGAACATATGGAATAATACAATTATACACTCCCAAGCCTGAATGTGTTCCATATACATGTAAGAAATGATAGTTAGATAGGCATATATGCCTCTTTTGTCTATAAGATTAATTGGAAATACAGTATATTTTGAATTTCATATTTCAAGTCTTCGGTAGTTTCCCCCCATTTTGCCACTATGAATCCGTCCCTAGCTGAAATGTCAAGGGGGTGGGGTGATTGTGGAGCTGGCTAGGGGGTGGGTGTGTCCACCCATGGAGGAAGGAAAACAGAACACAAGTCATGTTGACTTACAATCAGACATAAACCCATGTAAACATGTTACATTTAGGGATGTCTTTGAGAGTACAGGGTGATTTCACTGCATGCACAGTGTGTATAAATTACATACAATTATTGTAAAAACAATTTCAATAAAATATGATTTGAGACATAGTGCCATCCTTAACATTACAAAAACAAATAATTAACTTTTCTGCTTGGGGCCTACAAAAAAGAGATTTTCTGGTGTCTGTGATAGAATAGTTTACAGCCGTTTGCTTCTTACAGTTTGACCTTTTGAGGCTCTTTTTATAAACAAGCAATGGCATGTGTTATTTAAACCTAGTTTGTGTCAATGAGCAGCACTTTTCAACTGGGCATTTCATCCCTTTCCTGACCCCTAGACCCTCCCCTAGACCTGCCCCCTAGAACCACCCCTAGACCTGCCCCCTTAGAACCGCCCCTAGAACCGCCCCCTGAGGATTGCAATGTCCTTTATATCTTCAGAAATGCATCCAATATCACAAAAGGATATTCTATCCAAGTGCTATATCCGTTCAGAGAAAAAAAAACCTCAATTTTCGTAATTTCTAAGAAATGAAAGACCTCATTTACCTATTAAAAACCGTCCACTGGTCACCACGTGTAGTCGCTTGAAAAATAAATGACATTTTACCAACACAATTATATGGTGTTACGGTACCTTTAACCTCCCGACTTAACGGCATATCGCGTGCGGTCACGGTTAACTTGAGAACTGCCACAAATTCCTGCCGGGATTCGACCTGGTTCCATACTTTCAATCAATTTGGGAAATATTGAATTTGACTTGTCAACAAAGCGAAGAAGGTTCAGACCTCAAAAGATCCAGGAATGTGGCTAAATATGAAACATATGGCGCTCATTCGAACCACGAAATGCACGCCTCTATTTGTACGGACATTTTGCTGTATTGATTTACGGTAAAAGCCTAAACAGTCGTCGGATTAAAGCCATTCTTCACTATTGGTATCTTGAAAGACATACTCTAGTAAACGATCAGTTTTACACAAAACATAGTTGGTGTAATTTGATGATGGTATCAAACAATCCTTACAATATTTCTCTGTGGTGCTATGGTTAAGTAAAATTGGTGAAAACTTTTACGTCAGAAATTTCACCAATCATTTATGTTTTTTTGTTTTTTGTTTTTTCCGAGATTACCATTTGTGTACAGTGACTTTAAAATACACTTATTTTGTGTCAATATTACTCAAAATAATTAGGCCATAAGGCCCCTACATTCATATCACATTATGGTTCATACTTTATTACATAAGGATACTAAAAATATGTATTTAATAAATTTGTGAAAATTGCAGCAAAATTAATTTTGGTTTTCACATTTTAGAAAACTTCAATACAGTTTGTCACAGTTGTCAATATAGGGTATAATCTAATGCTATGGTCCCACAGGAATATTTCGATCTTTCTGTCGAAATATATTTCGATTCTTGGTTTTTTTGTTATTTTTAATAATTTCGTCAAAATCTCGTATAAATATCGACAAAATATCTTTTTTCCGTGAGAAAAATTTTTGGGGGGTATTTTCTCGACAATTTCGATTCATTTTCGATTTCATTTCGACGACTTTCGACTGTTTAGATCATTTCGACTGGCATTTCGACAAATTTCGACTGTTTAGATTGATTTCGAATTTTTTTCGATTAATTTTCGATTTTTTACAAAAATTTGGACAAATGTTTCGATTTATTTCGACTGTTACGATTGTTTAGACTATTTAGACAGTTTAGATTTATTTCGACTGTTTTTCGAACTTTTAGACTGTTAAGACTATTTCGATTTCATTTTCGACAGTTTCGATAAAATGTCGACAAAATTTCGATAAATTTGATCGAAACTTTATCGAAAAATATTGGTCAGGTTTAATAATTTTCGATTAATGATTTTTTTTTTCGACAAATATCGACAGTTTCGATTTTTTTAGACTCTTTAGACTATTTCGACTTTTCTCGAAAAATTTTTGTAAAAAATCAAAAATCTTGACGAAACACGATCGAGAGAGTCGAAATCTCTGTGGGACCATAGCATTAACCACAGTGGTCGTTGCTCTCAATTGTGACTTTATTATTATTATTGTAATAATAGGCTCTATAAATCACAGAATGCTATTCCTCGATAAGAATACATGAGGCAGTGAAGGTGTTCTGATTTCATCACCAATTCAAAACAAATCAAGCTTTTTAGAGAAGTATTAGTTCAGTTTAGGCTAAATGGCGACTCCAGCACAGTTCTGCTTCAAAAGAGTTCCCAAAATTATGGTAAAAGACACCATCTCTCTCTGGTTGAAAGATGTTTTATCAATGTAGTAAACAGTAAAATACTTCAGATCTTTCTCTACCTTATAGATTTTCATGTAGTGGCCCGTGGCTCGTAATTATTATTCTATTAAATGGCTGCAGTAAATGATCACATGCTGTGCGTCAACCAGCCTAGTCTTTTATCGGGTCATCAGATCTTTGCACGCATAGTGGATGGTGTAGAAGAGAACTAAGGTTGGTCGATAACACGATAATATCGAATATCGCGATACTTTTTTTTATTCGATTACGATATCGCGAACCTCGAGATATCGGCAAATCGTGATTAACAAAATATATCGCCATTGTGAGTCAATTCAGAAATTCCATGGAAACAAAATTAGGACAGTCTTTTCAGCTTTTGGAAGTGAGAAACTACTTCAGAAGTACAGTACATACACGCTATGCAAACGAATTTACGATTTATTGTGATGTTTGCAGAGGGGTACATACCTGTGGTTATCGGCTCTAAAGCAATCTTGCGTAAATGAAAACAAAATAATAATCGCGATACTATCGAAAATCGCGATATATGTTTGCTGATATATCGTGGATGAAAAAAATCAATATCGCCCAATTAAAGAGAACAATTAAAGGGACATTCACTGCTCTTCCAAAAATAATGTTGATGCAATTATCTGACGCCAGTGCCGAGTTTCAGTCAGCTATATAAACATGATAGATACTAACAAGTTATAAACTTTTCAAGTAAAGTTCTGTAAGATTACGATTAAAGGGAAAATAGTTCCCCTTTCCTTACCATACCCAGTGGAGAAGGGGACTTGACGGCCCTTCTTCTGAATCTTCTGAAGTTGTAGTCAGCAGAGCGAATCTAGTCCGCATGTCGCTAACTTTATGGTGCAGTTTATGCATGTTAGAGTGTATTGAGCTTTTGTTTGAAGCTCTCGCAGTGATGTAGATGAAACTACATGATGACCCAGGTTATTACATGATTTATCAGTCCGTGGGATAAAAGGAGTACTTGAAGACATCCATACTTGCAAATGGAATCTCAGTGTGGTAGTTGTGGTTTCTTCTTAAACCAGCAGCAGGTGAAATTTTAATGTATTTGTCTTTGTCAATCCCAACCATCTCATTTTGAATTTTATACAGCGGTTATCCCCAAACTCGTGACCTAATTAGCCTCCTTCTTCTTCAAGAACTCCCAGCCTTCTTTTAAACGTCTTTAAAGATGTATCGATCGTGTCTTTAGTTTTGCCAGTAATTTCTGATTTGTTTTCATTACAATATTAACTAGAGCTCAAGTGTTTGTTGGAACGAACACTAGGTGTTCGGGTTATTTTCCGGTTCAATGAATTGGTCATCAGTGACGTGACAATCATATTTTTTGCAAATGTCTGACATCTTTTATTTTAACAATATCAATTTCATCTTTTAATCCTGTTAGAAAGGAAAGCAAACACTTTGAGGTTAGATATTTTCTCAAAATAGTTGTTGGAAGCTATCAGCTAACCAGTAAAACTAATTACCAAAATGAATTCATGACTAAAATTTATTTGAGAACTCCATTTTCAATCGAAATGATCTTGGCTTGTCAATGAATTGTTTTCTGAATCTGAAGTACGTAGTCAGAAAAGCTACATTTCGGTAATATCACACTTAAGTATCCGGCTTATATAGATACAGGCCTAAGCAGCTCATGCAACCCTAAAATAAACTGATGTTTACCGCTGGGTTCTTAAGAGTATTATTTAGATCTAGCTGGGAGACTTTATTTCACCATGGTTGATAGTTACCTCCTTCGTGCTCGTACCATGGAGTTATAGAATTACAGAGCGCAAACTTAAACCAGTATAGGTGACAAACTCCTCGGTCGGCCCCCGTGAGCGCGCGCAATCTTTGACCGTGTGGCTTAACTCCCCGACCGGCCCCTAGACCCCAACAGCTGCAGCCACGCGACCCTGTCTCATTTACTGTCATGTTCATTATCGGATGAAGTCAATAAGCAGGTGATGGAATGTTTGGATGCGGATATTCGGTCACTGGACAGATTTTAGAGGTAGATAGATCCACAGAACAATAAATAAATGAATACAACAGTTTTGCTAATTTGTTTCGAAGATATATTGATTTCTGCCCGGCGTGTATGTCGATACCGCTTTCGGTATTATTTCCATTTGAGAGTGGGAAAATATCCTCGGTAGAAAACTTGTTTTTGACTTGGGTTCAATAAATTTGGGGACAATTAAAACGGTTAAAACCTTTGTAAGACGTTAAAATTTGCACTGTAGAAGGACTGACATATAATTGGCTTCAGGTGCATGGAATCGGTGTCCTAGTTTTATGAACTCCGTGACTGAAAATAATACCCCACGAGCGAGCGCTGGGCCCTAGATCTTATTGCTCCCTGTTGTCTAGGCCAGCGTGCGGTCGAAGGGGTATTATTTTCAGTCACTGTGTTCATCCAAAACTAGGACACCGATTCCATGCCCTGTCGAAAGTCTGCTCTGATCGTGACGATACTGTCCCTTTAAATATTAATTCGTAAAGAGTATAGTGAGTAAAAGTTTTTGTCTTATCAGAGGTGATTCTGTTTTTGAAGGACGAACGGCGGAAACATTTTTGGCCCCCCTATTTCCCGGTTTTATTCTGACCTGAGGGTTTAAAAGCCTCCATGATACAACATTGATAATGACCAGACTATCAAATTAAAGAATTATGATCTCATCATTCATGGTGTAAAGTTAGTATACGTATCAATCATCATAACAAATTATTCCATCTGAAGTGCTTTCATCTCGGTAGAGAAAAAATGAATTGTGTAAAATGTCAAAATTTACAGGAAGTTTCCATAAGACAACTTTTTATAAACAGAAAACAGACAAAAATAACATTTACTTTTTTCATTGTTTTCTCAAAACCGTGAGTCCCTATTGTGATGAAATTTTCACTGGTTAGTTTTATGAAACATTTATTGAAAACTAGTGTAGAAATGTATATACGTTTCTGGATGCCAATGTTATACCATCCCTTTCTAGTGTACTGTATCTTCAGTCGGGAAACAAGTCTAATGTACCAATAATAATATAACCGCCATATGCTTAGAAACGATGATTGTTTAACTCGTATCAAACAAATTGCGGTTACATGTTATAGTGACAGCGCAAGCACATGTAGTTTAGATAGATGAAATATTCAGAACTTGTCCAAATAAACTTGGCCCAGAACTAACGCGGGATGAGGGGGAAAATTACACTACGTCAACTACATTAATAGTTATTACTGTTTACAAGTTTATTGGTCTTTGGGATATGAACACGCATTTTATGGCCTTAATGATACTGAAACGTCTGGGGAACGTTTTTCTATGGATTGTGGAAAAGGTTGGAAATAATTACCAAATTCCATGGCTGTCAAATAAATGACCCGGATTGATGAGAATTAAAATATCTAGTAGGCTAATTTTGAATTTATGAGGATATATTTGAGACATTGTAATGCACGCCATAATAAGAAAGACACTCGTAACTAAAACATACTTTTGTTTCTTCGTTTGAGCTACTTTATTGCATGGGTGATTTCGTCTTTTCATCTTAAAATAATGTGCCTTATGTTTTTTCGTGAGGCTGTTTACAAGAATTAGAAATAATCTCCAAATCCAACTAACTTCACAAAGAAAAAAGTGACCTAATTTTCCAAAGGTTTACACAAGAGTCACTGCTAGGCATTAAAGCAATATTAAATTTGCTTACACATAACCTGAATCCTTCCTAACTCCCTAGGCCCATATGCTTACACATAACCTGAATCCTTCCTAACTCCCTAGGCCCATTTGCTTACACATAACCTGAATCCTTCCTAACTCCCTAGGCCCATATGCTTACACATAACCTGAATCCTCCAAAATCCTTCAGTATAGTAAAGCAAGCACATGACATGTATGCACACGTGTTTCTAATCTGTGATACATGTACATGGCCAGGGACCCTCCCTGCATGCATGGAGCAATAAATAGTGTCCACTGACCCAAACACTGACCTTGCAATCACTACAACAAACATGGATGTACATGTACCATGGAAAGGCAAGTATGCCTAATAACCTCAGTCCTCTAAAATCCTTCACTTTAGCAAAGAGCATGTAGCATGTAACCTCAATCCTTCAAAATCCTGCACTTTAGCAAAGAGGATTTTGGAGGATTTGGGAAGGTTAGGGTTAAAAAATGAACATTACAACAATGATTAGGCCTACTTGATAACAGCTCACATCGATATCATTAAATCATGTTGAGGAATAACTGTCTTTGTTATTTGCCAGGGGCATCTTTATGTTTAATATTTCTTGCACTTGCCTCTATGCGTGTATACCGAAAGATTTTAGCCAGAGTGTTGACAGCAAAAGCGCGCCAAGACTGCGACATATGGGTTGCGTATGACTCGAACGTTTGTTTGCTATGACAACGTGTCAGATATGCTCATAACTGAGGATATTTGGAGCATAAAACCGTGCACCGGGGACATCTTTGTGTCCTGTCTTCGAACTGCGTGTTGTTACTAATTTAAAAAAAAATCAAGTTGTATATTTGTATAGTTTGTTCCTTTTAGGCAGACGAATTCGGTACGTGGACAGGAGTAGTCTTTTAAGACTCATTTCAAGAGGAGTGATCTAATTAATTTCTGACCTATTTTGCATTAAACAAAATAACATAAATCAACTAGGACCTGACTATAAACACTCCTGGGTCAGTACTGATTCACTGGAAAGGGTATGTATGTGCCAGATCAGATCGTTTTTTTAGACTGACTTTATGAGTCGGAAAGAATCCGACCGATCTTGCTAGAAACTGGGTCAAAGTGATTCCTTGAAGTTCTGACCTCGATTCCAGATCAGTCTGTCCCAATAATGGGTTTGGTACTGCGGACCTTTTGCTTAGGAAACCTTTGACCCGGAAGTTTAAAAACCCTTGTAGGCCTATAGTTTGATCCCTCAAAACACTATGAAAAACGAATGGTTTTGAGAATAGGAGGGTTTTAAAGGTTTAATGTTTTTGTAAGTGTGGACAAACTTAAAGGTAGTCCCCTATGTTTCAATTATTCAGTTGTGCTTATCCCATACGGTGTGGGAAGGTCCGCTCGAAAGCAGTTTTACCCAGACGAGATTCTGACGAAGCCAGGGTAATTTTGATTAATCGAATTTGTCACATTACGATATTTAATTTTTCTTCAGAATCGATAGTGTCACCGATGTGTCAGCGGAACCTCCCAGCCTCGTTTTGGAACAGTAACTACCAACACAACAAGTACACCCATCACCACCCTCATCACAGTACCCCAAGTAGCTGCCACGGCTCTACCTCAAACTCCACACAGTCATTATTCACTGATCCTTACCCCCCGCCCCTCCACCGATCGGTCCATCAACCCGACCCATGGCACTACCCGTTCGTCTCGCAGAGCTCCTACTCCCATCGGTCAAGCATCCACGATCTGACCTACGGTATGAGTATGACATCGGGCGGCAGTGCTTTCAATCCCAGATACAGCTCCCTTCTAATCCAGCCCCCGGTGCGGTCCGGGAGGTTACCGACGATGCCCGGCCAGTGCGACTTCACCAAAGGGAGCGAGGGATGGCCCAGTAGTTACTCTCACGGTCACTCGCAACAGCTGTCCTCGGAAATCGCTCCTTTTGGTATGGAATCAGGTGAGCTCTTTTGTTCATTTTGTTGATAAGATTAGATTTTGATATCTGATTTGATTCAGATCAATGGTCTGATTGTAGACAAAGTATCGCAAGTTCATGTAAAGGCCTTAAATGACATTTTGTTTTATCGTCTAATTATCGGGTTGTTCAAATTGTCAACATTGTCAAGGAAGACAACACTTCAAGACGCCCTCCCTCGAATAAGTTTTTTCAAGATTTTCCCACCCTGTTTTTCTCTTTCTTCTGCATTCCTCTGTAACCCCTAACCCCAGTAGTACCGTCTGATTTACTTATACACAGTTTTTGGTCGGCCCATTACATTTAGTAACTGTCCACTTTTCCCTGTACACATCTTTGTCAGTCTGATCATAAAGTAACATTTCAAACGGAGCTTTACTTGTCAAAGTAAATAATTGCATAACAGAAACCTATATCCTCCATGGATCTGTCGTTCTTTGAATTTCACTCTTCAGTTTGGAATACTTGACATAAGTGAGCACCGATATAAGGGCTATAAGATTTCGTCAAAAGGCGCTTGGTATTTATCATTTACAACCGTCGAGCTACCGTGGGAAAGAATGTCGCAACACGCGGGGAATTCAACGGTACCGCATTGCACGCGTTCCCGGACCAGCGAATCGTGCCAATGCTAAACGGCAAAGCCGTTTGCGGTTTCGCAAAAGAACATTTCATTTAGAATGATGTGATCCGTTATTAACCATCTTGGTAATAAATAGTGTAGTTGGCATTTAATTTCTTGCGATTTATATTTGGCATAAACGAGAACCTGATACGAGTAAGGTAAGCAACAAGTATTGGTGTAATCACACGGAGAAAGAAATAATGGTATTGGCCAAGTGTAGAGGATCCGTGTTATCACCCTAGAGGTATCAGCAAACGGTTGGTTGCAACTGGGTTTAGTTATTACAGCCGGGTTTAGTTATTGCAACCGGTTTTAGTTATTGCAACCGGTTTCAGTTATTGCAACCGGTTTCAGTTATTGCAACCGGTTGTTGTAACCGTTTTATTGGAGTTCGATGACGCACGTTTATTACTATAACATAAATGTGCTGTGATCCAGTAAACATCAAGGTTTCATAATTTTAAATGACTCTACAGGTCATAATTCGGCATAACCCTAAATGTTGTATTTCGGCATAGTCCTAACCCTAATTCGGTATGACCTTTAAGGTTATAATTTGACATAGGACAGGTTTAGCCCTGTAGGTCATAATTCGCCATAGGCATTACCCTATGTCATAATTTGGCACAGACTTAACCCTATAGGTCATAATTCGCCATAGGCATTACCCTATGTCATAATTTGGCACAGACTTAACCCTATAGGTCATAATTCGCCATAGGCATTACCCTATGTCATAATTTGGCACAGACCTAACCCTATAGGTCATAATTCGCCATAGGCATTACCCTATGTCATAATTTGGCACAGACCTAACCCTATAGGTCATAATTCGCCATAGGCATTACCCTATGTCATAATTTGGCACAGACCTAACCCTATAGGTCATAATTCGCCATAGGCATTACCCTATGTCATAATTTGGCACAGACCTAACCCTATAGGTCATAATTCGCCATAGGCATTACCCTATGTCATAATTTGCCACAGACCTAACCCTATAGGTCATAATTCGGTAAGATTCTATATGTCATAATTTGGAAGGAGTGTGACCCTTTAGGTCATAGTTCGGCATGACCCTATATGCAAATAGGTCATCAATCGGATTGACCATGTGTTGTGTTTCCGTCATAAATGAGTAAAAAAGATTATAGATGTATTATTTATACATAATGATAAATGTCATTCAAATCATGCTTCAACTCATCAAGACTCCATAAAAATAATCATCAATGATAAACCTAAGGAAACTTATCCAACTTATTTTTTTAAAGGTTTACCTTAGAAAATCATTTGATGTTTAGACAGATTTGATACCAAATTATAATTAAAGTACGTCTGTATTATCCCATATTATACAACTTAGTAAAACTAAAATCACAGTAACATTTTCTTAGATTTCACGAATTAAAAGTTTAGTGTGTTCGCTATACATTACCGTTTCTCACCGCGTGAGTTATTAGTGGCAACTTTTCACCCCCGTGCGACTTGAGTCCGGAGTTTAGCCAAAATGGTGTTTTAATGACGACTGACTGGGGACAATTACCGTCGGCGAATGCCCGGAATTCAAGAATGAATCCGTCATCTGCGTGGTAATACGGCCAATTTGAGCAGGAGGATCCACGGACTAGCGGAGTAATTGGCTTGCATGGTCTTGCTGCTCCGTGGACGGCGCTGATGGGGGTGTTTCGCTCGGTGTAGAATCCCTTGTAATAATAAGTTCCGGTGTGGCGCTCAAGCGGGGTGGCCTATATTTAATTGATGTCTGACTGATATAACTGCCTATATTGACACGAACAAAAAGAGATCAACTCCAATTGCCACATTGTGTGGATGGCTGTTGTCTTCAAACACAAACTCAAACTGTTTATTATACGATGATATGTACTTTAAAAAATCAGAATAGTCTAAAACTCATGTTTTTCTAATGTAGTCAGCAATTAAATTACATGATTAATTAAGCAATTCTAATGTATCTTGCCCTGTCATGGCTGTGAGTCCTTTCTTCCTTATATGGTCACCAAAACATCTTATTGTGACCATATTCGGACATAAACAATTGCAGTTTTGAAATTAACAAAAAAGAGCAAACTAACCAAATTTAAATCCATTTATTTCGCAAGGTTAAGTTTTATTCGCAATTAAGCCTCAACATGGTTATTAGAATCTCGTTTGATTTGGTGCAAGTTAAGATATAATAAAATGATGTTATTAACTATAGCATGTTGCCCGAGGCTCTCGAGAAGCCATTTGACACGATGATGAATGGATATTAATGATAGCAATAAAGTGGTATAGGTCACTGCGGTATTCAGTTGACGTATAAGGAAGACCTAATTGTAATCCTTAAGAAGAATGATCGACTGACTATAGGGGCTCTGTAGGCATACTGCACAATGACGTAACTTTAAGGAGGGTCGAGGGTGGCTGAAGGCAAAAACCCTCACTGAAAAAATATGCCCCAGGTGGCACCCACTCATAAAATTTCAATTTCACAAGAAGAAGGGATCATCTGACGAATTGATAGGCTATACGAATCCACATCCTCTTTGAGTGATTCTCTGACTACCGCTTCCCATGTATTGCATCGTAACTTAGTTTGGCTAAAACAGCATGTATTTAGGTGTTATAACTTCTAACTCTAAAAGCCCTAGAACAAAGTTATTAACAATTTGGGAGACGGTAGACAGTTGAGCGCCAGATCTGGAGGTCGCTGGTTCGAGTCCGCTTCGCACAATTTGTCTTTGTTTCCACGTAATGATTTGGTATTGCCAAAGTGCTCTTTGTTCTATTGTTCACTCACAAAACCAAAATGGTTTTTATGGGTTGAGAGTAGTACCCCAAAACAAAGCCGTTAACAATATGGGACGCCGCTAACCATAGGACTGGATGACTCAGTCGGTAGATCACCCAGGTACGGTACTTCAGAGGTCACCAGTTTGAATCCGCTTTATATAGTAATAATAATAATAATAATGGAGGCATTTTAAAGCGCTCTTACACAATGTATCACAGCGCTGTACATTATTACCCCTGCTCATCAGGCGCATAAATCATTCCTGAAACCATCTCAGCTCCCTGGGGAGTATACAGCTCAATTGCTGCCATTACAGCGCATATAGGGCTAATCAAACACAACAACCAACTCTGCCCTCACAGGTACCCATTTACTCCTGGGTGGAGAGAAGCAATTATGGTAAAGTGTCTTGCTCAAGGACACAAGCACCACGGTCGGGATTCGAACCCACATTCTGACGACTCGGCCATCAGAACACAAATCCAATGCACTAAACCGCTCGACCATGGCACTCCATTTTGCACAGTTTGTCTTTATTTTGTAAACTCAAAAAGAAAACAAAATCCACAAAATGAAGTGGTATCGCCAAAGCGCTCCAGGTAATTCGCTGTTCCCTCTCCCCTTTTTTATTATAAAAAAACAATCAGGGATGCGCCATTGGTACCCGTAACTGCATGCTTCGAAGCTATACAATACAACGTAAGCAATGAGATGTATATGCATAGGTTGGTGAAATTCTCGGGAGATAAACAATTGATTTAATTTTGCCGTACAATTTCACCAACCTATATATATCGCGGAACCCGCTGCTATATGGGATTCTAGCCGGCCAATTGTCATCGGGCAAGCTCGGTGGTCGAGAGGTTAAGACGTCTGCACTAGTAAGCAGGAGGTCGTGGGTTCGAATCCCGCCCGAGTCGCCTGTGTAGTTTTTTCACAGACACTCGGAAAGCACTGAGTATACAGTGCTATACACACGTCGGTGTAGGGCAAAATTAAATCAATTGAGATGTATGCAGTTTGTTGTTTTCGGCTGGGAAATAGTAAAACAGAATTAGAAAGTTATACTCTAAAGAGACAAAGACAGTTATGAAAAACAAAGGTTATGAGATATCATGTTGATTACGTTCATGAGTTTCAAACAGAATTTTGTTATTAATGTTTCTGTGAACAAAAGGACATATTTCAGTTTATGTGTGCACTGCGTGTCTTTAAAATCTTGTACAAAGTTTTTTTTCTGGTAATCGGTATCAAATCTAGAATTTTCCTCAAACATTAATCTTTATATTCTGAAGTGTACAGATGAGAGTATTGAACATTTATAGCCCATATCTATTCCTGCCTCTTGACAAATCAGCTTGAGATGTTAATCTTCAAGTGTGTCACTATACCAAGGTCTTTTAAAGGACATTTTCTAATGTAAAATTTTATGTCCAGTAATAGGCGACTAACCGCTGCCGGGCCCACATCAACTTTGATGGTTATACATGTCTACAAAGTGCCGCTAATTTGAAACATTTCCTGTCGTGTAGTCGGGAGTCTTTTTTGTCTGTTTTTACCTGTACGTGTAACCATAGAGTGGTGTAACTGTAGCCGGTTCGGTTACCGATTTGTGAAACTCGAGAAACTTCGGTTCCTCCAAAGTGTATTCGGAAACAACAATTGAAATCGACCCGATGATCCCTGATTGCTAAGAGGTCCCAAGAGTTCGCAGGTATTTTAATCCGGGCCCGCGAAGTTGCCAGTTTATCCTAAGCACTGCGGATCTTTTAATTTGTTCCACAATTCTCCAAATAGGTAATCTTAACCCACGGCTGAGCAATCGGACAAAACACAGGGTGGATCACCGGGTAAATTGCCTGAATCGGATACGGACAAAATGGAAGCTAGAGCGGTAATGTAGACCTTTGTTGAAGATGAATCTCGTGAAACGGACACTATACGCGGCCATCTTTGACAGGTTTCCTGCGACGCGTTTTCGCAACTCTAACCAAAAACGTGTTTGGGCTTTGGTCATCGGTTAAGCGTTTTCGCGAGTTCGGTTGTGCTGCGATGACGTCGTTGTTCTGACCAAACGTGAACCGAAGTTTGTGATCGGTTACGCTTAAGCCTGTGCCGGGTATCCGGGTATTCGGATACCCGACCGAAACTGTCATTACCCAGTTACATTTTTCGGTTCCGATTACCCGTAAATGACTTTTTAAAATTTCGACTGACATTTAAGCCACACAAATGAAGTCAGTGGTTTTTTTTGTTAACAATATGTGTGTGGGGAATGTGGATGCTGTGAGTCGTTTTTAATATAGAGGCGGGAAATTATTACAGTAATAAAGTCCACATTTATTATGACTCTAATCAAACAAGAGAATCTTGTGTTCATATTGGTTATTTTATTCATTCGGCATTTATGTGTTTTTACAAATTGTTTTCGGGTACCCGGGTATCCGAAGATTTCCAATTTCGGGTATCCGGTTCCCGAAATAACCGAAAACGCACAGCCTTAGTTACGCTTAGTTTCAAGATGACGGATTGTTAAAAGTAACGAAAGTTTTGTTAATTATTTGTTAAAACATGATGAAGTGAGTAAGTTCTATTTTGCCAAAATTTGAATTACACCGTATATTTTGAGAAACGTTGATGATTGAACACGTCGCAAACTGAAAACAATTTTCAGGTTACGTTCGCGTTTTCGCGTACCTGTGCACCTGTGCCGTCTTGTTTCTGGTCAAGAATATGACGTCAGAAACCAGTTTCTGGTTAGGGTCGCGAAAACACGCCCATGTATACGCAAATATGATTGTAGCGCCGATTCTCTATACAGGGACCAGACGTTTTTCCATACTAGCCTCGGTTTGGTCACACTCGATGTTGTATAGAAGAAAACTAAGATGGCTTCACCTTGATAAGGTCTATAATAGGAGTGAAATTCCCTAGACACATTCGATATTTTCTCTAAACTTCACCGATCGGGGAAAAAAAATAGAAATATCATTTGATGAAAATATTATGCATGTTTGAAGCCAGTAAACACCATACTTAATAGGAATCAAAGTATACTGTAAAAAAAATTCTGTAAATTTACATCAAAAGTGATGGCGGCAGCATCGCCAGACACTTTGATGTAAAAATACAGATGGTTTTTTTTAATATAACGCCCCAATTTGCTTTTATAGTTTACAAAAATCTGTAAAATAATTTTACATCCATATGTTAAAAATAAAGGCAATTTGTTATTTGAAATCCAAGCAAATGGCTGTAATCTGTATTTACGTGTTGTGAAAATAAAAAACATACTGTTTCTGTGAAATTTTCTCTGTAAAAATACAGAAATATATATGTATAAAAACCAACCTGTGAAAGTTTCAGTTTATTTCATTGTGTCGTTAATGAGAAAATAAATAACTCATTAATTGACTTGTCTTTTACAAGGAAAATAGAGTATTATTATTATTATTGCTGGTTTATTTCAATGAACGACATGGCAGTCACAGGGCTCTATATTGCCTTTACATTTAAAAACCACTGTACACTCTTAAAACTAAAGTGTTAAATCAACATTTTAAAGAGTCCAGTGAGTGACAACTCTTTATAAAGTTGGGTTTAACTTTTAAAAGAGTTTAATTAACATTGATAAAGTTAGACTTAACTTGACTCCGTGTTAATTCAACACTTTCTTTGAGTTGAATTTAACTTTATAAAGTGTTGTCACTCACCGAACTCTTAAAAGGTTGATTCATCACCTTAGTTTTAAGAGTGTAGAAAATCATAATAAATACAAATTTATGGCGCAAAATTATATACAAGTTAAAATAGATTCTTTAAAATAATTAGGTGTTCGCGTGCGACAGCGCGAACACCCCTTGAATTTATTATTTTTTTTTTTTTGCTGCTTCTTCTTCTTCTTCTTCCTCCTCGCGAAATTATCGAACAAAAAAAGCATAGTTCCAAAGTTCACAGAGCCTTCAAACTTGACACATACTTAGACCATAATTTAAATTAAAATTTGCAAATTAAACAAAAGACGCAATTTAAAATGCAACAGGCAAATGTACCAACTAGAAAACTCATACCGGATAAGAACATGGACAACAGTATCACCGAAAAAAATGCAAAGACAATGACTATGACTATAAAGCTGTGCACAGATTAAAGCAATATGCATTTGTTTAATCCAACAGATCTGAATCACAGTGGAAGCCATTTTGTTTTCATCCATATAAATAGTTATCAAACCGAGGCTGGAAGGAAAAGTAGTCTGGCTCCTCCTATATATTGTGAATCAGCATTATAATCATACTTGTGTATACAGGGGGTCTGACAGAGATGGCCGCGGCATGCTAATAATGTTCTATAGTGCAGTACTCGTATTTCTTTGCCTCAATCCACGCCTTAATCTGTCCCTATCACCAAAGGATGTGCTGGTATTTTTTTTCAGCAGTCGAGCAGAATGATGGACATGATGGATGTGACTTACCAGACCCAGGGGGTAATCCTACTTAATGATGATCAATTAGGCATAGATTGTAACTAATTTGCGGCTGGGATGAGACCACGAAACATATGGCTCTTCTTTTACAGACGGATATCAAAAAGCAAACGACACCATATTTCCCAAGATGATCCAATCTGAGTGATCAAATCTCACCATAAAATTCTCATTGATTTAAACCACATTGTTCACACTATTATCAGCAATTTACACGTCCATATAATTGCCCCTTATTCGCCGATTTTGTTTACATAATGTTGATCATAAAGTCGGCCAAATGCAATTTGCATCAACAGTGAATTGGGAGCATGTAAACAAGCCTTTGGTACGGAGATAGGTACCTGCTTTGTGACGCGCGAAGACCAGCTCTTCCCAGCGGTCAGCCGGCCGACCTCGCGTGGAGCTGCCATCGCGAACACGGTCCACCTGTCTCGGAGTTTCTCCAATGTTACGGAGTCCTTGGGCTCTCAATCACGATAAGCTCGATGGTTTCAGAAGATAGTAGATTTTACAATTAGGAAAATAAAACAACGAGAATTCTTGCATCAGCTGGCAATCAGATGAATATCAAGATTGACTTCATATCTTGCTGTCATAGTCAAATTTAAATTGTCTAAATTTTCTAAATTACCTATGGTTGTTATAAATCCATCGAAGAAAACTCATGAATTTAAATATGCGTAAGAGATCAGAGGGCTCCACAAATTGAAATAAATTTGTCGTTTGTACATTTGTTATGGCGTCAACAGCGATGTTATAAGCTTAAAGAGACAGTATTGTCACGATCAGAGCAGACTTTCAACAGGACATTGAATCAGTGTCCTAATTTTAAAAGAACACACCGGTAATATGACCTTATCATATTGGGTATTATTTTCAATTACTGAGTTAATCTAAAACTAGCACTCCGATTCCATGCCCTTACACCAGTGGCGCACCCAAGGGGGGGGGCTTGGGGGGGCTCGAGCCCCCCCCCCAAGGGCCCGCGGATGTTTTATTTATTTTTTAAAGAAGGAGCCAGGAAAGAGCAAAATCTGAGCCCAAGTCTTGTCTACAGAGGAGTTCGGCAAGGAGTATAGGGCAGTGGTACAAGGGATGGGGACTCAGGAGACTCAAGCTCCCCTCCAAAAGTTTTCCATTTATTCCACTCACTATTATATTTTACGGCGTTGCGTATGCATGTGCATGTAAGCTTGAAGGGCCACCAGTATATATAACAAGCATTTTTACACATTCTCCCCTGCCATGGTGCACCCTGATCAGGGAGCAGCTTTACTTAATTTTATTTTCATTTTCTGTTGTCCGTTTCTCTTGTTGAGGTCGTTGACTGTCGTTGAGGTTACTCGTAAAATTTAAACACGCCCGCATTATAATCAACTCCTTTCCAGTTTGTACACAATGGCCCAGGATTGGGTTTTAATTTACAAAGATTATGTGACACTCTTTTAGCAAACACCGATTGGATAATATTGGGATTTGGTTTTGCCGCCAAATTCGTGTTTGAAAAAATTTAGCTCCGCCCGGAATTATCACAAACTTTACGTCCACGCAATGAAAGTATTTAACTATAGAAATCTTGCAGACGAAACAAGCTCAAGTTCTTTACATCAAGAGGAGGAAATTATATGGAAGGTAAAACCCTACGAGTCCGAATCATGCCATAATGTCTTCTTTTTATGACTAGAAACCACCAGGAAACATTTAACATGTGCCGTAGGTTCACTGACGAGCACGACTAGGGACATGGCTGCAGCCGCGCCAGCGGTTATGGTTTGGGTCAGCCATGTCTCTCCCCATATTGGATTTCAAATAAAAATATTTTGAGCCCCCCACCCCCCCCCCCCCCCCCCCCAATCAAATCCTGGGTGCGCCACTGCCTTACACAGCTTTGTACTGGCATATCTAATTTGACAAAACAAAGTTATTTGATATAGACCTATATTGGTTTTTAATTTCATTGATATTAAATCTTACTTTTGAATGGGTACATTTTCCGTTTGGCATGTAGGCCTAACAATTTTAGAAAGTCGTATTTGTACGATTTACGTTAAGACAGAAATTGTACAACTTTCCAGAAAAAAACAAAAATTATTTCAAACACCGACAAAAAGTGTTCATTGGGCCTGTCCAGCAAACGTGTCCTTAAGACCTGTTCTTATTTCTGTTCCTTTCTCGATGGTCTCACCATGGTCTCATCATGGTCTCATCATGGTCTCATCATGGTCTCATCATGGTCTCATCATGGTCTCATCATGGTCTCATCATGGTCTCATCATGGTCTCATCATGGTCTCATCATGGTCTCACCATGGTCTCACCATGGTCTCATCATGGTCTCATTTAATGATCATGTCTCAGGCGTGTTGCATGTGTTTCGTTTGGCCTTGTCATCCCGTGTGTCATCGCTACGAAAGACGATCCATCCAGACTCCGCTACGCACCTTCCGTGCGAATATTTCCTCCGGCTGAGTAAACTCTAACCGCCTCGGTTCAGTGCGTCCATCACATGACAAAGTACAGGTGTTGGGCAATTGTGTCCACCGGAACTAGATACCATGTCACATATGTTTACAATCGTGAGTGTCCTTCGGAGGGAGCACCATTAATTTCATGGCAGGCAACGGTGTTTATGTTTGTATGTGCAGTTTTTACAATGTTTGTACTTTGCTCTATAACATAACAAACGAGCAATAACAGTTACCGATGAATATAACTGGATAGCTGTGCGTTTTCGAATAATTTGGTAACCGGATATTCGGATTTTGATTTCGATCGAATATTCGATATTCGAAGGCTGCCGATTGGTAATTGCGTCACGTGATACAACGAGCACGCACGACAGATAACATAGCCTGGCCTACACCACGCAAATAACATTGCGAATAGGATGGGCTTGCAAATGTAGATGAGAGGATGATGGGGGATAATGGAAACTCCAATAAGAACAAACAAACAAATTCAATGTAAACTTTATTTTCTGCGGAAGCTGCATTTTTTCTGCGAATATTCGAACTGGAAAAAACAACCGGATATTCGAACCATCGATCGAATATTTGGTTATTCGGCACAGCCCTAAACTGTATAGCAGGGCCCAAATCAGTTTGTTTATATCGTTTTGGTATACCCTGGAGAAACAAAGGATATTATTATTTTTTAAATAGTGCCTTTAGGGCTTAAAGATGGGCTCTAATAAAATATTAATAATTTACTTTTCCCAAATTTTAGACAGCTTACGTCATAAGGAAAATATGCACCTAACATTTTTATTATTTAAATCCACGTTAAATATTGAAATTTTCTCCGAACACTCTTTTGATTCGAATTCAGAAAGGCCTGAGGTGCATGCAAGTACATGTACATCTGGGACCTAAGTTGTAAAACAAATTACCCTTGTATCTTTAAATCGCCTTCCTGGTGTCGCCCTTGCAAAGTTACCCTAGTATTAGCCAAAAACGGGAATATATATAACACCGAGAACGTCGGTGCTGCTGTACGAGCAAGCAAGAGAAACCAGTGTACATTTTGTTTTAATTCGAGACAAAATGGGTTCGAACAAAATATCTTGTTACAATGTTTCGGAAGTTAACCCGAACACCTCGTGTTTGTTAAAAACAAAAACTTTGGCTCTAGTTTACCTTGAGTTTGGATGATAAAACATACATTGTTCTGTTTCATCATAAGCTCTCTACAAATGGGGGAATGTCAATTATTGATTATTGCTTAGAGCACCTCTTTAAAATTAGCAAAATAAACAATATTCTGCTATCGGATTAGAAGTTTATATGGTTCATGCCATTGACTACAATACACATTTGGTCTGCCATAAGTTGGGGCTCTATATTTGTATATTGTAGACAATCTTTACTGAAATGTATGTTTTGTCTACATGAAATAAACATCCTTGAACTTGATTTAATTTATTTTTCTTGACCGAAGACATAATAATCATACAGTACGTTTTGTCTTTATATTACTCTTTTCTTTTTTGAAAGATTGGGTTAGCATATCCTTATGACAGTCTAGATTTTCACGAAGATCAATCAAATAAACATTAATATAATAAGTTACTCTTGAATTCATATTAAGATAGTGTAGCGTATAGCTTTGGTCGAATTTATAGCCTAAGGAACTCCCCTCGGCGCCGTTTGGTCTTTGAATTGTCCACGTGTCGAGACACAGCCGTGGCTTATTGCCCGCGGCTTGATTAAGATTTTAGCCCCATCGTCTGAAGACGAACAGCCGGATTACGAGACGGTATGCAGTATGCAGGAGCCATGGCGTGAGAATGACTAGGCCTTGTATAGAGGATGACGTCTCAAGACTTACCTATCCTAAGCTTGGATCTTGTGAATTTGAAATTGTTTAAATAGGCCTGAGATTCTTGAAAAAAATGTTAGCCTCGAGTCAAATTCGAGTCGACTGAACAAGCTGCAAAAAAGCAGCATGCAAGAAAATATACTAGGTTGGATTTGTGTTAATTCATCCACGTATGGGTGGTGATTAAAGGAAAAGAGACGGGGCAACACGCCTCACTTGACCCTCTAGATCTGCCAGTTTACTCACTGATGTAGGCCTAGTCCCGGTCTCAATGTATCAAGGAACTGTGTAGGAAAAGTTCAACAATTCACATTAAGAAGAAATCTAAAACTATACAGAAAATAACTCTTTTCTCCTGTTCGTGTCGCCATGTAGGCTACTTGTATTTTTTTGTAAAGTGGTTTTATCTGATTGAAACGTCGAGTTGTAACCTCCAGTTCTTTTCAGAACTAATTACTACTCAGTAGAGAATTTCAATTTTGCCTTGCGTTTTATCTTGTTAAGCGCTCTATAAATATCCGATTTATTTTACTTCAATCTTCTTGTGGCTAATGTCTTCATTGTGCAGTTTTTTGTGATATTTTGGGTTCTTTGAAGCGGGTTTGAAAATGTTGAAAATATGCCAATTGACCTACGACACAATGGTATTTGATCTGTGGTATAACCTATAAGTTAAAATCTTTCTCACGAACAGTTTAAAGATTGTTGTGGCTGTAAAATAAAATGCAGCGTTATTAGGGTTTTGTTATATTTACGGTCACGAACGAGGTGATCACATCTGTTTTATTTTGTTATAGCTAGCACCTTCTCAGAAAGTGAAACCCTATTGATGGTTCCACTTCAAAGGAAATGCAATTAACTTGGATTGAAATTGGGTAGATAAAGGCCCGTTAAAGATGCCTTATCGATGGATTTCTGTTTGTTGGTTTGGAAGTGTGTTTTCGCGCAAAACATGGAGGAATTTCTGGGGTTTTGAGGGGTTTTTAAGTGCTTTTCCGTGGGGAAAACATTGACAACAAACAAAGCAAAACTCACCAAATCCCAAATGAAATTAGTGGTCTGAAATTGTGATTGCTAATCACACTGAAACAAGCAAACATGTTTTTGAACAGTTGAAGTTCCTTACCCTATCTCTCAAACAACCTTTGTTTTCACGGCGACGTATTTGACCACTAACACGATGATTGTTAAAGTCCTGAAATTCCCAGTACACACGTGCGCGGGATTAATACTGAAATAAATGTGTGGATCATAAAGCTGACATTGTAAAGTCTGGCTTATGTACTCAACACACCTTCCTCTATCATCGTCTTCCTCATCAGTCAGTCAGAGATGTACCTCTTAAATCATTTACTAATACAGGTAATTACTTCGCGCTGCATCTCGGCTACCGTAGCTGATGAGTAGGGGGGTTTTCTGGATAATAGAGCGGCACGCGATGATTGAGACTGATCAGAGGGGCTGCCCACGTGTTAACAAAAAGAAGGAAAGAAAATCCTAGGATGAGTAAAGGTAATTGATATAAATTGTCAGTCACTTACAAAAGTTGTCCACTGAAGATTTTAGAAATGGTCATTTATTGAAATACACTCGTTTGGACTATAGGAAAAAAATTCGTGGGTTGCCCGGCGCCTCATAGCAACAACCGTCTTACGCATGATGTGTCTTCATGACATCATGTTTTCTTCCACAGCGCCCTCTACTGAACTGCGGTTTGCTAAAGAAGAATTCCAACGTTGTTTTGTTTTATGGCACAATGTCTGCGGCCGCATAGATATTGGCAAATCCCCACATATGCGACACTCAAAAGTTTGTACCAAAATCCCGTCTGTTGGGCTTCAACAATATGAATAAATCTCCAAATCAGACTTCGGCTGACGGGGGATACAATCTTTGATTGTAAAGATAAAACGGTCTTCATTCATTAAGGAATTTTATTTGTTTTAAAGTGATACTTAATTGGAAATCAAGACCACTGCCGGCCGGCTCGGCTCCCGGACCCCAGACGACTCGATCGCTGAGTTCAACTACCCTCGGTCTAGTCCAGACGTTCGACACATTGCTACAGCCCCAAATGTTCTAAGAATTTAGGCCAACGAAAACTGCTGGAAACACATAAGCAAAGATTTGTATTGTATAAACTGTATTGATTATTTTGTTTACAAACACTAATATTTTATTAATAATTTTTTCCATGTACAGCATCCACGTCAGCCCTTGAAGCTCAAGACACAAGCAAGGATCTTTACTGGTTTTGAAATTTCTTCAGATTATCGGAAGAAACTTTCCAACGATGGAGTTCTATGCTGATGATAAAACAATACGCAGATACGTGACATAGTATCGGTTGCACAGAGTTTGAGATGGTGAACATGCAATGGAAGGAAATTGGACTGCAAACGTGACTGAAATCTTCATACAAGCCAGTAGTGTGTAAACAAAGATTGAATAATCCGTGTTGTAAAGAACCAGCAAAAAAAGAATTTCAATCGCAAGATTATCAGGATCGCGAGAATGATCAGCACTGAATGGGCAATGCTCTAAAGATGAGAGCTTCCAAGAAATGATGTCAATAATTTGAAACTTAATTTCTTGAATCAATTCGGAATGAGAAGGATGATGTTCATTTGTGGTTTTATGGGGACGTGACGGAGAGAGGTTTAGGTTCCGCTATGTCAGGTGCGAAGTTCCGGACCACACAGGGTCAGTGGCTTGATGTACATGTCCGCCATCCAGCTTACGGATAATCGATATAATGGAATTGTCTGGTTTATTATATGGCAGAACAAATCTGTGCAATCTGAGGAATTATGAGGGTAACAAAATGATAAGTGAGCCGTGTAGCTGACCTTTTGAACCTAGCTACCATCTTGGTCTTCAACTAACACACAAGTCTATGGAAATCATAACAAGTGTTGTGTCCAAAATAGACTGGTGCCTTCCATACTCTGATTTTGATCATGTTAATTCGTTGATTTATGTTTTTTTCGTTGGGGGTTAGGAAACCAGACAATGGTCTGTAGGCAATTGCAGGTCTGCAACAAAGGTTTTCATGGGGGAGGGGGATTTGGCAACCAAAGTGTTCTCATTGCATAAGATAGTTTCAAGTTGTTTTTCTTTTTTTAGAATGGGAAGATAAAAACAAGATTCACTTTTCCCCATGTTCTTCAGTCTTTGACCTATCTTTTTACGAATCAAGATATGTTGACTCAGGCAAGCCATTACTCGGCTTCTAACCTACATTTTTAAGATGCCAATAAAATTTTGACTGATATGATATTAACATCTGGGCAGCCTTTTTTAAGGGAAGAGTAAATATTTCCAAGCAAATTAGAATTTGCGACGAATGATTTTATAATTCAGATAGGAAGTCTGCAGAATATTTTGTGATTAAGGATATTCTCTTTAAATATCAAGACCCATTTCTACTGACCTGCAAAAAACAGGAATTTTGCTTAGTACAAAATATTTGCTAAGTTCATTTTATTGGATCACCAAGTATTCAAATTTTATAGAGTAACGTAATTGCTAAGCTAAATTGTCCGTTTTCAGATTTTTGATATCAATGCCTGGTTCGTGTTGCATCAGTTTCGTGAAAAATGTTTAGGTAACTTGTTTTTACTTGATGCCTCAAAAAGTATTAACTTTTCAAATGTATAAACATGGTTACCGTTAAATCACCCAAAACATTATGGAATTTATTTATGTAAAGATTTACACCACCCTTGACTGAATTATTTATTAATTTGTTATGATATATAGTATTTAAATATATAAGTGTAAAGACTTTGTAATCGATGCTGGTTTTAAAACGCAAAATTTAAATAATTCTATTTAACTTAAAAGTATGCGCAGATGGCAAAACCTTCGCTTATCTGTAAGAACATGAGATGATTATATGTAAAATTTGGCTTATCTTGGGGGCAATATGACACATTTGAATTAGTTATTGTATACGTGTAAATTAATGTATATAATTAATTACACTCTCTCATCCAAAGTGTTAATTTAACAGTTAAAAGAGTTCAGACGGTAGGTTAGGTTTTTCTCATACAAAGTGTTGATTCAGCACCTATATTAATGTTAACTCTTTAACCTTTCACAAAATGTTAGTTCTAACTTTATAAACACTGACTGAACTCTTTTAAGTGTTGATTCAACACTTTAGTGTTTAGAGGGTGTTATGCAGTTGTACCTGTGTTTTTGCCCTTTTGTATTAAAGGTAAGATAGAGTATTGGTAATGTTGGCAAAACTGCTTCTAAACATATCTTTACAACTAAACTGTGCAAGTTTCACCTCACAAGTTTGGGGAAAAATTAAAACAATAATTTCACTTTTCCTAAAAACGGCAGCACCGTGGAATGTCCAACACTACCTATACCTTTTAAGCAAAGCTGTGTTCGGTGTAGACTCCTCCTGTGGAGAATATTTTAACGACATTTTAAGAAGAGGTTATTTTTTTGACTGGCCCCCTGTAAAATGAACAGCCTAAGATGTTTTATTGAGTATTTTGAGAGATTTGTGTCTTTTTGATGGAAAGATATGTCATACAAATGTTATTTATTACTAGGATTGTTTGTGTATTCTTCAGTGATGTATGCTGTTTTAATGTTTGTGTCTATCTTCTAGAAAACACCCTGAAATTATTTATTACAATCTCACATTGTAAATATTACACTCTATAACCTTCCTGGTTAGAATTGCACAAAGGGCCCGCATTGGTGCCAGACCCATTTCAAGTAAGACCTTAAACTCCAACTAGCCCTAAAACCTGGTCCAAATGAGTGTGTTTGACTGGAATCCAGAGCAAGGGTCAGTTAGACCCCCAAATTGGTCTGGCACCTACTGCGAACACTATACCATGCTCGATATGCGGCAGAGTGCCACCCCAAATGTACCTATACACTAAAACACTGTTATTCTATTGTTATCGGACCTCTCCCCCCCCCCCCCCGAAATCCTCTATATAATTCCTAAGATTCCTGGAACACAATGAAGACACAATGGGAGGGGGGGGGTGTGCGCGCTCTGCGGCATATCGAGCATCATAATTGCGAACGCTTATCCGAGCCAGATCCCATAAGAGATCAGTGGTTCTCACTCTTTGTTAATGGAGTGTATACAATTAGCTCAATATGTACACTGTACATTGTATGTCCTGGTTCGTGTATGCCTTTATTCAGTTACAAGGAACATTTTCTCCAAATTGTGTTGGCCATCAGATGTTTATACACCCTTACAAACCAAAACTCATCAAAAGTGTTCAAAATCAAATTGTTTAAAGTAACTTCGGTCTGGGGTGAGGAGAAAAGAAAAGAAAGGATGGATTTTTCAGAAAATCACTGAAATACATTACTTTTCCGCTGTTTGTTTATTAATATTTTCAAATGCCCATCCAGTTGCCCGTTGTATTGAAGAGTTACATTGCAAAAGACATTTAGAAATCAGGCCGTATATAATTGCTTATCCAGAAATGTATGATTTCACTTCGACAGATAAATCTCATTATTTTGTTCCCGGGAATGTTTTCGACGTAAAAGCAACAAGTCTGTACACTATCGCAAATGTTTTACCGACTTCAACATTCTACCCAAATAAATATCTTTGTTATTTATTATCATATTTTGGCATTGTTGACTGCTTTATTCGAAAAAATAAATACTCTTTTAATGTAAAAGAGTGAAAACCACTCTTTCAAAGAGCTATATGGCGGACAAGTCTTTTTGGAGTGGATAAAGAGTAAAATTGGTAGTGTATAAAGAGTGAATTGGTAGCTTTTTACTGTATTTTCACTCGAATCAGTGTGGGTTACACTCTTTAATTAAAAGAGTGGTTTTCACTCTTTTACATTAGGAGAGTAAATAAAATAAATCTTTGTTCTGTAAAGGTGTAGTACCCTTAGAAATTTGTACGCCTTCGCTGCAAAAACTCGAGTGTCAAGGAGTGGTATACCATACAGTCATGAAATTGACACAACTGGTGTTTTTTAACACCCTGGTTTTTGAAGGGCTGCGTACCAGTGAACAACCACTGCATTACATAAAGACCTTCAACATGGCGCAGTCATTTTTCTTCAATACAACTACATGTGACCGAACTGGAAGGAAAAATAGTATGGTTCCTTTTGTGCAATGATAATGAGCGCTATAATGGTACTAGTGTGTACGGGGAACCTGACAAAAAATGCCATCTGGACATCGCAATCTTTGGTGTGGCCTTACGTGCGACGGTGCGATTCTGAGAAACAAAATATGTGAACTGCAAAGATTTACATCAACTCCCCACATAAAAACGAAGAATTTAAAAACTAATCCACCCAGTGAGACAAAGTCTCATAAAATACTGTCGGAGAAAGACAAAAACAGCACTGAAAAATGATTTTCATACAGGCGATGGACATATATCCCTTATGATTACAATGTATTAACCACATGGTATTAGTCTATGTCGGGTGAAATGAGTTGTGGCAGAAAGAGGTACAAAGGATGGCTAAAATCCAAGTACCAATCAATAGTTGTTATTATCAGGGGAGGAGTGGCATAATTAAGGGGGCGTGTCCAAGTTATTACACACATGGAACTCTAATCCAGCAATTGTGCCTTTTACTTTCGAACAATATACTGGCTGAAACCGGCTGAAACATCTGGTGAACTGCTTTAGGCCGTCAGTTCCACTTGTCGCCCACAAAAAACCACACATACAATGCATCAATTTAACTCATTTTATGACTAATTTAATATCGGTCGTTAAGTTTTACGCCGTACAATACCGCGCGTCGCTTGTCAACCCCCCTGCGTAAGGCGTGAATGACCGCGACGCACAGTGTATCTGCGCACCTTCCCGTGACGTGCCCAGGGGCATGTATTATTCCATGTCAGTTACCGGACTCCGTAGGGATGTTTCCTTGATCGATAAACCATACTCAAGCCTGAGGCATGGACTGTCTACTGCCCTCAAATACCCCCAAAGAACTTACAGGTTAATTATCATTTTTGTAAGCATACAATAACCTTGAAGTTCTGGTAAAGGGGTTGCTTCTAGTTCTACGAGTACGCTTAATTCCAGAATAATCAGAGCATGGTTGAAGCTTGAAATTATTTATTATCCCTTGTGATTATCAGATGAAGCCGTAGCGTAATGCGAAGACTTAAGATACCAGGACAGTAGTTCTGGGTTCGAATCCCATCGACCATACGCTAACATTTTGTTTCTGTTTTTTTGTTTCTGTTGTGCAATAACAATTATTTAAGTAGATTAAATTGCATCTCCAAATACCAACGGGGCTTCGTGGCTCAGTCGCTTAGCCGCTGGTTTGTTCAATTGCGGACATTCCAGAGTTGGGACGCTCGGGTTCAAGTCCAGCTCCTGATACATAGAGACATGACAGCTGTTGGCTGCAGCAATGGCTTGGGGACCGTCATGTCTCTCCCCCAAAGGAGTGGATGGTGGACAAAGGGGGCGGGAAAGGACAAGGAGGGACCGGGGGATAGTTACCCCCCAGAAGGGTGCTAAGGAGGTTATCACGCTGGGTTCGCCTAGAAGATTCAACGCTCCCCAATGCCTGGTCGTCACTCTGACTAACTTTCTGCAGACATTTATTTTGACTAAAACATTATTAAAATTAAATATTTTATATGCCTTGTAGTATCCCAAAAAAAATAACAAAGAAAGAAAGAATAAAAATTAATTAATTAATCAATAATAAAAAAAATCTAAACAAAAAATCTAAACAAAATCACAATCACAAAATCACAAGCCTTGCAATTTTCTCCCCAAAAATCACAAGGGGTATAAAGCCTTTTATTTTTTCCAGCCTTGTATTTTTCCTCAAAAGAACCACAAGGATAAGACTAGTAATTTCCCACCCCCCAAAAAAATCACATGGGGTAAGCCTTGTAATTCCCCCTAAAGAAATCACAAGGGGTAAGCCTTGTATTTTTCTCAAAAAAATCACAAGGGGTAAGCCTTGTAATTCCCCCCCCCCCCCAAAAAAAATCACAAGGGGTAAGCCTTTTATTTTTTTTTAATCACAAGGAGTAAGCCTTGTTATTTTATCAAAAAAAATTACAATGATGTAAGCGTTGTAATCCCCCAAAAAAAATTCACAAGGGGTAAGCCTTTTATTATTTCCCCCAAAATCACAAGGGGTAAGCCTTGTTATTTTATCCCAAAACATCACAAGGGGTAAGCCTTGTAATTCCCCCCCCCAAAAAAAAATCACAAGGGGTAAGCATTGTTATTTTATCCAAATTAAAAAATATCACAAGGGGGTAAGCCTTGTTATTTTATCCCAAAAAATCACAAGGGGTAAGCCTTGTATTATCCCCAATCCCCCAAAAATTAAAAATTAATTACTTAATTAATAAATAAAAAAATAACAGGCCCAAAAACTACAAGGCTTACACTTGTGGGGAAAAATTTAGAAGGCTACCCCTTGTGATTTGTTTGGATAAAATAACAAGGCTTACCTTCTATTTTTTTTTTTAAAGGCTTACCCCTTGTGATTTTATTTTAGGGGGGGGGGGAATTACAAGGCTTACCCCTTGTGATTTTTTTGGGGGAAATACAAGGCTTACCCCTTGTGATTTTTTGGGATAAAATAACAAGGCTTACCCCTTGTGATATTTTTTAATTTGGATAGAATAACAAGGCTTACCCCTTGTGGTTTTTTAATTTGGATGAAATAACAATGCTTACCCCTTGTGATTTTTTTTTTGGGGGTGGGGGTAGAATTACAAGGCTTACCCCCTGTGATTTTTGGGGATAAAATAACAAGGCTTACTCCCTGTGATTTTTTGGGATAAAATAACAAGGCTTACTCCCTGTGATTTTTGGGGATAAAATAACAAGGCTTACCCCTTGTGATTCTTTGGAGAAAAATACAAGGCTTACCCCCTGTGATTGTTTGGGATAAAATAACAAGGCTTACTCCCTGTGATTTTTTGGGATACAATAACAAGGCTTACTCCCTGTGATTTTTTTTGAAAAATTACAAGGCTTACCCCTTGTGATTTTTTGTTGTTGAAAAATAACAAGGCTTACCCCATGTGATTTTTGGGGGAAAAATTACAAGGCTTACCCCTTGTGATATTTTTGGATAAAATTACAAGGCTTACCCCTTGTGATTTTTTGGGATAAAATAACAAGGCTTACCCCCTGTGATTTTTTGGGATAAAATTACAAGGCTTACCGCTTGTGATTTTTTTTTTGGAAAAATTACAAGGCTTACCCCTTGTGATATTTTTGGATAAAATTACAAGGCTTACCCCCTGTGGTTTTTTTAATTTTGATAAAATAACAATGCTTACCCCTTGTGATTTTTTAATTTTGATAATGATAACAATGCTTACCCCTTGTGATTTTTGGGGGAAAATACAAGACTACCCCTTGTGATTTTTTGGAGAAAAATACAAGGCTTACCCCTTATGATTTTATTTTAGGGGGGAATTACAAGGCTTACCCCTTGTGATTTTTTGGGATAAAATTACAAGGCTTACCCCCTGTGATTGTTTGGGATAAAATAACAAGGCTTACCCCTTGTGATATTTTTTAATTTGGATAGAATAACAAGGCTTACCCCTTGTGGTTTTTTAATTTGGATGAAATAACAATGCTTACCCCTTGTGATTTTCTTCTTTTTGGGGGGGGGGGGGTTGGAATTACAAGGCTTACCCCCTGTGATGTTTTGGGATAAAATAACAAGACTTGCCCCCCTTGTGATTTTTTGTGAAAAAAAGGCTTACCCCCTGTGATTTTTTGGGATAAAATAACAAGGCTTACCCCCTTGTGATATTTTTTAATTTGGATAAAATAACAATGCTTACCCCTTGTGGGTTTTTTTTGGGGGGGGGGAATTACAAGGCTTACCCCCTGTGATGTTTTGGGATAAAATAGCAAGGCTTACCCCTTGTGATGCTTTGGGATAAAATAACAAGGCTTACCCCTTGTGATTTTGGAGGGGGAAATTATAAGGCTTACCCATTGTGATTTTTTGGGATAAAATAACAAGGCTTCCCCCCTGTGATTTTTTGGGATAAAATAACAAGGCTTACCCCATGTGATTTTTTTGGGGGAAATTACAAGGCTTACCCCTTGTGATATTTTTGGATAAAATTACAAGGCTTACCCCTTGTGATTTTTTGGGATAAAATAACAAGGCTTACCCCCTGTGATTTTTTGGGATAAAATACGAGGCTTACCACCTGTGATCTTTTTGGGGGAAAATAACAAGGCTTACCCCCTGTGATGTTTTGGGATAAAATAACAAGGCTTACCCCCTTGTGGTTTTTTAATTTGGATGAAATAACAAGGCTTACCCCTTGTGATTTTTTTTGAATAAAATAACAAGGCTTACCCCTTATGATTTTATTTTAGGGGAAATTTCAAGGCTTACCCCTTGTGATTTGTTTGGGGAAAAATAACAAGGCTTACCCCTTGTGATTTTTTGGGATAAAATTACAAGGCTTACCCCTTATGATTTTTGGGTAAATAATAAAAGGCTGATTTTTTTTTTTTTTTTTTTTTTTTTGGGAGGGGAATTACAATGCTTACCCCTTGTGATTTTTTTTGGGATAAAATAACAAGGCTAACCCCTTGTGATTTCTTTCGGGGGAATTACAAGGCTTACCCCATGTGATTTTTTTGGGGGGTGGGAAATTACTAGTCTTATCCTTGTGATTCTTTTGAGGAAAAATACAAGGCTGGGAAAAATAAAAGGCTTTATATCCCTTGTGATTTTTGGGGAGAAAATTGCAAGGCTTGTGATTTTGTGATTGTGATTGTGATTTTGTTTTGGCTAAAATAATAAGTTTTGGGGAAAAATACAAGGTCTGTGATTTTTTTTTTTTGATTTTTTTTATTATTGATTAATTAATTAATTTTTATTCTTTCTTTCTTTGTTATTTTTTGGGGGATACTACAAGGCATATAAAATATTTAATTTTAATAATGTTTTAGTCAAAATAAATTTCTGCAGAAAGTTAGTCAGAGTGACGACCAGGCATTGGGGAGCGTTGAATCTTCTAGGCGAACCCAGCGTGATAACCTCCTTAGCACCCTTCTGGGGGGTAACTATCCCCCGGTCCCTCCTTGTCCTTTCCCGCCCCCTTTGTCCACCATCCACTCCTTTGGGGGAGAGACATGACGGTCCCCAAGCCATTGCTGCAGCCAACAGCTGTCATGTCTCTATGTATCAGGAGCTGGACTTGAACCCGAGCGTCCCAACTCTAGAATGTCCGCAATTGAACAAACCAGCGGCTAAGCGACTGAGCCACGAAGCCCCGAAGCCCCGTTGGTATTTGGAGATGCAATTTAATCTACTTAAATAATTGTTATTGCACAACAGAAAACAGAAACAAAATGTTAGCGTGTGGTCGATGGGATTCGAACCCAGAACTACTGTCCCGATGTCTGAAGTCTTCGCATTACGGTACGGCTTCATCTGCTAATCATGAGGGATAATGAATAATTTCAAGCTTCAACCAGTTTTTTCTCCCCAAAAAATCACAAAGGGTAAGCATTGTATTTTTTCCTAAAAATAGTCACAAGCGGGTAAGCCTGCGAGGGTTTTTCCCCCAAAAAACAAAACAAAACAAAGTGTTAAGCCCTGTGGTTTTCTCCCCAAAAATCACAAGGGGTAAGCCTTCTATTTTTTTCCCAAAAGTCAAAAGGGGTAAGTAAGCCTTGTAATTTCCCCCCAAAGAAATCACAAGGGGTAAGCCTTGTAATTTCCCCCCAAAGAAATCACAAGGGGTAAGCCTTGTAATTTTTTCTCAAAAGAATCACAAGTGGTAAGCCTTGTATTTCCCCCCCAAAAAAGGGGTAAACCTAGTAAATTGTCCCAAATACTGTAGTTTCACTAAAAATTCACCTGTTTTCCCAAACTGCAAGGTGTAAGCCTTGCATATTGATTTCTACAAAAAATAATTCCCCCAAAGAAATCACAAGGGGATAAGCCTTGTTATTTTATCCCCAAAAATCACAAGGGGTAAGCCTTGTTATTTTATCCAAAAAAATCGCAAGGGGTAAGCCTTGTTATTTTATCCCCAAAAAATCACAAGGGGTAAGCCTTATAATATCCCCCCAAAGAAATCACAAAGGATAAAAGCCTTGTTATTTTATCCAAAAAAATCACAAGGGGTAAGCCTTGTAATTTTCTCAAACAAATCACAAGGGGTAAGCCTTGTTATTTTGTCCAAAAAAATCACAAGGGATAAGCCTTGTTATTTTATCCAAACAAATCACAGGAGTAAGCCGTTATTTTATCCCAAAAAATCATAAGGGGTAAGCCTTGTTATTTTATCCCAAAAAAATCACAAGGGGTAAGCCTTATAATATCCCCCCAAAGAAATCACAAGGGGTAAGCCTTGTATTTTTCTCAAAAAAATCACAAGGGGTAAGCCTTGTATTTTTCTCAAACAAATCACAAGGGGTAAGCCTTGTTATTTTATCCAAAAAAATCACAAGGGGTAAGCCTTGTTATTTTATCAAAAAAAATCACAAGGGGTAAGCCTTGTTATTTTATCCAAAAAAATCACAAGGGGTAAGCCTTGTTATTTTTTCCAAAAAAATCACAAGGGGTAAGCCTTGTTATTTTATCCCAAAAAAATCACAGGGGATAAGCCTTGTTATTTTATCCAAACAAATCACAGGAGTAAGCCGTTATTTTATCCCAAAAAATCATAAGGGGTAAGCCTTGTTATTTTATCCCAAAAAAATCACAAGGGGTAAGCCTTATAATATCCCCCCAAAGAAATCACAAGGGGTAAGCCTTGTATTTTTCTCAAAAAAATCACAAGGGGTAAGCCTTGTATTTTTTCCCAAAAGTCAAAAGGGGTAGGTAAACCTTGTAATTTTTCCCCAAAAAATCACAAGGGGTAAGCCTTGTATTTTGTTCTCAAAAAATCACAAGGGGTAAGCCTTGTAATTTTTCCAAATATCACAAGGGGTAAGCCTTGTAATTTTTTCTCAAAAGAATCACAAGTGGTAAGCATTGTATTACCTAGTAAATTGTCCCAAATAGTGTAGTTTCACAAAAAATTCACCTGTTTTCCCAAACTGCAAGGTGTAAGCTTTGCATATTGATTTCTACAAAAAATAATCACA
The DNA here is from genome assembly GCA_029582265.1 of Zoroaster sp. YZ-2022. Classification (NCBI taxonomy): domain Eukaryota; kingdom Metazoa; phylum Echinodermata; class Asteroidea; order Forcipulatida; family Zoroasteridae; genus Zoroaster; species Zoroaster sp. YZ-2022. The sequence continues at coordinate 3,398,899 of CM055837.1, read as the reverse complement.
AAATCACAAGGGGTAATCATTCTAGTGTTGGGCTTGCAATTTAAACACGTACAAATATTCACAACTGGTTTTACTATTTTTCCATATTATTTTTATTACATCCATTTCATCACTGCTTTAGCTGCAGAATTGCTTGTAAAATTTCCAATGTTGGACATTTAAAAACAACAAATTTGACTATAACTAAACCAAACAGCTGTTAACATTTCATTAATACTGAGATGTACAATATTCTACGTGAATATAAATATAATATGGTTATTTCAACTATTTGACCGAGTACAGACGTCTATTACAAGCTTGGCAGTGGTGTATGCTAACGAAAAGTGACAAAGGGATTGGGTAGATTAATCAATTCATAAAATAAATAAATCGATCGATCGATCGATCGATCGATCGATCGATCGATCGATCGATCGATCGATCGATCGATCAATCAATCAATCAATCAATCAATCAATCAATCAATCAATCAATCAATCAATCAATCAATCAATCAATCAATCAATCAATCAATCAATCAATCAATCAATCAATCAATCAATCAATCAATCAATCAATCAATCAATCAATCAATCAATCAATCAATCAATCAATCAATCAATCAATCAGTTAATATTGGAAACAAATAATTACAACAACAAAATTTAAAAAAATATTTACAAAAAAACAATACAAATAAATTAATAAAAAAGTACATTTTTGATGCCAACTAAATGGCACCCATTTCTTAACCACTTTGTCTGAAAAGAATTTGACAGCATGTAAAACAAAATATTATTATTTTTTTTTTTTGCTAACAGAATGAAAAGCCTTATTAAATGTATGTTATGAGGATATTAAAACACAATTATATATATTTAAGTAGAAAATTCACAATTCTTCATTTAAATAAATATGGATTCTTCACCTTTTTAAACACACAAAAAAAAGTTTCCGGTTTGTGGTCATAGGTTGGCTTCAAAATCGGTGCGGTGATTCACTTTTTTTGTTGCTAACCAGTGAAATATATGATACATGTAAACATGGTTATTAGTACCAGACCAAATTTTCCATATACAAAGTATGGTGGCTAAAAGAGGCCACACAAATCGGGCAAACGTTCATACCCCAATGTGAAAAACACAGTGCGGCAGAATTCCAATCGATCCAACAAATTTGGCTGCAATTGAACATCATTTCACAGCATAAAAACTAAAAAGTCTGACGCTCGGAGACCAGAAACCTTACCCAATTCTCTTGATATCCTTAAAATGACATTTTGTGTCAGAGTACAAATAACTGAAAGCATTAATATTCATGCTACATAAATGTAAATTCACCCTAAAACCACTCATTATATATTAAACAAATAGCACATAAATATTGCACCAGCGAAATATTGATTTACTTTTCTGCAAAGACTTGTCTGTAGGAAGAAAAGAATGTTATTTATTCTTCAAATGAATATGAATTTTGAAAATAAGCTTTTGAGGATAGTCCTTTTTAATTTGTTCGTAAAAGTAAAAAGTTATGCTAAGATACAAATAATATATCAATTTGAAAACAAATTTTGGAAGGGGGTCTTGATTTTTTTTTTAAATTTGACCATAAAACCCAAAATTTTAAACACCGTATCACGGGATGTGCAGACTCAGAATATGACAAAAAAAGAGTGTATTTATTTCAAAACTATGAGCACAGTATTAAGTTTGGGCAATATCGATTTTTTTCATGCACGATATATCGGCAAAAATATATCGCGATTTACGATAATATTGCGATTATTTTTTCAATCATGCATGATTGCTTTAGAACTGATAACCACAGGTACTGAGCCGATAACCACAGGTACTACCCCCTCTACAAGCGTCACAATAAATCCCAAATTCATTTGCAGAGTGTGTATGTACTTCTGAAGTAGTTCGCTTTTGTATCTCACTTCCAAAAGCTCAAAAGACTGTTCTAATTTTGTTTCCATGGAATTTCTGATTTAACTCACAATGGCGATTTTTTTTTAATCGCGCTAATTTTTTTTAATTGCGATTTGCCAATATCTCGATAACTTAAAAAGGTTCTTGACGTTGTAATTGAATAAAAAAGGTATCGCGATATTCGATATTATCATGTTATCGCACAAGCTTACATAGTATACAAGTTCGTAGAAAATCTCTTCAAAAATTATCCTCTTCACTCAATCCCCCCATATCCCCCCCCCCAAAAAAATTTTTTTTTTTTTTAAATACCCCAAAAAGTCCAAGTAAACTTGTATGTATGATACTCAAGTATATATGTACATGACACAGGCATCAATATGTTTTAGTTTTTTCACACCTAGAATATATTTCTGATGGCTAAACCGAATTCCACACTGTACATTTAATTCTAACTGTTGACTTTGGAATGAGCTGAAGTACATCCAAACCAATAATAGTTGACCTGCTACACAGTTTCAGTAAGCATTTAGTTTCTTTGGAAATGGTTTGCTCCGCAAAACACCTGATCCAGCCCGACAATCAAAACTTCTCATTTACCCTGGAAGAGCTTTTCATGTGGTCATGTTATTACAGGTACTGTCACGTTGTTATGAACAAAATGTATGTCCAATTGATTTAATTTTGCCCGACACCGACCTGTGTATATCGCAGAACCCGCTGTTATATAGGATTCTAGCCGGCCAATTGTCATCGGGCAAGCTCGGTGGTCGAGAGGTTAAGACGTCTGCACTAGTAAGCAGGAGGTCGTGGGTTCGAATCCCACCCGAGTCGCCTGTGTAGTTTTTTTCACAGACACTCGGAAAGCACTGAGTATACAGTGCTATACACACGTCGGTGTAGGGCAAAATTAAATCAATTGTTTGTCTCCCGACGCAAAAAATGTATGTCCATCGTGGCAACTATGGTGCATGTTTTCAGCATTGGGTGCGTCAGCACTATAGACTAATACAATCTATTGTCCTAAGCCCTGCCCATCCAACAACTCGGTCACAACAGCTGTGTAAAAGTAAAGCGATTGACCGACATAGCAACAGTAGTCATGGCAAGGCTTAATCCTATAGACCTTTACCATGGTTCTGCCATGTTTTTCTTCCATACAAATATACATGAAGGGAAAACAGTCTGGCTCCCTTTCATGAATTGTGAATCGGCATTCCAATCGCACTTGCATATACAGGGGATGTGACAAAGATGGCCGCGGGATGTTAATTGGGTTAATCTGTGCCGTTTGATTGTCATGCAGGATGGGTATTCTGCCAATACCTGGTGCCAATTGGGTTAATCTGTGACGTTTGATTGTCATGCAGGATGGGTATTCTGCCAATACCTGGTGCCAATTGGGTTAATCTGTGCCGTTTGATTGTCATGCAGGATGGGTATTCTGCCAATACCTGGTGCCAATTGGGTTAATCTGTGACGTTTGATTGTCATGCAGGATGGGTATTCTGCCAATACCTGGTGCCAATTGGGTTAATCTGTGACGTTTGATTGTCATGCAGGATGGGTATTCTGCCAATACCTGGTGCCAATTGGGTTAATCTGTGACGTTTGATTGTCATGCAGGATGGGTATTCTGCCAATACCTGGTGCCAATTGGGTTAATCTGTGACGTTTGATTGTCATGCAGGATGGGTATTCTGCCAATACCTGGGGCCAATTTCATAGAAGAGCTAAGCATACAATTTTGCTGAACACAGAATATTTGCGCTTAGAAAAAATAGGTTACTAGCCAAATTGCCATGTAATGTTTATTGCTTCTGGCTGGTTCCCAGCCCAATTTTGCTTAGCAGACAAATTTGCTAAGATACATTTTCTGCTAAGTAGCTCTATGAAATTAGGACGTGATTGGTGAGTCATACTCCTCTCCCCACCCCCCACCCCCACCCCCTCTCCCCCACCGTCTCTCCACCAGCACCATACAAAGACAAATAGACAAACATCAGTATTGGTTAAGAACATACTGATTGATACTGAGCAGGTATGATAGCATCTATATATATAGTCTTAATACACTGTATGTCTGCAAGCCGATGATAATATACTTATATCCTACATGTAATAGTTAAAGCCAGTATTCACTGTTGGTAAAATGTCTGTATGGCCAGAAAAAAAAGTCTCCAGGTTCTGGTCATAGGTCGGCTTCAAAATCAGTATGATGACACATTTTATTTTTTATTTTTTATTTTTTTGGCTAATCTTTTTTTTTTTCAACCAGTGAAATATGTGACAGATGGAACCAGACCAAATTTCCCATACACAAAGTATGGTGGCTAAGAGAGGCCTCACAAATCAGGCAAATGTTCATTCCCCTCTGTGAAAAAGTCGTTTAAAACACAGCACGGCAGAATTCCAATCGATCCAACAATTTTGGCTGCAATTGGACATCGTTTCATAGCAAAAGAAAAGAAAACTAAAAATGCTGATGTGCGGGTCTGAGGCGACGCTCGCTGAAACCAAAAACCAGAGACTTTTTTGGGGGGAGCCTAAATACATCCATACTTTAAAAAAGCCAACCCATGATGGTTACAGATTATTTCATTTACTTATAATGATATAATGAAAATACATTCAGATCAGTGGTGTGATAAAAAAAGTTTTGAAAAATCCATGTAAATTTTTACTAGGGGTATTATAGGGCCGCTGTTGTAAACAGCGCTGGAGTGAAATCTATAGTTCTGAGCGTTTGCTTTGCTTTCCTTTATTGCTTAAATCTTTAAAATCTGGAGGATCACAACACTGCGATTTGTAAAAATTGAATTCATTCAAATATGGAAATTCAGTCTCCAGATGACAGATACTCATTTTGGATAGCACCGGAGACGAACATATTTCAATGGATGTTTGATACCATCGTCAACTTTACATCAATTAAGGTTTATGTAAAACTGTCATCATTTCTGATTTTCAAGATTACTAATAGCGCTTAGTGGCTTTAAATTGACACAAAAAGTGTACATGGAATGCTTACTTTTTACCAAAATACACTATCGATCAACTCTGGGTACATTTTCACAGTGTAGATGAAGATGACAGATCATGAATATATTTACATATTTATTAGTCTGCTCCGAATAGTTCCTCCCCCTCGCCGGTAGCCTGTATACTTTGTATTGCATTAGCGCTCATGTGACCCACGCTCATCACCTTCATCTCATTACCTTTTTCCGGCGTCGCCACACTGAGCGCCGTGTCTCCCTGTAAAAGCGACGCAGCCGATGACCGCTCCGACGACTGGCTGGATGTGGAGTTCAGAGCCTCACGAGACGTCTTCCTGGGACGTGGGACACTGACAGGCTTGTCAGGGGACGGCGTTTTCGGATTGGCTACTCTCGCTGTCTTCTTCGTCGGGGATTGATTGGTGGCACCTCTGGGGCGGGCGGATGATGTGGAGGGGCTGTTTTCATGAAGCGGTGTGGCTGATGTATGAGAGAGGGTGGGGCTGTCTTCACTTGGATGTTGATAGCTTAAGTCTTCTTCACTTTCATCATACAATGCGTAACTGGACAAAAAAGTGGAGAAAAACCAATCAATAATTTGTAGTCATTTGAGTTAAAATAAAGATGAAGGATTTCGCCACTCCACATGATATTTAGAATTAGGTTAAAGGGACACTATCGTCAAAACAAACAACGGAAATGATAGCACTGTGGAAGCTAACAGCTATTTGCAAATTTATCTCATATTTTTCCTATTTGTTAACTTAAAGGTATATATATAAATGGTAGCACTTTTAAGACTATCTAAACTTAAAAACAGGCATAAGCTTTCGTAGCTACAGCTACTTCATCAGATGCAACTTAAAGGGACAGTTAAAGTTAACTTAAAGGGACAGTATCGTCACGATCAGAGCAGACTTTCAACAGGGCATGGAAGTAGTATCCTAGTTTAAGATGAACACAGTGACTGAAAATTACTGGCTCATTTATGCAGCAGCAACGGTAATATGACCTTATCATGTGGGGTATTGTTTTCAGTCAATGAGTTAATCTAAAACTAGCACTCCGATTCCATGCCCTTTAAGCATTTTTGCTGAATTGTTGACATGGTACCGACCTGTAGCCATTTTCATCGATGATTTCATCATTGTCGTCGTCACTGTCGGAGTCTGGGGCGACAAACTGAACCTGCATGGTAATCTCACCGTTCTGAAACAAAAACAATGTGTTTTTAATATTGTTGAACAAACTCTTGAAGCGTAAAGTGCAACCTCAGCAGTACCATACCAGTACTGGTTGGCAGTCAGCCAGATTGAATAAACGTGGGACTTAAAACTGCAACCATTGTACTACCAGATTTTAAAATTAACAAATTCAAAACAATAAATAATTTAATTTTGCGAAAATATTTGAAAGTTTAGGGAAAGCAACTCCGCCGAGCACAGGAAATTCATGCTGAGCAAAAACAGACCTGTTACCAGCCAACTTGCCAGATACTATACATAACAGCAAAAGAAACGTCATCCCCTAAATTTTGATAAGTCTGAGAACGTGTTTAGCTTATGTGTCCTCAGACGTCATGCATGACGAGTTTTGAGGTCAACCAAATTTGCCACATTGTGTTCGTGTTACACTCCATACCCATAATATTCTTCATTAAACAAATTATATTAATTATAAAATGAAAATAATAAATATTTTTAGGGGTGACGTTTCTTTTGCTGTTATGTATATATATTGCTTCTGGCAGGTTCGCAACTAAAATTAGCTTAGCAATATTTTCCGTTTTGCAGCTCTATGGATTTGGGAGGTCTTCTCCAGCTAAGCCATGAAAAATCAACTTCTGGTTGGAAAAGAATAAACTCCATGATACTGGGGGAGGGGGAAGGGGTAAGGGGGAGGGGGAAATTTACTGATTTGTACCTGTTGTGACAATATTTCTACTGCTTCTGTGTGTTTGGCATCCCGGAGGTTTATCCCATTGACAGAGAGGATGGCATCCCCTACGTAGAGTCCCTGGCTACGATCGGCAGGTAGACCTTCATGGATCTCTGAGATGAGGATGGGAACACCGTGTTCTTTGCCTCCCTGGGTCAAAGGTCAAAGGAAACTAAGATAGTGAACATGACCGAATGCGAAAAGACGCATTCACCAATTACCGATTAATCCAAAACCCCTTCAAATAACTGGCTAGACAATGCAACATCCATCAGTTGTTTGATATCGCTTCTCGTTGTTTCACGGGATGAGATGTACATGGCCGGAAATATAACTTGAAACTAGTTTATTTTGATGCAAGCAGCCCACAAGAATATGTGCCTTTAAAATAGGGCTGTGCTGAATAACCAAATATTTGTATATTCGCTCGACAGTTCGAATATCCGGTTGGGCTTTTCCAGTTCGAATATTTTTAGAAAAAAATGCAGCTTCCACAGAAAATAAAGTTTACGTTGAATGTTTTTTTGTTTTTTTCCTTATTGGAGTTTCTATCATTATCACCCTCATCATCCTCTCATCTGCATTTGCAAGCCCATCCTATTCGCAATGTTATTTGCGTGGTGTAAGCCAGGCTGTCAAGCCTTCAAATATCAAATATTTAATCAAAATCAAAATCCGAATATCCAGTTACCAAATTATTCGAAAACGCACAGCCCTAGTTTAAAAGCCAATACAATGCTTTTGGTAAAGAAGACTCACCGTGATTGACATTCCCAGACCCTCATCTTCCTCTTTGACGACCAGCACCATTCGTGTTTCACCAATGCCTCGATGACTTATCGCTTCATCCTATCAGAGGGAAATGATATTATAGGTTGATTGTCAGCACACAGGTGAACACCGACTAGGATGTTTGGTTGGGTTGCTGGTGGATCTTAAAGGGGGACTGACATCCTTTATTGTGTGTGTACTTAAGTCGTTTTGTAATAAAATATTGTTTTTGAGACCCACCTGTGTCTATTTAATCATTGATTTGTGAGTACAAGTATTTTAAAACAATGTTTGAAGTGTTTGGGGGAGGCAACCCCGCCCATGGTGGAAGCTTCATTTGCATAAGATATGTGACGTAAGGTCGGGAAGATCCGATGTGTCCATGATGTACATGTACATACAAACGTTTCACACACGTAGCGTCGATTTTATTTCTTCTGTGATTTTTGTTTCCGGAACTAATAAAATGCCGTGAAGATGTGTTTCTGCAGGATGCAACAACACCACCAAAGACGGTGTTAGCCTTCATCTGTTCCCAAGTGACCCAAAAATCGCCGTATTTGGACGAGCAAAGTTCGACTGACAAGAGTAAAGTGGTCAGGTCCATCGGCTCACATAGTTTTGTGCAGCGATCATTTTGAGCCGAGTTTTGAGCCGAATTTCTCTTCCCGACATGACGTCACGAACCGCTCCTCCGTGCAGGGCGTAAAAGTGGGGGGCATTTTTACAATGGTAAAATAACACTCTCAAAAACAATAAAAACACAAAACAAAAATTGTATTGATCTTTTACTGATATAAAAGAATAAAACGATCACATATTTAACTGTTTGATTTAAATCCATGTCAGTCCCCCTTTGAGGTATTCTATGGATTAACGCTAACCTTCCCAAATCCTCCAAAATCCTCTTTGCTAAAGTGCAGGATTGAGGTCACATGCTACATGCTCTTTGTTAAAGTGAAGGATGTTGGAGGATTGAGGTTATTAGGCATACTTGCCTTTCCATGGTACATGTACATCCATGTTTGTTGTAGTGATTGCAAGGGCAGTGCTTGGGTCAGTGGACACTGTTTATTGCTCCATGCATGCAGGGAGGGTCCCTGGCCATGTACATGTATCACAGATTAGAAACACATGTGTGCATACATGTCATGTGCTTGCTTTACTACTGAAGGATTTTGGAGAATTCAGGTTATGTGTAAGCAAATGGGCCGAGGGAGTTAGGAAGGATTCAGGTTATGTGTAAGCAAATGGGCCGAGGGAGTTAGGAAGGATTCAGGTTATGTGTAAGCAAATGGGCCTAGGGAGTTAGGGAGGATTCAGGTTATGTGTAAGCAAATGGGCCTAGGGAGTTAGGGAGGATTCAGGTTATGTGTAAGCAAATGGGCCTAGGGAGTTAGGAAGGATTCAGGTTATGTGTAAGCAAATGGGCCTAGGGAGTTAGGAAGGATTCAGGTTAATTATGTGTAAGCAAATGGGCCTAGGGAGTTAGGAAGGATTCAGGTTATGTGTAAGCAAATGGGCCTAGGGAGTTAGGAAGGATTCAGGTTATGTGTAAGCAAATGGGCCTAGGGAGTTAGGAAGGATTCAGGTTATGTGTAAGCAAATGGGCCTAGGGAGTTAGGAAGGATTCAGGTTATGTGTAAGCAAATGGGCCTAGGGAGTTAGGAAGGATTCAGGTTATGTGTAAGCAAATGGGCCTAGGGAGTTAGGAAGGATTCAGGTTATGTGTAAGCAAATGGGCCTAGGGAGTTAGGAAGGATTCAGGTTATGTGTAAGCAAATGGGCCTAGGGAGTTAGGGAGGATTCAGGTTATGTGTAAGCAAATGGGTCTAGGGAGTTAGGAAGGATTCAGGTTATGTGTAAGCAAATGGGCCTAGGGAGTTAGGGAGGATTCAGGTTATGTGTAAGCAAATGGGCCTAGGGAGTTAGGGAGGATTCAGGTTATGTGTAAGCAAATGGGCCTAGGGAGTTAGGAAGGATTCAGGTTATGTGTAAGCAAATGGGCCTAGGGAGTTAGGGAGGATTCAGGTTATGTGTAAGCAAATGGGCCTAGGGAGTTAGGAAGGATTCAGGTTATGTGTAAGCAAATGGGCCTAGGGAGGATTCAGGTTATGTGTAAGCAAATGGGCCTAGGGAGTTAGGGAGGATTCAGGTTATGTGTAAGCAAATGGGCCTAGGGAGTTAGGAAGGATTCAGGTTATGTGTAAGCAAATGGGCCTAGGGAGTTAGGAAGGATTCAGGTTATGTGTAAGCAAATGGGCCTAGGGAGTTAGGAAGGATTCAGGTTATGTGTAAGCAAATGGGCCTAGGGAGTTAGGAAGGATTCAGGTTATGTGTAAGCAAATGGGCCTAGGGAGTTAGGGAGGATTCAGGTTATGTGTAAGCAAATGGGTCTAGGGAGTTAGGAAGGATTCAGGTTATGTGTAAGCAAATGGGCCTAGGGAGTTAGGTAGGATTCAGGTTATGTGTAAGCAAATGGGCCTAGGGAGTTAGGGAGGATTCAGGTTATGTGTAAGCAAATGGGCCTAGGGAGTTAGGAAGGATTCAGGTTATGTGTAAGCAAATGGGCCTAGGGAGTTAGGGAGGATTCAGGTTATGTGTAAGCAAATGGGCCTAGGGAGTTAGGAAGGATTCAGGTTATGTGTAAGCAAATGGGCCTAGGGAGTTAGAAAGAATTCAGGTTATGTATAAGCAAATGGGCCTAGGGAGTTAGGGTTAAGTGACGCTGGACTATGTATAAACCTGCCAAAATCTGTCAATAGTGAAGCAACTACATAAACATTCAAAACACTCCAGTGAACCTGGGCCAATTTCATAGAGTTGCTTTCCAGAAAAATTTGCTTAGCGGATTTCTTTGGTTACCAGCCAAACTTTCATACAAAATGTATGCATTTTGGCTGGTAGTCTGTTTTATAAATGCTTAGCACAAATATTTGCTTAGTGAAATTCTCTGCTTAGCAGTTCTATGAAATGGGGCCCAGGTTTTGAAAGGTGCAGTTTCTAGGGCTCAAACTGCTATTTTTAAAGTGATTTGTATACATATGTGAACCCGCTCTGGCAAAACCTGAAACTTCTCAGCATTTACCATAATGCGTAACAGCCATGAAAAGCTCAAAAACTGACCCCAGGGACCAGTTTGAGGGACCAGTTTTTCATGTCACCATATAGAGCATTTTCTCTAAATTTTGATGGAAAAAGAAAATCCTGAAACGTTGTTGGGAACATTGTTAATTTTCCCGATAAATTTGGGAGGTCACTTTTGAAAATCGGGTCCAAGTTTAGGGTTTTGCCAGAGCCAGTCACATATGACACCCATAGTTTAAATATCAGTCAGTTTTGTGCATAAATGCCAAAATTTAAGTAAAGGTTTATGAATATTATATCAGATCCAAGAGTTTTTAAATTTGTTGATTAATTTCATTGAATTTTTAATGCCTCTTAGGGAGGAGGGCCAAAGTCATGGTACAGCCAAGCCTTTGAGAAGACCTGCCAGGCCCAGGCTATCTGGCCTCCTAATCTGTCTTTTGTGAGTCCTAACCCTGTAACAAGACAGTACCTGCCAATTAACATAACCTGGACTTTTGGATAGCCTAGCCCAGCCAACTAGAGCCATCGTTATAATGGCTGCAGTTGTGAACAAAAGACATCTGAGGTGTCAATCAAGTCTGTGTTAACAATAAGAGCTATTCATTAGTCAAGGGTCTTGTGTTCTCAGCTAGGGGATTATATCGACCTCTAGGCCTGGGCAAAGCCTGGACCTGGCTGGGCTTCTCAAAGGCTTGGCTGTACTATGACGTTGGCCATCCTCCCTTACATGTCCCGGTGGCTGTGGTAATCTGTTCCTGTAGCCTTGTCTTCCTCTGCAAGCTCTGATCACAGTCTTGTGCCGATGCAAGTGTATCTCAGCCTCCAGCTGATTCCAGAGTTTATCATGTTCTGGCCCTCGTAGGTCCCTCCCGAGGAGCTGAATTTGTTGAATTCTGAAACAAAGTCAAAGAAAAATAACTTGGTTAGTAAAGTAGAAACATAAATGGTTTTCTCTTTGCACTCATCCTATTACTGGAGTCCATCAACCCAAAACTGAAAAATGGCTTGCTTTTTTGTTTGCCTCCATAAGCCCAAAACACAAATGGCTTACACTTTATTTTTGCATTAACTTTGACTCAAGTCTATAAACCCAAAATACATATATGGCTAACACTTTCATTCATCTTATCTCAAAGACTGTAACTGAAAAGGGCAGAAAGCTCACAACTTTTGCTCATCTTATACTCTGGTTCATAAGAAATGTAAGTGGTTCACTGTTGTCATCCTACCTCAAGTCTTTAAACCCAAAATGCAAAAGGCTCGCCCTTTTTACCTATGGGAATTCACATTATGTATTTAATGATCATCCAGCACCCCAATTTTATCCAGTGGAAACACTGTGATAAGTACCCCCTACCCTAGGGCGGATCCATGGTGGCCAACAAGGTACCATGATAAAGATGTGCGTTTTCGGTTATTTCGGGAACTGGATACCCGAAATTGGAAATCTTTGGATACCCGGGTACCCGTCAACAATGTTATAAAAACACATAAATACTCCCGAATGTATAAAATAACCAATATGAACACAAGTTTCTCTTGTTTTATTAAAGTCATAATAAATGTGGACTTACTGTAATAATTTTCCCGTCTCTATATTAAAAATGACTCGTAGCATCCCCATTCCCCAAACACATTTTGTTAACAAAAAATCAGAGACTTCCATTATTTTGTGTGGCTTCATGTTCATTCGAAATTTTAAAAAGTCATTTACGGGTAATTGGAACTGAAAAATGGAACCAGGTAATGACAGTTTCGGTCGGGTATCCGAATACCCGGATACCCAGCACAGGCCTATACCATGAGGACCATGTCACAAAATGCAAAAAACGAATGACAAGTTTACACGCATGATGGTAAAAAACGCTCTCTGATACCCATCTTTAAAAACCCCCTGGATTTCCCCAATGCACGCACCTGCCAGCCAACTCCTTGTCAAGGTACTTGGCAGCTAGCCTCGCACCGTACACCTCTCCCTGTAGCGCCATGATGTGTTGTCTCAGTTCAGCGTTCTCCTTCTGGTATTCCTTGAGTTCCGCTTCCATGCGTGCCTCTTTGATCACGTCCGACTTGAAGGATTCCATTTCTTGCTCCTAGAAGACAGAAGATGTGGAGATTGAAAGGGAGTGATGGAAACAAATGAACTATGGATTTTTTCATTCTGCAGCCATATTCCATACTGACTTTATACAAGGGTACCAGGGTACAATATTGGTATTTAGTAATGTAGATTCATTTCAATCCTCTAGTTTTCAAGAAATAATAGAACTAATACCCCAGTCACAATTAGCTTGCAATGGGTTTGCGAGTAGTTTGCGACGGATTTCTAGGCATTTTCGGCCGGGGCCCCACGGGACTCCTTGCGGCTGCCGGGTCATTTTTGGGCATCGGGCGGGCATCGAGTTACTTTTAACTCGGACTTAAAACCTGGTGCGGCATTTCGCATCGCAAACTGATCGCCAATAAATCGGCCGATGCCTGGCCGATGTCCGGCAGGGCATCGCACACATCGGGCGGGCGCCGGGCCAAATTTTGGACAACCCAGACAATCCATATATCGGCCATGCAAGCGCTGTGGAGGTGGCCGCAAGTGCTGTGGAGGTATCAACGGCATTTTCTTCTTTGTCTTCTTGTTTCTTCGTCTCGTAGAGTGCTCCTAGGGAAAGGTCGAACTGAATGAAGAAGGTCAGAGGAGCGCCTCTATATATACCTCACCCGCAAATTGACAAACGGCCGCCGGATCGCGGCCGTTGATCGCAGTGCACTCGACAGGCACACTACAGATGCCCGTACGGCCTGTAAGAATTGGCCGGCACCCTGCCGGATACCGCAGGGGTATCGCAGGGACATAGGCAGAACATTGGACGAGTGCCTGCCGGACACCGGCCGATAAACGGGCCAAGAATTCGACCCCATTTCCAGTAAAGTCGGCCGATCGCCAGCCGTCGACCCCCCGGGCCCCGTCATGGCAGCGTGCGGGGCACTTTTAATTGTGACTGTGACCGCCCTATCGCGCGATCTTTCGCCGACCTCTACACGCCGGTCAATGCCTAGAAATCGCACACGCCGCCCGGGCTCCGCTTTAATTGTGACTTAGGTATTACCTGGGTACATTACATTATAAAAGGTGTTAATATTTTACATTTTTTGTTTAAATGAGCGTACGTTACCAAATACGGTTGTTGTACCTTCCCTTGAATGAAATTCTAATCCAAGGATTAGAGAATGTAAAACATTTATGAGCACATGTGCAAATGGAGTAAGCTTGGGCGATATCGATTTTTTTCATCCACGATATATCGGCAAACATATATTGCGATTTTCGATAATATCGCGATTATTATTTCATTCATGCATGATTGCATGACAAGCGTCACAATAAATCACAAATTCGTTTGCAGAGCGTGTATGTACTTCTGAAGTAGTTCACTTTTGTATCTCACTTCCAAAAGCTCAAAAGACTGTTCTAATTTTGTTTCCATGGAATTTCTGACTTGACTCACAATGGCGATATTTTTTTAATCGCGATATATTTTTTAAATCGCGATTTGCCGATATCTCGATAACTTTAAAAGGTTCTCGATATTGTAATCGAATAAAAAAGGTATCGCGATATTCAATATTATCATGTGATCGCCCAAGCTTAACATGGAGGCCACTCCAAACCACTAAATGTCCAATATGTTGTACACATATCATTTGTGCATATAAGCCACACTAACCCTTTTAAGTAATCTTGTAAGTAAAACTCCGAGGCCACTGTAAAAAAAATGCTAACTCCAATTACATACATGCATATGAAAACACTTGTATACCACTGTAGACCACCTTGTTCAGTGGTGTCCTATATGTCTGTGTACAGTACTTCTGTTGGATGCTGAGTGATACTGGATTTTCAGCAGTTATTTTGTAAACACAGACTCTCAATAGTAAGCCGCCACCACCAGCCACTGAGACTGGAACATAATAGTATGCCCCTGCAATACATCAATCACAAACCACTAAAACCAACAGACATATGAGGTATTATGTTACTATGCAGTATAGCCATGAGGAGCCACTGCCTTCCATAGCAATGGCTTGGAGTGACCTCAATGGTTTGTTGATAAATTTGCACTGATAGTAGGATTAACCCTAACTCCCTAAGCATTTTTACTAGAAACCTTCCTCAACCTATCAAATCCCAACACCATGGTTGACTGTTGCTGGTTTACAGTACTCAACCCATCAAACTCCAACAGTCCACTTGCCATAACAGTACTCAACCCATCAAACTCCAACAATCCCTGGTGTTGGAGTTTGGCTGGATGGGGATCGTTAGGGTTAAAAGAAGAAAAGGTTTGTGAGGTCTCAACATTTAAAACAAAATTGAATGAAATGAATGGTGCCTTTGAATAATTTTTCCAGATTCTTACATGCACCTTACATGTATTATTATTATTATTCAATGACGAATTTCAACCTGCCCAATCCATACCAATCTTTTCTTGATTGCATCAGAGTCCACACTCTGCCCTGTCTTGGCGTGTAACTGCAGCTGTACTGCGTGGAGCTGCAGCAACTGGGTGTGAAGTTCCTTCTCTAGAATGGACTTAGTCGCTCTGACCTCACAGACGTCGGCTCGGAGATTCATGACCTGGGCCTGAAATGAGGGAGAGATTTCCAAATATTTATGGAGAAGGAGATCTAGGCTACCCACCAGTGTTCCATATCTCCCCCCTAGTATGTGCGGCCAATGCTTTCAGTTAATCTGACATGATGTGATAATCATCTGGATGCACAGAATAAGCTTACAAATTATTTGTTAAATATCTCATGAAATTGGGCATGTTTACAGCATCAGTGCATGATATTTAACTGAAGTATTTTTTAAATTATGCAGGAGACAAATACTGGAGGAGTAGACTTGTGAAGCCATATTGTTTTAAAAAGCAGGGCATCTGCTTCAACCCACACCACCCCAAATCCTGCAAAATCCTTCAAGGGACACCTTTGGGAAAAATTCAGCACTGTTGGAAACTTGTACTTTCACCACTTCAAATAGGACAAAATTACTACCTGGCAAGAAATACTGGCCATAAGTGATGAATATGAAAGATCAACGAAAATGCATGGTGCATATTGAAGATAAGGGCATGTTTCCAAATATGCACTGATGGATTTTGGAGGATTCAGGAAGGTTCCTAGCCAGAATACCTAGGGGGTTAATTTATAATTTTTTCAACCCAACCAATGATGATATATATGGTTATGGGGGTGGGGCAGCTTTGGAAATAGTTTGGGGCCATGACCACCTTTATTTCCCTTGATCCGCCCTTTGACCAACACCCCCACCCCCTCACTGCCCAACATCTTATGTTACTTTGTCAATAGCCCTTCACTTCTATCAATGACAATCCCCCCCCCCCCCAACATGTAAATATGGTAGTACATTTGGTAAATCGAAAAGATCATCAGATAGTCAAAGAGCAGCATTCGACTCACAGTCCATGTAAACAAACTAAAATCGATCTACATACAGTCTTCACAAAACGTTTTCACATAATCATAACAATCATGATAACCACTCTTTTACTAGTCTTGGTCAAATGCCAACATTCCCAAGGTCTGACCTCAGGCAGAGCAGGAGGTAGGCTTTTGGAGCGTATTATACCCCCCCCCCCCCCATCACAGGCCCTTACCTACGTCTACAACAAAATCGGCCGACTCAAAAAAATCAACATCGTTCTGTAGTTACCCCTACTGCCCTAGTTAAACCATGGAGGTATAAAATAGACCATGGTTAAACTAACGTTACGCAGCCTACGTCGTACTCGTAGGCACCATCAATCATGACCATGGAGGTATTTACCTCCATGTAGGTACTAACCTCAAACTTTGCGTTGTTCTGAAAAATAGTTTGTGCTTTGTGGCAAAGTTGGGCAAAAGCAGCACTCAATGCTGTCATCTTTCTCCTTCCTTCGTACGTGATTTCACATTGATCCGGATCGATCTCTCCCAGCATAATATCCAAGTCTACAAACGCTTTATCGAACTCTTTTTCGAGAATATCGAGCCAGTGAATAGCCGCCATCTTTTTCGCCGACATGTTGTCTTTTGGTTGTTATAATTCTATCGCATGATGGCGCTGTTTAATTTTTGTGTTTTATTATTTTACATACCCAAAATGCTGAAACTGCAGGAACGCTGAAATTTAACCCCAATATTTGACCCACGTTGATTTTAATAACATTATTTAAATAGTATCTTAAAGGAAAAGTCTCAACAACCTCACAACCCATGCGATAGCGGAGCTTCGAAATTAGAAATATGGGGGAAATATTGACCCCTAAGTACCCCTGTCCCGATTGCCGCGCGGTGTGGGTTTTCCTCAAAATTATTTGGCTGGGGTTTTCCTTCCACATCTTCTTCCCTTCGACGAGGGAGGTACCCACGACTTTATTTGAACGTGGTACCTTTCCTCTTTTCAGTGGCACCCCTATTAATGATATTAAAATTATTATCTATGCATTCCAAATTAATTTTTTACATCCAAATGACTTCCACACATGCGCTGCTATGGTCTAGTATTATTTTCAACCCCAGATGACACACGACGGCTGTGTAGTGTAGCTCTCTCCTGTATGACCTGGCAAACAGTAAACAGCCATATACTTATGCAGCATATCTCTCAGCCATATCTCTCCAGCATGTAACAGAACCCAGACACTCTGTCTGGGGGGGGGGGGTGGGGGGTTATGCCTGGCACTGGCATGTCGCAAGACATCAAAGAGCACAGCCTGACAAACAGATGGTTCCACTTATCAGAGGGTTAGATCTGGGTAGGTCTTTATGTGTACACAATGGATGGTTGATTTTGTGCACAGATATAGGGCAGCAATTTCTTTTCCAGCCCAGAAAAAAAAACTACACAGCTCTGGGAACTGACACCCCTTCTAAGATATGTGGAATGGTCCACTTTAGGATATCAATGACTCCCAGGCATCTGTGGCATTTTTTTCTGGGAAAAACAATGAAATAAATAACTTCTGCCAGTAGCGAGTGGAAGGCTGCCTCGTCGCCATACTTAACATTTCTTCATCATCTTCTCTTAACAGGTTTCTTCAGGCTTTTTTAAGGTTTTATTAACAGAAATATAATATGCATGTATAATAATACACAGGAGCGTAGCGAAGGCATTTTCTTTGGGGTGGAAGTCAATGACATTCACCCCCATCCCAAACAACGTACTGATAGTGACGATGATTAGGACAGACTAGTCGAAACGTTGAGAACAAACCAACCGGCTCTTCTCAGAGCCATCACTTTTTTTCCAAACAGAGATCGTTACATGGTGTACCCGCAAGAACTCAATAACGTACTGATAGTGATAACAAACCCTTGTTCTAGTACCTTTGAGGCTTCATTTGCCGATTGAGGCTCTAAATTCCCCCTTCCCCCTAGCTGCGGTCGTGATAATAATACGTAAACTACTGCAAAAGAAAACCCAGCTGTCCGCAAATCACTTCAGTGCATGGGAAGAAGGGAAACGACGGGGTGGATTGAGTTGGTTTGAGGTGGAGAACATTGTCCAATTCGCCTTATTCACAATATGATTGAAGGATGTAACTCCTACAACCACACACTGTATTTTACATGCTGCATGCCCCAGCAAGGCCCGATAATATGATAGTTCAAAAGAAAAGTTCATTTCTGACATAATGAATAAACTAAAAGATCGATGTAGTTATTTTTCGTAATTTACTTAACACAACTTCTTGTATTCAGGGAATGAAACATAAGATGGCTAACGTGAATTCCCCAACCTTTGGTTCCAGCAAACTCTATTATTACAGCTGCATAACACGTTAATAATAATCGGTGCTATCTATACAGCTACACCAACAAACCGCAACGGGGACTTTGATCATCACACACAATTGTACATAACGAACATTTTCCATCTAATTCCGACAGTAATAAATGACCTACTTAAAATCGGCTATGATTAGATAAAAGGCTCGTATTTCGTTCTGAAATCAAATAAATTGTGCATTCAAATTACGCTCTACGACAGAACAGAGTTGCCTTGCAATCGATGTCGCACCTTAAAACATAAACTAACCGCTGATTGCATCAACTTTCACGAACGTCACTTTTTCTGTTTGTGAGTTTTCCAGACAAGCCCGTGTGTTTATTGATCTTCTGGTTCGAGTCATCGTCCGACCATCCACCTTGAAGCCACAACAATGGGTTACAAGAAACAAATTCCCCCGAAGATGGAAGAGGTGGAAGTCGCACCGGACGGTGGATGGGGCTGGTTCGTGGTCCTAGGCGCGCATATCATACAAGCGTTGGGATTCGGTGTGGTGGACTCGCTTAGTATTTTCTTTATCACCTGGCGAGAGGAGTTCGGGCTGGATGCAACTCAGACGAGTTTTGTCATCTCAATGGGACCTCTTGTGGCAGCGATCGTGAGTAAGTATACATTGTAATTGAATTTGTCGACCCTGCAAAAGCATCATAACCATTTCAACTATACTACCCCGATTGGGAGACACTATTATCCTGATTGAAACCCTACTCTCCTTGATTATTAATATTATGAGGATACAAAATATTCCCCAATCGGGAAACCCTCGGGTGACCAATGAAATCTGTCACAGGTTGGTTGGGAAATGCTAATCTTGATTTAAAGAAAGTAAAGCATACTCGGCCCATAAATTGAAACAGTTTTGCCAACATTACCTTCCCTTCAATGTATATCTTGATTCAAAGAGAGCAAACATACTCATAGAAGCAGTTTTGCTAACATTACCAATGTTGTACCTTCCCTTCAATGTATATCTTGATTCAAAGAGAGTAAGCATACTCATAGAAGCAGTTTTGCCAACATTACCAATGTTGTACTTTCCCTTCAATGTATATTTTGATTCAAAGAGAGTACGCATACTCATAGCAGTTTTGCCAACATTACCAATGTTGTACTTTCCCTTCAATGTATATTTTGATTCAAAGAGAGTACGCATACTCATAGCAGTTTTGCCAACATTACCAATGTTGTACCTTCCCTTCAATGTATATATCTTGATTCAAAGAGAGTAAGCATACTCATAGAAGCAGTTATGCCAACATTACCAATGTTGTACCTTCCCTTCAATGTATATCTTGATTCAAAGAGAGTAAGCATACTCATAGAAGCAGTTATGCCAACATTACCAATGTTGTACCTTCCCTTCAATGTATATCTTGATTCAAAGAGAGTAAGCATACTCATAGAAGCAGTTTTGCCAACATTACCAATGTTGTACTTTCCCTTCAATGTATATTTTGATTCAAAGAGAGTACGCATACTCATAGCAGTTTTGCCAACATTACCAATGTTGTACTTTCCCTTCAATGTATATTTTGATTCAAAGAGAGTACGCATACTCATAGCAGTTTTGCCAACATTACCAATGTTGTACCTTCCCTTCAATGTATATATCTTGATTCAAAGAGAGTAAGCATACTCATAGAAGCAGTTATGCCAACATTACCAATGTTGTACCTTCCCTTCAATGTATATCTTGATTCAAAGAGAGTAAGCATACTCATAGCAGTTTTGCCAACATTACCAATGTTGTACCTTCTCTTCAATGTATATCTTGATTCAAAGAGAGTAAGCATACTCATAGAAGCAGTTTTGCCAACATTACCAATGTTGTACTTTTCCTTCAATGTATATTTTGATTCAAAGAGAGTACGCATACTCATAGCAGTTTTGCCAACATTACCAATGTTGTACTTTCCCTTCAATGTATATTTTGATTCAAAGAGAGTACGCATACTCATAGCAGTTTTGCCAACATTACCAATGTTGTACCTTCCCTTCAATGTATATCTTGATTCAAAGAGAGTAAGCATACTCATAGAAGCAGTTTTGCCAACATTACCAATGTTGTACCTTCCCTTCAATGTATATCTTGATTCAAAGAGAGTAAGCATACTCATAGCAGTTTTGCCAACATTACCAATGTTGTACCTTCTCTTCAATGTATATCTTGATTCAAAGAGAGTAAGCATACCCATAGAAGCAGTTTGGCCAACATTACCAATGTTGTACCTTCTCTTCAATGTATATCTTGATTCAAAGAGAGTAAGCATACCCGTAGAAGCAGTTTGGCCAACATTACCAATGTTGTACCTTCCCTTCAATGTATATCTTGATTCAAAGAGAGTAAGCATACTCATAGAAGCAGTTTGGCCAACATTACCAATGTTGTACCTTCTCTTCAATGTATATCTTGATTCAAAGAGAGTAAGCATACCCATAGAAGCAGTTTGGCCAACATTACCAATGTTGTACCTTCCCTTCAATGTATATCTTGATTCAAAGAGAGTAAGCATACTCATAGAAGCAGTTTGGCCAACATTACCAATGTTGTACCTTCTCTTCAATGTATATCTTGATTCAAAGAGAGTAAGCATACCCATAGAAGCAGTTTGGCCAACATTACCAATGTTGTACCTTCCCTTCAATGTATATCTTGATTCAAAGAGAGTAAGCATACCCATAGAAGCAGTTTGGCCAACATTACCAATGCTGTATGTTCCCTTTACAATGTGCTTTCAAAATGTGTGTAGGTTTTTGTTTATTGTATATATACATTGTTAGTTTGTTATTTTTCTACGATTTGCCTTTCCTTTATTACTACGCTTATATGAAAGGCCGTGCTATGGTTTAAACTTAAGCCACTACCAGCCCCGTCTTTCCGGTTTGGTGAGAAGTCTGCAACAGCTAACTCTCTAGTTATTGTTATAATTATTTCAACAGCGCCCATAACCGGTGCATTGACGGTGAAATACGGCGCCCGACCTATTATCATTATTGGAGGTTTGTTTCTAACATCCGGGTATCTCATCTGCTTCTTTGCGGAAAGTTTCATGGTTCTCTTTCTGGCGATCGCAGTAACAACCTGTAAGTTTATTAAGTCGAGATGAATCTTTATAATTATACTCCATTGTTGTTGTCCATATACCCTCTCCCCCTGCCACAAGCGACATCTAACCTGAAAGGCGATCCGCCCAATCTGATCAAACACCTCTGTTGTGAATTCTAATCCCGCCTGTTTTTGTAGTGTACTTCTTCCACCATGCAAACTTCAAGCCAAAAAATTATCCGGTTTCTGGTCAACGGTCGGCTTCAAAATCGGTGCAGTGACGCACTTTTTTTTGTATTGTATACGCGGGGACCAAATTTCCCATATACAAAGTATGGTGGCCAAGAGACTCCTCAAAAATCGGGCAAACGTTCATACCCCTATGTGAAAAGTTGTTTAAAGCACAGCACGGCAGAAGTCTAATCGATTCAGCAATTTGGCTGCACTTGCCGACGAGCGGGTCTGAGGCGATGTGCTTGGAGACCAGAACTGGATAGTTTGTTGACCTAATAGAATATGCAGCTATTATTTATCTACCGTACGTGACTTTAGAATAATTGCATAACGTTTGGCAGAATTGCAATCGATCCAGCAATTTTGGCTGCAATTGGACACCGTTTCATAGCCAATAAAATATATATAATTATATATAAAATAAAAATACCGACGCGCGGGTCTGTGGCGACGCGCGCGGAGACCAGAAACAGGAGACATTTTTGGCCTAAGCCAACTTGATTCTGTCCCATTTTGCCTTCGAGAAAGAACCTGCGAGTTTCGAAACATAAGGCCATTAACCATTATTTTGCATTTGTCCTTCTTGTGGGTTAGATTATGAGACCGACTTTAAAGTTATGATCTGTAACGTTTTAAAAGGCTTTACTGTAGTATAATCAAAACAAATTCTTATTTTGTAAGCTTCAAGTGTATGGACTATAAATCCTAATACAGGCCATATCTCAAAATTCATTTTTCAGCAATCGGGGTCGGCTTTTCCTTCGGACCGTCTCTTATCATGATCACCATATACTTCAAGGAGCGCTACGCAAGAGCGAACGGCCTGGCATTCGCTGGTCAGAGCATAGGACCCCTCGTCATCCCAATGCTTATTGCGTTTCTGACAGACACTTATGGCTGGCGTGGTAGTGTGTTAGTCCTTGCAGCCATCGAGGCAAATGTTCTTTTGAGCGGTGCGCTGATGCGGCCTCTGATACCCAAGCTAGTCAGGAAGAAGGTGGGGGAATCAGTTCAGACTGAAGAAGGGAAGAATTCATCTACCGAGATTGAGCTTGAGGTGTTCCCGTACGATAAGCCAGCTGATTACCTCATCGAGGATGAGAACAGTGAGCATGAGGAGGATGAGGAAGATGAGGGTGAACATCATTTCGGTAATACTCGGATGGTCCAGCGAGAATTCAGTGAAGAGATGTTGAAAAAGCTCAAAGATCTCTCCGAGGAAACTAAGGCCGAAACAAGGTCACTCGCCGAAGAGCCGACAGTGAGCACCGCCTATAGAATAGCTGCCAGGCTCCTACTTGGGTGCAGAAGTGGGATACGGTTCGTGAAACTGTCGTTTGGGATCTCATCCGGAGTTCTTGGCCGCTGGAAATTCCTTGTCCTTATCCCAGGGTATCTACTGAATGGCTTTGGGTACTATGCTACCGTGGCACACTCGCTTCCTCGCGCCGAGTCGGTCCTTGACAAAGACGAGCCGATCGTACTGGTGCTCACCATGATGGGAGTTGGTAACCTCATCGGTCGATTGAGCCACGGCTTCCTCGTCGATAAGAAGGTGGTGTCAGCAGAGACCCTCTTCAACATCTTCCTTGGTATCTGCTCTGTGGTTACCTTCCTGACTCCGTTGGCGCTCGAGTTCTGGGAGCTGTGCCTCATGGGGGTGATTCATGGCTTCTCGGCTGGCACGGTAGCCCCGTTGATGTACGTCGTGGTCAAAGATGCCGTGAAACCTAAGGATGCGCCCGCAGCGGTGAGTCTTGTGGTGTTCTTCGTCTGCACGGGTAACATGCTCGGAGGAATATCAGCTGGTAAGTTTGATCAAACATCTCCTTAATCTTTTATCAAGTCAAAGTCTTTCTTCTTCTTATACATTGTTTTTGTATACTACTCTAAGACTGATTTCTCATCACGTTTTTAACCGTTCGATTATACCAATGAGATATTTATTTTAGAAACAATGATTAAGTCGAGAAGATGTTAATTTAAATTAAATTTCCTTAATAATGTAGCATCATCCGATTCTATTGATTTACAATGCATCTCTTGTCTAGTGTAACATCTTCACTGTACTAGGCTACACAATTTTTTAACGATTCCCTAAATTTCAGAAATTCAAAAGTTTGCAAATTTTGCAGATTTTCTGATAAAAAATCTATCTTCAAAAAATGTAAAGTCTACGTTTGTGGTTTAGTGAGATTCGGGTCATTGCATGGTTATGTTTTGACGCAGTCTCAAAGCAACAAACCTGAGACTATCTGCATTCATGACTATAGCCCGAGAAACAAGTCTGGAGCTGGGCCCAAAGAACTCAGTGGACTCCACTCTACGCACCATTCATCAATCCAATGTACTTGTATGAAGAGCTGAGTTTTAATGCATCCATAACACGACGTGAGAAGACGCATGACGTCACGTGGTACCGATCGAGAGAAAGATGGCGACCCACAGAACCATTCTACGTCTGTGTCTGCGAATGTGCTCTTCACATCCACCAGACGGGATACTTCGTGACGTATGTTTTTTGGCCAAAACAGCCATTTTCCATATTTTTTTTTTTACCATATTGTGATCTTCATCAAGGATTTGATTTTAAGTGAATAAAAGTGAAGTTCCTTTGACAACAAACCTTTGGCCTTCCAGCTGTTGAAACACAATAGCTCTACAAAAATAACAAAAGAAATTGACAAAGCTTAATGAAATCTTTGAGTAATACAACGAGTCAACATTATATGATTTCTACAATTAGTACATTTTCTTTCTTTTGTAATTTGCCTCTATTGTTTGTTTTAATTCTTCACAACCAGGGTTGTCACCAGACCAAATTGAGTGCCGGCTAATTTTGTCAATTGCGAGCGTAGTGAGCGGAACGAACGGAGCGCAGCTCCTCACGGCCGGGGGTCCAGGGGCAACGCCTCGGTGGGGGTCGAGGGGGCGAAGCACCTGGGTTTTAGCTTTTAAGAATGGATTTGGAGGGCTCACCTTTCACATAATTTGTTGGAATTTATGATGTGAAGGACAATAATGTTGGCTCAGAAAAACTGAAACTTCTGTATGGCCTACCAGCTGTCCACTTTTCGCTATTAAACTTAGATGCCTGCTTCTGTTTTTTTGATGAGGTGGTAACACTTGAGCAACCGGGGCCGTCAGGCATAGCAGCTCCGAGTTTTTGGCCTAAATCCACAGTGGCCGAAGACTCGGTAGCGTGATCAGTTCCCGGGTCAGTTGTACTCGAACACGAAGATGTGGTCGCAGAAGAATGTCTCGAATTTGCCGGCTTCTCGCTTGACCCGGCTGCCGTGTCTATCACTGCCGGTCCCTTGCGTTTAGTGGCCAAAGAGAAAAAGCTTGTGATAGTTTTCTGCGAGTGCGACATAATTATTTTGATCAAAACACTTCCAAAAAACGTTCACAAAACTTTTCATGAATGGGCGGAGGGACGCACGTGAATAATTTTCCCTTTGCTGAGCACATCGCGGGGAAAGCTAGACGCTTACGAAGTCACGCTTAACCAACCTGAAATTTACGTACATCGACATTACGAAGCACGTCGCATCATTTGCACGCGGTAGAGACTAGTGGCATTAGCTCATCGTGCAGGCGCAAACAACCAATCATAATGGGGATTCCCAGGTCTTTTCCCTGACGTCATAAATAAATGCTAATTAGTGTATTTGTTTGTACCGCTACAAACTGAGAATTATTTTATAATATCGTACGACATTTTAATTGATCTATAGACTAAAGTCCTCAAAATAGTGGCAAATAACTCAAAGAAATGAAGAATACATGAATTTTTTTACCTTTATTACTGTTTAATGAAATATTCACACAATTTTTGTGCCGGTCGGTAAGACATCAATTTGCGTTTGGTGCCGGTCGGCCAGCGGGAGTGCCGGTTAGACCCGACCGGCGCCGACCGGCGTAGCTACAACCCTGTTCACAACAAAATGTACAAGGAAATGCACTTTACCTTTCCCAATAATTAAACGACACCCAATGTGATTCAAAGTGGGGGAAAATGGATATTACAGGAACATGATCGTATCCGAAACAGCAACCTTTTGAAATTGAACCTTTTTGCCTTTATATTTCCCTCGAACACTTCGTTTATTGAAATTGCTGGTTTTGCGACCAGTTCACATCATATTAGCTTTTTGATAACTTGCAAATTTTGGGTTTGTTTGTCGCTGTAGAATTTTCAACAATCTCGTGACATTGCAACATGCCATACCCTGAGGTAACTTTTAAGATTATATTTTTAACCATCTGGAAAGTTCAAAAATTCTTTCTAGAAAATAATTATTCGTCAATTGATACTAGCCCATGCAAAAAAAATGTTTACCTATCTCCTTATGGTTTGAAACTTTGGTAATTCTGAAGGAGGAACCGCCCAAAAGATATTTTGATATCTGGTTTTGAAGGAGGTTCGCGCCCCGTATGCGAATTCCAAAGTCCGTTCCAAAACAATGCTGTTGAGCATGATGGCGTTGTATTGTGATCTATGTATTGACGAAGATGCAGGAAATTTGTACGTATAACCTCGCAGCTGTCACACCATGGCCGTTTGTGTGACTTGACCAATCTGGTTCAGTCTGGTCCAAACTGGTTTTAAAGGAACAATGTCGTCATGATCAACATGTCATGGAATTGGAGTGCTAGTTTTAGATTAACTCAGTAACTGAAAATAATACACCACATGATACGGTGTTACTGCTGCATAAACTTCAGTCACTGTGTTCATCTTAAACTAGGACACCGATTCCATGCCCTGTTGAAAGTGTGCTCTGATTGTGACGATATTGTCCCTTTAACACTCTTCTGATCAGTGATAGAAGTCAGAACAAAGTGTTATCAACATTATACAATAATCAATATACGAGTTCCCCTCTGCTTACTCTAATTTAATTTAATTATTGATTTTTTTCAAGATTGAAAACATTTGGTCGTGTCAAAATATCAAAATATTGTACTGTATTATGTAATGTAATAAAAAAAAATTTATATGAACTGTTAAAAAAATCAGTTCAAATTGTGTATATACGAAGGTATATATTTGTTTTCATCCAACCTGTAGGATCCAATACGACTCATCATCACAAGAATGTATTTCCCCATGTTAGGGCATAACTCTCATCTAATTGACCAATCCAGATGAAATAAAAGAAATTGAATTGAACTTTTCACACACTGTAGGCCTACCCCCATACAGTGACGAGAAACTGATTTGTAAAACAAAAATAAAATATGGAAAAAAAAAATCATTTTCAAACTTATTTTGCAATATTTTAATGGTGTTTAAACATTATCTGAGTATAGCTGTCAATTTTCAGAACAAAACTGACGCATTTTCCCCACTAAACTCTATTTTATATTGTGTGTATTGTGTGTATTTTGATCAATTCTACACTGTAAATGGTCGAGTGTCTGGTGAGTGTCCGTCAACCCGGCCGTGTATTTTATGTAAATTTAATGCTTTGACTTTTTTGGTTCTTTTTTTAGGAAAACTCTTCGACGTCACAGGTAATTACGATCTCTCGTTCTACCTGGCTGGCTCAACGTTGCTAATAGCAACAGTGTACTTGTTCGTTGTCTTCCGAATTCAGAACCGACTGCGAGCTCGAAAACGCCGAATCGCCGATTCCAAGAAAGACAACCCAGTCTCGTTCGAAAATCCAATTCAGTTGGAAGCCGATGATTTTAACCGACAACCGAGTATCGTAGAGGGTGGCTTAGATATTCAAGGAATCGTTAATCCGATTATGATAGTAGATGAAACATCCTTGAGTTCCCAGGGTATCGATACTGTAAGGGGAAGATATATGGAGTTCGATTTGGAACCTCAGGGAATCGATAATCCTGTTAAGGTAGTTGTTGAAGTGGTAGGCACGCCTACCATGTCTAGATTTCTGCAACCGATCGACGAAAGGCGCGATTCGGAGGACGCGGCAACAAAGAAATTTGAATCCGGTATCAAAGAATCGGTAGATAAACAGAGTTGCGGTACGGTGGAGAATGGTGTTCCTGTCCAAATGCAAGGAATCGAAAATCCCTCTATAGTGGATGATGAAACTTCATCCGAAAATGACTCAGTCGGTCAGAAGACTACGGTTGACAGTACCGGTGAAAACAGTATTTCAGATACTAATAAAGAATTACTCTCCGAAAGAATCGATACTCAAGAAACAAATAACGGACACTTGATCAAGGGAGAAAATGACAAATTGCGCAGAGTGGTAGACAAAATGCCGCTTGAAGAAATTTTGGAAACAAATTCAATTGAAATGGCAAAATCGAACGATACAGAAAAGAACATGGTTTCTGACGAAAATGGGGTCGATACCGATTCTATGACGTGTACGGGAAGTGATCTCGAAATCCCTGGGGTCGAAAACGCAACTCCAATTACAGAAGAAACATTTATGTAGGAGTTGATGATATCTTGAGATAAAAATCATGAGTCAGTTTCGTAATTTCAGAAAAAGACTTATCTTGTATTACTGTAGTAACTTCCTTGTTTTGTTAGCAGAATATTAATTTGTGCTTTTAGTTTGTTTTTTGTTAAACAACCTTCCACTGTTACACTGCAAACTGACCGGTGTTTATTAAACTACACCAGGGCCCAATTTCATGGCGCTGCTTACTACAGAATTCTTCGCTTACGGCGCCATAAAAAGCGTGTGATTCTATGCGCCGTAAGCGCAGAATTCCACAGTATGCAGTGCCATGAAATTGAGCCCTGATGTGTTAATGCTGAAAGTTACTCGCTCATTTATGAAGCAGCAACAGTAATTATGACCTTATCATGTGGGTATTATTTTCAGTCACTGAGTTGATCTAAAACACTCCGATTCCATAACCTGTTGACCGTGACGATATTAACTTGTCCCTTTAAAGGGAAAGTATGTAAAGTTGACAAAACTGTTTATTCACTTTCGCTTACTCTCTTTGAATCAAGATATAGGCCTACAAAAATCAGTTAGTTATACATTGTGAATGATGCCTTCAGAAAGATCATATTGTTTGTACATAATTCTTTATATATTTTTTGTGGAATTTTCGTAAAGAGTTCTCTTTACATTGAGGTATTTTACATTTGACCTTTGGTTGTCTTAGATGACCTTTTTAAAGGAATAAACAAGTCGTTGTTTTGCATGACTTTTCCACTCTATGTTCTAATTTTTTTTTTTTTTCCCCCATTCAAGAGAATGGAAATAATTGTTATATTGAATTGAATTAGATTCTTAACATTATTTAAAATTTGTCACCAACCTGCATTTCTGTTATGGTTTGGGAGATTTTATACAGATTTATTTTTGCACAGCAATAGTTTGATTAAAACTTACTCTATAGGTCCTATGAAGAAATAAATTGATGCTTCCATGAGGTTGAATTATTACTATACAGGTTCCACACAGGTACCTTTGTCTTACATCTCGGTGAAAAACAACCTCCTTCAAAACCTACCCACCTCCTTAAAAGATACGAGGTGCGTCAAAGTCCAAATTAACAATAGGGTGGAGATCAAAAGATATCATAAATCGAGTCACGTGTACTTTGTTAGCCAATCAAGCTTACCCAAGGTTGTACTTTGTACCATCTCCTTGAAACTAAATCATCCAAGCGTCTGTCTCATTAGTGTTTAACCATGTTCTAAGTAAACAAAATTATTGTAGCGGACAGCATTCGCAAAGTTAATGTGCTGCCGTTAGGGTCGCAGAACTCAATAAATCTCAGTGAAAGTCACACGGAATAACAAGGGTCTCGACAAAAGCTTGAGGTTTGATTGTGATGTAGGGTCATTGTTCTTTCATGCTTCACAATACAATCTTGTTCTAAGCTCCGTGAAAACTGTAACAATAAGATTGACAAAACGGAGCATAAGTTCAAATGACTAACAACAGGGCAATAATAAACACATGTAAATTACTGATAATAGCTTAGCTAAAAACACTAATTCTCAAATTACATGCACATATAGACTTAAGTAATATCAGGATATAAATACCTCCTTGCATCCATAAAGACTGTCGCAAATTCAGGTGAGAAACCGTAACTGGTCTGAAGGTCCATGTAAAGACATGTACAAAGATGGCAGCTTACATGGTCAAAAACAATGTGCTATGTTTGTGTGTTTATCGAACTCCACTCAGTATCTGAAGAGGGCGCTATAACAAAACAATGGTCAGCAAAATAAAAGTCTACATTTACATGGCTCCCTAAATTAGTAAATAACTAATTTCCAATCATGAATAAATCATAATTAAGTAGCCCAATAGAAAGCTCCTTTTCTTTACGAGCATCCAATTGCAATATCGAAAACAGGATTTTTAAATTTTATAAACACTAAACCTTTAAGCCTTTAGATAATATCAACATATGAATCTGGCAGTAATCTGGGGGCATGCTTGTGAAGTGTTTTACAGGATACCCAAAATACAAAACACTACATACATCCAATATGACAGACGAGAGCAGTAAGACTGAGGTCTCAACACTAAGGCTCCTGACGGGGATTTCCTGGTCTCCTGTCTCTCCTGATTCCCAAGAAGTAGAACTAGCTTCTGGACTGGGCGTTCCAGATACTTGATGGGACTGGTTCGTCTGCCTCGAGCATCAAGAGACGCATCAGACATGGCAAGCTTGACACTTCGAACATGCTTGTCGTCATCTGGGTATACTTCTACGACACGACCAATCTGCCACTCGTTGCGAGGTAGGTTCTTGTCTAAAACCATAACAATGTCTCCGACTTGGAGTTCTGAACGTTCGCGTGTCCACTTTTGTCGTGGTTGCAAGGTGTGAAGATATTCTTCTTTCCATCGCGACCAGAACTCGTTCACTAAGTGTTGAACTCTGCGCCAACGCCTTTGGGAGTAAAGGTCCACACGTTGGAATTTACCAGGTAGCGGGAGCACGACACTCGACTTCATTGTCAAGAGGTGGTTTGGTGTAAGTGGTTCCAGAGATGTAGGATCATTCAGTGTGTTCACAGTGAGAGGTCGACTGTTCACTACTGCCATCGCTTCATACATGAAGGTCCTGAGCGACTCCTCATCTAGTTGTGTCCCAGAATGGTCCATAAGTGCTTGAAGTACTCGTCGCACTGAACGTATTTGACGTTCCCAAACGCCTCCTGCATGACTAGCCGATGGAGTGTTCATTCTGAATTCGGGGTAGTCACATCCCAGTTCTGTGAGGAAGAGTTTAACCTTCGTGTGATCCATTTCCTTCAATGCCTTCTTCAATTCTAGTTTGGCACCTACAAAGTTGGTACCTTGATCGGACCTAAGTAGCTTCACAGGCCCACGTATGGCAGTAAATCGACGGAAGGCGTTGATGAAAGAGTCAGAAGAGAGCGAGTTAGCAACTTCAACGTGGATTGCTCGTGAAGACAGGCAAGTAAACAGCGCTCCATACCGCTTCAACTCTTTCCGACCCTCTTTTATGATCCACGGTCCAAAGTAATCGACTCCGC
Source organism: Zoroaster sp. YZ-2022 (assembly GCA_029582265.1). NCBI lineage: Eukaryota > Metazoa > Echinodermata > Asteroidea > Forcipulatida > Zoroasteridae > Zoroaster > Zoroaster sp. YZ-2022. The sequence continues at coordinate 3,367,578 of CM055837.1, read as the reverse complement.
AATACGTGAAGGGTGGAGCTGGTTGCAGTCTATCTTCTGGAAGATTTGCCATTTTCTGGGATAGAGCTCCACTGTACAGCCTTCGACACTTGACACATTTGGCGATAAAGTTACGAACAGCAGAACTGCATCCTATTATCCAGAAACCATCAGCTCTAATCGCATTGGTTGTCATGCCGCGTCCCTGATGAGCTATCTGAAGGTGATAGTGACGAATTATCAGTTTTGTGACATGATGATTTCGAGGAAGGATCGCTGGATGTTTAAAACCGAACGACAACTTTGCTTTCCTGATGCGACCTCCTACACGCATTATACCATCCTCATCAACAAACGGGTCCAACCTGAAAAGTGAAGAGGTCTTCTTCATGCTTTTATTCCGTTCTGTGGCAAGCTCTCTGTCAATATCTCCTATGTTAACCTTGAGAGATGTGAGAATCTTGATTTCGTCTGGAAAGGATTCTCTCTGAACGAGTTTAATAATCTCTAGTTCAGACTGATGCAGTTCTTCTACAGTAGCTGGTGCATAGTTTGAAGTCAAGCACCCTCGAGATCCTTTCATATGTTTTACTTCTTGTGACTTCTGCACACAACGTTCTCTAAGGCGTGACTTAAATTTAAGACATGCAGCTATGGCTCGTTTAGCTAGGTGCCATGATGAGAAACGTTCCAACTGAATGGAGTGTTGGGTGGTTGACGATGATGCAAAGACTTGCACCTTCTTGACTTCTGGGTCCTCTGGACATAATGGGTACTCAAATGGGTCTACTTGTGTAGGAAGATTCTTCTTCCAGAGGAAATCTGGTCCCTTGAGCCATTTCGACGTACTAGATAGCTCAGCTACGCTGAGGCCTCTTGAACCTTCGTCCGCCGGATTATCCTCTGAGCGGACATGTCTCCATTGCTTAGGTTCGGAGCGATCTCTGATTTGCTGGATACGGTTGGCAACAAAAACATGGAATCGGCGTGACTCATTAGAAATATAACCCAATACAACTTGGCTATCAGTCCAGAAAACTTCGACAATGTCTCTGTATTCCAGTTCTCTCTGCAGAAATGCGCTAACCTTCACCGATACCACTGCTGCGGTCAATTCCAGCCTAGGAATAGTGACGGTTTTCAGGGGAGTTACTCTAGTCTTTCCCATAATGAAGGAACAGTGAACCTTCTGCTCGTCGTCTGTGAGACGGAGATAAGAACATTGTGCATAACCACTGGCACTGGCATCAGAGAAGTAGTGAATCTCTGTGGATATCACCTTTCCAAATCCTTTAGGATACATGCATCGCTGGATCTTCTGCTTTTCCAAAAGTGGAAGCTCTCTCCTCCATCGTTCCCAGCGAGATCTTGTCTCATCATTAAGTGGGTCGTCCCAATCAGCTTGGTCTCTACACAGGCTCTGTAGTATCTGCTTTCCCACAAGAAGAACAGGACCAACAAACCCAAGTGGGTCATAAACCGAGCAGATTGTAGACAAGACCCCACGTCTTGTTAGCGGTTTGTCGTCCAGGGTAATGCGGAACTGAAATGTGTCCGACTCGACACACCACTGAACCCCAAGGGCTCTCTCTATGGGGAGTAAGTCAAGTCGTAAATCAAGATCCTTGATTCCCTTTGTGCGATCCTCTGGCGCAACCGAGTCTACAACTGCCCTAGAGTTTGACACAAATTTGTGCAGTCGCAGACCACCACGGGCACAAAGTTCTCTTGTACTTGTGATCAGGTTGATGGCTTCGCTAGTGGTGGGGACGGATGTTAAACCATCATCAACGTAGAAGTTTCTGCGCATGAAGTCTGCAGCTGCAGATCCACATTCAGCTTCGTAGATGTTGGCTATCTTCTTGAGGCCAAAGTTGGCACAGCCGGGTGATGATGCTGCCCCGAACAGATGTACCTTCATGTAGTATACAGTAGGCTCTGCATCGTAGTTACCGTCGTCCCACCACAGGAATCTTAGAAAGTTGTAATGCTCCTTGATTACCTTGAATTGATAGAACATCTGTTCAACATCACAAATGAACGCAACAGCCTCCTTTCTGAATCTGCACAAGACACCCGTAAGAGTATTTGTCAAGTCAGGCCCTTGCAACAGATGGTCGTTAAGTGATTCGCCACCGTATCTTGTACTGCAGTCAAATACAACCCGAATTTTCCCAGGTTTCTTGGCATGATATACACCATGATGTGGTATATACCATACATGACCTCTGACACCATCAAGCTCGGATTTCGGAACCTTCTCTGCGTATCCCTTCTTAATTACATCACACATGAATGCAGAGTAGTCAAGATAGTACTTCTGGTCTCTTCTGAAGCGAGCCCTCAACTGATCAAGCCGACGTAGTGCCTGTATCTTATTATTCACAAGACTTGGCGGTTCCTTTTCTCTGAAAGGAAGTGGCATGACAAGATGTCCATCACTTTGCTGGTGTAGACCATCCTGGATCCTTTTCAAGAACTTGTGGTCATCCTGTGAATATGCTGTATCATCAACTGTTCGTTCAGAAAAGTCAAGATCCATCATTTCTGCAACACTAAATGGATTAATAAGTTCCTTGATGCGTGTTCTAAATGAAAAAAGAACATGGTCTTGTGTCACAGTATTTCCATCTTGGCATTGTCCATCTGAAGATAACGATGGAACCTCGCAGGTGAGAATTCTGTGGCTTGTTCCAATGACGTCAAAATAATTGATTTCATTTCCATTTGGATTCACGATGCCTACTATTCCCCAACCAAGATCTGTCTTCTGAGCGTATGGTCCATTATCATCAGGAGGTATCACATCACGAGGTGCCAAGGCACGGGAACAGTTGTATCCTATGAGTAGGCCAACTTCACACCCCGCCAATGGCATAAGCTGGTCTGCCATTCTATCAAGGTGGGGCCAGCTCCTGGCCATTTCAGCAGTCGGGATGTGGGTGCGGTTCGCTGGCATGATTTCTCTCGTGAATGCTGCAGGTAGAGGGATTTCCAGTGAACTATCGTAACCACGAACTCGTAATCCCTCAATCTTTCTTGAGTCAACTTGTTGGTTCTCTGAGTGCATTGTAGACAGCAACAACTGGACCTTAGGCCCCTGAAGCCCAAGAGCATCGCATGTATCCTCCAAGATGAAGGTCGTATCTGATTGCGTATCAAGTAGAGCGTAGACCAGTCGTTCTCTATCAGGTCTTTCACGGTGTGACAACCACACTGGGACAATCATTGAACTTTTGTTACCCTCAAACGTTCCATTTAGATGGCTGATTCGAGTATGAGAGCTCATAGATTTCACTAGCACGGCGTCCTGTGGGGAATTACACTTCATCTTCGAGTCGGGTTCATTTGGCCTTACGTCACCGTGAAGGGAGGTTGGATGTCGCTTTCCGCAAGTTTTGCAGGTCGATCTCTGGCGGCATTCCTTAGACCTATGGCCTTTGTTCATGCAGCCAAAGCATAACCCTCTCGATGATGCAAACTCTTTCCTCTCCTTCAGTGTCTTTGCAAGAAATATCCTGCATTCGTCTAGATGATGATTCACCCTGTCACAAAGGAGGCACGGCTGCCTTTGAGTCCCTCTCTCAAACATTGGCCGAGTAGTTCCAGTGTAGAATGAACTCACACCAGCACTTCTTTTCTGGTCAACTCTGTTTGACCTATCTGTCGATTTAAGTGATTGAAGTGACGTCACCGGGTCGCAAGCAATATCGGCTTCTTTTACTATAAATTTGACGAACTCGGTGAATGGGGGAAATATCTTGTAATCTTTCTTCCAATTAGCTACCTTTCGACCCCATCGTGTTATCAGCCATTCTGGTATTTTGGTGAGCAACTTCTTGTTTTCTCTGTCGTCGTTGAGAATCTGAAGACTTCCAATGGTCTCCATCGCAGTTTCGCACTGTCGCAAGAAATCCGCAAACTGTCGCAAACCAATGCCATCTCGAGAGGCAATCTTTGGCCAGGAGTCTAACTTGTCACGAAAGGCACTTGCTACAACAAAGGGGTCACCATACCGATGTTGAAGAAGTTCCTTTGCCTTAATAAAAGCATCATCATCTGTCAGAAAGAAAAATCCTTCAACTACATCTTTGGCGGGGCCTGTCAAGTACTTCTTTAAGTAGTGAAGTTTTTCTGATGGTGGTATGCCCCGACGCTCTATCAATGTTTCAAAGCTGCTTTTCCAACTTGGGTACTTGAGTGGATCACCTGAGAACAAACTGGGTTGTGGGGGAGGTAGACGACTCAGATTGAGATTGTCGGCTAACACTTTAGCTAGGTCAAGCACTTGTGTTTTGTTGTTAGCAGTTTCATTCGTAGTCGGCTTTTCCTCAGCCTTCGGTGTCATAGTAGGGTATGGTGTCGTCTGAGGTACTGCAGGTGTATCTGTAACTGGTACAGGGTTCTCAGTGTAAACATTGTCTTCACCATAGTGACTTAAGATAGGCAGAGATCGCAAATACCCCTCAACAAGGGCGTGCTTATCTTCAGTGCGCTTCTCTTTTTTGTCGAATTCGGAACAATCTTCACGTTGCACTTTATTTATAGCTTCAAGTTTAGCTTCAGCCTCCTGAAGATCTCGCATAGTCTGGATTTTCTCCAACTCCGTTTGCTTTAACTTGATTTCAGCCTCTTTCTGTGCTTGGAGATCTGCGAATTGTAACCTTGTTTTTAACGCAGCTGCCTCCGCAGCAATGATGGCCTTGAGGGAGGTAATAGAAGAATTTGATCGATTGGAAATGCTACTTCTAACAGACAATTTTGATGACTTCCGATCTCTGTCGGAATGCTTTATCTGTTGTTTCCCTTCTGATGACATGTCAGACTTCTTAGACATGATGCGTATCTGTAGATCTCAAATTTGATATGAGCAGATGATCATGCCTAAAAAGGGGCTGATAATTTACAGAAATCAAATAAATTGAAATTAACCTTGATCAATGCACTGTGCTATTAAATTACAAAAAATACATAAGCATGAAATTAATAATTTAGCCTATATCCTCAAGACTATTTGGTAATTAAAGGGCAGTCAATCAAAATATGTACAAATGATCAGAAAGAGTTATATGTATACTGGTTAATCTAGACATACAAATTAAAAAGAGCACTTAATTTGCTGTATTAATATTCCCAGCAAAATATCAATCAATAGCACATAAAAATGCAATATGATTCAATAATAAACACAGTTGGTATAAGCAATGTTTATATATCTCGCAATATGAAGACAGCTCGATCAGTCCGTTGTTTTCAATCCAAATCCACAGTGCAGGTGCAAAAATGTCTCTTTGCTGTATTGTGTAGAACAATCAACAGTGTCTCAGTCTCAGTTATCCAAGAGAATACGTCCTATTTGATGCCAGTTTCTGAAGACATTCAAATTTCAATCGATGAACAGCTTTCCGTGTTCCGCATAATTTAGTTCCGCAATGTCTCTATGCCATTGGTACGGCGATGAAGCCACAGTCCCTTCGCAATGTACAGTTCCCTCGTCGCAAATGGAACGGAGTTTTCACTGTAGCGGACAGCATTCGCAAAGTTAATGTGCTGCCGTTAGGGTCGCAGAACTCAATAAATCTCAGTGAAAGTCACACGGAATAACAAGGGTCTCGACAAAAGCTTGAGGTTTGATTGTGATGTAGGGTCATTGTTCTTTCATGCTTCACAATACAATCTTGTTCTAAGCTCCGTGAAAACTGTAACAATAAGATTGACAAAACGGAGCATAAGTTCAAATGACTAACAACAGGGCAATAATAAACACATGTAAATTACTGATAATAGCTTAGCTAAAAACACTAATTCTCAAATTACATGCACATATAGACTTAAGTAATATCAGGATATAAATACCTCCTTGCATCCATAAAGACTGTCGCAAATTCAGGTGAGAAACCGTAACTGGTCTGAAGGTCCATGTAAAGACATGTACAAAGATGGCAGCTTACATGGTCAAAAACAATGTGCTATGTTTGTGTGTTTATCGAACTCCACTCAGTATCTGAAGAGGGCGCTATAACAAAACAATGGTCAGCAAAATAAAAGTCTACATTTACAATTATCAACCTCGTAACCAATGGTCTAAATGATTCTAATTGGTCTAGTCACAGACTACACGCGTTACATTGTAGTACACACCATCGAGCTGGGGCCAGTCTCGTTGCAGCCAAATTGTAATGCAATGTATATTCTTTCCAAACAGGTTCTCAGGTAAATGTTACTTCGTAGATAAAATACAGAGCAATTTTTGGCTTCTCTAAAAGTGTCAGCACGTTTCACGAACGCAAGCCTTTGGGAAATCACCGTGTCCCCCTATCCTTCCCCCTCCCCCACCGTGCGTAGCATTGTCAAATACTAGATTGAGACATCCGTTCAGTCGATCATTATGAGGACGAGGTTGTGTATAGATTGTTATCAGGATACCAGTATACGATATCTCAATGTACTTCGAGTATTCTTCTTGAGACCATGCAGCCATGATTACTAACTACCTCCTTCAACGATGACCATTGGTCGAGGTTAAAGGTCAAAGCAAACAATGGAAATGATGGCACTGTGGAAGCTAACGGCTGTTGCAAAATTATCTCAGATTTGTCCTATTTATTAACTTAAAGGGACAGTATCGTCACAATCAGAGCCAACTTTCAACAGGGCATGGAATCGGTGTCCTAGTTTAAGATGAACATAGTGACTGAAAATTACTGGCTCATTAAGCAGCAGAAATGGTAACATGACTTTATCATGTGGAGTATAATTTTCAGTCACTGAGTTTATCTAAAACTAGCACTTCGATTCCATGCCCTGTTAATCGTGACGATATTGTCCCTTTAATAGAGAATTTTTTTCATATGGGTTTTGTATGCACGACCTTTCGTCGTGAACTGAGCAATCAATCAAACAAGAAAGCAATAAAGCAGACAAACAAACGAAACAAAACAAGGGAACTTATGACCAACGAACAGACCGACCTAACAAACACATAAACAAACAAACAATAAAAGCTTCTGCATTCTACACACTCTTCATTCTCCTGATGACGGCTAGAGCAGACTAGTCGAAACGTTGAGAACAAACCAACCGGCTCTTCTCAGAGCCATCACTTCTTCCAAGAAGAGATCATTACATGGTGTACCCAAAAGAACTCAATAACATCTACCGTATCTCCACCATGCAAAGCCTAAAATCCTACATCAAAACAGACAATAATAGTAATACAACAAACATACAAACAGACAAATTACTGAATAAACAAACAAACAAAAATAAAGACAAGAAAAAGATGATGAACAGACAAATAGACAAACAAACAGAAAAGGCAAAACAGTCAGTAAAACCAACAAAATACCAAATGAATGAAAGGAAACAAAAAAGAACAAATAAGACCCCAAAAATATCTCTGGTGTCCGCATATTTAATTTTCTTTTCTTTTTTGCTATGAAACGATGTCCAATTGCAGCCAAAATTGCTTGATCGATTGGAGTTCTGCCGTGCTGTGTTTTAAACGATTTGTTCACATAGAGTTATGAACGTTTGCCCGATTTGTGAGGCCTCTCTTAGCCATCATACTTTGTACATGGGAAATTTGGTCCCCGCGTGTACATATATCACGTATTTCCTGTGGCCATATGCGTTATTAAGGCAATCAAAGTCTCAACATTTGTTTATGACAGAAATTGTACATAATACTTAAAATGATAAAATGATCAAACAGATATCACTTTGTTTTCAGATTAACTTAAATTTATTGCAATAATTTAAACATGAACACTCATAATTCACAGTTAGATTTATAATTTTAATGTTATATTATACAAAAAAATTACATCTATTTATTTCAAATCATTATATTACAATGTGCAAAATGAGCTGACCAATTATTATGGAAACATTTCTAAAATGTTGCAATTGACCTTTGACATTCTACAATAAAATAAATTAAATTTCGTGTATAAACCATAACATGTCTGGAATCAGTGGCGTAGCCAAAAGTGGGCGGCTACCCCCCCCCCCACACACACACACACTTGTTGGCAAAATAGTGTATGTCGGTAAATCCACAAACTTTGTCAATTCATTTGAGTTTTGTGTCGGTGAATTCCCTCCCCCCCCCCCTCTGAAAATCCTGGCTACGTCACTGGAATTTCACTTCATGTTTTAAGGTTTGCATGATATAAGAACAGCAAGAGTAAGTTTGTGGTAGCACCGTGTAATATCTCTCAAGAGTTGTTATAATGTGTCAGTACAAACCACAGTTTGTTTTCTCTGAGGCCGCACTTTACAACTTAATAATATACCGCCCGCAAACTTCCTCTTACAATTCAGGTTTCATTTGATCAACCTATTATCTGAAAAAGCACGCGAGAATGTATATTTCTTTGTGTGTATCAATAAAGCTGTTGTCTTATTATTAAGTCATACCAAATTGTTTACAATCAAACTGTTGCTAAAATTGATTTAAATACAATACTTGTGTCTGATCCATCGTCAGGCGGGTACGCTGGTAGATGCAATGAATATTGACACTGGGGGCGCCCTTCACTGCGACGTGAAACAATTATTCTAAAGTCACGTATGGTAGATAAATAATAGCTGCATATTTTATTAGGTCAACAAACTATCTAGTTTCTGGTTTCCAAGCACATCGCCTCAGACCCACTCGTCGGCAAGTGCAGCCAAAATTGCTGAATCGAGTAGATTTTTCCCACATAGGGGTATGAACGTTTGCCCGATTTGTGAGGCCTCTCTTATTTTTTTTAGCCACCATGCTGCTCTCTTAATGTAAAAGACTGAAAAACCACTCTTTCAAAGAGCTATAATGGCGGACAAGTCTTTTTGGAGTGAAACCCACTCTGATTCGAGTGAAAAATACAATAAACGGCGACCAATTCACTCTTTATACACTACCAATTTTACTCTTTATCCACTCCAAAAAGACTTGTCCGCCATATAGCTCTTTGAAAGAGTGGTTTTTCACTCTTTTACATTAAGAGAGTGTGTATGGGAAATTCGGTCTGATTCCATAATCGCGTATACGTGTATCACGTATTGCACTAGTTGGCAAAAAAAAATAAAAAATACACACAATTTTGATGATGGATTTTGAAGCCGACCTATGACCAGAAACTGGAAACATGTTTTGGCCTTAAGTATTGTCATGCCATCAGCACCATAAATACAGTACACAATGTTATATCATAGGATAAATACCCATGAGGCAGTGTATATCAGAGAAGTCAAAAGACTCTGCAAGTAAATATTTCCTAAAGAGTAAAAAAAAAATGCTATTATTATAAGTTGGTCTACGCCTTCATTATTTTGTTACCAGTAAACTCACTAAATGAGCTTTGATGCAAGACAATGAAGTAAAATGATCCATACAGTTTCTGCATTTGGACATGAGTTTGTTTTTCAATACAGGGCCGGATTTAGACATGTGGAGGCCCCCTGGGCAGCCTTCAGTAGTGGAGGCCCACCCTACCTTAGAATACTAAAAACTAAAAGGTGACAAGAGTCACAAGACATAGTTACAGCCATCCATAAAGTAATTTTTTTCAAGTAGAAAGAATCTGAATAAGCAAGCAAGCAGGTCAATCATGATCAATCATAACAAGAATATAGTACAGTACATATATTTACAGACCAGCCTACAGTTCAGGTCAGCCTACATTTTTCCTTACAAATTTTTTTCTTCATGAAATATGTGGAGGCCCCTGGTTGTGGAGGCCCCTGGGCAACTGCCCAGCTTGCCCAGTCCTAAATCCGGCCCTGTTTCAATAACATTTCTCAGTGAATCAATAATATCACAAACTAATGATGTCGTTAAAAGGAGATTTGAGAGATTCGGTCACATTTTTTTATCCAATTTCGAAATTCTTATCAACTGCAGGGTGAAAGGCACAATAATTAGTAGCCATATGATTGCATTTATATTGCTACCGTATCGAGTTGAATTTCTATCAGTTTAAGCGAAGTACAAGGCTTATTAAGTAGAAGAAAAACACACTGCTTTTTTGAAGGCATTGTACACTTCTTACTATATGAAATGGAACTATGAAATGGAAATATTGATTATGATACAAAATTACTGGTTTCATTTTAAAGCTTAATTTACTAATCATAAAATTGCATTTCAAAAAGTTAAATCTCTCTTTTCTGAGACTTCACAATTTCACAAACGCTAGGATCAAACGCGCTGAAGCTTCCAGAGGTTGGTTCCTCATTATGTCACAATCACTGATCTCTATACTAACTGGATAGGAGATCGTGCCGATTGGCTGAAGCTTGTTGTCCTTCATCTTTGTTCCCCCAATTCAGAAAGAAGGCGCATGTGTGACGGCCGGACAGTTTTACTTCTACCCGACCGACGACAATGCCGAGTGCTGCTGAACCGGTTGTTGTTATTGTCTGTATGCTTTGACTTTTTACCATTTAGGGGAACCAACATGGCGGCCGGTTACTTCAACTTTTTATAGGCCAATCAGCGCCCATCTCCTATCCAGTTAGTATAGAGATCAGTGGTCACCTGATATTATTGTACTATAAAGTGGTGGTAGTGACGTCAAACATTGGAGGATCTGATTTCGGGGAGCGCCCTCAATGGTGTATTTTGGCCAGTAGCCAATTCTTCAAGTTTAGCATCGTTCCACACGGTACAAGGTTGATATGCATCCCTTCTGGGATCGGAGAATATAACCTTCTCATTAGTGTTTGTATTGGGGTGTCCCATATGGATATCGTTGTCTACCGCTGAGGGCGTGTTGTTATTGTCTGACCCGTTTGGTAACTCAACATGTTCAGAATGTTTATTAACTATGGGGGTGTTTGAATCTGGAGTTGGTGACGGCTCCTCGGTACAAGGAGGATGATTTGTGAGCACCACATCACCTCCGGAGGAGGGTCTAGCTTGAATGAAGGAAATATTTGGGGTTGGCGGAGTTGGTGACTCGGAAAATGAAGGAATGGTGGATGAAGTTGGTAACAAAGAAGATGCACTTTTTTGGCACAGCACTTCGGCTGATCTCGCAAGCTGCTTTCGGTGTTTTAGCGAGTGCTTACAAGGAGGTGCACTACACAGGGGAACTCCGGGTTTACCCTCCAGCGAGCCATGCGAACGTCTTCGAGGTAAAAAATGAAAGGGGTTAGAGCCAGGGCGAGGCAGGCCTGCACAGTCCGAACCACGTCGTTTTTGGTTGGATGCCTTGTCCTGCGGTGAATTCCTCATCTGGCCGACTTGGGGCTCAGTGAGGTCCTGGTTGCTACCGTGGAATGACGTTATAATCTGAGGAATGTCTGGACGGAGTAAACCTGAATGTCGCTTCTGAGGGACTGCACTTGTATCCGTCAGGAGCGGGTGCCCTTCGTCATTAGATGAGTCCTGCCCCTCAAACTCATTATTCATTTCAATGTATACACTGTCCGGAGGGGGGACACCGGAGTGCCGTCTGTGTGCTTCCTCATCGGTTGATATGGGAGGCATGCTCCCGCTTGAGGAGTCTCTAAGCGCACTTTCTCGATACACCTCCTGTAAGGTAGTCACCGACTGATCAGTGTGAGGGCGCACAACAGCAATCTTGGGGCTGGAAGGTGACGTCATTCCAGACGTCCCTTCACTCATTTGATCAGCTATCCGACCACCATCTTCATTCTCAGGTTGGATGCCGCTAATTTTATTTAACTGGTTCTCTGGTGACGTGGAGTATCGGTAAACCGGCTGCCGGCGTCTCTGGATTCTGTCTCGTTCCACGGCTTTCATCATGTTCACCTGATTGTACCCGCGTTTGCGACGGCGAAGACCGCCAAAGAAGCCCTTGTCTTTTGATGATCGTTTTCGGTTGTACCCAGTGTTTCGGACTACTCGATCTCTGAAATGACAGTGGAGGTAGCAATTAAAACTCAGCAAGATTCAACAAAACAATCAGTAGTTTGGGGTTGTTTGAAAGGGGCAGGGCACATTGGGGTTGATGCTAGTGGGTGCCAAATGCAAAAAAATGGGTACAAATGGGTGCCACTCGCCACAATCCTTTCCTGTCCAGAATCGATCGGAGCTGTGAAGTTGAAATATTGAGCCAGTGTATGGACGTGATTATGTGCAATATTTAGTTGTGAGAGAACATTGAAGATTTTGTCACTTTGGTTGCAGTCAAAATACAAACAGGAGCTAATTTTGTTGAGCTGCTATTAAAGTAAATATTTGTGTTTAACAATAGACCTTCTGCATATGACGTCGCAAACTGAAGGTCGTCCCCTTTCGGAGGCAAACGAAGGTCACTATTGGTTCATGTATGCGCGCTGTGCGTATACGCACGCACAGCGCGCATACATGAACCAATGAGTGACCTTCTCTGGCCTCTGAATGCGGGCGATATTCAGTTTGTGACGTCATATGCATATGGTCTATTGTAAAGCAGACAACCAGCCAAAGTATACCCATTTTATCTAAACATATGGCTGGTAACCAACAAATCATGCTAAGCAATTAAGTCTGGTTATCTGCTCTTTGAAATGTGTTACTGGGTGGGGAAAATGATTATATCGATAGGTGAATTATTCTCGTATTAAATACCCACCTTCCCACATCGATTGATCCGTTCACACTACTGCTCTTTTGAGATGACAGCGGGGCCAACTCGCTGAAACTCCCCACGTGCATCCGAACCAGACTGGACGTTTTCATCGAGCTCCGTCGGTTCCTCTCCGGTTTGAATAAAACAATGTACGTCTTTGGGAAGAAAAGGCACCCGAGAGTCACGGTGGCACTGAGACTCACCGCAAAGCAGACGACAATTGTTCTCATTCCCGCATTCCCGCCAAAGTACAGAGGTATGAAAGCCAACCAGACGACACACGTAGTGTACATGGTAAACGCTATGTATTTGGCCTCGTTGAAATTCTCAGGAAGATTTCGTGTCTTGAATGCATAGAGGGTGCACATAATGACAAGAAACCCATCGTATCCTAGTGGCGCTAAAATTGTCAGAGTAGTGGAATTGCATATCAGGGTGACTCGGTGCAACTCGGGATAGTCATAAACAGACTTCGGGGGCTCGATCACCATGAGAGAAATTATAATTCCCACTTCAATCCCAATCACAATAAGTGTCATCACAACTTGCGCTGTGCTGCCCAGAAAACGAGGTTTCCGTGTGATTATCTTCTTCTTCGAGCCCGCCAAAATCCTTGCCATCCGATTGGTTCGGACGACTAGCGCTGCGTAGCAGATGCAGAAACTTAACCCGAGCCCGATCCGACGGATATAGCACACAACTGTGTTTGGTATAGCGATGAAAACGAACGTCATGGCGAAACACATAAAGATCCCACTGAGTAAGATGTAGCTATTTTCCCGGCTGGATGACTTTACAACGGGAGTGTCGTTATAACGGATGAACGTGAGGAGTACGAGGAGAGTGAGAAAAATGCCAATGCAAGAGAAGGAAATAGCGAACATGGCCTCGATGTCACTCCATTTCATATACTCGACTTCAATCTTATTACAGCCTTAAAGTAAGCAGGAAAAAAATATTAGGCCCAGGAAATATTTGTCAATATCCCAAAATCGTTCTGTCTGATCGAAACATTACCTGACAAGTCTCTTAATACAGGCTGTGATAAATACGAAAGGGAAGTGAGACGCATGTCTGAACCTTTGTTCTTATTTTATTCAAAATTGCCTATGAGGGTAATTTCTTTCCAGCCGAGGGGCCAATTTCAAGCCCTTCAGCAGAGAATGTTGCTTAGCAAACATTTTGTGCAATAAAGTATAATCAAACAGGCTAAATACAGTACAAATACTTTGTATGAAGGTTCAGCTGGTAACCCATGAAACCTGCTAAGACAATTCTATTCGTTTTGCTAAGCAGTTTTGTATTAAAGGTTGGCCCAGAAACTGTGATTATGACTATACTGGTCTACAGCCAAAATGCTTCCGAAACAAATGAAGTCAAACTTTACTAATTATGGGTCACTGAGAATGGAAATGATGCTTAAAATTGTTGATTGGCTCTAGTTTTCAAGATATGGTACCGTTTAATGACTACAAGAGACAAGCCAAGAAGCGCAGAGTAGACACTGAATAAGGACTGAACTATGAACTGATACATAGTAAGTGTTACATAAACAGGGCAGGTGACATAATATCAAGTGAAACAACCATAAACACATGAAAAGACCTAGGTTTAACAATTCATGATTAAAAATCTGCTATGTACACCATATACATAGTACATAAAATGTAAACTTAAATATCTTGGAAACAGTAGCCAATCAGCAATTTTAATTGTCGTATTTGAATTCAGCACATCAAAATCCATAATAAATAGCACATTTTATCTCCGAAGCTGACAACTTTAAAAAAAATTGTTGACCAGTGTTATTTGTCAAGCTTTCACTAATCTTGTACACTCATGATGTTGGTTTCTATTCCTATACTCATCTATGAATGCATTTATATACTATACCGGTACGTATCAAATATGAAACGCGTTTTTCTTTTGTTTTTAGTTTGCCAGTTGCAAGTGAATTATTATAGAGTTAAATAATGCAATTTCAGATTCAAAGACGATTCAGTCAACATGGTGTTGGCTAACTGTGGTCATGTGACTTACCAGCGAGTTCCTCATTGGGCCACCATCCCTGCTCGCATTTGTTGCACGTGAACTCATTTTGCATAAACTCGTTGGGTTTACATGGGACACAAGCCCAGCAGCAATGAACATTATCTCGGATATCCTGTCAAATATTGAAATTGTAAAAGCTTATTTATGAAATTCCTTGCACTTTTCAAGATTATTTTTCCTTGGCTTTTTCGCTTTTATAAAAGGAATCCCTCTGTGTGTTATGTATGATTTTAAACACCACTTTCAAATTAAAACTCGATCCTGATATCAGTCTCGCAAAGCCATAGCCTATTAAAATTAGAATGGCGACAGGCCGCCGGTACACAACTTTAGGCCAGTACAACACGTGCACAAACACAATACAGTCATGTTGTTTACAATTCTTATGTCACAACTGTTCCTATGCAGTTTCAGCTATTAGGGCGCCACCAACGTACAAGAAACCACTGATACAAGACTTGGACAGCTGAATGAGAAAGAAGTGGCTTTCTCGTGGAGCCAAAATGTGCAGATGTTCACCTACCTTAACGTGACCTTTAGAGCACGGCTCGCTACAGAAAGATAAGGCTGGACTTGACGAAGCATTATTCCACATCATAGCCGTGTCGTTCATGTAGAGCACCCCGGCTGACCAGTCCCCAATCCGGACATATTTAAACTGACCGTTCGGTAAGCGCTGGTAGTTGAAAATATCATATCTGAAATATTACAAGAAATGATTCATACAATTAAACGGCTAAGGGGAATGCGAACCCGATGGCTTTTTATCGCCGGGTATCGCAAGAAGGATTTGCCTAAATGCAAAATGTAACACATGAGTAAAGGACAACCTTATCTCGATCAGCTACTATAAAAAAAAAAATACAGTATGTGCCCTCTTTGTTGACTTAATGCCAGCGGGTTTTTTTTATTTCCAAAACAAATAACAATGAAATTATTGTTTTCGAAAGTAAAACATAAATACTAGCCTAACTGCAATGTCGTTTTGGGGAAACATTATCGGCTCAATGCCGGCTCATTCTGAAGCTGTCGAGCAATGCGGTATCGTGACGGTCAATGTAGTTCAAAATATTATATCATTTCTAAAAAAAGAAAAATACATTGCTAAGCCGTCCTACTTGTGTCGGCTTATAACACCAGAGCTAAGACTGCGCCTCGAGTACAGCTTTTCAAGCCGCAATCGCAAGCTAGAAGGATAAACCAAGTTTAATAAAGAAACGCCTTTTACTTCGGAGAGCTACAATGTTCTATATTTAAACCATTTCATTAAAACAACTCCCGTATACATTTTTGGGTTTAGATAAAACTGGGTTATACATACTGCTGTGGGGACTCAGATTGAAATCTATTTCAGCGTGAGCTTGTTTTACAAAATTGACAGTCGTGGTGTCCCTCAAAAGTCTGACCTGTATAGGGATCAATACCCCCGAATCAGGCTCGGAGCTACGATTTGCTAAGAACGTGGTTAAGACGTAGAGAAGACTAAAGTATTGACCCCTCTCCTCATTTAACATATTTAAGTTTGATTCTGAATTGTCTAATCTGATGTCCCCTAATCGGGGCACAGATTACATTATAGGCCTCTTGTGGTATTACATGATGGTCTGGGTAACATTGTGAACCTTTTTGCGTATTACACTCATTATGGTATAATGTTTGTGTTACACTATAAGCCACTTTTGGTATTGTATCATAAGCAATATTACATTATGAATCTCTTAATGTATTGCAATATTATACTTTTTACATTATTTTCAATGAGTCTTATTTGGTATAACATTTAGGACCAACATTAAGAGCCACCTTTGGTATGACTGTAATACCCCCCCCCCCCCCCGGCAAAAAAAAAAAAAAAAATTAAAAAATTTTTAAAAGATTTTAAAAAATAAAAGGGATATGGGTCCACATCTGTTGCTGGTAAATACAGCTGATGAGAATCCATAAAAAAAGCTCATTTCAATGGTGCTCATTGTCAGTATTTGTCAGTATAAGTATACAGCTAAAGTACAAAGAGGTAAAAATACAAAGATAAAGGCATTTCCAACTGATTATTTTGTAGTGATCATTCACATTAACACCAGTGACTCAACATGTAGGTTATTAATATATAAAAATTAATTACGATAGTGCTATAAATGGCGATAAGACGTAAGGATCTTTAAACTTGACTCCATTCTGCAATAGTTCCATTCAAACAATGGATCAACATCGTTAAGGGGGAATGGATAGCTTCTGAGACTAATTGCTGACCCTCGCTCCTAAATAAATCATGGTGTGAGCGCTGCTTGTATATATGTAATTAATGTGATGATTTCCAAACATACTGTATTAATCAGAATAAAGCACAAAAAAGATAAAGTTTGTTCAATTAATTTAAATAAATTCAGTTTATTAATTAAAATAAGAAAAGTAAATAAAACAATGTTGATTTTGGAAATAAATCTTTGGTTTAGTCAAATTTATGAGATACTAGTACTAGTCCAGATGTCGAGTATTTTTCACTTAACTTTGAACCTTGACATATGTATACGTTTTTTCTTTTGATTTTTTTAAAAGTAACTCGTAACTCAGACTCAGACTCGACCTTCTTTACTCGTGACCCGGACTCGGACTCGACACTGGGGACTCAGACTCGGACTTGAGGTTTGAGGACTCGAATACAAGTCTGGTACATTATTTATAGTTCAAGTTACATTATGGCAGACTTGTTTGACTCCTTGATCGGATTCGGACTCGAGTCCGAATTGAGTCACCATGTACAATGACTCTTGGTACTCGGAATCGCACACGACCTTCACGACCAGTGACTCGGAATTGGACACGAGTTTCGTGACTCGAAACTCTGACTGGGACTCGACACTGAGGAATCGAACTCAATGCTGAGGACTCGAATACATGTATGCAGTATGGGGCTAATTAAACTATGGTAAAATTACTTTGTTATTTTTGATTTGGGTAATTACCAATGGTGCATGGTACCTAGACTGGTCCCCTGTCTTTATCCTATCAAGGATATAGACAGGCTCCGGTCGTACCATTCAAGGGATTTCATTGGATACGTTGTTTGCGCCGAGGCTAATGTAACACAACTATATGCCATCTAAATATCGCTGGAGATATTGTTGCACGTGGACACCCACCATCGCGCGTAAGGTCAAAGTTAAATCTCGGGCAACATGGCGGCCGCGCGGACAGTATCTGGCGTAATTCACGAGCCTCGAAGTGTGACGTCAGATCTTCAGGCAACATGGTACCCTGCCAATAAGCCAAACACATGTATGGAGCAATACTGATGTGGTTTACTGATAGAATTCAAAATATTGCCAACTCAAACACACGACACACAAACACTACTCAAAAACGGTTTATACCTGCCAGAGGGATCGCCATTCTGGTCGAATTCTATCTTGTCTCCAGAAACTCCGTCAAAAGACACATTGAAAAGATGTTTCAAGAACACCCTACCATCCACTGGGTTCATCTCCGGGCACAAGCCCACAGTTCCTGGGGGACACACGGCCTGGTGCATGTCGTGTAGACCGTGGGCCATGGTGTATATAGCGTTGATGATAAAACCCATCTTCGTATCTTGGTTGTAGCCATCGGCCAGGGATTCTCTGCCTGAAATGACAAATGGATTATCACTTCATAAGAAAAACAAAGATTTCTCTCTAAAGATGTAGATAAAACGCAACCACTTTAATAAAATTTAAAAAAAACAGTGAACCATTTTAGTTACAAATGTCGAGTATCATGACAAATTGTGCCAGAAATATACGAAAACATTTCCTTTCAGAAATAAGTACATGTAGAAGTAAGGTTTGGAGTAGGACCATGTAAAAATCTGTTATGAGATGTAATAACTGCCGAGTATAACAGTTTTTGAAGAAAGAAATATGTAATAATGTTATTCAAGATCACATTTATCGAAAAAGTGCAATTCTCACGTGGGTTAATGTACTGAATCTGCCCGTCAAGTAGACAAGGAAGAAATGGCTAATGGAGTTAACCCCGAGGGAGATGATATTGAGGACACTTGGTTTGTATTCAAGACAGTGTGGCCAGTGTCACCTTTGACATCTATTAGTTCCGCTTCTTATCACGTGTAAATATGAACAATGACTTCTGACGGGAATTCATTAACTTTTTTGACAATTATGCAGGTGATTTGAAGAGGTTGTTTGGTTTGATTTGATTTAAAGGTTCTAGGGACGTACGTGTTTTGTCTTAAGAGTTCTTTGCTGTTCAAGCTAATACGTTTGTTGTATAGAACAGCCCTTGCAATGTTTATTAATAAGTCCACCATAATGGCGAAAGTATTGGTCTAAAGGAACCTGCCAGAGTATAAGATGATCTTGTAGCTTGTAATTATTTCTCAGTACGGAGTTCGTTAAGCCCATGTTCACTCTGTGTTTCACTCCAGAAGTCAAGATTAGCGTCTTAAACCCCCTGAACTGGAGTAACACTCGAATTTATTGCCAAATGGGGCGCCCTCACCTGAGACATTCATCCACCATCTGTATAGGGCAATCCTTATGTAAACAATTTAAACCAACAAATGAATGACAGTATGTCCGACGGAATAATTTCTCAGGATGTTTGGTACCATCATCAACTTCACATCAAGTAAGTTTTTAAATTATAATTCAGTACTTGAGTAATATACTTTAAGTTACCTGTGCAGTTCCTAGCATATTCTGTATGATCATCTTCCTGGGGTTCGCTGTCGTTTCCCCGCGGCAGCTGGCAGTCGAACCGGAACTGCCAGAACTCCCGGAACCATGGGTTCCTGGTGTAGTTCTCGGGTCTCAATGAGAAATAATAAGGATCGAAATCGTTGATGTTGGAGGTCTTGGGCTTGATGGTCACGCCCCCAATCGCTTCCTGTTCGACCCCGCGGACAATCTCGTAGCGGTTGGCCCAGCCGTCACTACCCAAGAGAAAAGAGGATAAGACTATGATGAATTTGGGGCGACGAGTTGGATTAGAGATCATTGGTGCGTGAAGTCATTGTGTTACAACGTGTTCATGTTGAATGGACTATAACAGCCATTTTGAGTCCATATTTTAGTACCTCTAATGTTGCAACTCATTCTTTATACGCCTGAGGGCACAGTGTTCCAACGTGTTCATGTTCAATGGACTATAACAATCATTTTGAGCCCAGATTTTGGTACCTCTAATGTTGCCTGAGGGCGCATTACAATTTTTGAACCACCAATCCCATACCACTCCTTTAATATCAAATGATTCATACAAATATGGCGATTGCCTTTTATAATTCCAATTTCACTATGCCACATAATCAGACAATTATGCTGACAAAACTGCAACGAGTGATTGCTGGATCTAAGTCCCTGGGGAGCCGGAATTAATTAGGCCAGGTTTCTCAGCCTGTTTGATCAATAGTCGTGTAAAAACGATTATGTGTAATCTATTTTCCACTCTCGGTTGGTTAGCAATTCTATGTCACTGATATAAGCCTTTTTATAAATTATGAAACAATAATTGCCTTAAAACGCCATTACAGGCTATCGCCAATCATCTTGAAAACATTTGCATAATGTTCTGATAATGCATATAAATTGATGTTATTAATTTCTCTACCCCCTCAGTACCATGGCCCTACTATTGCGTGCCCTCTGCTGCATGCACACTTTCTGAAAATGACGACCCTTCCGCCCTTTAAAACAAATTCTCTACTGTGAAAAAAATGATAATATACCGTGACTACATTCTAAGATAAGCTAATCTAGATGGTAATACTACGCCGTCCATTATTCATGAAAATAGAAATCTCATATTATCTGTCACTTTTACTAATCTCCACAAGACTTCTTCCTGTGACGATATGGTCAAGACACGGTGAGTGGTTTCACAAAGTCCTCACCTTGTCCGAGCAAGGGGGCGTAAGGAGCGACTTGCAACTAGGTCACAAGATTACGAACGTGATGAGATAGCCGAACTTCAACGCCAGACGTCGCCACCTTGGTATTATTCTCTAATCAGGGTTAATAAGAATTGGTTATAGCATCCAATTCACTGCCTCATTTCATCATGTGAGCAGCTTAATCTGTACTCACTGTATCGTTGATGTTTTTGTTGATGCGTTTGTGTGTGGTACAGCAACGGAGCAAGACGAAACGTAATGAAACTTAACGAAACGTAACGAGCTCTTTACAAAGACGAGAAAGCTCATATGTCGTCAACTAAAATGATATTTGTATATATGTAAGCCCAAAATAATCCTCATCTTTACGGGAATAAAACATGTGGGATTTTACAAAGTGTGATATTATAAAAAAGGATATTTTGTCATTGTTTACAATAGGAGCAAGCCCTCTGTAAGTATAATATTATGAATGGTATTTGTTTTAGGCCTACCGTTGTTACATTTGCGAACTATCTTATTGTAATTCTATTCTCAAATATATAGACATTTACAATTAATAAGACAGGTCTACAGTGCCATAAAATTACTACGACATCTCATAAAACTAATGACATCTCATAAAAACATGATGTTTTCCTTAGACAATAATAGTTCCTTTGCCTGCTGCCAGAAATTTTTTTTTCAGTGGCAGAAGAACAAATGATGTCATGTTTCACGTCCTGCAGCATGGGACAATAATAATAATAATAAAGATTTGTAGCGCGCACAAATGTAGGGACGTCATTCTGTAGGATAAAGGCGTACGAACTTTATACTAAATATAATCATGAATGTTCAGGAAGCCTGCATTAGGGGAAAGAGAAGACATGAGGGAGATATCGACCCGTCATCATATCCCGCCCATATCCAGAAGAACACGCCGCTGTGCATTCCCATCAATCCGAACTCATCAAACCCCGCTGCGTGTCTGTGACAAGAACCTGGCGCACACCGTTCACGGGATGGATGGAATCGGAAATACGCATTTATTACATCCACTCCTTATTCACTTAAGCTGCTATGCGGTGGAATGACGGTGATTTACACAGGGGAGGATATAACGGGTATCATCCGGGACGATGTTGGAGGGAGATCGGGTAGCGATTCCACGGTCTGGATCGGGTCGAGAAAATGTGAACCAGTTGTTAGGATAACTACCAACAAAAACATGCAAGACTTAAAGACGCAATTTCACCACAATCCTGTCTGTTCTGAATCGTAGTTCATGCAGGATTTTTGATAGTTTCATTCTTTTAGGTCGCCCATATAACTCAGTTGCCACGAAAATTATTGATAAGTCTAAAATAATGAAATAAGGTGGTTTCCCGCTCCCAAAGCAAATAAAATCTGCCGATCCTAATCATTTTGAAGAAAAAAAACACCGAAAATAGTTAGAGCCGACCCCGACTATATTGTGTTTTCTTGCAATCATTCTTTATTTGTCACAACATGTGATAATTATTATTGGCTTAATTAGTTTTCAAAACTCAACCATGCATCTGTACTCGGCTTTGTGACTTGGCAATTAAGACATTTTGATAAAACGCATCTGGAATATAAGAGTGGATCGAAATGCTTCATGGTTTAAAGGGTTTACACACCATTGGTAATAATGTCTGTAAATACATCCATACTTTTTACTAATCAAGGGATATGTATAGAAGCGAACATCAGCTTATTCCGTCCGTTGAGTCATTAAAGAGAAATTAGTATTGTATGCAATTTTATGTGGTAATGGATGACGGCATTGATCAATTTCATATTGTAATACGATTCATGCTTTCTTATAAATGACAGCATGTCAGACCAATTTCTCAGCATAATCGATGTCACCCCAACTTCACATCAAGTAAGTTTTTAAACCATAATTCAGTAATTTCGAACGGTATACACTTAAATCATGGACCAACATGCACACTGCCTTAAAAATAAAATCGGACCGAAAGCCAATACAATTAAACACATTCTTGTTGACATTCATGCGATGCTAGAGCTGGGAGAT
The DNA here is from genome assembly GCA_029582265.1 of Zoroaster sp. YZ-2022. Taxonomy (NCBI): domain Eukaryota; kingdom Metazoa; phylum Echinodermata; class Asteroidea; order Forcipulatida; family Zoroasteridae; genus Zoroaster; species Zoroaster sp. YZ-2022. The sequence continues at coordinate 3,345,047 of CM055837.1, read as the reverse complement.
CACGGTTCCGATTTCAACTCGTTGTTGCCATGATGAGCAAAGATGCGGGATGAATATTTAACACGTTGATACCATCTCCAGCTTATAGTTGTGGCGTAATTTCCTTAGTTTGTCAAGGTCGTTTGGCAACCGCGCACTCACGTCATAGCTTTAATCAGCCACTGCCAATAACATTAGCAAACAACACGCCAGAAATCACATCAGCATAAAAGGAAGCGTGAGTGACAATGTTTGACGCTTCCATTTATGTCCTTACCGACCTCATTGGGCGATTGGCCAATCAAAATCGACACCACGTGTGCGTATAAATTATGAAACATGTAGCAAACACGTGGACAACGACGTTCTGTTATAACCATTTGATGTGCTGTCATCTGAGGGAAATCAGAAATTGTTATGTCGGATTTACAACAAAAAAGTTACCGGACGACAACCTTTTGTAAAAAAAACATAAAAACATGTAACAGTTTTTTGACATTTACTCAAAAACGTGAGGACCTATTGTCATGAAATTTTACTAACTGCTTAGTGCTTACTGTATGTATGTATGTGTATCGTCCATTTTGCCTTTGAGAAAGAACCTGATAGGTTCAAAACGTAAGGCCATTAACTACTATTATCCATTTATACTACAGGTCCTTTAGGTTGGTATAAAGCAGTTGCAGTGCAACAGCTAATTCAGTATTATAAAGTATGAATATACATATTTTGTACCAATAGTGCCTTTAAAAACGCATACCACATGGGTTGCTTCCAATATCCTGAATGAACAGACAAATATAGTTGGCTGTCACGACGATTTTAATTTCAAAGCAAGCAAATGACTCCGGACGTGTTTGACGAGTTTTGTCTTAACGCGTTGGCGCGAACCATACAGTCACGTCACATTGCCATTTCATCTTCGTCAGTTATTCAGATCCAAAATGTCGTCTTGTCCACTTCAATCCTTCAATCCATGACTTTGTTTAGTTGATTTAAAAAGTCTCCTAGATTCCCTCAGAACCCAAATAAACACTACATTTCTTATTAATAAAGAATAATGAATGCCTAATCATAAAATCGCGTGCGTTTGTCGTTGCGCAGTAAACACCAAAGTTCATACACAGAATCAAAATGTCAGTGATGACTTCACTGAAATTCTCTCAGTTTGAGTCGAGGGTTTTCATACGTGCTCCGAGGATAAAACTGATTGATAAAATCAGACGGCTCAGTCGAGAATAATAATGGATTTCAAAGCCAGGTAATCAGATTCCATCTGCTTTTAACAGCATTATGGATTGAAACCATAAACGAAGGGTTTGGTTCAAGGTGAAAATTGAGAGGATAAAATTCAGACGTTTGTTGCTGGAATTCACCCAAGCAATCCACGACAGTGGGCAATGGTACTTTTCAACACATTTGTGAGAAAACAGCTTGAAACGTTTGGGAAGACAGGTTTAGAACGGCATGAAAGTATACCGGTTATGGGGAACGGACTGAAAACGTTTTGGGAATATATAAAGAAAAGCTTCTATGTAAAGCGGTAAAGCGGGAAAACGGTTAAGAACGGTTTAGGGAAACAAATTTAAAATTTGGTTTTAGGGAAACACTAAAAGTAAAATAGCTTGAAACGTTTGGGGGAAAGATTTAACACAGGCTGAAAACCGTTTAGAACGGCTTGAAACAGAACGGTCTGAAGATATTGGGAAGATAAATTAAAACGCCTTGAAAACTTGTAACCCATTATGCCTGCTTCAAAGGCAGAACAGTCTCATTAGAAAGGTGACATCAGCAGGCTCTGATGGCGAGAACCCTCTGGGGTCTATCAGGTATGCTTTCTGGAAAGGTTACGGATTCCTGCTAGCATTCAACTAATGTGACAACTGCGGTTATTTGGAAAAACCACGGGCTTATATTGAATTGAGACATTAATACGGCCGGCTCGAAGCTAAACCATTATTTTGAGTGCCGTATACCTATTGGGTATAGACTTGATGTTATCTTGATTGATTTTGAGAAGGATTTGGGGCTTCCTGTACCCCGGAGATGGTTTTATTCCAGGGGAACCAAATCTAGATGGAGTTTGGTTTACTTCAGAATGCTTCAGAAGTCTTGAATACAGGTATATGTCTTATCAAGCTGACACCAATTTCAAAGAGCTTTAATTTTAGGATTGTATTCAGTACATATGTCCGATAAAAGTCCTAGCTAAAGTATGAGCATTGTGCACAAAGGTTATGATAAGCACCATCAAAGATGTGCATTCCCTTTAAAGGGCCAATATCATCACGATCATCATGGCATGGAATTAAATCTGTGACTGAAAATAATACCCCACATAATAAGGTCATATTATTACCGTTGCTGCTGCATACATGAGCCAGCAATTTTCAGTCACTGTGTTCATCTTAAACTATAAAAGGACACCGATTCCATGCCCTGTTGAAAGTCTGCTCTGATCGTGACGATACTGTGCCTTTAAGGGCCTTTACTTATCATAACCTTTGTGCACAATACTCATACTTTAGCTAGGGCTTTTATCGGACATATTTACTGAATACAATCCTCAAATTAAAGTTCTTTGAAATTGGTGTCTGCCCTTTAAGGTTGTTACATTTTGATAATTACCAAATTACAAAATTATTGATTTTTTTTTTTTTTTAAATGGTTGACATATGGTTCCATTCATCCTGAGGAATTATTCCGTCTGAGGTGTTTTCATTTTAGGAAAACACGCACAAAGTCTCAATCGGTCGCATTTTACCATTAAATAGCGATCGTTTGCTCAGTGTACGAAGCTACTGAATTGAGTTCAAAAACTGTGTATGGATTTTCACAATTATCTCATAAAATTGTGAACTAATTCAGCTGAAACTGTCACATCAATTTCTATACATATTTCTTGGTCTGCATACGGTAACGTACGAATGCACATTATCAGGGCTGCATAAGCGAAGGCATTATCTTTTAGGCGGATATAGGCGGATACAGAACTTAAATAGGAGGGGTGCTGAATTTTTTGTTTTGGGGAGTAAACGTGAACATTCTCCCCCAGAAATATCACCAAACGGCAACTTTTTTGTGAAACAATAAAACAGAAAAAATATTTGTTTTCCTCAAAACGTAAGCTCCTATTGTTGATGTACATGTACTGTCCCTTTAAGTCAAGCAAGTTCAGGGTCCTGTTTATGATAGTCCTGTTTATGATAATCATGTTTATGATAATCATGTTTATGATAATTATGTTTATGATAATCATGTTCATGATACATTATACAGAAGCACTTTGGTGACCCATAGAGCTCTATGGATGACCGTAGCAAGCTAATCGTTGAAATGGTATACTTATACTACATACCGGTACTGTCCATTTTCTATGGTTCTACAGTATCTTTGCTCTCTTTAACAGACAGCGAGTACAGGCTATCGGCACTAGGCTGGACATTGACATAACGGCATTAGATTCTCCCGCTTCAACATGCCCAATCGACAACTCATTCAGCAGATCAGGTCCCCGGGGTTGGCAAGGGAGTGTCGCAATTACTGCGGTGTTTTCACGCCGAAGGATTTCACCCTCGGCCCCGGAGGGGAGCTTTGGAATCTCTGCTCGGTTCGTGTCAAGCATGCCGCATGAGTGTATTATGCTGGTATGGAGGGGAAGATTTCCATTCTAGTCAGATTTATCCGTTGTATAGGCGTTATTTGTTTTTCATGGTGAGCTCAGAAATCGTCAGAAGAATCTATATTCTAGTCTGATTTGTGTTGTGCTGAGCGGTATTGATTTAATTAATGCGAAACGTATAAATAACGAGCTGTCAATCAGATGTTTATTAGATTTCAATTGACAAAATTAAAACATGCACAATTACAACTACACACTTTGTTTTCTATTATGAGCCAACATTACGAGGAAATGAATTAGGAAATCAATTATATAGGATCGTTGGTTCTCATTTGAAAATAACACCATTGAGTTGAGTATAGAGACAGATAAACCAAGTTGGAGTTTGTTTTGAAATATCTTAACTTGGCTGTTACTCAAACCAAACAATAAATTTATTAATTACAGTAGAATGTATAGGTCACAACGCCTATATACGTTGAGCGCGATTGGGCTATAATGGGCGCCACACCATTTCAATGATGTTGTCAATCATTTTATGTACATGGTTAGTCCCGTGAATTATGAAGCGTAGGCGCCCAATGTCGCCCAATACACTTTCATCACGGCGCAGCCATTTTGTATTTCTTCTATCCACGTGGCCAAACTGAGGCTGGAAGGAAAACAGTCTGGCTCCGGGCTCCCTTGTTTATGGAATAAGAATCAGCACTATAATCGTTACTGCGTATATAGGATATCAGACAATGATGGCCAAAGCATGAATTTCACCTGCCTATACAAATCCACGTGGCCAAACTGAGGCTGGAAGGAAAAACAGTCTGGCTCCAGGCTCCCTTGTTTATGGAATAAGAATCGGCGCTATAATCGTTACTGCGTATATAGGATATCAGACTATGATGGCCAAAGCATGTACCTCACCTGCCAATGAAGAGAAACTGGCCGGATACCCCGAGACGCCGTGTGGCTTTCATTAGATTTGTGATAGTCCTCCCCTCACAGAAGCACACCACCACACTGGCAGTGGGTGTCTTCTGCAGGTTCCGGATCACTTTGTCGAACTTCCTAGCTGAGGATCTACTGTATATACTGTCGGCTGTAGCAATACAGACGCCAGCTTTCTTTGCTAGAGACTTGAAAGCCTCCACTCCGCTTGCCCCGTAGTTTCCTGAAGTGTGGAGAAAAGAAATATTGAAAATATGAATTATCAGGAGGATGAAACATAACTTAAGTATATTCCTTTCGACAAAAAAGCAACAAAACATAAACATTATAAGTGCATGTTGATTTTTGATTTGTTTTCAATAAAGCATTGATCATAAAGAAATTTGTTGAAAAACGTCGAAACATTTTGGGATTTATGGGTTAGTATGTAAACAAGTATCGTTCACAGATATCGCGATTCGAATTACGAAACCGTGGAACCCTGACGTGCAACATAATATGCGTCCTTATCATAAATGCCGTGTCATGCAAGGGAACCTGACTGTGACGTTTCGTCTTTCCAACCCTACTACAATAAATGCTGTCACAGCGTCTTGTGTTGGATCAAAATATAACCTAGACTAGCTTAAGTCCGTTTAAGAACAGTGCATGTTTAAAATATTTACGTCTTTTAATATTGTTCCAAAAGACCTTATATAATAACATTACGTTTTAATATTTTAATTTTCAAGGTCAGTGCGGTAAATATTTAATCATCACAGAATGACCATCTACTCAGTAAAAAGCTTCAGGCCATAATGAAAAATTCACTTAGCACAGGCAAATACGAATGTTCCCATGGTCAGTGATCTTTCGAACTCTCGATCTATAGGACGTCCACTCGTGGGCGATTTCCAAGATTAATTCACTTTTCGAAAAAAAAAACCTGTCCAGCCCCGTTTAGACTACACGTGTTCGAGGTGACATGTCACGCCGCGCGCAACGGGCGAGATACCGCTTGACCGAATTCCATGAGTTTGTTGTACAAGGGGTTTTCGTGCCGCACAATTCCTGAACTCGTGTGGACATGTTTTCTTTAGGTAATTGCATTTAGCTCGGCAGCACCTGTGCGAGAGAAGTAGGACAAGATAAGAAGATCTTTTGAAATTTAACTTTACGATTGTTTTTATTATTATTCTGCAACATTTTTGTCCAGTGAAAACTGGTCCAGTCATGGCCCAAATTTGTTGGCAAAAGATATACGTACATAAAACTTTATTTTGTTGTCGGTTCATTTCGTCTCCTCTCCCTCTCTCCAGATATCTGGAAATTATTTCTACTCCAATTGGTTTTGCAAAACCAAACGTCTACAGAACGTTTGAATATGGTGATACCACAACTCTAACTGAAAATGTAAGCCATTAATCTTTTATTTAATAATTTAGTGAGCGACTTTAATTGTGATTGAATCAAAATTTAAATAAAATACCGAATTAAATTCTTGCAATAATATTGGAATAAATGTGTTAGGGAAGATATCATGCCTTCCAAGGTTATTCGCATGATGAAAATGGTGAAATCTCGAAACTGGAAAATTAACATGCTAAATGCTTTTCACGACATTCAAACACCAGGGCGGTGTTACCGTGTGACACTACAACAAATGGGACCTTTAGCGCAGAAGACGGCGTGTCCCATTATACTATGTTCTTTATTTGAAAAATGAAAGCCACTACACGATTATGATTTATTAATAATATCCAACACTCTATAAAAAGTTAAAAGTTACAGGAACAAGTGCATATCTGGGGACACACTGCCAGAAAGGGTATCCGCTCAGTGCACATCGTAGCCCACTAGAGGTGAATTTGCACCCAGTGTCTTGATGATAGCCACTTTTGCATCGTGTGAGCGTTGTGCGTACACTTTATGTGCGCATGTTATAGTACTCAGCGCACGTGTACTTCTGCTAGCCAATGATGGCTGGAGATATTCCACGTGTACGCACATTAACTGCAAAATACGCCAAACGCGACGCACTATCGCTGCCCTTTCGCCCACAGTGGTCTAACAACATGTGCCCTCAACAGCTCATGCACGGTGCGAATAACACACACAAAAAGGTATAGACCTATGTCCTCTTTACCCACGTGGACCTTAAGTAATATCTGTAGCTTTGTGGTGAACATGATAAGTAGAGACTGTTTGCGGTAACACCATGTGAAACATTCTCTATTGAGTAGTAATTAGTTCTGAAAAGAACTGGTGGTTACAACTCAATGTTTCGATAAGTATGCTCTGATCGTCTTCAAGAGAAGACGATCATCTGAAATTATTTTACAGTACTTTAAATTATGTGAAGATCAATGTATAAATGTAAAAATCCACATATAAACACACAAACAGCTGGTATATGTTCTATATATGATTTATGTATGAGATTACTTTGGACATTTGGAGATTACTTTGGAGATTATTTTGGACATTTAATAAGGCTAAATAACATCTACAGAACATTATTGGAAGGATATATTGACGGAAAAAGAAACAGAGGTCGTCCAAGGGCTAACTGGTATAACAACATCAAAGAATGGACTGGAATGCAGTATGAATGTGCAGTAAGAACAGCATTGGACAGGAAAAAGTGGTGGGCTATTGTGTCATCCAACGTCGAAAGACATGGAACTTGAAGAAGAAGATGAGATTACTATGTAGCGCCCTCAAGTGGACTAACAGTATTAGAGGTCTTGTAATCGAGCCCATGGGATATAGGACACAGTGTTAATCATTAGATGAAATGAAATGAATTACACCGTGGTAAAAGCCGACTAAAAAGTCATTGAGGCGGAGGAATATACACTGTGTGTTAATGCTTCAGCTGTGATGGGTTACTCGCGCAGTCAGCATTTGTCGACGAACGTGCCACAATGGCTGAACCGTAGCGGCGTGGTTCTTTAAAGGAACTGTGTCGCCATATTGAACCGTCCAAGAACACCTTAACCTTTATGGGTACCAACTGTAATTGGTTTGCGGATTAGGTTTCCAAAAAGGGGCGGGGACACAGTATCAGCCAGAGGGGTTTCAATGTTGGACCTATTTATCTGTCGTAAAAGTATTGTAAGTGAACAATTTGGGCACGCACCCTGTTGTGAAATTTCCAGCAAATTTGGACACCCTAGTTCTAAATCAAAGCTTGTGGGGAGGGTCACCTTTTTTGATTAGCATTTGTGTGTGAAATTCAAAATTGATTACACTGCAATGGCTAATGAATTATCAAATTTCAAGTCAATATACCCACCAGGGCCCCTTGTGGCATCCCTGTCAGGGTATGGTATCCCTTTTTGACCATGCCTGTCCGCAATAAGCCGGTCCAGCAATTAAGCCACAGGCCTTGTCGAATATTTTGAAATGTAAATTAAAATCATTAGAATAAACATAATGGGCTTACATTTGTATTCGTTTCCCTACTGAAATTCACGGAAATATATTCATGAATACGAATAGGCCTACAAGTAATATCATTGTATTTGGCCCCAAGGTATAAATAGTTAATTTTCCAAACAACGTACACTCGATAGCTCATGCACAAAGCATAGGCTATATATCTAGAAATAACAGGAAACATGGGTATAGAATGGTGACAAGTAAATTATTCAGTGATACTGCGATGCGCGAAAATGGACAATGAAATTAATAATTGCTGAAATTAATATCATAATTCTGTAGATTCCAAAGGTTATCGCGCACGGCATTGCATTCATAATTATGATCCTAAATTATGGGGAAAATATTCTTTAAATCAAGTAAAATATTCAAACTGTATCAGTATCATTATGGATCATATATCACAGCAACCAATCATGGGAGATGGGGAGTATATACCCACTAGCTCCCCACGTTTTGTCCACTTTTTGACCCCATTTAACAAATAATTAACCAAATTCCTCGGTAGCACTTTATTTTGGGCCTATACCATTGTATTCAAAATGTTGAAACTGTTCAACCAAAATGTTTTTAAACATTTTCCCAAATAAACAAAAAATCTTTTTGGGGAAACCTTTTTTACGCGTTGTTTTAAAACAGAAATTATTTATGTATTCATATTTAATACAATGTTTTAAACTCCACCGTTACGTACTCGAGCGGAGGATGGATGAGGACACCATATTATCACCTTCATATTATAACTACGACAAAAGAGAATTCACCAACTGCAATTTGGCTCACAGCCAGTTCAACCAATTAGAGTCGAAGATATTATCCCTAAGTGGCAAGTCAGTGTAAATTTTTAATTGATGTAATGATGCAAACTGACAATACGGCAATTATACACAGGTGTTTAATTAAGGATTGTACAGCATTGATAAATGTTATAAAGTAAAGACTGTTTGCGGTGACACCGTGTAGGAATTTTCTCTTTTGAGTATAGTAAAATTATATTTCTGAATGACAGAAAAGAACCGCTTGGTTGCAATTCGACGTATTTATTATCATTTACTACTCAAAAGAGAATTCCTACATGGTGTCACCGTAAACACTCTTTGCTTATCTCTTTCACCATGCAAAGCTACAAGTCATATTGATAATGTTGATAAACTTGTTTTACGACTACACTTACTCTCTTTGAATCAAGATTTATATTAACCAACCTACGAAAGTTTCAGCTTATTACACTGTGTCGGTTTACGCAAAAACAGTGAACATGCATTCAGTTTTTTCGTATTATTTTAGGGCTCTTTCCCCAATTCACACTGGAAATTATTTTCCTTTTCTTAAATTTCTTAAAAGTAACAGCACCTCAGACAAAATTATTTTTATTAGGGAGATTGATACCATCATTATCTTCACAAATACATTACAATGAGGTGTCGTGGCCGAGCGGTCTAGCTTACCGGACTCAAGTTCTGGTGTTAGCAACAGAATGTGGGTTCGAATCACGGCCGTGACACTTGTGTCCTTGAGCAAGACACTTAATCATAATTGCTTCTCTCCACCCAGGGGTTAAATGGGTACCTGTGAAGGCAGAGTTGGTTTGCTCTATATGCGCTAGAAATGGCAGCAATTGAGCTGTATACTCCCCAGGGAGCTGAGATGGTTTCAGGAATGATTTATGAGCAGGGATAATAATATAATGCGCCTTGAGCACCACTTAGTTGGTGGATACGTGCGCTATATAAATCCACACATTATTATTATTATTATTATTACAATTCGACCATTTCGTTACTTTTAATTTACCATACCTTATGATTACTCATATTCAGTGTTACGAAACGGGTTCACAACTGGTACAAATGACACACAATTAGGGCCTACGTCGTAACACTATCAAGACGTGAATTTTATAAAGGTCCGATTTGTTCCACTGGTTTTCTTGATATGAAGAGGTAGCCATATGCCACTTAGTTACGCCCATAAGACAACCCATGTGGAAAGTGTGAAGTATTTTGGGATTGAACATTATGAGATTAGTAATTACCAATGTTGTTCCTTCCATTTAAATATAATGTATTGACGATGTGACCTATGACATCACATGATTAAAAAAAAGCCCCAAAGGTCAAACTTGCGCCGGGCACAAAATGTACACTGGTCTATGACAAGAAACCATCAAATCTGATATTTTGAAATGTCAGCAGAAAAATTCTTAATTTGATTGCGGCACTAACATTACATCACAAACCTTATTCATCTGAAAATTTGCAATTTATTGATGTTACGTGGAGACGTACAAAATGTACAAGCTCTACATACAAACACACACACATTTGCCCGGCGGAAATCACACTGGTACTCTAAAACAATTTTTAAGGTGCTGTATTTTATTTTAAAGTTAAATAATTTCCAGTTCACTGCATATTCACTATTTCCTCTTTAACGACATAGACCAAACGTAGTAAGCTGAAAATGTTCAATTAAGCTTGGTTCTTTAATGCATATCTTGATTCAGTTTTGCCAACATTACCAAAGGTGCACATGACCTTTAAGATTCTTCAGCTAACGAAACACGTACTCGGCAATCTCACAGAAATCGCCGTCGCTCGGGGGTTACGGATGCCTTTCATTGCCTTCGTTGCACCATTTTTTACTTTTCCTTGTGAATTTATGACAACTATTACCGGGGAGAAATCCTACACCAGAAAAGACAGCCTTCTTTCGTGGCGATTTGAGGCCGTTGGACTTTCTAGGTGTAACATGATTGAAATTCTAGTCATATATCAATTTAGCAAATAGCTTGAATAATTGTTATGGTTTCGTACTTTAGTTTGGTTAGAGATGGGAGGAGATAGTTGGGGCTTTTTGCGTTGTCTGTTAATGATCGACTTTAACATCAAAGGTGCAGATTGAAAGTATAATGCTTGTCCAGTTCAACTAATGTTAAAGGGAAGGCACAACGTTGGTATTTGGTAACATGTTCATTTCAACCCTCTAATTTTCAAAAAATATATTTACGAAAATGACTTGTGAAAGTTTAATCATAATAAGTGCTCACGTCTTTTGAAGAATACGACGAAAATCTGTTACATGTTTTTATATTTAACCAAAAATTGCCGGACGGCACAAATTGGGTCATTTATTGTTTTCTCATTTATTGTTTTTTCAGCACTTCAGACGAAATAATTTCTCAGGATGATTTATACGAACTTTAAAAATTTTAGATAAAATTCGTGTATTTAATAATCTGGTAATGACCAAATTTATACCTTCCCATTAACGGAAATCTACAGCACTCGATGACCTGCGATACAATTTAAGGCAAAAAGTGCATTTTCAATTAACCTAAACACTGTCATGTTTTAATTAGATTTTTAATTTCTTTTTAACACGGTGAGTTCGACATTGGATTTCCTATTAAAATAGAGCACTGGTCCAGCTGTCGAGTATACGTGTGTATCACAGCCCTCTGGCGTTTAAAATGTAATAAATATCTTTAATCTATCAGGCCACTTCGCATTGCGGACATCTTATGGTGTGTGTCCAAAATCTAATGGTCTGTAAACGAGGAAAAAGTACCTTCTATTCCGCAAAAAAAAAAATTCTATGCTTAATTTTGGTAACTAAATGAAGGCAATAGCGTACGCTTACCAGCATGCCCTGGAGACGGCAGCTGTTTATGTAAAGAGTGCCCTTACGGATCATGCACGTAACGGACAGACCATCAGGTTTTCCTGCTGTCTACTGTGGTAGACAGCAGGCGTCAGTATTGGAAATAACTTCTCGTTTGGCAAATGTTTGTTTAGTATATTTTGTGTTCAATACTCCAGTCCCTGGACGGGGTCAACGTGTCCCAAAAATGTCATTGCAATCCCACAATTACCAAATGTTACAGTCCATCCAATATAATTGTATTTTAACAAGTTGTTATTATTTGGTAACACAGCTAGTAATATGATCAGTGTGGGAGCTCTAAAGGAACAACATATTATAGTTAAACCAGAACTCAATTCAATCAACAGAGGTTTATTGGTCAATAACATTCCAGTCGCCCTGATCGCCGTAAAAATGCCAAGCAATTTACACTACTAAACGGGAGGCGCTATAGTTCTGTAACCCCTACTTTGCATATTTTTTAAGCTCCATAATTATAAAACTCAAACAGCAATGTCAACATAACTGATATATAATGAAATAAAACTTCTGTTTCTGGGGTACCTCATTAATATTCAAGAAATTTTAAATTATAGGCCCAGAGAAATGTGTTAATTTGTTAATTTAAAACTACGTTCAGTGTAAACCTCTTATTTGCATAATTGTTAAACTCCAAAATAGCCAGTAGCCATTTCAAATTACAGGAATATAATCTTGTCGATATTCATTTGTAATTAATCATTAGAAAGATCATCAATAAAAGATCAAATCTACGGACTGAATGATGATAGTCTTTAAGGCGTGAAGTTCAGAATCTATTTATGTAGATGACACGGTGTGCGTGTGAATTGGCGTGATGAGCGCAGACAGCTGCGAAGAATGTCCTGTCAATTTTTGGTTGATGACTTTCAGCGCCATTTCTTTGAAAAAGCAATTATTAAGGCGACTGATTGTTTCAGTTCAGTAAAACACATTTTTCTTTAAAGATCCAGAAATTATCTACTGGGGTTACAGGCCCTTTTCAGAAAATTTTTAATTGCATTTTTAATTGCCAGTCTTTTAAAATAAACCGGTAGCGAAGCTTTAGCTTGTTAATTGTTGCCCTTAAAATCGTTCACTTTTAGTCGGTCAAGGGTCTGAAATTTAAACTTGTGGGATTTTTCATGGGGACAAGTCTTTAATATTTAGTAAAAACTATTTTAATAACTTACTTTACAAGAGGCCAGAAATCTTTGTTTTTCTCATTAAAAATTTGTCGAGCAGTATGTGCCCAGTTTGTCTCAGTGCGTGATATTTTGTCAGAATGCACTGTTTTTGTATTGCGTGAGATCTTGAGCTAATTGGTATAGTGGGTGTGAGCGTGATAATTGACCTTAAGCGTGTGTTACGTCTTGCGTAATGCGTGGGGCTTAACTGACATAAGCACAGATCACTCGTCGGTTTCCCTGCTGAGAAGCAGACAACCCGAGTACAAATAAATCATTTATTTTTGTCGCCCATTTACACAATTCTTTTTTGAAGTGTTTTGGCGCCAAATATGAACATTATCAAGTACACACTGTCTACAGAAGGAACTAATATCGTCTGCCGTTGATATTACGGTGTCATCGCCACAGTGAAATATCATAGTGCGCCGTTTATATAATTAATAAAATCATAAATGGAGTACTTGTCAATAAATTATGAATAAATTTAGAATAGTGTTTGGCTTTAAAGTGTACCAGTATAGACATCTAAACAATTGCATTATAATTTCATAGTGCATATCAATGCAAATATTTGAGATTTTAAAGGAAGCGTAGACAACTTTGGTAATTACGCGATTGAAAAATTACTGAATGACAGTAGTCGAAGTGAAGGTGGAGATGGTACCAAATATCTTGGAAAATAATTCCATTTGACATGATGTCATTTTCAAAAAAATGTATTATAAATTTGAAATGGATCACGGACGTGTATGATCCACATAGGAATGGATGGAAAGAAATCTGAATGAATTGCCAATAGTTTCTCTTGATTCTTATAAAGTATGGATGCTTTTACCAATTGTATACAATTCCTATGCAATTTTTATACATCTTGGCATCTTTAACATTTCCATCATCACCCCTCGTGTCGCTCTTTCAGATTCAAATTCTATCTGAAATCAGTAATCTCAGGACGGACTGTAAGTGTCAGCTTAGCCAAAGAAGATTACACAGTGAACATCAGATGAAGTGGGGTTAAGCACCGTTCTCGATCTCTCTTGTTACTTGTGATAAATACTTCTGAGGCAATCAATCTTCAAGATGGCGCAAGATGGCTCTTTCATGAAACAGGAAACCCTCAAAAAAGTTATAATAAATCTTTCAAATTTGTAGTTTGTGTCTGTGATGCATGATTAGATATTTATAAGATACTGAAATTTAAATGTGACATCAATATCTTGAGATTATTGTACTGGGGCGGTTAACCGGTTAACCGGTTAACCAACCGAAAATGCAGTTTAGAAATTTGCTAACCGGCTAACCGAAACCAATATTAAAAAAAAAAAAAAAACAATTTTGGAAGAATTTGCCGCCCATTGCGGGAAGTTTATTGATGTTTTTGATTGAAAATTTATAAACATTGTGCCATTTGCCGACGATCCAGTTTGTGCGACTGTCAGGTGCCGACTTTCGGTTAACCGCTTAACCGACCGTGAGAGATTCCGGTTAGCGAACTAATCGGACTCCCAGCATTACTTGAGAATAATCTGCATCTGTCGATACTATCAAACATTGTTTAAAAATTAGACAGAAAGTCTAATAGTCACAATCGGAAAATGTACCCTACCCCCTGTAAATTGAACAGTATCGAAGGAAAAAACACAAACAGCATAAACATAATGAAAAACGGCATAATGCCTACGGCAAGAGATCAAGAATCGGCCGTTAGCGACGGGTGAAAAACGCATGAAAAATTCACCGGATATAATCTTCCTGATCTCGTGTCGGATCGTCGCCGTCTGCTCCCGCGGGAAGTGTAGGACGAAACGCTCCCTAATCGTTTGCAATTAGGAATTGTATATGGCCATGTAGCTCGAGGCAGTATGTAATTGTATTTTGAATGGATAATTTTACCGTTTTGTGATATATCTTCGTATCCAATATTGCTTTCTCGTTTACTGCTTAAGAAGTGTGTATGATCACACACTGCCATCAGGTTCATAGGTTCAAGTCTTTTAATTGTGAAATTTGCAAAAACTCAATCATTTTACAGTACAGATTTAATCGTCAATGAGTTATATTAGAACGAAAATGTCAAATGTGGGCACCTAGCTCTCTTTGACATATATTTTTATTTATTTATTTTTTATTTATTTATTTGGACTTACACTTTTACAACAGTGGCACTCGGCCAAAAGGCGGTGCGTCCGACACACATACACATAAATAATACAAAACACAAAAGCAAAAGCAAATTAACAAGATACAAAAATGTGTGATGATACACTCTCAGTTTTGACGTCGTAGGTGTTGTCCAGAACAAGGGATGCACGCGCTACACCAAATCTGAGGGTGTACCATCAATCATATAGCTATCAATGACCATTGGAACCCAAGTTGATTTAAAATGAGTTCTAGAAAATATAGTAAAAATATAAAACATACATAAACAAAATTACAGCAAAGAAGAATGCAAGAAGAGATTATTTACATTGTAGTCCGAATAATATCGGATCTCAATTTCCACGCACGCTTAACATATGATTTACAGAAAGTATCAAATAATGAATAAATTATATCGGCATTTTCTATATTACAGAATATACTTGAGGTGCTCCCAAGTGTGAGATGATATTTAACATCTAAGCCGTATCAGACGTCTGGGTAGATTGTTGACCTTTACATTAGAGTAAATCTTATTACAATCGGAAAAAGATATAGGTCAGAAGATAATATCACATTTCAAGATATCAGTCAGATACCAGCAAAATGTGATCAAATCAGTATTTCTAAACTGTATGATCTTTCCACTGGCGATTTCTTAATTAAACCAGTGACATTTCAGAAAACGACTTATTATACGTTGTTTAAAACATGTTATCGGAACTGCGCATGTATTAGGCCAAACAAGTCTCTGGTTTCTGGTCTCCACGCGCGTCGCCACGTGGGTCTTTTTTATCTTTTTTTTTCTTTTTCTTTTTGCTATGAAACGATGTCCAATTGCAGCCAAAATTGCTGGATTGATTGGAATTCTGCCATGCTGTGTTTTAAACGACTTTTTCACATAGGGGTATGTATGTTTGCCCGATTTGTGAGGCCATTCTTATCCACCATACTTTGTATATGGGGCATTTGGTCGCCGCGTATACCTGCATCACGTAAAAGATTACCAAAAAATAAATAAATAAAAAGGCGCGTCACCGCACTGATTCTGAAGCCGACCGATGACCAGAAACCGGAGATTTTTTTGGGGGGGCCTTACAGATTATCATAAAAAAATATTTCACGGAAACCGCTAACATGCCGATCGAGATACTGAGGTCCCATAAACGTTCCCAGTACGCGCATGAAAAATAGAATTAAATTTATGCCCGACAAGAAAAAAAAAACTAAATGTCACAGTCGATTTTGATGGACCGATATGGCAATTAACGATCAGACCAAATCCAATGACGATGAGAAATACAACTCCACCCTATTCAACTTACAAAGGCGTCAGCCAATATTCAAGTAAAAAGGACGCAGAAAAAAATCGCATTACAGACGCAATTACGGATGGTGGGTTTTAAAATAATTCGATTTACGCGCATCAGCTCAACAGCATCAATGCTATTATTAAATTGAATGGCAGATGAAACTCTATACCTGTGAGTGAAAGGAGGAAGTTTACGACGCGAGTGTAATCTATATAGGACAATTATACAGCCGAAACGTTTTTACAAGTTGGTATACCGGCATAGAGAAAGGAACAGACCTTTCTCTATGGTATCGCTAACCCGTTAGCTGGCTGCTGTGATGGTCAACTTCATAACAGCAATGTGGTTACGATTAAAGGCAGGCACATAATACGCGACAAGAGAATGCGAAAGCATGGCGACATACTGCGGAGTTGACAAAATGCAATCGCACTATTTTAAGATTGTTTCCTCATGAAATTTGCTTGGCGAGTGCTGAACCGGCCCTTTATATCTTACTATACTTTAAGAACATTATGTCACAATAATTCGAACAAAGCATTCGAACCAGTGTGCACGTTTTTACGCAGGCTAGGTGATTGTGCACGGGTACCAGTTATTTGTTAATCATTACGTCATTGTCAGTGACGTATTCCGAGACAGGCGTCACATTCATAGATGGTCTTCCATGGTTCTCCGCACACCCTCCCCCAAAACCGTTCACTGACCACATAATTCGTCTGTGTGACGACCAAAAGCGGATCCCCCTTTCAGATCATATCACGCATAACTTTACTCGAGGCCAATGTTTTCAGGTGTGACCCTAATTTGCAGTGTACCCCCTTTTTGACGTGCCCCGCCCCTCCATATCCGCTCAGTGCACATCGTAGCCCTCTAGCGGTGAATTTGCACCCAGTGTCTTGATGATAGCCACTTTTGCATTGTGTGAGCGTTGTGCGTACACTTTATGTGCGTATGTTATGGTACTAAGCGCGTGTGTACTTCTGTCAGCCAATGATCGCTGGAGATGTTCCGTGCGTACGCACATCAACTGCAAAATACGCCAAACGAGACGCACTATCGCTGCCCTTTCGCGCGCCCACAGTGGTCTAACAACATGTGCCCTCAATTCAACAGCTCATGCACAGTGTGAATAGACATACCTGCTCCGCGCTTGGTGTCGACATTACAAAGGGTTGACTGAGTGTGTTACTGCATCGTGTCCGTCTTTCCTTGAAACAAAACAATTATTTCTGAGAAACCAAGAAAAAA
Source organism: Zoroaster sp. YZ-2022 (assembly GCA_029582265.1). NCBI lineage: Eukaryota > Metazoa > Echinodermata > Asteroidea > Forcipulatida > Zoroasteridae > Zoroaster > Zoroaster sp. YZ-2022. The sequence goes on along the minus strand of CM055837.1, from coordinate 3,327,522 downwards.
ACACATTTGCAAAAAGTTGTCAGACAGCAGCTTTTTGCTCCAAGTGTTTTCTGTAAAATAAAATGTGAAATTCTTGTACACTTTTCAAATGACTAATTAGACTCCGCATTGAGCTGAAACTTTCACTGGTTGGTTGTTTAATGTATATCTCGATTCAAAACGTAAGGGTGCTCACAGAAGTAGTTTTACCAATATCACCAATGTTGTACCTTCCCTTTAAAAGACTTTCCACTGCCTAAGCTATGGAACGATCGTTCCCAAGGATATTATATCATATTCTGAAATATATTTTTATATTGAGATAGTGTCAATGCACTGTTTCACAAAAAGACGTACGGAATGGCCTTGGAATCCTCATTTACACTCACAAAGCCATGTCGTTTTCCTCCAATGGGTGACTCATCGTAACGTCATACCCATTGTCAGAGTAATACGAATATCAATAACAGCCTTTATTGTTGCCACAGTGTTCCCGGGTGAGTTCTGAAAACGTTTGTAAGTATTTAATCGAAGGGCAACATTGACATTTTTTTATATTTATTGTATTGAAAGTGACGAAATTGAATGAGTACGGTACCATGGCATTTTGCATGTAGGTATTGTCTATACTTTTAATATCTACACGATTACAAAATTACCAAATCATAATAAAACAAAATTACTTTATGTGAAGTTTGGTGATTGTACCAATATCATTCATGATAAATTATTCTAATAGAGAATTAGCTGTTGCAAACTGCTTACCAACCTAAAGGACCTGTAGTATAAATGCAAAATAGTATAGTTATTGGCCTTACGTATTGAACCTAGCAGGTTCTTTCTCAAAGGCAGATCCACCAAACCAAGTGTATTCATTTTGCTCTTCATAACTGTACGACCAAGCGCTAAACTATGTAGAGAGCTTTCATGATCGAGGTCAAACAATGGGACCGCACTAAGGCTATCACAAGGTTCACCTACGTGAGACAATGGGTTACGTTATTTTGACTTCAGCCAGCAAAAGGGTGCCCTTCGGGCCTTTCAGTTTCACATCATATGAATATAGAGTGAACTCATATGAATCTATATGGATTTGGAAGGGTGAAATCTGGAGAGTACACAGCAACTATTGGGCGTGGGGGCTTGGGCTCGCTCAAGGGCAGCGAACACTATCACAAACGACCTCTATATAGCGACTATTTTATGGAGGAACCAAAGATGATCGTTACAGCGACGTTTCACAGTGCATTCCCATATTGCGCATTCATTTGTTTCTGTAGAAAATAAGTCCTGTGTCTTAGAGTTGCATACCGAATTTCATTTGCAATTTTGTTTTGTATCTCTAAAATATAAATCAAGTATGCGTTCAGGTAAGGGATGTAATTGATATGTGTTTTGAATTACCAATAGTGCAGGGGTTGTAAAAGAAAAGGTGAGACGGCCCACTAAATTGTTTAATAAGAAATCATATTGGATTCCTGCTCCATATTAACCCTAACTCCCAAAGCATTGTTACTAAACAATAAAAATCCTTCAAAATCCTCCAATTGCTTTTGTTGTCTAGGGAGTTAGGGTTAATACAATCTCGAAGTTATCAATCATTATTCGGCTACAATAGTAAAAAAAAACCAGTGCATAGTGATACAATATTAATAACATCCATCATTATCTAAACCCTGTCAACGTGGGTCGGGATAACAAAGTTATTACAGTTCACGACACGCGTGCCTGCAGCTTTTAAAGACGATTGGAGAATACACTCTTGATACAGGTAACACATGCCGGGTCTGTTCTTTAGAAGACCAAGGATTTATAGGCAGGCAACAGTGGTTATGTTTATATGTACAGTTTTATACAATATGTACGTAATCTACACAAAACATCAAGTAACGTTAAGTAAAACTTGTAGCTTTGCATGGTGAGGATGATAAGTAAGACTAATTGCGGTGACACCATGTGGAATCTCAATTGAGTAGTAATTAGTTCTGAAAAGAACTGGGGCTACAACTCAGTTGTACAACCAGTTCTTTTCAGAAGTAACGTTAAACATAACGATGATTATGATTTGAGATATAGCGCCTTGTTGTAATTATCACACGCTGTTGGGACGGTTTAACCGGTTAACCGGAACTGCACTAACCGTTTATGAATTTGCCAACCGGCTAACCGAAACCAATATTTAAAAAATACGACCAACAATTTTGGAATAATTTGCTGCCCATTTTGTTGTTTTAGAACTTTCTTTTTGTTTGCCGCATTGGTTGTAAAACAATTGCGGGAAGTTTATTTATGCTTTTTGATTGAAAATGTAGGCTGTACACTTTGTGCCATTTGCCGACAATCTAGTTTGTGTGGCCGACAGGTGCCGACTTTCGGTGCCGACCGATTAACCGACCGTGAAAGGTTCGGTTAGAGGACTAACCGATAAAAGCTTTATTTACAGATGTGTTACTGACTCTGCGCCATCCTATCTCTGTGAGCTTATTACACCATACCAACCTAACCACAGTGGACCAAATTCTGATTCCCGGATCTTCAAAAAGCCAACTACACATTTAACTGCGGCTAACAAGGGTTTCTATACTGCTGCATCCAGTATTTGGAATGAACTACCATCTGGTATCCGTCATGCATCTTCATTGAGTCAATTTAAAACATCTTTTAGGCACTGTGTATTTTTAAATTGTACTTGCATCTCACTGTAAAGCGCTGTGATACAGTTTGCGTAAGAGCGCTATATAAATGCCTTCATTGTATTGTAACCATGTCACCTGGCCTATTAGATGATTTTCAGAGGGCCATCATTGACTTCAACAATACATCTTTTACCTACCACAATATGACATTGAAGCTCTCTTTTGTAAACAGTTTGTCATGTTTCACATCATCTATACTAACAAAAATGCCCTCTCTGTAGTTTCCGATCTTTCACTTTGACTATTTTGCGATTCTGACGGAACATTTACCCATCACTGAGTCTGATGTTGTGGGTGTATTACGTTAGCATATTATCTAGAGCGTTTGCACTTAAACATTCATCCCTCGCCCTAACGTACACGGGTTGTAAATGCTTCGTCACGCGTCTTGGAGAGAAGACGTACGTGTGATTAACATCATTATCCTCCGGTAAAATGACTAAACCCCCACCGCCTTAGGGCCAAGATAACAGCTAAGTCAGAGCATGATCTCCATTCAAATGAGATGGATGACACAATACATGCGTGGAACCTGGTTTTGCGTTGTTTTTTCATCAACCGTTTTGACATGGAGACGACGAAAGCGAAAGTCGATTGTTATGCATGGTTGATCAACCTAGTGTTGGCGACATGTTTCATTTTCAGAAGGAATATTGTAAGCTTTGAATGACACAATAAATAATAAACATGGCGGATACGTAATTACAAATGTTACTTTGGCCTTTGAGGGAAGACCAGGGGCGGACCCAGTGTGGCTGAAAAGAGGGGGCAATGGCAATTGCAGGAAAAGGTGCACACTAGTCGGTGTTTGGTAACCATTCTGTTTCGTTAATTTTATTTAATTGCCGCGATAACGCTTTTCAGAGGCGAGTTGATACTGCACTGGAGTGGAGTGTCGCCATGATGGAGTTCCTTGATGGTCGAGCGGTTTAGTGCATCGGATTTGTGTTCTGATGGCCGAGTCATCAGAATGTGGGTTCGAATCCCAACCGCGACCGGGGTGCTTGTGTCCTTGAGCAAGACACTTTACCGTAATTGCTTCTCTCCACCCAGGAATAAATGGGTATCTGCGAGGGCAGTGTTGGCTGTTGTGTTTGATTAACCAAAAACGGTTGCAACTGAGCTATATACTCGTACTCCCAGAGAGCTGTGATGGTTTCCGGAATGATTTATGAACTGTCTTATATACTGTCTTTTATCTTTAGATTTTAACAAATTTCTATTTTATATTATATTATATATATATACACACTTTTCAGGTCTTTGTCCTAACCTGTTCTATTTTCAGGTATTTGTTTTAACCTTCATTCTATCTTCAGGTATTTGCTTTAACCTGTTGCTTTATCTTATCTTGTATACTTTTACATTTTTTCCAACTGTCTCTCATAGGACTATTTTAATTTAGCTATTTACACCCACACACCAACTCCTCAATTTGTAAGGCTAAAAAAAAAAAAAACCTTTTTTGTTGTCGTATCCCTTTGTGTATTGTCATATGTTTATGCCAGCTTTACTAAAAGCTGCCACCTCTACCTATTGTGTGGCTCAATAATCCCTCCTTTACCCTACCTTCACCATAAGCTGCCACATCTACTTATTGTGTGGCTCAATAATCCCCCCTTTGTTCACTTCTGACACTCCTATTGGCTTTTTCTAGACTGATGCTTATCTTTAATTGGTCACTATTTTCCCGCCTTTTTTGGATCCCGCCCCATGATCCTTTGCTTTCCCTTTTCCCTATAAATGGATGAGTTTTTATGTTGTACTTTGTCAAAGCCTCTGATGAAGGTTCGGATTGGATCGAAAGCTAAGGCCACCCCCCGATTTAATTATATATATATATATATATATATATATATATATATATATATATATATATATATATATATATATATATATATAATAATAATAATAATAATAATAATAATAATAATAATTATATATATATATAATAATTATTATTATTATTATTATTATTATTATTATTATTATTATTATTATATATATATATAAATATATATATATATATATATATATATATATATGTATCATGTACCACTGGTAATGTTCTGTTTTGTATGTTGTCTTATGTTTGTTGTGTTTTATGCCGAATAAATAATAATAATAATAATGAACCTGGTGAGCAGGGTGTAATAGTGCTCAAGATGCCTTGAGCACTAGTCTTGCTGGATACTTGCGCTATAACAAGTAAACATAAGCAGTAGCAGTATTCAGAGAACAGTCTTTAACAATGCATTTTGGAGTCGTGACATCATTAAAATTTCCAGTGCCCCCCCCCCCAGGTGCCCCCACGAAAAATCCCGATAGTGCCCCAAAAACAGAAAAGAAAAAGAAAAGGGAAAAAACCCATACCCCTGGGCCCCCACTGAAAAGCAGGGCCCCCCCCCCACTGAAAAGCAGTGCCCCCCCCCCGCCCCCCCCCCACTGAAAAAGTCCTGGCTACGCCGCTGCCAGGGACACTCAGTGTTGATGCTTACTTGTACCTCCACCTTACACCAAACTCCTCTCCCATGATCGATATCATTCCTATAGTTCAAATAGTTCACATTGTGTCTTTAACAGACACTTCACATATAAATTTCAGAAAAGGTAACAACCAAATCAAAAGTACGTACTTTTTGAAAAAGTAGAAGTAGGATGCAGCTGTGTTCACTTCCTAATGACACCTAGCTGCATTAATCTTATGAGTTGGATAATATCTACAAATCAATAGATGCTATACAGGCCTTGGGTACTTTGCTCTAACTCTCAAATCTCTGGACGTAAGTTACAGAAATGTCAACTGTTCATCCCTCATCGGTGACAGGTTATGAAAGAAAACATCTGTTTATAGTTACTCTCATAAGAGACTTGTCATGAAAGTACAGGTATTCCTATTCGATAAACATTTGTGCCATACTGACATAAAGACAACAGTTATTACACCAGAGCTGTTGGACATAGATAAACGTAAATTTTTGGTTGTAATCACAGTTTTTTATTAGCTTTCCCTGATGGCGTATGCTGATAAAGGTGTTAAAACTCGTTTTTGAGAATTTTGTCTGGCTTAAAAGCCACAGTGCACTATTAGATTTGGTAAAATGTCTTAAAATCGCAAGAATCAAATGAACTGTCTTAAATGTGATTTAAAACTTTATGAGCATACAAAGAAATATGAACGTTTCGAGGAAATTAGACCACACGTTACTGACAATTTGTTAACATGATTTACGAATCTCATGATATTCAAATAATTATTTCGTAAAAAACAGAATATTTTACTTTTCAGAATTACAAATAGTGTACAATGACAGTGTTTTCCATCGAAATTCGTTTGCGCTTTAAGTTTTATATCTATAAAAATAGGAACACTTCAGGCGGAATAATGTGGCATGTTATTTGATACCACTAGCCTATTATAACTTTAAACAAAGTTTGCTTTCGTATAAAACAAAATATTTTAGTTTTCATAATTACAAATAGTGTACAATGACAGTAAAATAAAACACCTCAGGCCTACAGTTTGCACAGAGTCATTCTCATTTGTCTATGTGATGACGAGGGAAAAATAGCCGGACAGCTTCACGGGTAAATATTTTCATTCCTCCGTTGTTCATTTCGTGTTCCCGGTGAAACCCGATCGATGGGGGTGAATATTGAATCTCAGCGCTGTCGGCAGACGCAAGTATAAATCATGACAATTTTTTATTGGTGGATATTGTCGCGATAAGGCATGCCTAACGGCTGCTTGGATAAGTCATGTCTTCGGCAGTTGCACCCTAAATTGCAGGTCAACTGCGGTCAATAGCAATCTATTGGTTAAAGATAGCTCCCGAGAGCACCATCTTTGCGGACCACTTAGTGGCTATAAGTTGCGACAAGCATTCACTTCTTTGTACGCAGTGTTTCACCGACCAATGAGGAAGGGAATTTGTTGAAACGCCCGCGTGGCTCACGCGGTCCTAACGCGTACGATAACGCACGCATATGCGTTCAAACATGGATTGCCAATGCCCGCCCATAAAAATGGATAATTTTGCATTTGGTGACTTCAATGAGTTGAAAAACGTCTGCAAATCAAATGGGAGATACCTAAAAAAAAAAGTCTAACAACAAGAACAAAATAGGAGAACAACAAGAGGTCCTCGGTTTGCACCATAAACAAACATACATGTGCGGGTATTTTGTTCATGATATACTCCTTCGAAAAGAACGATTATGCTTCGATTGTAAAATATGCAACCTTAAGAAAATGAAATTGAAATTTTTAATTAAAATTTAAATTTAAATGTTTGAAGGTGGTTCTTTTCAAGGGAGTTTAACAAATACCCGCACAATTTGTTGTGGTTAATGACAATTTCAATGAGTGTGAACAAGACAGTTCCGGTAAATTGCCCGTTTGTTTGGTAGAAACATCGTTTGTGTTGGCAAAAAAGCAACAGTGTAACTAATTACGCTGCTCTGTGGACGACCTCGTCGCCTTAATGGAATCCATTATGGTTTTCAATTTGCCTCCGACCAACTCAGTTATTTTTATTGTTTGAAACCAATTAATCATGTTGATGGTTTACCAAGCATTGCATGTAAATCTAGCGATTTTCAGTGTCTCATGGCCCTGTCACACTGTTGCGTATGAGAGAAACGTAAGAGTTGCGTATGAAAATTCATAATATAATTTTCATACGCACAAAAAGCCCTTGAAAATACAGAATTGTGCGTATACTTACCGTATTGAACCTATGAGTAGCGTATGAGTAGCGTATGGCAAGCGTATTGACAGCGTATGGACAGCGAATGTCAGCAAATGTCAGCGTATGACCAGCGTATGTCAGCGTATGACCAGCGTATGGCCAGCGTTCTCTGCGTATGGCTAGCGTATGAGTAGCGTATGAGTAGCGTATGAACTGCGCATGCCCAGCGTACCGCCTATCCGCCTATCACGTGACAAAGTGCCTATATAATCGGTGGCCTTTCCACAACGTATGGCAACTTATGTCCAGCGTACTCGACCTATGAGTAACGTACCTATATCGTACCTCTAGCGTATTCAGCGTATGCCTAGCGTATGCTTAGCGTATTAACCATACGTCCGCATACGCACAAAATTTTTAAGCATATGCCACCGTGCTTGAAACGTATACAACCTATGCCTAAAGTACCCCTAGCGTATGTCAGCGTATACCAGCGTATGAGTGATAATTTTCATACATCATACGCTAGTACGATACGCAACAGTGTGACAGGGCCATCAGGTACAACAATGGTTATGCTTGTAAAACTGATTCTTCGAATATATTTACTCTCTTTGCACATAAAAAACATTAAAACAAAAAACATGTAACAGTTTTTCGTCGCTTTCTCAAAAACGTGAGCACCGCTAGTGGTAGTTCTTGCAAACTGAAGAGTTAAAATCGGAGCTCTACAAATGACCAATCTTTTACCTTCCCTTAAAACATCCAATATGTGAAAGTTTCAGCTTAGCCCGAGGTCTATAACATTGAGACGTTAACGAGAAAAGAGTGAACAATGCATTCAGATTATTCGTATTCATTTCAACAAGAAATTTAGACACGAGTTCTCTTTTATTCTGAAGCAATGTTTACGGCCGGAGAGCTGCGAACTCTTATACAGTCCTTATTCAGGTCCAAGCTCAAAACGCAAATTACTCTGGAGAACGTTAGCGCTCACATCCAGTGGGCAACACTGCAGTGTAACCTGATCGTGAGACTGAGATCGAGGAAATTGCCACAGGCTTGAATTCTGACTAGCCAAAGACTTTACCAAAGACTTCACACAATTTGTTTTTAACAAAATAAAGGATAGTGACGTGTTCATAACTACACGTGCTGATCTAGGACAATATTTGTCACAGTGTATTACTATTAGGCCAAAAAGGTCTCCTGTTTCTGGTCATCAGTCGGCTTCAACATCGGTGCGGTGACGCGTTTTTTTTTCGGCCATCTTTTTTTTGTGCCAACAGGGAAATACACGGGGACCAAATTTCCCATATACAATGTATGGTGGCTAAGAGAGGCCTCACAATTCGGGCAAACGTTGATATACCCCTGTGTGAAAAAGTCGTTTAAAGCACAGCACGGCAGAATTCCAATTTTGGCTGCAATTGGACATCGTTTCATAGCAAAAAATAAACAAATAAATAAAAATGCCGACGCGCGGTTCTGAGGCAACGCGCGCGGCGACCAAAAACCGGATACCTTTTTTTGGCCTTACCGGTTGTGGCGATGTATTCGGAATAAGTGATGTATTCGGAATAAGCGATGTATTCGGAATAAGCGATGTATTCGGAATAAGCGATGTATTCGGAATAAGCAATGTTTTGAAATCAAGTGTTTAAAAAAGATTGGGATCAATATTAATCATTTCTAAATTTAGTCTTTAATTTCCTTGAAGATAGGCATTGCATGCACTTTCAACCATTAGTGGGTTAATTCTTGATTGATGACCTAACAGGTGCATCGTGTTGAATGAATTCCGTTCTTTCTAGAGTCAGAGTAATTACAACGGTTACATTATTAAACCTTTAATATGATATGTATTGATTTACAAAACTGCTGTACTACATTCGCCCGAATATGCCTGCCTACAACGAAATAATAACCCATCAACAATTCACTAGAATGATGACGGTTTTCCCCAAAAACATGTTGTTGAGTGTTTATTTTATTTCCATGCAAATTAGCCCATTTAAACAAAATAATATCCTCCACATCGTTCACGTGGGTTGATATACAAAATAAGTAACATACAAAATAAGTAACATACAAAATAAGTCAGGGGAAAAAGGTAAAAATATTTATATCAAATGTCATTTCCCATTTAAAGTGATAAAAAATGAACTTTTTGTTGTAAATTGTTTGCAATTGTACAACTGTTGTTGTCGTGTATGCAATTAAATTTTGTTCGATTTGTACAGAATTTCACCAACCTATAACATTATTTCGTGTTTGTTAATATTCTGTTGTAATATTGAAGTATACGCTCTGCTTGTAATGGCTGGCTCATACTTTACGAGAACGATAATGTGAAGGGAGTTATGACGTCAACAGCTGAGATTCGCCCAAGTTCAGCATTGACAGCAAGCCGCAAATCATTCGCCAGGAAGGGATACGTCAGATATCGCTTCGCAATCGTGTTCTTGTGGTGAATGACACAGCCTTCCAATCAAATGAAAGGATGTGTAACCCATTTTACGTGACGTACAAAAAACATTCCAGTATCTCATAGGATTCAAATTCCTCGTCAGATGACAAATGAAATTGTGCATTACAACATTGTCAGCACCTATGCAGTCGAATAACTGTCTGTAATATTTATAGAGCACGCTGTGAACCTTTAATGCTATCAACATTCACAATTGGTAAAGTCCGCTTATGTTTTACTTAAGAATTACTTTATAATGTGGTGAATACCAATGTATTAAGGCACTGCAATTGAGTTAAGCTTTGAAACGAAGTGTGTTTTTACAAGCATGTGGCGTTATTTCATAACCCTCGCATCAAGCCACGGGGGGTCAAAATAGCTCAACTTAGTCCGCCACCTCGGACCCAACTTCGAATTTTAAAGGGGCAGTATCGTCACGATCAGAGCAGACTTTCGTCAGGGCATGGAATCGATGTCCTAGTTTAAGATTAACACAGTAACTGAAAATTACTGGTTCATTTATGCAGCAGCAACTATGACCTTATCACGTGGGGGTATTATGGCAGTCACTGAGTTAAACTAAAACTAGCTTTCCAATTCCATGCCCTGTTGATCGTGACGACACTGTCCCTTTAAAGCTTCTGTAATTGGTAATCTCGAAAACAAAAGATGGTCACAGTTTTACATAAAACTTCCTTTGTTTACAGTTGATGATGATATCAAACATCCCTTGAAATATTTCTGTCTCAGGTGCTATTATTGTTGTAAAATTATTAAAACAATTTCCCAACTGATAATAAGTGCAACTTTTACAGGCGGCCTGTACGACTAATAACTAGACTGAAACAAAGTAAGGTTACTTTTAGAAGCAGTTTTGTCAACATTACCAATTGTGTATAATGGTATTAAAGGGACAATATCGTCAAGATCAACAGGGCATGGAACCGGATTGCTAGTTTTTCTCAGACTGAAAATAATACCCCACATGATAAGGTCATATTACCGTTGCAGCTGTATAAATGAGCCAGTAATATTCAGTCATCTTAAACAAGGACACCGATTCCATGCCCTGTTAAAAGTCCGCTCTGATCGTGACGATAATTATTGTCCCCTTAAAGGGACTGTAAAGTTCATGTTTATAAATGCATCCATACTACAAAAGAATGAAGAGATATGTACAGAAATCAATGTATTAAAGTTTTTGTTTGTTCCGTATCGTCAACGAGTTAAAATAAACTCCTCCCACACCCCGTATGCCCCTCCCCTTCAGCCAATCTCCATTTACTCCCTGAGATGAATCATAGAATAATTGTTTTCTTCACACCAGAAACAGAAATACAATTTACACTGTTGTTAAGAACGATCGCTATAAATAATTATTTTCCTTGTTTTGCAACAACTGAAGTACTCAGCACAAAGGGAATACTTCCTAGTAATGATATAAAGTATTTCCTGGTTTTATAAGGAGATTAACCTCGTTCTATGATCTCTACAAAGAGTGAGGGAATGTACAACAGGGGAAAAACGGGCCTATCAATAGAAACGAAACGAACGTGCAGCCAATCGCTTGGTTGACATAGTAACAGTTGTCATGGAAAGGTTGTCACCCTATTGGTTAATCCGCGCCGTTTGATTGATAGGCTAGATTTTGTGTTTTTCATTAAAGTTTCGTTTATATTTCATGGTGGGATATCGCATATAACGTCTTGAATTGTCTCGGTGAAGTTGAACTTGTGACACGTGCCGATTGTGATCATTGCTATGTAGTCGATTAATTTAAAGATAAGGTATGAAATTGGTTTTCAAAAATAACAAAATAGTATAATTTTAATGTAAACAAATTTAGTGTAAATATGATATCAATTTTTCATAGAAATACTTTTGTATACGGTGCTCCAATGCCGACATTTCGAAGAAAAGAGAAACCATTTACTCTTTCCTACATTCCACGTTATGATGAATACAAATGCATGTTCACTATTTTCTCGTTAACGACACAATGTTGTAACCGAGTAACCGAACATAAAATATACGGTTAATCGGTTAACCGAACCAAATTTTAAAAACATAAAATTCGAAGATGGTAGGAAAATAACAGTATGTAGTGAAAAGGATTAGATGTTAAATTTATGTTATTCACTTTATCTGGTAAATTTTGTGGATTGATTGAAGAGATGTTGACGGATTTTGTATGGGGTTATTGCACAAAAAACGTAGCATAAATTTTCTGAAAGTAGTTTTCGGATAACCGAAGTTACCGAACCGTAAAAATTAACCGATGAACCGTATACACATCGGATAACCGAGTAACCGAGTAATCGTTGCAGCAGTAATTGATTCTATAGTATGGATGCATTTGTAGACCTAAACATGTTTTGGATTCATGGGGGTTTAAATCATTAGTGAGCTAGATTAAAGCAAGTGGTTTTAAATTTCATAAAAAGCTTTAAAATGTATAATATTTAGACTAGGAAAAAAACAGTGACGTGCATGCATGTTTTATGAGAACATTATACAAACAAGTATGCTTTGCACAGACATAAATTATCCCCACCTGTTCATAATGGTTATATATAGTTTGATGAAAACAAACACAATCATAATAGGATTTTCATTACGGGCATTTTTCACTTCAAAGGCAATATATGCCGTCGGTCAACAAAAGATGAAAGCTTGTTAAACAACGTCACAGGTAATCTGCTGATCGTTACATAATAAATAATAGATCCACATGCTAATAAAAAAAACTGGTACACAGGTAATTTAGTAATGATTACAGTTGAGTAAACAAAACCAACGTTCAGACTTCATCTTTAACAAAATTAGGTGAAAGTTGGACTGGATTAATAATGATGAAAGCGTTCCTGTTAAAACAATATTGATGTTATAGGCCAAACAAATTCCTCGATAAAAATACACGGATTTATTTTGTTTTGAAATTGGAAATTAAACTCGTGTTATTGGGCGAATCCAGGAGGGTTAATAAGGAGAGGGAACAGGGCAACGTACGGGCTACAGTAGGAAGGGGGTGGGACAAATATAACCATGTAAAATGATAAGCATGAGGATCATAAGGGGGTCATAGGGGGGAACACGCCCTCCCCTTGGCACCTTCCTCCCTGAGCACTGGGTATGTATAATGGTCATAGATTATGTTGGAAATATACTGCAGTGCACCTATAATTATAGAGTGTCACCCAAAAAACTTTAAAAAAAATTTTTTTTTTAATAACTACAAAATAATCAACAGTTGTTTTGCCAGTAGGCCTATATAATTATATAACGATGCTCAATTTGTCTACTGCAGTTTCGCCAACAATACCAATGTTGTATCTTCCCTGCTGAGCTTACGCACGAGTCATGTGCATTGAGTTCACTGTGTTTCTGGGTAAACTTCCGACGTGCTTTCATAACCCGTCAGCATTAGTTAACCCCTTTCAGTTTTCGTGTTTCATTAAAATGTGATAGTCTGTAATGCCTTCTGCTATATTGAAAGTGTGACTTATGTCGTATGCTCCTCAGGTTATGTTACGTCCAGCATGCTAATGTACATATATAGGGCCTGTATTTTATCAAATGTTTTAGCAAAACTGTTGAAGGAAGCGGGTTGGTGCATGTGTTAGAGAAATTAGTCTTGGTGAAACCCAATACCGCATGTCAAAAAGTAAAGCAGGTCAAAGAAATTTTAGGGTCGTAGATGGTCTGTGCATGCCTTGGCACATTTAGGGAGGCCATCGCGCCCTCATCTCCCACCCCATCAAAGAGAGACCGGAGAGGCGAGAGAGAAGATTGAAAATGCTCACAATATATTGCTAGATGTGTCGTTTATTTTCTGGAACACGAATTGGCAAAATATATAGCACTGTGAAAAAAAAACAAGAATCTTTGATATGAATAGTTCGTCGTCCATATTTGCAAACGGATTGTGTAAAGAGCTTAGGATTTGAAATATGAACATTAAAACGCCTGTAATGCTTGCGGTTTGATATGAACGATGTACCTGTATTTGTGATGAGCCTAAACCTCGTGTTACGTTCCGATGCCAACTTCAAACGAAATCAGCTCTTAACACATCAAATTACGTCTCAACTGTTTCATATTTCTAATTGGGCCACGTATTTGTTGATTGGGCATGACGGACAATACTCCAGATGGATTAGTCAACAACAAAACACATGAAAACGATCCCTTACGGAGCAGCTTAGTGCGTAGCAGATAATCCTTACTTGGAGCGTAAAACTGCCTAATCCGATTATTCACTTTCATATCATAAGATTATTGTAACGCTAGTGTAGCTTGTTTTCTTTTCTTCTGGTGTCACTTGAAATATGACGCAGTTTATTATCTGCCGACGTGTGAAGTATAGATTTATGTATACATCTTGTGTGTAGGTTTTATTGAAAGGGTCAGATCCGAGTTGACTTAAAGGGACAGTATCGTCACGATCAGAGCAGACTTCCAACAGGGCATGGAACTGGTGTCCTAGTTTAAGATGAACTCCGTGACTGATAATTACTGGCTCATTTATGCAGCAGCAACGGTAATATGACCTTATCATGTGGTTATTATTTGCAGTCACTAAGTTAAGCTAAAACTAGCGTCCCAATTCCATGCCCTGTTGATCGTGACGATATTGTCCCTTTAAAAGGGGAACACACTGCAAAAAATACAAACATGATTACGCCCTCTACGTTTACATACATGACAATCCAAAAAGGTAGGGCACATTCCCCTTTGACCCCAACCCCATGGATCCACCATTATTTTTTCCACATTTGAATTTTAAAAAGGCCCCTATAATGTTTTTGTTCATACATATTGTAACCTGATTTGAGTATTTGCCTATATCCCATGGGAAATTAAGCTTAGGTTTTGGTGTAAAGCCAGCAAACACGATTGGTAAATGCATTCATTGATGCATACATACTTTAAACATGGTGGCCCACCTTTTTTAACCGAGGGCCGAATTGTAATTGACGAAAGTTATTGCGCGCGGGCCGCAAGGATTAACCCTAACCCTCTAGGTATTCTGGCTAGGAACCTTCCTGAATCTTCCAAAATCCATCAGTGCACTTTTGGAAACATGCCTTCAAAATGCACCATGCATTTGCGTTGATCTTTCATATTCAGCACTTATGGCCTGTACTTCTTGCCAGGTAGTAATTCTGCCCCATTTGAAAAGGTGAAAGTACCAGTTTCCAACAGTTGAAGGATTTTGGTGGTTAGGGTTAATAACCATTCCAAGACCTACACTGATGTCCCTAAAATACCACCTCATAATAGACCGATTTTGAAAACTGCACCGTCCTTACCCTCTTCTAATTGTTTCCCCTTTACGAGGTGGTCAAGGACAGATCTTTTAAATATTTGCAGTTTTCTAAAGTTTAGGTTTGAACGTTTTTCCAGCCATACTGTGCATGAGGAACCATTTGTATCCGGCTATTCTGTGTGTGACCTCTTTAGTTACTTCCTCTATGGTTGAACGCGGTCGTGTACAGACGCACTAAGGTTATCACTTACAGCCTTGTAAGAGTGTATCTAAACAAAAAGTTTTATTTTCAAAACTGACAAGCGAAAGGATTATGATTGACTGTAGTCACTTTTTAGGCAATTAATATTTTTCCTGAAGAGGCTTCGCGGGCCGCATTAAAGGGATAGTATCGTCATGATCACCAGGGCATGGAATCGGAGTGCTAATTCAGTTTAGATTAACTCAGTGACTGAAAATAATACCCCGCATGATAAGGTCATATTATCGTTGCTGCTGCATAAATGAGCCAGTAATTTTCAGTCACTGTGTTAATCTTAAACAAGGACATCGATTCCATGCCCTGTTGAAAGTCTGCTCTGATCGTGACGATATTGTTCATTTAAATCCCTCAAGGTCCCGTGGGCCGCGGGTGGGCCACCCCTTCTTTAAAAAAAATCAAAAGTGCGCAGTTAACGGAGAAAACAGGAAACTTGAACATTCATATAGGAAGTTGTTTAACAATTTTGTTTCTAAAATGATATCACCTCAGAAAGGGCAGCTTGATATACCATCATCAACTTTACACCAAGTACGTTAAATTAATTCGTCACCGTTTTCACGAAGAGCCACTCATGTTAAAATGACAAATTATTGATTAATACAGGTAGGGGCGTATATCTCAATAATTGCATTTTACGTTTTCACGAAGAGCCACACATCCCCAAAGATGCATGTAATACATTGCAACAGAAGGGCGTAACTGTAGGTCAAATCATTTTTGCGTTTTCACGAAGAGCCACATATGTCAGTGTGCGCGTGATCACGTGACATGCGCATCCCTTTCCTATGTAAAAAACACGTATTCAGATGGGCGTATAAGTAGGTAATCTCACTTTTTAGGTTTCACGAAGAGACACATATCTTTGACTAATTACTGTTTAGATATTAGATATTTTATTTATTCAGCCAATGATAAAAAATATACAATGGAAATCGAGCGAACACAAGAGCTCTAAAATTTTACAAAAATAAATATTGTGTACAAAAGTATACAAATAAAACTATACAAATATACATATAAGGCAATAAGATTCAATTAATTGCAAATATAAAATATAAAATTCAACGGGAATGGTGCACATTAAAAACCTTTACGGCAGAAGGATAAAAACTATCAATAAATCTCTTAGAGCCCCTAAAATTTTGAAATTAGCCAATATTTTAAAAGAAATTAGTTAGTCAATGGAGAGGTTAAACTTTTACAGAATCATGTAAGGGGTTTTAAACTGCAAACCGTGGCTTTAGTATTGCAGATTTGCAGTTTTGAGCTAAGCACAGTATAAAATGTAAATCTCAAGCACGCCATTTGAGATATGTGGCTCTTCGTGAAAACGGTGACGGTTTGATGTAAGACCGTAACCACAGTGAGAAAAGGTCGAAATATCTACCATCGTCAGCTGTTTCATCGACCCTTATCCCGTGAGGGGACGGGGTGAGGGGTCAATTGGGGAAAAGTCAGCTAAGGTCACGTGCAGGGAGCAGTTTCATATTTGTTAAAATATAAACAGGATGGATAAAGCGTTGGTTGTATATCAAATTGGCGATGGTAAACTTGCAAGCTACGAGTTGCGCCATTGTGCAAGACTGCCATGGCGAACAAAAATAAGTAAAGGGCTAACATAAATTGGGGGTACTTATGTACTTATACAGAATCACAAATACAGACACATTTTAATCAACTTAAAGTGGGGGCATTCCACTACCGACCCTTAAATGATTTCATAGTCGAGCGTACACGTAACAATAATTTGATATTTCAAAAAACCATAAGTTATAACTTCCTCCTGAAGCCGATTTTGTGCATTTTCAATAAGGGAATCCTTAACGAAATCATAATATGACATTCTGTAGATGTAACTGACCCTGTCAATAATTTCAAACTCGAGCGTACACGTAACAATAGTTTGATCTTTTAAAGCATTTAAACATTCCTCTATAAGCCGACTGTGTGCATTTTTCATACAGAAATCTGTATACACACATAATATATCATTCTGTAAATGCAATTAACCATGTCTATGATTTCAAACTCGAGCGTACACGTAACAACAGTTTTATCTTTCAAAATACTTTGAAAGGTTTTAAAAGATATACACTGCTTGCGAGCACTGTGTAGTGGTTTTTAGTGGGATTGATCTACACTGTATTCTGTGGTCTTAACGGTTATTACACCTTTACAAAACTGGCAGCCGAAGGATTTTGGCGGGTCTGTCAACCCGCTGACTAAATGTACTGAGATTAGGAAAGTGTACTCCATGACTGCTATACACAAAATGTACTATTAACTTATTCATACACACAAATGGTTGTCTCCTTAAAGGGACAGCATCGATCGTCACGATCCGAGCAGACTTTTGACAGGGCATGGAATTGGTGTCCCAGTTACAAGATCCCATCAGTGACTGAAAAATACTGGCTCATTTATGTAGCAGCGAAGGCTTATGACCTTATCATGTGTGGTCAATGAGTTATTTTCAATTTAGCGCTCCGATTCCATGCCCTGTTTATCATGACGATATTACCCCTTTAAGGTTATCTACACTAATGAGCAAAACTGTTTCTAATAGTATCCTTACTTTGTTTGACCCCCCCCCCCCCGGATTCGCCAATGATTTGGCTTTCCAACGTTGGTGACATGTAAGCAAAAGTGTAATCGGTCTTTAATAAATGAAAAGGTACCATTCACGAAAGAGAAGCAATGTTTGTTTACCTCCACTTACAGCACCTATTATAGTCGATATCGCCACTGCGAGGTCGTAATAATCGTCACAATGACTGATGTAATGACTGGCATAATTACTGCAATTTGTTCGTTTTTCCAACTATACGAAACTATCATGTGCACTGGTGGAACGGTTGATTACCGCAATCTTTTTTATATGATCAAATGGCCAGTAAATGAGTATTTTTATAGGTGAAACAGTACTGAAAAAGGTTTTAGGGTTTAGATGTACAAGACCATGTCACCTGTTCACACTGGCAATGTCCTTGGGAGTACCATGCAGGGCCATTGGCAGGGTTCTGATCTACATATTATATCAAAACAGTATGAAACCAAAATCCAGATGAAGAGGACTTCAGAGGGGCGTATAGCGAAGGCATTTTTTGGCGGGGGTGTGGAAGCCAATTTGCCGACTGACATTACCCCAAAACAAATAATAACTCGGCAAATATTCAGTGTTTAGAAACACGATACTGAAACACGACTGAAAATTTATTTTGGACCAACCCTTGTTCTAGTACCTTTGTAGCCTGAAGATCTGACGTCACGCTTTGAGCTAGAGGCACGTGAATTGCGCCAGATAACGGCCGAGCAGCCGCCATATTTTCCCTGATGTTCAACTTTGACCTTGGTTGGTAGCTAGTGCGCGAGCCTCGAAGCGTGATGTCAGATCTTCAGCACAACGTATCCAATGAAACCCCTTGAATGGTACGCCTGGAGCCTGTCTATATCCTTGATATAGGATAAAGACAGGGGACCAGTCTAGTACCTTTGATGCTTTATTTGCCCACTGAGGCCATGCCGACTGAATTATGGGGGTGTCATACCTCCCACCCCCCGCTCGCTGCAGGGGGGTGAACAGCGTTTGTCTGTCAGTTTGACCTTGGGGTTCTTTTGTAAACAAGTGACGTCATGTGTCACATGTAAGTAAGATTTGAAGATTTGCATGGTGAAAAGGATAAGCAAATGACACCATGTATTGAGTGGTAAATAGTTCTGAAAGAACCGGTTGGTTACAACTCGACGTTTCGATCACTGGGCTATGATCGTCTCCATGGTGTCTTTACTTATGTGTATCACATTGATTATAAGCTGAATTACGGTATCACAATTTAAATATTTAAATAATTTAATGAACTAGGAAAGCAAGGCTTTAAGCCTATTATATGATCTGTGTAATGAACAGTCAATGGCTACAAGAAAAATATAGGCGAATTTTATAGAGACACTTTCTTTTTAACTGTCCATTTTTAAATCAGATTTTAACTAGAAAGATAGCTTTAGGCGAAAAAGCATGCTCCCGATTTTTTTGGCGACACATTTTCCAAATTCAGTTAAAACTAATCCCATGACAATATATTTTTTACCGACAGACTTATATAACATGATAACAAATACAATTGATATTAATTTTATAGGCCTGTGGATATTTTGTATGCATCAATGTACTATTGAGCAAGAAGAAACACTACTTCCGGTAGGCCTACATGAGATGAGATTTTGACCTGTTGTAAAGGAGGGTCAACATTAATAATGTCATTATGCAGGACATGAAGTCACGTATCAGAGAAGTTGCCCACAACAGGATGTTACTCTTAGCATAGAGCAAGGACAAATTATTTTAAAGATTGGGAACGTGGTAAATTAAATGTCAATTTTATGATACATCATCCACGATTATGTCATTATTTTAAATAATAAAAATGCATTCTTACTGAAAGGGTGTTCGGACATTGCTTTCATGCAACGAACTGTGCGGCATTCTTTTTAAGAACGTTGTGTTTTATTTTGTAAATATTGTACTGTTTTCCTGTTGAGCTCTGCGATATCCGAAATGAAACTTCGAAAATCGCCATGACCAGCTTACAACCTTTAATTGAGGTAGTGTGAAGATATTCTAGAATAATAAGGATAGATTGACTTACCCATCGTATGAACGGCAGAGACGTAACTCCAATTGTACCGGACCACAATGTCCACCATCGCCTGTGCTTGAAGTGTATCCGACGGACACACCCTAATGAAATACTCATACAGGGTTTTATCACTAAGATCCTTACTAGTTGCCGAGTATGCAACCTGTGGGATATTAAATAACTGGAGGAGGTTCTGAACTTGAATCGCGACAGCACTTGAGCCGGGTCCAATGACACCGACTATCGGTTGACGGGTGGGTCGTTTGGTTCCGACACCGCCCGGGAGGCACTGGTCCTCCCCCGGGCTGATTGAGGACGTACCCCCGGTTGTACCACCGCTGACCGCTCCGATGTTATCACTGACGAACTCGAGGCTTTGCTCCAAAGCCACCGATGAATACCAGCACGAGTCTCTGATTTCATACCCTATGGTGACGTTGGGGAGGATAGTGGGGTCCTTGTTGATGTCTTCAAGGGTTTTCATCAAGACCTCAACCCGCTGGACCCCGTATTGTTCCCGGATGTCCCCACAAGTTCGGTCCGTCGCCTGGCTCTCACTCGGGGGGCTATGGACGGAGAAAAGCGCGCCGAGAATCACATCGCCATCAAGTCGGATGACTTTACGGTTGCGGACATTTGCCGAGACTGCACTGACACTGTTGATGAGTACGATCACCCATAAAGTGAGCAGACACAACCCTCTCCAATCCGAGGGACGTAGTCCAATCATTTCTGGTGGTATACCACTCAATGGTAGGACAGCATTTGAAGTTACGGGAACACTCCTACCCCTACTAGTGACACTGTGCGCGCCGGAGCGGCATTCTGAGGGAACTCGTCCCAATCCCATAAATCCTTGGTGCTCATAACGACGTTGATGATGACTCTTCCACATGCGACCACATAAATGATCACCAGTCAACCGGCCCATGGTCTCCACCATGCTCCAGTAATCTTCAGATAAATCCACTAGTCGGCTCAGCGGGTTTGGAATGAGCTCACGCAATTACACCACGCTTGAATAATTAAAAGGAATATTTCAAGAGACGGCTATAGGAAGCGCTCACGACCTCTTCAGTGCTTTGGCATTCCCACCCGGTAGGCTCTAACAACTGCCAGTCCAGCGCCTAGTTTGATTGACTTCAGAACAATTTCACTTTACCACCACAGAAAATAAATCCTACGACTTTCATTTCGGACAAGGAAAATCCCAGTGAATGTTCCCTGCACGAAGCTCCATCAAGAAAAGTCACACTTCTCCATTGCAAAGATCCTTCACTCGCTGAATAACAAAAGTATGAAACGAATACACACGCATGCGCAAATAATTCCTCATGGTCATTTGAGCTACAGATGATGATATAATTATCATTTCTCATTTTAATGGTGTATTCTGAAATCAGTTCATACCGTCGCTAATGTGGCCCAGTACTTTGAATTCCTGTCCAGCGCGACTTGGGTTACTTCTGCTATGGATGTTTTGGAAGGTCCAACCTTCTCTTAATTACCACGTCTGGTTTGTTACTACTAGTCAGAGCAGGAAACTGTATCCGGTTGTTGACGTTGTTGTGAAAACGAGTATATGCATGCGTTATACCTGATCGGTTCTTTCGAAATTCCCGACCTGTAAAATGAATGACAAAACATATTCAACAAAAAAAATCAATTTCCGGTAAAACAACAGAGATGAACATTTACAAATGCATCACTGCAAAGTAATAATGCCATGTCCCGTGTCTTTGGCGGACCGTGAAGAAACAGGGTTATGCATCCCCATTCTAATTTACAAAGATTGAATATTTTATTGACGTACCATGCCACACATGGTATCGCTAAGAGCAACCAATTAGGTCAAACGGAGGCGGGCAAATTTAACAGAACACCTTTTAATCGCAGTGACCATAAAATATGATATTTTTTTAGGAGAATTGCCTACCATGAAATTACTCAGGTACTCTCAAGGACGCTCCAAATGTAAACATGTGTGACATGATAATACTTTCACATGATTGCTGAAAAGAGGGACACTGTCGCTACCAAAGGGACAATACAAAATGGGGCGCACACAATGTCAAAAAGGGGGAACCCATAACCACAAAGCATGGCAGACAGTGCCAACATGGGGCCGGGGCACATGAAACTGTGCCCTCTTCATAACACTACGAAACCCCCTCTTGGGAGGGGGGGACCTCTTATTTTTCCCCTCTTTTGTTCTCTTTGTTATGCAAACTTTTGTATGCATCTTCCATTAGATTTGTACATGTTTTTCAACCGAGGACTTTTGCAAATAATAACCGGCAACCGAGGACCCATCGTTCCCTTTTGTTACAAGTCCTCGGTTTACAGCATAAACAAAATGAAGGGCCTGCCCATGATTATCCACCATTTTGTTGCGGATCATGGAGAGGCATGACTGCACACAGAGAAATATCAAAATAATGACAGATGCTTAAGCCGTTTGGACTGGCTTAACATCGACAAATGAGGGCGTAGTGCGTTATGGACCATTAAACAGTGAATGTCGCTCACACAGTCTTAAGGAGTTTCAGGAACAATAATTCTAAGAATTTTTAAGATGGACACACTTGTTCTTGCCTCTTACGAATTTGTGGAATGTATTTTTTTATTGCATATATTTATTTTAGTGTAACCAATTGAGGTGTCATCAGAGTGCCTATAGCACTGTACCTCATAAGTCGTGTTGGGACGGTTAACCGAGTCAACCGGTTAACCGGTCAATCGGTTAACCGGTCAACCGAAGCTGCACTAACCGTTTAGAAATTTGCTATCCAGCTAACTGAAACCAATATTTAGGCATCCAGTCCTTATAGGCCCCATTGGGCAATCGTTAAACTTTTGCCCAAAACAAATTATTAAGCTTGCTTCATTGGTTTACCAGATTTAAAAGCAGTCCCGTTCTATGTGGAATTTCAATGGTGCTACCACTGCTAATCCTTCACTAATCCTTCACTAATCCTCCCTACACAATAGGCAGTAATCCCGTAATCATTGGCGGATCCAGGGGGGGGGGGGGCTAAGGGAGCTGTAGCCCCCCCTAAAAACGTTTTTTTTTTTAATACAAAATAAATACAAAATAAAAGAGAGAGAGAAAGAGAGAGAGAGGGGGGAGGGGAGGGGAGAACGCACGCACTCCCATTCCCACAGTGTGCTTTGTTTTTCTCTCCCTTTGATTATTTCATTGTAATTTTTGTAGTACTGAAAAATAATTGTTTTTGATTCTCAGCCCCCCCCTAAAAATGTTCTGGATCCGCCCATGGTAATAGCCCTTTTGTTGGATCCAGGAGGGCCAGTTTGGCTGGGTGCATTCAAGCATTGAACAAACTACCGTATCATCTCAAACGTTCGACCGTTGAATCGTCAATAACGATATTGCTCAATGGGCCCTATTATAGGACCGGACCCCGGTTACAAAAACAACAACATTTTGGAAGAATTTTCCGCCCATTTTGTTGTTCTAGACTTTCTTTTTTTGCCGCATTGGTTTTTGTACAATCATTGCGGGAAGTTTATTAATAATAATAATAATAATAATAATAATAATAATAATAATAATAATAATAATAATAATAATAATAATAATAATAATAATAATAATAATAATAATAATAATAATAATAATAATAATAATAATAATAATAATAATAATAATAATAATAATAATAATAATAATAATAATAATAATAATAATAATAATAATAATAATAATAATAATAATAATAATAATAATAATAGTAATAATGTGTGGACTTATATAGCGCACGTATCCACCAACTGAGTGGTGCTCAAGGCGCATTATATTATTACCCCTGCTCATAAGGCTCATAAGGCTCATAAATCATTCCTGAAACCATCTCAGCTCCCTGGGGAGTATACAGCTCAACTGCTGCCATTACAGCGCATATAGGGCTAATCAACCAACTCTGCCCTCACAGGTACCCATTTAACCCCTGGGTGGAGAGAAGCAATTATGGTTAAGTGTCTTGCTCAAGGACACAAGTGTCACGGCCGGGATTCGAACCCACATTCTGCTGCTAACACCAGAACTTGAGTCCGGTAAGCTAGACCGCTCGGCCACGACACTTATTGATGATTTTTGATTGAAAACTTACTCTCTTTTAGATTGAAATTCACTCTAACCGATTGAAACTTGTGACAAATTGATAATTATTAGTCTCCAATTTCAATCGGTTAGAGTGAATTTCAATCTAAATTTTTTAGAGGGTATACACATTGCACCATTTGCTGACGATCCAGTTTATGTGGATGTACGGTGCCCCACCCCCTTGAGTGACTTTAGAGATTGTCCATTTTGAGGGGGAAACAACAATTAAATTTGTCGGTTCATTTGAGTTTTGTGTCTGTAAATTTGTCTGCCATTCTGAAAATCAAAACCAACAATTATTACAACTCCTAAAGATTGTTTAAAATGGTGCTACTGTAAACATTACTTCTACTGTATTCCCAACGTGCAAAGCTTCAAATCCTATATACTGTAAGGGAGGAGGGCCGAAGTCATGGTACAGCCAAACCTTTGAGAAGCCCACCCAGGCCCAGGCTTTGCCTCTGGGCCTATTTAATCCCCTAGCTGAGCACAAAAGACCCTCTACTAATAGCCCTGTCACACTCTATTGCGACGGGACGGAGCTCGCTGTGCGCTTAAACTTTTTGCAAAACGCATTACGATCGCGGAAAACTGTCCGAAAATTTCTGAAAATGTCAAACAACGGAGATTTTAGTACGCTCCCATCGCGCTCACGGCGCTCCTGCTGCGACTCACAGCGCTCCCATCTCGTCCAATGTGGAGTTCGAACGCGCTCCCACGGCGCTCTACGCGACCAAGCGCGCTCGCGTTACGCCCTTATGACGTCCGCAGTACGTTCTCGAAACGTTCGATGCGTCCGCGCGGCGAGCATAAATAGACCCCGCTGCGACCGCCAGTCATCAGTCCGCTTTCCCCGCTTGACGAGGGCACATACCATTTGTGTGTGTGTGTGGCACAGCACACACACACACAAGTGGGATCGTACTGGGAGCCTACTGCAAACGTCGGAAGATCGCCACTGGACGCGCATGGGCGTATAAGGAGCGGCATAGTCGCAGCGGCAGCTCCGTGTGGACGTTGTACGAGCGGGAAGAAGTGAATAACGCTCCGTAGAAGCGCAGTAACAGCGCACCAAGGACGGGAGAGAGACGTAGCGACATCGCAATGGACGTAGTGAGAACTCAGTACAGACGCAGCGGACAAGATTTATTTCCCGCTGCGACCACAAGACGCTCGTGTGCGTCCTTGCTGCGCTCGCTTTGCGCTCGCTTTGCGCTCATGCCGCTCGCTTTGCGCTGCCGCTGCGACCGTACTGAGTCCTTACAGCGATCTGATCAGAGCGCCGAGCCTCGGCGACCATTTTGTGCATGCACAAAACGGTCGCCGCGGTCAGGCGTCCCAGGGCGACCATGGCGTTCCTCTCCCGACCAAGCGAGTTTCCACTGCGTCATCGATCCGTTCTAGGAGACCTTACTTCGCTCACCTCTGCGCTTTCATGATTTTGTGGTCGCAGCCCGAGCGCAACCCGATCGCAGCCCTGGTGTGACAGGGGTTTAATGAATAGATCTCAAATAGCTCAGGTATTGTTACACGATTAGGAATCACAAAAGACAGTTTAGGAGGCCAGGTAGCCTGGGACTGGCCGGGCTTCTCAAAAGCTTGGCTGTACCACGACTTTGTCCCTCCTCCCTAAGCTTCAAGACAAATCGCTTAGTTTATTTCCGGGTAATTACCAGTATATATTACCTATTTTAATTTAATTCGTATTCAGTTGTATCATATGTTTTGATCTAACATCTGATTATTATCAAGTTTTGATCACAAAAGGCCATCTGACATGCGGTCGATAGCTTGGCTTTGGGATAGCCTTTATGTACCCATCAATCATTGAAGACATGAATACAATATTGTTAATCCGAGGTCTGATTAAATTTGTTCTTGAGACATGAAGACATTGAATAATTATTGAACATTAATTTTAATATTAATAAATAATTGTTATGCATATCACCTCGAGGTCCCTGTTTTGTGCGCTTTTAATATACATACGGTATACATGTACATCTTTGGATAAGAAGTATTATTGTAAGTTTCTGAAATATTATTGAAATTTAAAAAAATAAATCTGTGCTTACATTTTAAGAGTAATTTCCAGTACAAACCAATAATAACAAGGGTTTATGCAGGTCGAACATCTGTACGCATGAACGCGGTATTTACCTGGTAATTTTCACCCGGAATACAGTTAAACATTGTGTAATATTGTAAACATATTATCATAAAGGCCTATAACACAAAATGCCCAAAGGCGTCAATTCGTACATCAAGCAACCAAAAAACCCAGCAATCATCCCATTTGCACACATTAACTCGTCATTATACCATAAATTGCACTTCGTTTCGTCTGTCGATTTGTGAAGGTACACCGCACAAATGCTCATGAAACAATGCAGAGTTCCGCGGGGAGGGCGGTGGCTGTGCGACGCGTTTTACGCCTGGGTTGAGCCAATCAAAGTCCCGGCCGGTGGCGGCGTTAAGAATGCGGTATGGGAAACCCTTCGAGTGATTTGTCGTACGCATAGAAACGAAAGCCATGCAAGATGCGAATGGCATAATGCGGAATTATATCAATATTGCTGTGTCGAGTTTAGTTGAGTGTAATGAAACCTGGACATGACTGTTTTTGCCATCAGTACAGTGCAGTAACCTATGTAGGTGTTTTGGTATAGTGGGGGTCCAATATCGGTGGTGTGAAAGGACGGCACTTTCGATCCCACTATTTGATATTCTAAATGGCATTCATATCAAATCGAGATAATTAGGTCTCACATGTAACCGCCGTCTGGAAATTACAGACGCTACTACTGATGTACCGAATTGGACTAATATGCTCATTGGTCGATCAGGAAGAATGATCAAAGGGGGCATACCCCTTTTTGATTATCATGCATATACATTCATACGATTTGACGTGTGCCCCCTCCTTTTTTGCAGTTTCCCCCATGAGTGACCCACTTTTTAGCCACCCTGTATCCGCCTGTTAAACGGTCGTTCAGCTGTTGATAATTTGTTCATCCTAGCGCCAACACTATTCCTTCTATCTTGTATTGGAACTTGCATATCTATTTGATTTAAGTGTAATTTAAAGCATTAGTATATCAAAATTAACAAACTTGTCAAATTGTAATGTGAAACTTTAGTTGGTGTCAATCTGATGAGAGTATCAGTTTTCGTTATAAATATTTCAGTCT
This sequence comes from Zoroaster sp. YZ-2022, assembly GCA_029582265.1. Classification (NCBI taxonomy): domain Eukaryota; kingdom Metazoa; phylum Echinodermata; class Asteroidea; order Forcipulatida; family Zoroasteridae; genus Zoroaster; species Zoroaster sp. YZ-2022. The sequence goes on along the minus strand of CM055837.1, from coordinate 3,300,204 downwards.
GAGGTGCTGGCACTTTCAAGAAATGTGAAATAATTTCCTGTTTAAATTTAGGAAAGAGTGCTCTTTCCGCGTTGCTAGAATCAACGTTATCAATGTTGTACCTTACTCGTAAATGTAACTCATCTGTAACACGGTATTTTACTACGTTTCAGTCACCTTTTTTCCCCAAAGATTGTCTAACAGTTGCAATTACCAATCAATAATTATAGCATGCTTCGTCTGACAAAAACTGCTACGTCAGTGACACAGTTTCACTGGAATCAGTCAACTCGGAGCCAGTCAAGCTAATTGTCAACATGTTTAGTCCTTGACTGTGGGTGTGATTTCGAAGACAAACATTGATGTCACCAATACAACATGTACACTGAAGGAAAAGTTCACAGTTGTGTATGCAAGACTGAGGGAGTGATCACGTCGCTATACTACGGAATATTTCCACCTGTCAGTCTACCCCCGCAGCATCGACCCTCTCCCACCCCACACAAAAACTCATCACGCACCCATTCATAAATTACAGTGAAGTGCCGTATGGAAATCGATAGGCACCTTTTAGTTCCTGTCTACGGTTTATCGATTATTTTCTGACGAGGTGTGCCCAGCGGTTGCACTTTTTTGGAGTTACCGTTATCAAATTCCCATCCTGTAATTCCAATAACGCGAAGATAATGTTTTGTACGTATTACGGTACAAGGCCGACGTAATATTTTACTGAATGCCAATGTTGCATTCCGTGCAAAAGCAATATAAAATGCTATTACTAAAATGAAATAATATTACAACAAATAAACTAACCAAATAACGAATATGTATTGAAGTTATAAACACGAGGCCACATAATTATTAGTAAATAAACGCAACATAAAGTGCACAACCTTAAATTATTTCAGTTTGATTGAGGGACTAATATCTCCCAGTATGTAACATAGCTGTATTTCTTAATTACATGTCTTTTTCTAGGTTATATCGTCAGTCATTTCACTGTTAAACCAAAATAAACCAACCAACCAACGAATATGTCATATTGTCATAAACACAAGGTCACATCATTTTAGCAAATAAACGCAACATACCGATAAGTGCACAGCCACTTACATTAATTAAGTTTAATTGAGAGACTCATATCTCCCATATCAGTATGTATACATAGGCCTAGCTGCTTTTCTTATTGGGTCAATGTGATAACAGAAATTGAGCTTCTCATTTAAAAACACCTTAAAAAGATACAACAATAGTTATATCTGTCAAATTGCTTCTTTCTTTAAAGGCACCTGGCACTGGTATTTTGTCCAAATGTAGCTTTTGTCATAAATATATACATTTTTATGAGTGGAATGTGAATAAACAAGTAACTAAGGTTACAGAAATAGTGGTTTTATTGTATTTACGACTTTAGAATAGGCCACCCCTTTACATTGACACATGGTGGCGCTGTTCGTGACGTCATTCGAGGCGGGGATATTTGAAGAGAAAATGTGTAGTCTGGCCCCATACATTACGTCTGGGTACCTGATCGGTACGATGCGTCACCGAATCCGAGTAACCGAATCCGAGAGTACGACAATGAGAAACCTCAATCAAGCCTCAAACCATTTCCATATTTTAAATGAATAAAAAAGCAATATGAAGAATTATATATATGACTACTGTACTACTACTAGTCATGCTAGTGCAAAGAAAGCGAATCAATTAATTATGTAATTAATCTCTGACAAACCTGACAGAATGACACATTGGTCATTGCACTATAGTCTATACACAACTGTCAAGTCTGTCATGAACTGCCAGCACACATACTTACAAAATGTATGCCTAACCTGTAACCTAGTTTCAGATGAAACGACAACGTAAAACAAGGCCCAAGGGGAAGCATGCAAGTTTTCACGATATAGGTGCAGCAATGCCGCTAGTGCTACGAAAACTGCATAGCGTCACTGCATAGCGCTGAAAACGACGTCGGACAGGACCACTTTGCCCTCGTTATCCTGACTTTCGCTGCCCATAACCGCCTATATTTGGGATCAGCTGGAAACAGATGCAGGCTGACCCCATCTTTAGTTGTTTTGTTGCATCCAGCAGCAATACACCTGGTCGGCATTGCTGGGAAAATGCCGGAAAAATGCCTTTTTTTATAACAAACCAAACCACACGTGTGTAAACACAGGCAATTCTCGAGGGGGGTCGATGTTCCATCAGCGGCGAATCCTTCCTCGAATGACGTCACAAAAAGGGATGGGCGGAGTCACCCTCCAAACAACTTCATATTGTTTTTAAACATATAAATCCTGACAAATAATCACTCAAACAATTTGTTTATTGTTAATACACATATACTTTATTGTTTAAATCAATAAAAAACCTATTGCCAGGTGCCTTTAAATAAAGAATTAGCTGTTGCAAACTGCTTACCAACCTAAAGGACCTATAAATGCAAAATAGTAGTTATTGGCCTTACATTTCAAATCATGTCTTTTTCTAGGTTATATCGTCAGTCATTTCACTACAATATTCACTTAGTCGTTATTTTTGTACATTTTATTTGACTGTTTTTTTTTTATGTCTGTCATTTAAGAAATACAGTTAAAATTAGGGGTTTTGGTAATTATGTTCTATGTAAACGGCACTCCAATACAATCATTGGCTTATTAGGAATCTAGGATTGTGTCTCAATAACAGTTTATAAATTTGTTTTTATTATTGAACTGGTTATGTTTGTAAGGATGGAAATAAATGTAAAATTCGAATTGAATTGAATTGAAGAACCGCAGGTGGACATCAAAAATAAATATTAAACAAAAGAAATTTCTTACAAATTCTCACAAAATGGTACACACAAAATTGACCATCTTCAGCTGGGAATCGATAATATAACAACAGAATCTCGAGATTAAAAAGATTCTCACATAATGGGACAATCACAAAGTGACCATCTGCAGGTGGGATCCGAACAAAAGAAGAAGAAAAAATATTGAACAAATTGTGCACATAGATTATAACGTTTCAGATGCCCAAAATTCCCCCTCTCAGGATTGAAATCCCCACGTAAAAACGCAGTGAGGGATTTATGGGACAACAAACTGATAGAGGCATTACACGATAAAACCGTTCTCGACTCCCCGTAGCACTTTCACCATTTATGGATAGCTTTGTGACCATACTGACGCATCAACCTCGGTCAGTTTCAGCTTACCTGGTTTCAAAAGAACAAATCGTCATAATAGTGTCAAAATCCACCATAAAAATGGATGACGCGACAGCTGCTTCAGCTCGTAGGTTAAACATCTATGTTTGTATATCATTTTACAATTCTATGGCAAAAGGTCACCTTTTTGTCTGAAAATCGCTTCCAGAGAAATGTGAAGATATGGGTGGCATGTTTTGCCCCTGAAGCATTACTTGATATCTTGGCATCGGAAATCATGCGCGATGTTAAAGTCACGTCTCAGTGTGGTACAGCGCTTATTGGATTAATGCCTTGCTTGTAATTTACATAACATATTATATACTACAAAATATTATAACACCTGTCAAGCAGTTTTTAAAGGGAATGGACACTATTTTGGTAATGTTGTCAAAACTGCTTCTACGATTCGATACTTTTAGGCCGATCTATACACTCTTCAAATCAAAATATAACACTCTCAACATGTTAAAGCTTTAGTACGCTGAGATTCAATCAGTTTTTTATTAATTCTAATATGATCCATACTGGCTAATATAACTTTTCTATAAAAAAAATTTTGTTTAAATTGTAATAAATTGTAAATTTACAGCAAAATGCAGGCAACTCTATTTGCAATTTGCTGTATTTCAATTTTACATAACAAGTGTGTTAAACTGATTTACACAATTTCAAGAAAATAATAAACTGTTTAATTTTATCATGTAAAACTTCTTTAGTGTAAAGCTCATGGTGGTGTTAATCTTCTCCAGAAATTATTTTGTCTGTACTGTAAAAAAAAACATGTAAATTTACAGCAAAATATTTGTTTGGACATATTCTTTGTGGGCCGAAAAAGTAAATCAGAATGGGTAAAACAAACAAATATGGAAACGTAATGCAGTTTCATTATTAAGCGTTTACAGAAATTGTGTAGCCTAAATCAGTTTAACACACTTGTTATGTAATATTGTAATACAGAAAATTGTTGGAAATAGAGTTGCCTACATTTTACTCTAAAATTAAACAGTTTATTATTTTTTGAAAAAATCCTATACCTTACTGTCAAAGGGTCAATATCGTCACGATCAGAGCTGACTTTCAACTGTTCATGGAATCGGCATCCTAGTTTAAGATGAACACGGTGACTGAAAACTATACTGGCTCATTTATACACCAGCAACGGACCTTATCATGTGGGGGTATTATTTTCAGTCACTGAGTTAATCTGAAACTAGCACTCAGATTCCATGCCCTGTTGATTGTGATGATACTGTCCCTTTAAGGATAACTGTTGTGTTTTGATATTGTGTGTTAATAAATTATTGTTCCTTCTTTTGTCATTTCTTTTGTCATTTCTTTTGTCATTTTTGTTGTCATTTCATTTGTCATTTCTTTTGTCATTTCTTTTGTCATTTCTTTTGTCATTTCTTTTGTCATTTCTTTTGTCATTTCTTTTGTCATTTCTTTTGTCATTTCTTTTGTCATTTCTTTTGTCATTTCTTTTGTCATTTTGTCGAACGTAATTTTTTGCAGACCTCCCCTGAAAACGTACACCAAAGTAACAAAAACATATTTTATTTACTGCTTGAAAAACGAAACGTAATTAATGACCCTCATAATGAATGTACACAACAACACTGAATTGGACACATTATCAATAACACTTGGTTCTAGTTTGCACTTTACTTCAAATATACAGCAGGTTTCTTCACACCTTGTCAAAAGTGTTTTTCACCTCAAGGAACAAAAAACTCTCTCCCTCTACAGTTTCCATCCCAGTATGCTTCTACGAGCATGCACGGATTACCGCACGGGCAAACTGGGCACGTGCCCCGGGCCCAGGAGCCAATAGGGGCCCTTGGTTTTCAACAAAAACAAAAAAAAAGCATAGTACTAGTAGTATTATGCGCGTGTATGGGCCCGTGGTGAATTTGTGCCCAGGGCCTGTGCTCATGATGATCCGTCCATGTCTACGAGTAGACATGTATACTCTCTTTGAATCAAGATATATTAAACAGCCAACCTGACAAAGTTTAAGCTGTGTCGTCAAAGAGAAAACAGTGATTAAGCATTCAGATTTTGTATATTCATTACACGTGTAATTTAGGAAAAACTGAAGTACTTTCCTAAATTCGAGCTGGAAATGATTTAACTATTCTTAAAAATTTCAGATTTATTAAAATTTCATGCAATTATTTATAGGGAATACTGCAATGATCGTCTTTACACTAAGTTTTCAGTTTGTTTATACAATTTTTGGTTGACCAATCCTATAACCTACCTTTAACTTTAATAGGCTTTTTGAAACATTTCAACGCTGTTCCAATTTCTCTCAGAGCGGCTTTATTTAAAGATCTACCTAATTGTTTACACTCAAAATATCTTCAATGTAAACTAGTTTATGTCCTGTTCCGGTTAGAAGCATATTACAATCCTATACCTAGCACTTTAGCCAATTTGATTCCCACTTCACGGAACGTAGCTATCCGTCACTCGGATTTTTTTTTACTCAGATCAATACAAATAGGCAAACCGGCTCAAGAAAGTTGACCTACGATCGGGGGTAGGAGACTTGCATTAAACTAATTACAAAAACCACTTACTGAATACCTAATTTTGGAATCTTGTAACAAGATTTTCTCTGCAGCGTTCGTGAGTCGAACACTTTGGGAGCATTTTGGCCGTAACTATAGTCTACACGCGTCTATCTCCGTACCTGAATATGCACTCTTCAAATAATGTAACTGTGAAAGCTGACTTTTTCTTTGAAAAGATTATAAGCTAATCGTCAGGAATATTACTAACACGTTGCATTTTTTATCTAAGAAACAAAAATGTAATTAAACATTTAAAGATAAGGTATATGATTGGTAAAACAAAACAAAACAAAAATACAAAAAATTGCCGAATTATAACTGATGTCATTAATCGTCTCCAGAAATAATTTTGCCTGAGTTGCAGTCACCTACCTTTAAGAAATTAAATTGAAATAACTTAAAGATTGAATTTATAGAAAAGTCCTCTTTGCCGCGTTATAGAACGAATGAAACAAAATATTAACAGGTTGAATAATTAATGTATAACTTGATTTAAGGAAAATAAGCATATACTCGTAAAATCAGTACAATGCTGTACCTTCCCTATTCTGGTAAATAGTCTATCAGTGCCTCCATACTTAATAATCAATTAAAAAATATGTATACAAAGCCAACCTTATAACTAGCTTATATCATTTTGTCGTTTCCGGGGGAAAAAACAAGAAGAATGCATTCAGATTTGTTCGTTTTCATTCCAACGTGATGGCATTAATGCCTCAAGAGAAGAAACATTCATCGCGAACAATTTGATTAATTACAACATCTCAGCCCCCTCCCCCTCCCCGATTAGAATTCAGATTCTTAAAGAAACAACTTAAGAGCCTGTGAAAAGAAAATCTCTGAAGTGTCCCCTTAAAATCCTGATGCCCCCAATTTCCCCCCTACTGAGCCAACCCCGGTTACACGACTGAAGGAGACCGGGTTTTAATCAGATTGCTGGGGTAGTCCTTGTGATAGTGCGGTGCGCGGTCATCAACAGAACTAACTTATAAATAAAAAATATGGGACGGATGGTTTATCAGTTCACTGGTTCACTTATTTCATAACATATTGTTGTGTTTTGACAGGTACTGTCATCGGTGTATGACTGCTATCCTTAAAGAACCCTTAAAATATTGGTAGGTTCTATTTAATTAAATCATTATTCATGATTAGGTTTAACCTTGAATTTTTATTTAGGCTGTCGAGGTGCATTCGTGTAGAAAAAAGGAATTGCAATGACCAAATGATTACAATATGAGATATGGAATGAAATGAATATATCTGGTGTTTAAATCACATCACACTTATAGCTGGATTTTCAACATTGGGGATTGTATTGTCTGCGTGTCGAATTTTTCTGTAGTTTAAACGACACTGAAATAAGGATTCTTATATCTCTACAATAATTAAGAAAACATTGTAATATTTCAAAATAAAAACGACAAACTTCAGGGGTTTGTCTAGCAACGTGAGTATACAGTTATTTTCATCATGCCATTGCTAATAGCCTGTTAAATGTATCCATAAAAATTGTCACTGAGAAAGAACCTGCTATATGTTCGAAACTAAGGCCAACAACTACTATTTTGCATAAAAATTGCATTGAAAGTCTAAACAAACACATAAGATCTGCATTAGGCCTCGTTTGCATCTAAACAACCCATTAATTACATCGAAAACAACTGCCATATGCTCAGCTACAATAGCCACATTATATGCATATATGACTTAATTTTGTTTACAGTTTCCAGTGAATACAGTAATCATTATAGACCTACATACTGATAAAGTGAACTCACTTTAAACCAGACAGTTTTAGTTTTCGAGAAATGTCAAAATTATTGAAAATTAACACTTACCAAAGTCTTGCGTACATCAGTAAAAACTCTCTATGCTAATGGTCCAATGATTTGTACATACCGTACTAATCAGAAGGCATTACACGTAATCTGAGTGACTGGTAGTGGAGCCTTACAGCGCTCATCACTGGTCTAAACCACCTGGTACATCGGCACCTGGTACCCAGCATGCACCGCTCCTTAAACTCCCCATGCGTCCAGAAACTACCCCAGCTCAACCAAATTAGGGGACTGCTTAGAGCGCATGCGTCAATCATAAGTGACCGTGAGATGCCTTTCTGTTATCTTTCGGTGAGATCCTATTTGCTGCTCCCTGGGGCAAAATTATCATTATGAATTCATCCGTTCTAATTATTATAATTGAATATTTCAGGTATACGTGTAATTATTTTCGTTTATTTATATGATAGGTCCCCTATTCTAAATGTAATTTCTGTAACATAGATAAAAAGATTGAAATTTCAGTCACTTTTATTTTCTAGTTCAAATGTATTTACACTCTTGCAATTTCTTGGATAAGCAGTCAGTGGAACTATAGTAATGCGTTTGTTATTCTGTAATACTTCAAATATTTGAATCGATTAGAAACATGTTTATATTACATGATGAAATATTTGTTAATGACTTGGTAATTAATTTGATCCTTTAAAGCTCGTTAATATAGTACCGGTAATGGTATCATTTTGTTAAAGCATTTCTTTTTTTACACATATTTTGATAATTGTTCTTGAATCCTTTTCATTTTGAATCCTTTTCAATTATAGGCTAAATAGCCTACTGCAACATAAAAAATATAAAGTCCAATATTTTTAAACATGGTATCAAATCATAGTTATTTTGATTATTCGACGTAATAACATCAGTTAGAGATACAGTCGAGATATTAAATTACTAATTACAACCACTATGGACCAGGAACACCAGGAACACACCATGAGAAACATAACCAATTGCCTCATTAACATTGACTGAAGGTCAACCTTGAATGTGAAAATCAAATAATACTTCAAAACAGTTGTGAATTGCGTTAAAATGCCTCGCACATAAGCCGGTAAGTAACCATTAAGTAAAGTACTTTAGTTTAACCTTGATGTTGAGTGGTAATGCCAGGTACTCAGAGAGATGAATTAGTGACAAATTCGATCGAGCAGTCAGAACTGACAATCATTGTGTGTACATTTATTGCCAGTTGATTTTACATTTCACCGCGATGACATCAAATAGTTCAAGAGTAGGGTTGTAATGTCACAGTGCTGTGAGCAGCCGTGTAGCCAGACATTTGTCAAGGGAGGGGAAGCGCAAATTATTTTGAAAAATGGTAGACCCAGAAAATGTTCTCGCCCGGAAAATATTTTCAACGAAGTTACAGAAAGACAAAAAAAAATAGGTCTTTTCTGTGGGGCAAAAAATCTTATTAAAAACAAAAAACAACAACAAACGGGCCCATGGGAGAGGGAGACCGCCCTCGCCCTTCCGGCTTGCGCCTGTGTCCGAGGCTACCTGCAAGTGCAAGAGCTGGGGCCATTGTCCAGTCTTAAGAAGATAGTGATGACATGCATGGTTAGCGTTGTGAATGTTGAAATTCAATTTGACTGAGGAGTGAGTGGACAATATAGTAGACAACGTTGATTAAGGGCTAACCCAAGGCCACGTATTAACAGTTCAACAAAATTAGAAATTAGAAATGGGGAAGGAACCAGCCGACATCTGGCCTAATTCTCTCAGATCATAAAAATGTTGACGGAAGAGAATAAGGTATTATTAGCTTACCGTATTTGTCATCTCCCATATAAAGTCCAGTGTTAAAGCTTGGCAGGTTACTAATAAACTGACTGGGTAATAGTTTGTCTATCAACTGGATATTTCTTTGGTGAAGTGGTTGTCATAGAGTTCGAGTGTTTGTCATTCTGATAAATTAGACTATAGGTTATGGAGACAAACCACGTTGACAGACAGCATAGTGAACATTGTACCGTGGCTTTGTTTCTGTGGTATGCACTTGTATTTTGAAACACGATAAGTATTTTTTGTTCCAATATTTGTTTTCAAATGTCCCTATTTTAATTCAAATTGCAGGTTAGTAGTTTTATTAACCTTTACTTTCATCGTGTAGTCACCAAATATTTTTTTTCTAAAAGGCATTCAGATAACATCTATAGGCCAAGTGCAGTAAAGAAAATACTGGTTCCGTTATAGCGGTTTTGCTGAATTGAGTCACTAGGTGGCGCTATTCTCATTTTGTCCAAAGCAGCCCAACTCGATCGGAAAAGCGATATCGTGTCGGGAATAATGTAAATTAAACATAATAAAATGGACAGCAAAATGAGATATTAAATTATAAAAAAAATATATATGTTTGACTTTAATAATTCATAATATAATAATGCACATAAATAACCAATGCAGTGCTTCCACTTACAAGGTGATTTCCTTTATTTAAGGAAATTTCGACTTTCTTAGGAAATTTCTCAGGAAATGAAAAAACCTAAGGAAATTCACTCAAAAATAAGGAATTCTCAAGAAAAGTAAAAACACTGAGAAAATTCTACGTTAATCCCGAAAAAATTAGATTTTGGGTAAGAAAAGGAAATCTCAGGTAATTTCAAGCTCGGGATAAGGAAATTTGTACTTTGATTGTGGAAACACTGAACCAATAATTTTGCACAAATACAATTACAGTGACTTATACTCATGAAACATTCTCCTTTCATTTTCAGCTCATCAAGTAACCATATGGGGAATTTTGTGCTCTGTGTTACATACAATAGAGCAGGAAATATATTGTGCACAAATAACATTGGCAGACATCTTCACTATTATGACAATGATTTCTGTATAGTACACAGCTGCGTAGTTCAAGGCTAAAAACATGGCGACTCGCACAAGTATGTTGCGCAGTGCTTTAGCTGTGATTACAGTGTGTAGTTTGACGGTGTGTGTTGTGTCTGCGCGGGACTTGGTAAATGACTGTCCCTGTTCGGACCCGTCGCTCTGTGAGTCGATTACAACACCTCCGAGGAAAGAGGTAAGGCGTCGTTATTTATGCTGAGCATTACACATTCAATGTTATATTTTCTATTTCATATTTGCTGTGTAACATCACTGTTTATCGTCAATATACATGTACATCATTATTATTATCAACATCGTCATCATCACCATCATAATCACCATCATCATCACCATCATCACCCGATCACCACAGGCACCATCATCATCATCATCATCATCACCATCATCATCACCATTATCACCACCATCATCATCATCATCATCACCATCACCACCATCATCATAACCATCACCATCACCATCACCATCACCATCATCATCACCATCACCACCATCATCATCACCATCACCATCGCCATCATCATCATTACCATCACCATCACCATCACCACCATCATCACCACCATCACTGCCATCTTATCACTATCATCATCATCATAATCACCACCATCATTACCATCATGATGATGATCATCATCTTCATAATCATCACTATAATCATAATCTATCGACATCGTCGTCATAATCTTCATACCCACTTCTTCTTTTTTTAACTTAAGAAAACTATGCTAAAACAAAATCATAACTTCCCTTTTCATATTTCATTTTAAAAATTATTGTATTTACTTCCTGGTAAGATTTTCGCTTTCTGTTACGAAGCAGTGCACTGGGCAAAATACGACTGGTCTAAAATTACGACAATCGCCATGATTGGTGATTATGTGCCTGAGATCATGTGCCACGCACACGCCATCGGAGCGAGGGCAGTTCTTAAAGGTAAATCAGAATTCCAAATATCGCGTATCGTCCATGCACTATAATATCACAAAATTTGTATTTACTTCCTGTTAAGATTTTCGCTTTCTGTTCGCTTTCGCTTTCTGCTCCATCGGAGAGAGGGCAGTTCTTAAAGGTAAATCAGAATCCCAAATAATCCCAGTCTGCTTTGAATTTGATAAATATTCCCATGGAGTGTCCAGTGGTCAAAGGGGGAATCTCTCTCCTCCCCTTCCCTTAATGAAAATCAACCATACAGCAAATCAATATTGAACCACATTTTTGTATCCAATACCGGTATGCCTATTTGGAAACGCACTTGAGATATGGTTGTTCCAGTCAAAAATTCCAGTCAAAAATTATATCCAGTCAAGAAAATTAAGTCAAAAATTATTACCCCGTTGGTCAACTAAAGTGATTTAAAGGGACAACATCGTCACGATCAACAGGGCATGGAATCAGGGTGCTATTTTTAGATTAACTCAGTAACTGAAAATAATACCCCACACGATAAGATCATATTACCGTTGCTGCTGCATAAATGAGCCAGTAATTTTCAGTCACTGTGTTCATATTAAACTAGGACATTGATTCCATGCCCTGTTGAAAGTCTGCCCTGATCGTGACGACAGTGTCCCTATAGTAACGGATTTTTCTTACCTTCGGGCTGTCTTTCATAGGGATGTTCCCAGCTGCCAATCTTAGCAGCGCAGAAGACCGAGCTGCATGGGTCAGACAGCAGGTCACTCGGACCAATTCACTGCACGTGGATGGCATCAACTTCGATATCGAATACCCACTGGAACAGAAAGATTCCAAGTATTTAGTTGCTCTTGTTCGTGAGACTACTAATGCTTTCCACGCGGCTAATCCACACTGGCAGGTATATTCATATAGTTAGTTGTAACAGTGTATGTTCAGTTCCTATCATTAACGTTTAATAGTTGGAGCTTTTAAAGTCACGGTTCACTCACAGCACGGTTCACCTGTCACACACAACCCTGAGCATCATTGCTAAAACAATAACATACTATTATTAAATAATAGTTATTAATAGCATGTCATGCTATGCATAAAAACTTCACGAAGATCAAGAAATTATGTCGGTCGTTTAAAACCATGAAATTCTCCATGCTGTTGCCAATACACTGAAATAGTACAACCTGTACTGAATGTGTACATGCAAATGCATGCTGTCGAAAAACCAAAATGACTCAAATGAAATTGCAAGGCGTGAGAAAATTACATATCCCATGGTTGTTTGAAGAACCGGCGCCGAGTCATAAAGACTCTCTTATGCCTGTGCTCAGAGTAATTTTGGAACAAAATAATAAACCGCGGAGACAGAATTTAATTCACAATTCGGTGAATTGAATTCTATTGTTAAGCTTTTTTGGTGATTTATAGCTACATTCTGTTAGTCCATTTTTCAAATAGAAGGTACACCATTGTATTCATGTTGAGCCTTTGTCGGCAAATGTTGGCAAAACTACTCAGCGGAGACAGAATTAGGGTACATTGTTCAGTGAATTGAGGTGAATGCGTACCATGGACGTGTCTGTATGAGAATGAGAAAGAATGTACAATATTGGTAATGTTGGGAATATATTTTGGTTAAATTCGGTGAATTGAATTCTACTGTTACACCAGTTTTTTTGGGAGTATGGCTCCATTGTGTTAACTAATCCATTGCTCAACAGGAAAGTACAATATTGGTAATGCTGGCAAAACTACTTTTGTCAGTATGTTTACTCTTCTTGAATCAAGACAACAATGGTAACGTTCACCTGTTGTTTGCATAGTGGTGTATGTATCCCAATCTGCCTTTAGGCTTTTATATTTGCAAGAGTTTAGGTACAATTGCTGCTGTAAAGCGTGATTCAACGGCGCCATGGCATTGATACACAAGTTCAGAAAATTGAAATATCAAAGATGGCCACCATTACAAACATTATCACCGGTTTACCAATTCATTTTATTGTCCATGGATAGGCATTCAATGCCATCTTATGACATCGTTTTGTTGAGTGAATCGCTCAAGAAACATAGGCAAATGATAGCACTATTACATTATGATATGTTGTCGTACGCCAGTAAGGTGACCGCCGGACACTAACATACCGAGGTAACTACACCGTACACAGTCACAAGTAATGGCCGACAACAAGTATACTGTAAAAATGGTGTTGGGATGCGTTTAAATATTAAACGGCCATCCTCTGTACATGTCACTGCACAATCTAAACATGTTTTAGACTAAACATGTGAAAAGAGTGATTACAAGCTAAGTGTTTAGAAATGTGTTTAAATTCTAAACGCCATTTTTGCAGTGTATAGTCGTCGTATACGGTACAACAATTATTGCTATTTTGTCTAAGGTCTATAGTGTATGGCACTCACCACAACGTAAGGCTGGAGTTTCCTCAACACTCCTAGAGTACAGTCGTATCGGATATGATTAAAATGGCCATCTTAAAAGCCATTTATACCAATAGAAAGTCGACAGTGTCCTAAGCTTACGTCACATAAGATCCAAACAAGTTTCACTTTTAGACATTCCCTTTCGCGCCAAGAGTGAAACCGGCACACGCTGAACCACTTGGAAATGCACCCGCTCACGGTTTAACATTCAAAATTATGTTGAATATTGCAATTCAAGCAATATTAATTGACAATTTTTGTTAAAATATTATATAGGGTTATTATTCATCAAAGAAGTATGCGATAACAACAATGAATTGAGAGATAATTAGACACGTGGTCACTATTTGTATGTCGCGCACTCGCGCGGTACTAATTACAGTCGTCTGCGCTGACAAGGTCAGCAAATAGCCGTATGACATTGTGGCTTGGTATCAGATGTTTGTTTTAAATATTCCTAGTTAATTAAATTTATTTTATTTCAAAAGAAATCTCAAACAAAATAAACTTACAATGTATTGCCCATAAAAGACATCATGAATTTAAACATTAAACTTTAAGCCTTGAAATGCGTTTTTAATATTAAATCTTGCACGCTGGGTTTGTACAATTTTGTACAGTGCGAGCTTGTATTATTTTTGTGGGCAAATCCCATTAAAAATATATACAAATTTAAATAAATAAATAAATAAGACCTGACCATTATTTGCTTGAAAAAGAAAACATAAATAAAAAAAATTCAAAGTAGTACTTATTAACCCTGTATAGGTGACCTTTGACACGTTTCCATACCCGGGGTGTCCGGCAGGTCGTTGCTATGACTACACGGCTCTGGCGTCATCATGTGATTTCCTCGTGTTGATGGAGTACAATATGGGCGGTCTTGGACCAATCGCAAAGTCAAACGACCCCTTTAAATTGGTCAAAGTAGGTAAGAATCATTGTCATGTAAAGGCACCTTATGCAAACATTGAAGGATCATTGAAAGAAATTGGGGCTTTACCTTAGTTCATGTTTTTTTTTTCTTTCCAGGTTTATACCAAATTGAAAACGTTTCCAAGAAGAGTCCTCTAGGAGCACGTTTTATAGTGCCTAACATCCTCCTGAAGACAATCAGAGCATACTAATCGAAACATCGAAATCTTATCATAACCAGACAAGTCACAATAATGTTTTATTGCTCTGCTCTGGGATTTTGTCACATTTTGGTCACTTTGTAATGGGGTGGAGAGAGTCAAAATATGGAACACTGCCAAAACCAAAGTGTTAAGATTAACCGGAGGAATCAACATCATGTTTCCATTGTATTTACAGGGTCTATTGGGCAAATTGCCAAAATGATTAACACCACTGGTGTAGTTTTAACACTCTGGTGTTGTTTTAACACCCTGGTGTTAGCAGTGAACTCGAATTGTATACATTATTTTTTTACAAAAATTATTGGAGTGTCGTGGCCGAGCGGTCTAGCGCACCGAACTCAAGTTCTGGTGTTGCCAGCAGCAGGGTGTGGGTTCGAGCCCCGGTCGTGACACTTGTGTCCTTGAGCAAGGTACTTAACCATAATTGCTTCGTCCTTCGGATGGGACGTAAAGCCGTAGGTCCCGTGTGTTGTATAATGCACGTAAAGTGGATTGTCGTGCGGTCTAGCACACTGAACTCAAGTTCTGGTGTTGCCAGCAGCAGAGTGTGGGTTCGAGCCCCGGCCGTGACACCTGTGTCCTTGAGCAAGACACTTAACCATAATTGCTTCTCTCCACCCAGGGGTTAAATGGGTACCTGTGAAGGCAGAGATGGTTTGCTCTATATGCGCTAGAAATGGCAGCAATTGAGCTCTATACTCCCCAGGGAGCTGAGATGGTTTCAGGAATGATTTATGAGCCTTATGAGCCTTATGAGCAGGGATAATAATATAATGCGCCTTGAGCGCCACTTAGTTGGTGGATACGTGCGCTATATAAATCTATACA
This sequence comes from Zoroaster sp. YZ-2022, assembly GCA_029582265.1. Lineage (NCBI taxonomy): Eukaryota > Metazoa > Echinodermata > Asteroidea > Forcipulatida > Zoroasteridae > Zoroaster > Zoroaster sp. YZ-2022. The sequence continues at coordinate 3,284,429 of CM055837.1, read as the reverse complement.
TTATTATTATTATTATTATTCCCTTAAAATTCCAGCGGTCGAGTCATTTCTTATTGACGGCATACCATCTGATAAGCTGGTACTTGGCGTGCCATGGTATGGCTACAGTTGGCCATGCACCCACATACTTCAGGTCAGTTAAGGCCTTGGGCAAATCAAATTTGCTGAGCACAGAAAAGTTATGCTTAGCAAAAATAGGTTACCAGCCAAATTGTCACGTAATGTATATTGCTTTTGGCTGGTTCTCAGCAAAATGTTGCTCAGTAGATAAATATGTTAAGCAATAATTATGGGCTATACTTAGTAGCTCTACGTAATTGGTCTTTTTTGTAGTTGGTCGTGTAAGAAGATGTATTCAATGTAGTCGTTCAGTTCTTTATTAAAAATGATTTGATTTTAAGATTTTACTAAAAGTTGGTTCACTTTTTACAACCTTAGTCATAACTTAACCAATCCACGGTTTCATCTGAGAACACCAAAGGCATGTATCTTTATATAGGCCTAATTTAAAACAATGGGGCCATCATTAATAATAATAATAATAATAATAATAATAATAATAATAATAATAATAATAATAATAATAATAATAATAATAATAATAATAATAATAATAATAATAATAATAATAATAATAATAATAATAATAATAATAATAATAAGTGGACTTATATAGCGCACGTATCCACCAACTGAGTGGTGCTCAAGGCGCATTATATTATTATCGCTGCTCATAAGGCTCATAAATCATTCCTGACACCATCTCAGCTCCCTGGGGAGTATACAGCTCAATTGCTGCCATTACAGCGCATATAGGGCTAATCAACCAACTCTGCCCTCACAGGTACCCATTTAACCCCTGGGTGGAGAGAAGCAATTATGGTTAAGTGTCTTGCTCAAGGACACAAGTGTCACGGCCGGGATTCGAACCCACATTCTGCTGCTAACACCAGAACTTGAGTCCGGTAAGCTAGACCGCTCGGCCACGACACTCTAGGCTTCAAATTCTCATTTCAGTAACTGAAAACTGATATTGCTTTGACAATAGGGCATACATACTGTTGTTTACAAATGTTTACGTTTTAGTATTTTTGTCTATTCTTTCAGGATAACATCTGTTCGGTAATAGATAATAATGATGAAAGCAATTGGGACGAGCAAGATATCAAAAATCAAGGACTTGATTTGAAATATTTGTACTACAGTCAGATAACCAATTTACTGAAGAACTCAACTACTGGTCGGATTTACAACGAGACGTTCCAGTCTCCGTTTTTCAATTACAAGGTAAATAGGGCAGATGGGAGTCGTTGTCACCCCGGGTACTCCCAATGGTACCCAGGCAATCATAAAAGTACACAAACCTGCATAGGATTGAGATTGCCTGGGTACCATTGGGGAATACCAGGCGAGAACGACCTATTCTGCGGTAATAGGCCCATAGTTGATGTATACACATGAAATCACATGTTTACTTAATTAAACAGCACAATAAGAGTCGATTAATGCAGTCAACTTTTAATTACTATAAAGTGGCACTTAAAACAAAAATCTGGTCCAAAAATTGTTTAAAAATTTTGAAGACAAGTTAATAAAAATTAAGTTATTTCATTTTACAGGGCGGCTTACCCTGCAAAATGATGGTGTTAAAATAATACCTTTATTCTTATTTGGGCAAGCTCAGCTGCCCAAAATTAACACGAGTCGGTGTTTGTTTTCATACATCCCATGGTGTTTGCAGTGTTACTTAATTTTTAAACGGAATTCTTGCGTCGGGAATTACATACAGCTGATAGACGATAGTGAAGGACAAAATCATATCAATAATTAATTTCTCTTACATTTTTTTTCTTTCTAGGACCCCAAATCTGGTAATATTTACCAGGTTTGGTTTGATGATCCGTATAGTTTGTCTTTGCGGTATAATTACGCTAAAAGCCAGAATCTACGAGGTGTAGGAATGTGGAACGCCGACTGTCTGGACTACAGTGGAGACGAGGAAGGGGCCAGACTTGCCAAGGCAATGTGGGATGCCATTAATCATTTCATTGCTTGAAAACAAAAATTTCAAACAAAAATACAATGAAAAAGATATGTGTATAAAAGAAACATTGTTTTATATTCCAGAATTTATAGATAATTTCATAACATAAAAAGGTTTTGCAAAACTTAACTGACAATAAAAATATAAACAAAATAATCAGTGAAATCTTTGACCGTATAAGGAACGAAATCCGATATTGATGTTATAGTCCACGATGTACAAAATCCGGTTTGATTATTGTTGGCAAAAGTTTATTAATTATTACCAAAAGTAACCTACGATTGAAATTATAAAAAAGAAAGTGGTATTCGGTATTCTAGGTCCATGTGAAAACGAAAGGGACTTTTTGGCGAGATTGAAACTTTTTGGAAAAAGTGGGACTCGTATTCGGCCGAAAGAAATCATTTCTTTATATTAAAAAAAAAGTGTAGTTTTATATGCATGGTAAATGGAGCTCACTTCTTGGGGGGCACACCCCGTTAAATAAGCTTATTATTATTCCTTCATCCGGGCCCTTCACTTCAAACAATTATATTTAAATACTAAGCATATTTAGGCTGTGTATTATTCAATAAATATCAATATATAGACTGCCCTGAAGTGGTGTTTAGGATTCGCTTATAGAGCTATTAATATGCGTATACTCAATTGAGAATTTCACATGGTGTCACCGCAATTAGTCTTACTTTTCTTAATCATGAATAATCCTGCAGAATGGTTCAACTCTTCCCCCCTTTATTATCTCATTCATGTCTTTAGTCTGATTGTCCTTTCAAAGACTCTTTATATCCCTGCCTGTGTTTTTATTTTTTCGCCTTCTTTGATGTTGTTGTTTTGTTTTGTTTTTTAATTATATTTAATACAATTTTAATGTAAATAAGTTTATATAGTATTGTTTTTTGTATATTGATATTTAATAACCTTTAAAATTTTAATTCCTATTTGCATATTTTTATATATTGTAATTGTCACTGTAATTCAGCCTTTTTGGCTGCGATAGTGAAACAACCAATAATAATAATAATACTAATAATAATACTAATAATAATACTAATAATAATAATAATAATAATAATAATAATAATAATAATAATAATAATAATAATAATAATAATAAGTTATTATTTTGTTGCATAAATTAAGTAGACATACACTTATGTAAAAAATAATAAAATAAAATAAATCTATGACAAAATTCTTAGAACACTTGAAGCCTCCACCTTCCCATGCTACAAAGGTAGAATTTGTAATCAATGGAAAATCATTATGTGGGGAGCTGCGCCTGTTGTAAGTAAATTGACAGGATAGATTGGGACTAGCAGTTATTTGCCACTAGGGGGCTCCCTTCAATTTTAGTAAACAATGTTTGTTGAGTGCACTTGACGGAAATATTGTACGGAATAATTATCATAGAAAAAGGTCAGTACCCTAAACAAAACAACCCATTTTTGAATGTTTTATAGTTTGCTAATAAACAAAGTATATTATTTGCTACGATTATCAACATTTCCTGTGTGTGTTTGTTTGTATTATAAATTTGCAAGAATTAAAATAAAATCGTTTGAGTTGAGTGACAACCAATATTTACTGTGAAATTAATTGACCAGTTATGATAATATCTATTTACAAGAAATGGCATGCTACTGCTAGTGCTAGTCTTGCCACAGTCAGTGATTAGTTTAATACATATTTTCTGATTAACCTAAAATACAATTCCGTGGGTGGTTTTTCGGTATGTTTGTTTGTGTGTGTGTTTTGTTTTTGGGGGTGGGGGAAGGATGGGGGCGGGCCGGTTAGTGGGATTTTTGGAATAGAATCATAGATTTATATTATTCACCATTCGTTGCCATGATACTTTTAAAGCCTTCCTCATCATAAATATTCAGGGGGCATCCCCTCATGGAATCTTTCTTTCATTTTAACAGATAGATTTAAACGAGACGTCGTTATGTCCAACAGAGCTCTCCATGGTAGTCCCCAGCTAGGGGGTCATAGTTATCCCTCTCTATCTGAAGGTAATCGCTCCCGTCGACCGGCATCACTAACTGGTAGCAGTGCCCCCACATCCCATCATCAAATAAGCAGTGCCTTGTTGCATCACCAACACCAGAAAATTCAGCCAGGTACAGTTTTTCTGTACGGTAATATTTAATTCTGCCATAGGGCGTAATGACAATAGGCCATTATTCCTTTGTACGTTTGACTAAATGACCACAACTGAGTTTTAGTACTCAAACTCGAGTACATTTTTCTTGAAAAGTACTTGACTACAACTCTAGAGTTGGGGTTGGAATACTCATACTGGTACTTCTTCTCATTTCTGTACTCTACTCATACTCATGAAATTTTAGTTAACCCTAACCCCCTATAGGTATTCTGGCTAGAAACCTTCCTGAACCCTAACCCCCTATAGGTATTCTGGCTAGGAACCTTCCTGAACCCTAACCCCCCAGGTATTCTGGCAAGGAACCTTCCTGAATCCTCCAAAATCCATCAGTGCACTTTTGGAAACATGCCCTTATCTTCAAAATGCATCATGCATTTTCGATTATCTTTCATATTCAGCACTTATGGCCTGTACTTCTTGCCAGGTAGTAATTTTGTCCCATTTGAAGACGTGAAAGAACAAGTTTCCAACAGTGCTGAATTTTGCCCAAAAAGTGGCCCTTGGAGGATTTTGCAGGATATGGGGTGGTTAGGGTTAAACAACCCATTCCTAGCAGTCTGTTGATCCAATTTTAGAAAGTATTTGAATGTTAAACTACATAAAACTCAGTTAAATTTCTCAGCTAAAAAGTCAATTTTTAACTCTCAACACATATTGTTGCAGAATTTGTACCAACATGGACAAAAATTTCATGGAACAGTGGAACACTACCACATTCATGAACTGCAACAGCCAGTGTCCATATGCTCAGATGGTACATGCAGAGTTTTGAGTTCTGAACGCAATCATGGATAAGCTTGGGCGATATCGATTTTTTTTCATCCACGGCAAACATATATCACGATTTTCAATAATATCGCGATTTTTTTTTTCATTCATTCATGATTGTTTTAGAGCCGATAACCACAGGTTTACCCCACTACAAGCAATAAATCACAAATTCACAATAAATCGCAAATTCGTTTGCAGAGCGTGTATGTATTTCTGAAGTAGTTCGCTTTTATTTCTCACTTCCAAAAGCTGAAAAGATTCTTCTCATTTTGTTTCCATGGAATTTCTGACTTGACTCACAATGTAGATTTTTTTAATCGCGATATATTTTTTTAATCACGATTTGCCGATATCTCGAATAAAAAAAATGTATCGCGATATTCAATATTATCGTGTTATTACCCAAGCTTAATCATGGAGTATGCTGGGTTCCTCTTGGAATCTAAAACATATTTTTATATCATGTCCTTAGGTAGCAGACACAGTCTCAGTGGACCCTCCCTCCCCTCACCTCTCGTCCCTGTCACCTCCTCCCACTCCAAGCATCCCCAGGTACTACGAGAGCAGAGAGGCAGTCTGAGTGGGATTGGCCATGGGACGACGACGACATCACAAATGCACCACGTACAGCAACCTGGCATGTGGGCCATGCCACACATGAAGCACATCGGGGGACCAGCTAGCCAGAGTACACCAGCCGAGCAAACTAAGAAAACAAAGGTTTGTTCAATATCTTTGTAAAAAAAATGTTTTTATTTGTTCAAGAATAAACATGTTTCAAGCAATTTTTAAAAATGGTTCATACTATCGTAGAATGTTGCTATAAAGGCCATCGCTATAACAAACATGCACTGGCGTAGCCAAAGGGAGACTGGGGAGATTTCCCCCCCCCCCAACAAAAAAACAAAAAAATGATTAGCAAAATAGTGTCTATTTACCCTCCTACTTTTGGTACCTTTTTCATACAAGTTGATCCACCATTTGAAACCATTCGCTTTTGTGGTTTTGAATGGTGAAATAACTGTGTACAGTATTGATTCCCCCAAATGGTTTTGAATGGTAGGTCAGCTAATACAAAACCTTGTTTGGATCTTTCCAAATGGTAGTACAGCTAATACAAAACCTTGTTTGGATACTTCTAAGTGGTGAATTAATGGACCCTCTATGCATTTGAATGGATTTGAATGGTAGTAAAGCTTGCTACCAACACTGTTCAAATGGTATCACCATGTGTGTACAAAACCAATGGGCATTTTGGTAAGTGGAAATTTTGAATGGTTTCAAATGGTCAAACAGTAGGAGGGTTAATTCGCAGACTTCTGAATGTATTTTGACATAACTTGTCGGTCCATTTGAGTTTTATATTGGTAAATTTACCAAAATTTTTGATTCCCCCCCCCCCCCACCCCACCCCACCCCACTCTGAAAACCCTGGCTACACCACTGCAAACATATAGTTATATTGAACATAACTCTTAGCTCCCATAATGTACATCAACATTGTAGCTTTTAATCATTTTAACATTTTTTATGATGAATAGGGAAGGAAGAAAAGCCGGGTAAACATAACCGACACCGACCGACCGTGTAAAGAACACAGTTTCATCACCAACGTAGATGACATACAGAACATGCAGGATGGTTTACTCAAATTAATGAGAGACTTCGAGACAGGCAAACTCAGTGCTTTCGGTGAGATTATTAATTTGTTCGTTTTATTTTACAGATATTGTCCCAATAGTTTCCAGAAATCAGTCAATCAATTAGATTGATGGGCAAGACTCAGTCTCTGAGAAATCATAGAAAATTGGAAAAGCAAATGAATTAACGCTAACTACCCCAAATCCATCAAAATCCTCCAAGTGGCACTTTTTTGGAAAAATTCAGCACTGTTGGAAACGGATACTTTCACCTCTTCAAATGGGGCAAAATTACTACCTGGCAAGAAGTACAGGCCATAAGTGCTGAATATGAAAGATCAACGAAAATGCATGGTGCATTTTGAAGATAAGGGCGTGTTTCCAAAAGTACACTGATGGATTTTGGAGGATTTAGGAAGGTTCCTAGCCAGAATACCTAGGGGGTTAGGGTTAAGGAAAAACTATATCAAAAACACTATATCAAAAACACTATATCAACGTCCTTTTTTTCATTCCATAGATGAGCATTGTTCCTTTGAGAAGATGAACAATGTCCGAGACCTTCAGGAAAAACTAGGGAGGATGCATTTTAAGATGGAGAGCGACATCCAAAATGCTGGGTAAGTCTTGGAAAATTCAATGTAGGTTTTGAAGTTTATATTTAAAATTGTTTCTCAAGATCATTTAGACAAAAAATGTAAATGAAATTTAAATTGAAAGATTTTAATGGTCACCCTTTCCTAATCCTTTCCTTTTGCAATCCGATACCCTGAGGCCTATATAACCTCATCTCATCATGGCACCAGTCTGTATGTTTTGCTTGTTTTTATTTTTCAATTCTTCCGTTTCAGAGCAAATACTAAAGAAGGAATTGACACTGCTAGTCAGAATATGGACCATCTTTTATCAAATGTAAGTTTGTCAAATAAATAATATTTTATTACCTGTAAATAAGCTTGGGTGATAACACAATAATATTGAATATCGCGATACTTTTTTTTATTCGATTATGATATCGCGAACCTTTTTAAGTTATCGAGATATCGGCAAATTGCGATTAGCAAAAAATATTGCCATTGTGAGTCAATTCAGAAATTCCATGGAAACAAAATTAGCACAGCCTTTTCAGCTTTTGGAAGTGAGAAACTACTTCAGAAGTACATACACGCTATGCAAACGAATTTACGATTTATTGTGATGTTTGTAGAGGGATACATACCTGTATCGGCTCTAAAGCAATCTTGCATAAATGAAAAAAAAATAATAATCGCGATACTATCGAAAATCACGATATATGTTTGCCGATATATCGTGGATGAAAAAAATCAATATCGCCCAAGCTTACCTGTAAAAAGGAAAAGGAATTATCTAAAGCCACCTTAACCCTAATGCACTAGACCGTAGTTGCTGGGTACCATCCTCAATCCTTCAAAATCCTCCGATTGCCCTACCCCAAAAAATGCATTCATCCTCAATCCTCCAAAATCCTCATGTTTTTCAAACACCATTCATCCTCAATCCTCCAAAGTCCTCATATGCTTCAATCACCATTCATCCTCAATCCTCCAAAACCCCCATGTGTTTCAATCACCATTCATCCTCAATCCTTCAAAATCCTCCAAAACTGCAAGGAGGATTTTGGAGGATTGAGGATGGTTAGGGTTAATCCTTTCTAATATGTACAAATAAGTTATTCGGTTGAGAGTACCTTTCATAATACATTCGAAGGGAAGGTACAACATTTGCATTTGGTAGCTTACGTTCATTTCAACCCACTAGGTCTCAAGAAATACATCATAAATCTCACCTTTGAAAATTACATCACAATGGGTGCTCATGTTTTTCATTCAATAACAAAAAACTGTCTGTGACATGTTTATTATATCTTTCTGTTTTAACAAATGTCACACGGTAACTTTTTGTAAATATGAACTTTTTTCATCATTTTTGCAAAAACAGGTTAATTTTATTATTGACAACTAGAGGAATGAAATTAGTGTACTTTTCCAAATACCATTGTTGTACCTTCCCTTTAACGGACACTTGCCAATAAAAAATGTTTTAATTTTTTTTTTTTCTTTCTTTTCTTTTTCTACCTTCTAGTTGGACCAGCTGAGTATGGCAATGTATCCTTTCAACAAACAAGCAATTGATATATCTAACATTCCTGAAAATGAGTTTCACAGTTTTGAAAATAGGTGCATTGTTTCATATCTATTTGAACTTGATACGAGCAGAACCTTACAGTCACCAATGCTCCAGCACTTTCCTGTTTGTCCGATATGTAGTGGTCATGTGATATGCGGGGTCGGATCAAGGGTTTTTGTAAGGAGGGGGTCTAGATGATTGGAATTGTTGGTGTTGTTAGAAAAAGTACGCAAAATTAGCCCTGAATTATAATTGGCCAACCATTTGCAGGCCTCGATCTAAACCGCGGCCATTGTCGTGATTCCCCTCCTTAACACTCTGTAGTGATGCGGTTTACCGCTTTTACGGAGTAAACAATCCAGATCCAGATCCAGATCCAGATCCAGATCCAGATCCAGATCCAGATCCAGATCCAGATTAATATTAATGCCCCTTTGGTTGGCCTTGAAATTTTGAAGCAGCCAAGGCCAAAGTGGCCAAGCCCTCTCAATCCTTAAGGTCCAGGCCTGCATTTGTTTTTTCAACAACAACAAATATCAGTTGCTTTGTTAAATCACATATGGTCTTTCAGGAACCTTAACACACAAAAAAAACCAAAAAAAAACACCCCAACATACAAACATGGAGTGCCATGGTCGAGTGGTTTAGTGCATCAGATTTGTGTTCTGATGGCCGAGTCGTCAGAATGTGGGTTCGAATCCCGACTGCGACCGTGGTGCTTGTGTCCTTGAGCAAGACACTTTACCATAATTGCTTCTGTCCACCCAGGAGTAAATGGGTACCTGTGAGGGCAGAGTTGGTTATTGTGTTTGATTAGCCAATATGCGCCGAAATGGCAGCAATTGAGCTATATACTCCCCAGGGAGCTGAGATGGTTTCAGGAATGATTTATGTGCAGGGGTAATAATGTACAGCGCTGTTATACCTCGTGTAAGAGCGTTTTAAAAATGCCTCCATTATTAAACAGCCAAACGGGAGGGATCAGGATCCACTGGACCCCCTCCCCCCCCTCTGGATCTCATGGGTAGAACCAGGGTACTGTAAAAGTATGGTACAGTAATGGGGATGCACTACCAATAAGAGGGGTGGGCACATATTGACATTCAACCACGGTTTCCTTGACTTTGTTGTGATCCAGCGGTAGTTTACACCCCCCTGGAGATGCATCAGCCTTTCATCCTGACCAGCCGGTATGACAACAGCTGAGAGATGTCTACAGGTATATCAGTTGTAGGTCGCTGAGCTCAGGGAGGGGAAGGGACATATCTTGCTTTATATTTGTGGTTTTGTAATATTTATTGGGATGGATAGACATCCCTACCCCCTGTCAGCCACCCCTACACCCTGTCAGCCACCCCTACCCCGTCAGCCACCCCTACCCCGTCAGCCACCCCTACCCCCTGTCAGCCACCCCTACACCCCTAGGGACTGAGACTTCCATCCGTATTGATCATGATTCAGTAAGATGTTGCATACCTAATGTCAAAGGCACAAACCTGCCAATCAAGAAGTTTGATTCCCCCTCCCCCCTCCCTCACAAAATATTTCAATTATAATTTGGTAAAAGGAACCCAGAGTGTTACTTCCTTCACTAGTCCCCCTCAAAACACAAGACAATGAATGACCAAAACATTAGTTACTTTTTCACATTTCACAATTTATTTTCCTATGGTTGCCTGGAGAGAAAACAAAACATTTCTTCTAAACGGAAGGTACATCATTGGTAATGTTTGCAAAACTGAGAATGTTTACTCTCTTTGAATCAAGATATACATTAAACAACCAACAGGCAACATATAAACAACCAAAATATAAATTGTGCCGTTAGTGAAAATGCATTTTCAGTTTAAGTTTCACCGTAAGTGAAAATGCATTTTCAGTTTAAGTTTCACCGTATAACAATTTTGTTATTTTTTAATTACTAATTCTATACCTTACATTTTACTGCACTGTTTTCAAAATGGAAAATCTTTCCAATCATTGTGGAAATTTTGTTTTCATTGTTTTATTCAACCAGATATTATTATTTTATGTTACAGTCAAGTTTAACATTTTGTACAATCAAACCCAGTGCGGGCACTAGCCCAATTTTAATTTTTATTTATTTTTTTACGCAAATTCGCCCCACACAAGGCCAATGGCCACTCCAAGGTGGGGGCTACTAAATCATTAAGTTGTTACAACGACTCCACACTGAAGAAACCAGCCCCTCGCACCGAAACAAGACAAGTTAATAACCAGCCTCTTCACGGTGCGAATAGGACTGAGAGGGGTAACTAGTCCAGAACAAGGCAGTTGTTAAACTGCCTCTTCCCATATAAGCAATTGTGGTTAAGTGTCTTGCTCAAGGACACAAGTGTCACGGCCGGGATTCGAACCCACATTCTGCTGCTAACACCAGAACTTAAGTCTGGTAAGCTAGACCGCTCGGCCACGACACTCCACAATGTGGAAAGCCGGGTACTTGTCTATTGTAGAAATATTTCCTTTTTTATTACATACACCAAGTTGACTAAAAATGTTCCGCTGTTGCATTTTAACATTGCAATTTTTCATTACAAAATGTAATGAAAATGTAAAGAATATAAACAAATAACCCCTTGAGAGAAACCTACTCCTACAATATCTTAACATTTAATGAAATCTTTACAATCTAAATTACTTGCACAACTGTAAACCCAACACAGATAGATTTGTACCACTTCAAAAAAGAAACCCACCACAAATTACCTCAAAGCTTGTTTTATTGAAATTATTTCAGGACAATCATTTTATGAAATTGTGAACTTTTCCTGCTGCCAAATGCAAGGGAATTCCTGTTTTTTTTTTTACCTGATGAAAGTAGTTTTCCAAAATTGGTTTCCCATAGGGCACCAACTTGATTCCTTTGATCATGTTCATGAAATAATTTCATTCAGTTGAGCTTTTAAACTAAAGACACCAACTATGAGAAACTACAATTTAAATTCAGCCTCAAATTATAACATTTGGGCAACGTGTAACAAGAATAGCAGCCAGTATTCTGTTTTGTTTTGTTTTTATTTGTGATAGATTCCCTAAAAGGTTTCAAACATTGTTGTGTATTTTCACCAGTGACTTAAAGTGATGTAATTGTAATAAGATGGATTTTATTTCTATTGAACTGGCCACTTCTTGTTCACAATAATAGTACCTTCTCTGGACTTTAAAACAAACATAACAATGTTACATTGCTACATGTTACATTGCTACATGTTACATTGCTACATGTTACATTGCTACATGTTACATTGTTACATATTTTTAGAAAAGATAACCTGCATCTGAGTGGAATTGTGTTGATACAGTGACTCGGATAAAAGGATAAATAAATTAAAAAGATATGGTAAGATTAATGTGATAATTTACAATAATATCAACATAAGTGATGGTGAGAGTAATCGTGCACATATGTATGTACATTGTGGTATCAAATCAGTCCCAATATGGTTCCATATAGTTCCATATAGTCAGTGTTCGTTTATACTTCATGGTTGATTAAATATGGAAAAGGTTATAGGTTTATGAATATTCATTAAATATTCAACATATATGAATATTGTATAAGTATTTTTAAGAATTCCATGACTAGTCATTGTGATGTTTTATAAATTAAATATCCTTTGTTATCAATATTTGACAAAACAAGACTGAAATGTAAGATTATGTCGTACAGGAATGCTAACTTATAAAGTCATTTTCACTGTGCAGTTACAATACATACAACTGAAAAACATATGTACAATTTGTGTTACTCCAACTATCAGGATGCTACACTTATTCTTGCCTTCTGGAAGGACATTACCAAAAAGGCTTCCAGTGACAAGTTTTGAAATTTTGGACCTAGGATCTCGGAGAAAGTTTCTACCGTCAATGAAAAAACTTAAAATGTTTTGGGGATTTTTTAAAATTATTTTTGTATTATTATTATTTTTTATACATTTGAGTGAGAACAGCTTGCTTCCCATTTTTCGCTAAGCGGATCAGGAAAATCCTATTAAAGACATGAGAGGCTAACTACTAATAATAATTTGTACTTAATAATAATGGGCGCATATTCACCAAACTGGTACTCAAGGTGCCTGCATTACTCATTGCTCATCAGGCTCATAAATCATTCCTGAAACCATCTCAGCTCCTGGGGAGTATACAGCTCAATTGCGGCCATTTGTGGCACATATACGGCTAATCAAACACAACAGATATCCATTTTACTCCTGGGTGGAGAGAAGCATTTATGGTAACTACGTACATGGCTAACACCTACGATATAATATGGCACATGTCACAAATCGTTTGAATGTGCACCTTGTAAGTTAATCACAAAGTAACACACAAACTAAATTCACAGGGGCCAATTTCACAGAGCTGCTTAGCAGAATTGGTTACCAGCCAGCTTTCATGCAAAGTGTATATTCTTTGGCTGGTTACCAGTCTTATATTGCATAACAGCAATATGTCCTGCTTAGCAGACCGATGAAATTGGACACAGAGGATGTTATTTCAATGGTTAAAATGTCTTAAGGTGGCAAGAATTTCAGAGCACAAACTACCTTTAGAGGAATAATCTACATCTTAAATCATGCAGTAACTAACAATTATCTAACTAATTATTGAGTGTGGAGGCACTCTGGTGCAGTACTGCCCCATTGCACAGTAGCATTTTAAATATTCATGAGTCTTGAATATTCATGAATCTTGAATATTAATGACCATTAAGCACTGCACAAATTATGGCAAAACTACAATCAGACAGACCAATTGTTAGGGTGCAGTATAAAAAAGTAATTCGATTCGAATAACTGCATACGCAATCGAAACGTGAAAAACATTAAGATATATACCATTCCTAACTGTAGTAGGTTTTAAAGAAGGTGCCTTCACATAAACATTTAATTATAACAGCTAATTGAACAATGTTAATGTGAAATTATTTTCTTGTCAATATACCTTTCAACTTATAACTTGTTTACAATGATTTTTCATGGAATCGTCAATCTTTTAGTGATTGCACGTTGTTTCATTTCACTTCTTGGGTTTTTCGTCTTTTGCGATTTTTTTCTTCGTTTTTTCGTCTCTTAACGATTTTATATTTTATTTATTTTTACTTTAACGATGTTTTGTCCAATTGATTGAAATGTTATCTGCCATCCAAGCACCAACTACCAGACCTGGGGTTGATTACAATTAATTGACTTGTTTTCGAATACGAATCGAATTCACATACAGAAATGTAATCCGAGTACTCGTATTCAAATACATTTGCTGTTCGACACCAGGTCTGCCAACTACAGTATCGGAATGCTAAACTACTCACAAACATTCAGCACCATTGCCAGCACAGTTATTGTAATAAATGCAGTCCACCGACCACGTGCATTACAAAGTGTTTAATAAATTGAGTTGTCCGTCGCAATAATAACTAATTACAATATCTACTAAAGTAAAATCTACAACTGAAATGATGTCAACAAGTTTGTCATAATTTTTCGTATAACAAACTGCATCAAAGAGGTATTAATAGAAGTAAGATTAGATTACAGATTTATCATTTCGGATAAAGTAACTCTATTTTATTATATTTTACAGTTAAATCATGCATTCAGTATTACGTAACAGCTAAACAAAAAGGACACTTTACTCTGTTAAACAATTTAAATGTTAAATTTCGAAACAATTGAATTTCCTTCAACAAAGTGAAATGTCGCAGGATATTCCCCACGACTATTCCGTGTTTCTACTTAAACTATCAAATATTTAACAAACTTGAAGAAACTCAGAAAGTCTACCGTCAGTTTATATAATGCAGCAATTTTGTGGCGAAAAACGGCGCCTCAAGCACCCAAAACAACAACGAGACACTAATATTCCCACTTAAAACAAAAATGGCGGAGCTAACACGCCCTCTACATGATAATACCATAAACACAACAATAAGTCAGTTAGTATAACACGTATTTCAGTTTTGTATAAAAAAAACCTTTACTCTAACACAACTAAATCTACACTCCATTTACTATTCAAAACAAAATCAAAAACTCGTCAATGAACTTTCTGTTTGTTCTACCATCTGTCTGAGCGTAATCGCACGTATCCTGCCAAAGATCCTATATTATTACATGTAGATATTAACCCATGATAGAGTGCACTAAACCACCCGTACTTTTACCGAACCTGGTCTTTTTAAATAATGAATATAATTATGAAACCACCAAATTTTGAGAGCACCAATTTGTATTAAACCAATTCAAACGTTTAAAAAGGTCTAAATAAAAAGTGAAAACTTGCGATGCGCTGTCGAATTGCAAAATAATACAGAATTTATTGACTAAATACTACATTTGTTCTACTTCAGCGTTATTTACTACATTTTCATCTAATGCTAGCTATTTCACTTACCTGAGTTGCCCTTCCGATGCGAAAGAAGCCCTGGGATCAAACCCGGACTTACTTTTTTTTGCAGCTTTTTCGTAAATAATCAACAATCTGTGCAGCATTTTAAGTATATATATTTTCATGTTCTACATTTTTAGTTTCTCTATCTACGGCTGTTCTACATTTTTGTATGCGTATATTGCGTGCAGCTTTGAAGAGCATAAATAATTACTGCGACTGCGCAGTTTGTGACGACATGCGTACAAGTCAAACTGCGCAATTGGGTGTTTTATTGGCTGTTCTTGGTCCGAAGATTAAAATGACGCATTAGCAGATATGTAAATGAAGTTTAGGCGACCAATTAAAAGTAGTCTTACCCGAGCATGTACGGCGCTCATCAATGAACCGATGGGTCGTAACGAAATGACTGTCTTATGCATGGGAAGATCCTAGTTTTAAGTTAATGACAAGTCCTGTAAACTTTGCAATATTCTACTGATAATACTCAATTGGTTGATGTGACCCAGTCACTGGGCAAAAACACTTTACATATAAAAACATTTCAGTTAATATTTCATTCATAACTCTCACACACAAAACTATAATCATATTCAGGTTGGCAACTGGTATTCACTTTGACATGCGCTTTATGAGGCGAATCTCTTAAAACAGCATATGCAAATATATCGATAGACGTGAAAGTTATGGGGAAAGATTTCAGATATACCATTGTGCAAAAACCTATAGAATATATAAGGGAATGTACTGTATTCTACGTGTATATTGGCACTCAAAAAGTGAAATCATCAGACCTGATTTTGGCTATTCTACCAAGGAAATCTACCTATAAAGAATGGACACAATAAACTACGTATATTCATCCGCGGGGTCGCTATTCGGCAGCACAGCATTGGACCAATCAGCAGAGCTTTGTGCTGACGACACACAAGATCGCTATTTGCCAATGGACCAATCAGCGGAGCATTGCGCTGACTATGCATTGCTTGTACTTGTGTAAACTTTAAAAATTAACAGAAATTTATGAAAAACAGGATTAATTAGTCAACTGATTTCAGGATAGACCCTTAGACGGTGTTTAAACTAGCAATATTACATATTATATAATGTCCCTGCATGGTAGCAAGCAAACTTGTTCAATACGGTAAAGCCTAACAATAAAGTGATTACAATTTCTTGGAAACGGTTGTCGCTGTCCAATGATTCTGAGCGGGTTTGAAGGTTATTTCATGAAGGCACTGTTGGACCTACATCAGGTGAATGCAAATCTATCAAAGGGGATACACAGACGGTGGCGATGAAATTCAGACGAGTTTTCTCCCAGTTTTTAAGGAATGAGTGCGTTCTTGGAAAACGAGGCGACTGGAAGTTCCTTGGACTTTAACTGAATTGGGGCACAATATCATTTGCCCCAGACACATCAGTTACCAAGGGAACTGATGATTCTCTTTGATTGACCGTTTCCCATCAGTTGGTGTCTCTGGATTAGGCATTTGGCCATTGCATGAACGGCCTGTTGACATCTACGGTGTCTCATACTGCCAAAGCATCTTCAGTCATGTGTCGATATTCCCCAGTCACCTCGTACCATCGTTACCTACGGAAATAAACATGTAATATAAAATTAGCAAAACATTAAAGTGACGACGCAAAAGCAGATTCAGCCCAGACGTATTTTGCTGATTGACCTCTCTAACCAGGGGCGGATCCAGGATTTTAAGAAAGGGGGGGCGCAAACTTTGAGGGCTAATTTCAAAGTTGAAAAATGCGAGTGCGTAGCGCGAGGCCCTATACAAGGTATTTATTATTTTTTATTTTTTTTGACTCGGCAAAAATAAGAGGGGCGCGCGCCCGTTGCGCACCCCCCTAAATCCGCCACTGCTAACCATGGTGTTGAACAATTAGTAATCAATGAAAAATTACTGATGGGAGAGAGCCTAACCATGACAACAATGTTGAATGGAAACAGCATCGTCGTTGATCTTTGACCCGGCGTTGTCGCCCACGTGCGGAACTTGTTTTGAACCATGGTTGATAACAGTGTTTTGTAAAATTATAATGACGTTGGATGACAATAAGACAGTGCATAATGATTGCATGACGTATTCCCGTATCGCAGGGCCTACAGTCAGTGGCGTAACAAGGGGGTCATGTACGCCCCCATAAAAGGCCCCTGTCCCTTCACTGATTGCCTCTACTCTGCCCCTTCCGCGCTCAGAGTTTAGATCCCCTCGAAAAAGTATCTTAAGTGCGCCCTGAAAATCCTGGTGCTGCCAGTTGATTCTCCCTCGTAAATCAACACCAGTTACACGACTGCATACAGTGATTGAAACTTACAAAACAGATGTCAGTCAAAATTCCTTATTGACCAATCATATTTGTTGAGCAGCGCAGCTGCGTGTACGTACGTGTGCCTTGTGCATAAAAATAATACGCACATACTTGTAATATTCGACTTCATTATCTCTGTGCCGACAAGCACGTGTCTTTTTGAATTGTGTCTAGTTGGCAAGGGTTTGTTGGAGTTTTTCCAAAGGACATGGCGTGGATAGGCCAATAAGCTTGTCATATTTCCAATATTTCGCTGTCACGCAGTTTGTTTGTGTCAATACTAATTACGTGTTCTCAAAAAAATATTTTAACTTGAATGCAAAGAATTTTAGTATAACATGTTCAAGGCTACATGTATTTGGTTCAACGCTTAGGCCAAAAAAAGTCTGCGGTTTCTGATCATCGGTCGGCTTCAAAATCGGTGATTTTTTCCAACAGGGAAATACGTGATACAGGTATACACGGTGACCAAATTTCCCATATACAAAGTATGGTGGATAAGAGAGGCCTCACAAATCGACCAAACGTTCATACCCCTATCTGAAAAAGTCGTATAAAACACAGCACGGCAGAATTTCAATCGATCTCGTAATTTTGGCTGCAATTGGACATCGTTTCATAGCAATTTTTTTTTTTTTAATTACAAATGCCGACGCGCGCGGAGACCAGAAACCGGAGACTTTTTTGGCCTTAGTTTTCCCTTTTTGAAGAAAAAAAATCAATTGCTATTCATTGGTCAAAGCCATATCCAGCAGGTAAACGGGTCAATTTTGTCCCAAGGGCTTTCGAGCAGTTTCTGTAAACCTCGAACCCGCTGCTCTCTCGCCCTGGTACTGATGGATGATTTCAATACGGTGCTCATAGCCGATGGGATTTGGGTGTATAGTCTGATACACGGTTAATAACAATAGTGTGTGCTGCAGAAGGGAGGCGAGGCCTAGGCCATCCAAATATAAAATCCTATGCATTGCAGGTAGATATTATTTTCTGTCATAATTCGGCAATCTTTTTCGACATAATAATTTTAACAACATTTTATGTGTTAAAAATATATATAATAATTATAGGCATGATACTATATAAATAAAACAAATTTAACGGTTTTTTTTGTTCGAAACAATATTAAACTGATTTTGAAGTAACCAATCAGTGTTACAGAATTCATTTCCCCACCAGGGTCTAGTAGTGAGAACGAAATACACCCTGTGAACAAGGTTGGTAAATAGGTCACTTTTTTCTGTACCCGACCCGACCTATGAGTAAATTGTTGACAACTAATTTTCACAGAAATTACATATAGGCTATTGTTTACCTACGCGATAACGCAGCATGGATGCGGTTGCAACCAATAACTGAATACTGTATTTATTATTTGTATAATAAAGGGATTGTAAACCTTTCTTATGGTAATTACTCGAGTACAAAATTTATGAATTATGATTTAAAAGCTTGCTTGATGTGAAGATGGTGATGGTACCAAACATCCTGAGGAATTATTCCGTCTGACACGCTGTCATGTTCGAGACAACGTGAAATTAATTAGAAATTTGAAACGGGATCACAGCTGTAATCCATTGTCACCATTCAGAATTAATGCAAAACAAATGAGCTGAAACTATCATCATACTAGGTTGGTTTCTGTACTCGTGAAGTACGAATTAATTTACAGAACTTTTTATCAGTGGTATGCAGTTTCTTTATAGCTCACTCGTGCCGCTCGCTCGGCAGAAACTTGATTTTGTGAAGGTTGTCGTGATGTACTCCTGGGTTGAATGACTTGACGGGGACTCGGCTTTATTTACTCCCAACTCGGTCACTAAACCACAGGAGGATGGGTTCGTGTGAAATACGAATACTGGTATTCGTTTTCATTGGTAATACATTTTCTGTGTATTTCAATAGGAACATGTATATTCGTATTCGCTGCTATTCGAATACATGTTTAGTTCGAATAAAAGTTGATGTAGTCGACCCTTGGTCTGGCCAAACTTGTGCCAGGTTTTTCTTTACTCGTACTCATGGAAAAGTGCTCGACTGCAAGTCTGGAGTTGGAGTACTCGAGTACGTTTTTTTGTACTCGTACTCGTTGACAAATACTACTTTTAAAATGTCAACTCACCTCAATGTTTTTGTCCATATCCTGTCCATTGTCGCTCCTTTGTGTGGCTGCTATCTCATTTCTGAATCATCAGTTTTGGTTGTCTACTTGTCTCGTGTGCGGTCAAGTTGTGTGCCGTAGGGTCGGTGCGGTATCCGGCTGTTCAGTCTAGTTTGGGCTTGAAGGAATGACGGTCAGCGTTCATGATTTGAAGACAGATGATCTAGCTTTCACGCCAACCTGTAACGAATTAGAATACACAAAAAAGTCATAATAATTATTCATTCAAAAAGTGCATTGTCCAACAAAAACGAAAACAAAACTCACTTATTTCTCACTCTGTATGTATTCAATCATCTCTATTACCCTGTACATTATTTGGATGTTGAGAACAACAAAACCGCGGGTGTCAATTTATACTTCCACGTTTATATTGAGTTAATTATACCCAGTATGACCACACTGGTGTAAATATTTTTCACAAAGGTTTTTGTTGTATACGATTCTCATTCTGTTAAATATCGGATTGATGAAATGGAAATTGTTGATATATGACAAAAAGTCTTGTGAGAATAAGTTGTTTTGTTTACTACTGAATAATGCAGTGGCAATGGTCGACGGCGAATCCCTTTCCATGAATCGGTAATCCGGCTAAGACAGACCATCCCGACAAAACAAAATGGCGAATGAGCGATAATCATTGAAGCTTGCTCAACTGATAAAGCACACAGACAGTATCGTAATAAATCTCCACTGAAAGCGCTCACACCTCGATGGCAAGGAGTGTACTTTTGATGTTCTTAATTCTCCATAGTAATGAGGATAATCACAATAGATTTATCACGTGCTGTAGATTTTAACGGATAGCCACACTTTCAGAGGCTGTAATGGTAAATACATTTCAACAGCTCCGTAAATTTCAACCGTTAATCAAATCTGTCCTGAAGTTGACCACAAACTCACGCAGGTCAATCAACCAGTGTTGGTGATACAGTCGTGCCTAATATAAACAGCACTAAAGAATGTAATTACACCACAATGGTGTATATTTAACACCCACAGGTCTTCAGAGTGAAAATATTTCACCAGAATCGTCTTTTTTGAGTCATGAATCTAATCTGTTCGCCACAAATTCACAGCTCGATTTTTCATCAGTGTTGATGATACATGTATTATGCATTATGTGATTTTAAATCGTCTCAAACATGCACGGAGGGCTGGTGGTGGAGGTGTTGATGTGTAGCGGAGTGTTGGGGATGTGTGGCGCGAAGCCTTTTTGCTGTGCTGACAAAGCCCAGTCAATGTGTGCTATGCTAGCTAGCTGTGGTCCAATTTCATATCCAGAACAGATGTCTGTCAAGTTGCATACAAATAAAGTCAACTGTGATCTTGTGGTGAAAGGGCTGATGAAATAGCACAGTGGCATTGTAGATGAATTCATTCCGCTGATGACATATGGTGACACACAACTAAACTGGTTTGGGTTTGTTGTTGAATAATGTTGACTGTGAAAAGGTGCTTTTCCGGTGTTAATCACTGTATTCTGGTCCCTATTCTTACTATAGGGTCCACGGTGGGAGACATTTATAATTTGTATGCGCAAACAGTTCAATGTCAGAAATAAGATCAAGGACCATTGCAAATGGCATTCATGTGTAGGCAACATGACTATAATATTACCGGAGTGAGACAATGACTAGACAACACCGGATATGCATTGTTTCTCTATTAATGCACATATTCATTGTTGTCTGGTCCCCCCCCCCCCCACCGGACCGCCCTATGACCTCTGTCCTTGGCATTGTCTCACATATGACGGGTCACTCAAAAAGTCACACAATCCACACGGTGGGAAATGAGAGTTAAAAAACTCTGCACTAAACTGTAATCAAACTCTCAACTGTTGGGGGGGCTTCATACATTTGACCCAGGTCAAGCCTCGGGTGAGTAAGGTGTTTGTGGGGGACAGCAATTGGATATGCGTATAAAGTTGTACCACGTAGGAAGGGTTGTACGCAACTACTCAAAAATGCCTCCCTCCATAATGTTCCAACTGCATTTATCTTGCACTCTTCGAGTCTGAACCGATCTTGGTGATTCAGAACCATTCTACACAATTGAATATTTCTATAACGGCATGACAGCTTATCAAAATAATTCCAAATGCCATATATAATATTCATAGATACATCATGCCAATAACACAGTATACATAAATTACTAAACACCATCTTGATTCCAATATGCTTATCAGCAGACATACTTACGTAATAATTCAGGGAAAGAAGCTAATTACCACTTGCTATTCACTAATAGGAAACAAGCAAGCTCATTCAAATGTTGCCAAAGAAATGCTCAAAAATGTTCAGAAGATTCAAATCCTAGCTTACGTTTACGTGGAGTTTCAATTACAGGATACTGCTTCATTTTACCAATTTGATTCGTACATTTCCAAGCCAGTTTTACATAAAAATACAAAGCACTGTCCATGCATTAGCATCAAGGATGAAAACAACGATTAAACCGTTTGCTCTCTGGCCAAGTCAGCCTTGTCTCTTTCCTAGAAACGCGGGGTGAAATGTTCAAGGCCCTCTTGGCTGATTAACCAATGAGTCATTGCTGAAGAGACAATGCATATTCATGAGTGTGCGTCGTTTGCCGATGTGGTTTGATTGTGCGCAGACCACGCCCCATTTAACGGACCATGCATGTCGTGACACTCAGCCGCGCAATGACCTCATGATTATTTGATAGGGTGTTCTGTAAAAAAAGTGCAGCGTATGTACAATTACAATGACATGTTTATGTTCAATATGCAATGTACATGTACATGTACTGTACAGTGTACATGTACATATGAACATGTATACGAATTATAGATTGGGACCATTGTACAAGAGGTGAACATTGCTATCACGAATGTGCATGTGTACTATAACCACAGAACTAGGTCATAAACCAGTAGGAAAAAGCAATTACCGTAAGCACTGTGTAATAACTTGAGGATGGGGTATTTCAGTAATTTGTATTGCACATTTAACCATGCCAGGTACCGGTACCTTGCAATATATGTGTTTACCGCCGCGCGAGATATGTTTCTGCGGATAAGAATTGCAGATAAGTAATTACATGGACTTGACTTTCTTTTGAAAAAAATACAAACATCATCCACAGTTGTGAATTGCTGTATTCCTGCAGGCATTCCTTCTGAATTAATTGTCAATATTAAAAAAAATATTAAACCAAATTGCAAAGTGGCCAAACGTGGGTTGGAACTCAATCCACTCCAATAAGGGAATGCGTGTATACTTCTATAATACCAAGTAACTCAAAAACTTTGGAGAATTTATTATAGAAGTGCTTTACTTAACAGCTTGTAGAAGGTAATGGGAATTCTTGTCTGCAGAAGATGAGAAAATGCAGTCTGCACGACCCTTGGGCTTTACTAACTTGATTTTATTAAAAATCTAGGCACCATTACGGCAATGGTTTGCGTGCTAATATAAATGTGTGTTTAGTTATATGAAAAGGCCGATAGGGTTTATATAGGCCTGTAATAATGTATGCATTCAATTATGTCTATATGAGTTTATCATACAACATGTAAATATTGCCCATTGCTCATAATTGGCTTAAAACACATCAAAATGTCCCCTGTTTTAATGATGTTTTTTTGTTTTACAAAAAAGCTTCTATTCTTTATTTCGAAAAGATGGGTCTACTAAACTACTATCGGCTGCATAGTCATGTACATGGTTTTCATTATCGACATTATTGTTTCATTATTATATGGAGGTCTGGAGAACTTTTTTGTTCACGTTCATCAATGAACTTACCTCGACCGGAACCCACTGCCCTAAAAACCAGACAAACTGACCTCGGGTAGATCAGGCAAACCAGACGGCCTATATTCCCAGTCCGCGTCTAGACTCGGCCCTACGTCGTCTGTCGGATCTGTGCAAGAGCCTCACAGACGAACTGCTTTTGATGAGCAAACAGCACGACAGATTCATGGACTTGATCAGCATGCGTTTAATTTACAGATGCGATCAAATTTTATGTTGGTCATCCAATATTTCGATTGATTGGACTTGACTTGGCAAGTTCTCCAATAAAGTATAGTGTAATTCCCGAGTGATATACGGATCGGTTAAAAACAAATTGTTACTATAGTCATAGATATAAATTGTGTCTGACCGATTTTGTTCGTCAGTTTAACCAAATATAATGCACGATTTTAACCAAAAATAATATATGATTTAATAAATGAATTCTTAAATTATTGGTTTATCTTACCAAGTCCAACAAATTTCTTAAATTACACTATATTTTCGAATATTCGAATATTATTACGGTTTTCTCTGATATTATATCACTTCATCCAGAATAACATTTCATGACTGTTTGGTATAGGCCTATATCTTTACTATTATTTCAAATCAAGTTGGTAATTTTGTCGTCAGATTATTTCCAATTTTTACCAATTCAATTTAGTAGGCTTCACGTCTGTTGCCAGACAGTGTTTCGTTACAGTAGATGGCATTTCATACCCAACATCTCCAATTCTCAAATCTCAACCAACCTACATGTGCAATCGAATCCCCAAGCACCCAAGCTGGCCGGCCACGTCAGTGTCACTATTATGCTTATAAGTCATGAGACCTGAGTTAGTCCACGACCCAATTTGCGTGGGTTCTAAACAATATTGAAGTCACGCCCACTTTTTGAACAGCCAATGGCAATGCGGCTTGTTGTTTGCAGTAAAAATGATTTATCGCTGATTGGCTGCGATCTTGTTCGCTGTCGCACGGAAAAGCCCTGACCGCGGTTGAACTAGTAATTATTATGTATTGTTTATCAGAATGAACTGTCACAAACAGAACTTTGATATTTGAATGACCTAATGATTACCATTGAACGGAAAGTAAAGCACTTAGTTAGATCATGGTTCAATTGGCAGGCCCAACTATAGTTATACATAGGCATATACTATGACGTCCGAGACGCATCGACCATTCCAGAAAGATCTTGTAAATTCGAATGTAAATTAATTAACATACGTGCGTGACTGGAGTGGAGATGCTCCCTTTGCCACACATTGCTGCACGCTGTACTGCACACAAGGAAAGGCACATCATTGATATGGTATATGGTGGTATTTTACTGTTTCTACGAGTATGATAACTCTCTTTGAATCAAGATTTTTATACATAAAACAACAATGTTTTCAGTATGGACGTTCGGATAACATTGTATCTTTCACGTATTAATTCTAATCATTCAAACTGGCATAAAAAAATATCATTTTTCTGACACTGTGGCAGTGCGTCAGACAAAATAATCTATAGGGAAGACTGGTAATATGTATAAACCACTGTCAGTGCTTGTAGACGGCTTAACATTACAATTCGACAATTTTGTATTACTTCTCTGCCTTACCTTTAATCAGTTCAGCAAATAGGCATTGGAGTAGAAGTCATTTGAATCTTGAATCAATGTTTGGAGGTGAAAGATGAACATATTCTCAGTGGATTCTATTAATATCATTTGAATTGGAATTGCTCTCTCAAGATTGCCTATATTTCGCGTTAGATTGCATAACACGTCCTTGTTACTCGGTAATCTCCTTCATAATTAAAACGTTGTGCAGATCGTTTGGGCTCAATTATACATTATTAGACAGATTCAATGCGAGAACGTCTGCCAGTGGCCTTGGCCGACTGATGACCTGTAGTTATCTGAATGTACACATGTGTACAACCTCGACCCTTGATGCGAACAGTAATGCGACAGTGCGCATTTAGAACCAATTATAAATATGACTAATCTACCAGAAAGTAAATACCATTGTTCATTCAATTGCATTTGCTTCGTAAAACATCAAGATATCTACATGCTATCAACGGAATGGTATACACGAAAAACTAGTGATTATAAAATTACATTGTTAAATTCATTATCGATCAGTGAGAGCCAATTTCCCCATAAACTATTAAAGGGAAAGTACAGCATTGGCAGTTACCTGATTTTTAAAAATTATCCAATAATCATTTGATGTGAAGTTGCTAAATGTAGGTACCTCATCTTAAAAAAATATTATGTATGAAATCCTCTTATTCAAGAGAAAACGCAAAACAATATGCACATACAAATCAATTGTCAACTTGTTTTTGTTTCAAGTGATTTCTGTAAATATTAGGAGTGTTTTTTCACACATTATAAGCTGAAACATTCACAGGTTGGTAGTTTAAGATACTTGCATGATTGTATAAGTATTACGTATACCCAAGACTAGCCCCATTCTAGGGCCAATGAATACACTGGACTCCCTCCGTATCCTTCGCCCTAGCGCCACATGTACAAAAATGGAGCGATTTTTCAACTTTTGATCTGCTAATTATTATGATCTAAAATTTTGTGATTAGGTAAGCTTGTGCAAGCAGACACTTTGAGCATAAAGTTTACTATTGTGAAATCGGTAATTTTGGTGAAATTTAAATTTTATTATTTAAATTTGTTTTTCTCCAAAAATGTTTCAAAAATTTCATGAAAGTGAGATATCCCAGAATAATGGATTTTATGCCAAAAGTGTCTGCTTGGGCAAGGTTACCTAATTACTAAGTTTTAGGTTGTAATAATTAGCAGATCAAAAGTTGGAAAAAAGGAAAAATTGCTCCATTTTTGTACATGTGGGGCTAATGGGGCTAACCCAAGACTGAACACGCACTTTGTTCATGGATTAGGGCGAATTAATCATTTGATATTCGCATTTGCCAGTGTATGTTAATGTCTAAATTGTTTCATGAAATGTAAGTTAAAACCCAACAAATGATACAAAATCTTATAAATATTTACCTTATGAGAAACGATTCCATTATGATTATCTAAAGTGCCGTCATGCGTCAGACGCCATTTTGATTGTGTACATTTGCAATAGTAGATATCTGAGAGAATAAAGCCAACGGCTGAAGTCTATATCAACTTCAAATAAGTTGTCAGTGAGAACAAGAGAAAAATATAAACGAGTCAATTTGTCTATCCAAATTTACTTTGTCAATAGCTGGAAATATATTGATAAATTACCTTTTTTGATGTCGAGTTGCCTCAGTGTTGAACTCGCTGCTTGATCCTTGTACTAGTTCGTTTGTAGCCAGACTGTGTCCATCAATGAGGTATTTTTAAGTACAGATTTCAGGAATGATTTGGAGGATTTCATCACAATTTAGAACTCATTTTCTTTTTGACAAATAGGTTTGCCTGAACGACACGGCTTGGGGAACTAGACGACAGCTCTCCCCGGCGAGACATGTTACGACTTGCTCTCTATGTGAAAACGCTGTTCCTCTTTAACATTAACGATAATTTATTTAAATTGAGAAACTTGTGGTTAAAATAGAAATAGTCAGGCTCCGCTGTTGGTCTGGACGCTGCATTATGTGAAACCGCAGTTTAAACTCTAAACCACGGTATCACATTATGGAGTTGCATTCGTACTATATGCAGTGATTGCTATGCTGTCACGATCCCCGCGATGTTAAGTTTAGCGAGTCGCAACCTACAAGCGCCGGAGTTCGGCGCGGCGGCCGAGGCGCCAGCAGACCCGGTATTGCGGTTGCAAACTCGCTGAGGTAGGATTGTCTGAATCCGGTCAGCAGTCTTCTTGAGCTTTATACCCCGTGAATGTGTTACAAGTCCTGCGGTGGACCGTGGACGCAGTGGCAAAAGTTCATGATCATTTTGAATAGTGCATTATTGGCTAAACTCCGGCCATTGATCGGTGAAGGTCAGTCATTATGGTATACGAGCGGTCATGGTCATTGCCAACACCAAGGCTTGCCAGAAATACATGTACTTACCGGTCAACCTTAGACTGACCCCGTGGCCTGACCGCAAACTCTTACCCCGGGTCAAACCGAATTACTCAATTATGCCTTAAAATAACTATTCATCCAAGATCGAGGCCAAAAACATTGGCTTTACCTTCAAGAGGTTATTAAAGTCACAGCATGCAACTGTTGATGTTATTTTACTTCTGGCATCAATTTTAACACTTTTAAATGGAAACCTTGAAGTTATAAACGAAAATTGTCCTCTTCTGTCTTGTAAGGCATGCACATAGGGCAAGGTCGAGTGACATACATATACGTTGGTGGGTATGTGCTTCGGAAATAGCCCATGTATTGACAAGGTAGAGAGAGAATGTCCGTTCTATAATATGGCCAGACAGTTGCGGGTCAGTATACGTCTATCATTGTCAAAACACAATTTTACCAAACTATGGTAGTTCGCATATAATAATTCAACTATAAACAGGTTTATGTTAGATGATTTACGGACTAGATGATTTACGGATCATTGTTGTGTAGCAACAAAACTCGTTCATTTCTTCAAATCGGTGCTAAAATGATATATTCACACTATATTGACTTCATTGTGTGACACACACATTGTGATTTATAGACTGACCGCAACGTATTTACGTGTCAAACGTAGGCCGGATCTGAAAATAGGTGATTCGTCTTGGATGAAAATTATGAATGAGATGTGTGGGCGTTTGTTTGTACGCTGGTACTGTTGTTTTCTGTCACGACATATCAGAGTCGTTCCAAGTCTTCCGACTACTGAACTTTAAAGCACCACTATTAATATTATGCAATGTTGTTCAATTCTCTCGAAATAAATAAACGTGAATGATCACAGTTTTATACTTGGTGTAAAGTTGATGATGGTATCAAACATCCATTGACATTTTTAGTAAAAAATAATAAAGCAATCTCCTAACTGAATTGTTGTCCTTTTGTGAACAAATTTAAACGTTAGAATGAATATTTTATAGCTTTTTCCCTCATGCTCATCTCTTTGGAATTCCTTGCCTGGTGCATGTTTCCCTCCATCCTACGATCTGTCCTGTTTCAAGAGGAATCTCAATTCCCACATTCAGCTCCTCTGAGTCTATTTACTTTTTTATATTTCTTCTATTGTAGCCCTGTACCCTGAGTGGCTTTTAGCCTTGTTTGGGGCAAATATGTATATACAAATTTTAAAAAAATAAACAATTTCATTTTATTACTTTCTCCATAACGGCACAAACTTCACGAAGTAATCAGTTGAAACCTTTCCCAGTCTAGTTTTTGTTTTTATATTTTGATTTAAATTACTTTTTGAAATCAATAGAAGCAGTTTTACCATTCATTCATTGTTTGTGTTTTTATGTCCATGTGTCATTAACTACTCTGTGAGTGCAATATGTTCACTCTTCATGTACTGAATATTCAACAGTCTTTGTGTTTCGCATAGAGAAAGGACCACGTTCTCTATGGGTTTCGCAGCAGTCTGGTAAAAGCCATGTATCTGTGAACACATTCACGGACCATGGTCTTGGACAATGGCGTTCGTCAATACACAGCATGATTCATGATTGCGGCACACTTCGTGCAAACCAGTGGGCATAAAGCCTTCGTGCAGTAGTGACTGGGCCTACCTCTTCTTCCTTCCTCCATGTTTAACCACAACAAAAGTTGGGTTTTCACATGACCATCCCGTTTCGCTTTAACAAAACAATGTTATTTCCCACAACTTGGTCATGCAGAAAATTCGTTTCAGACGATGTCTAAACACGCATCATCCCTTTCCCCGGCGAATCTTCTTTGTCTGAGCGGGCGTAATAAAAAAAACGGTGGAAAAAACGCCAAGGACTTGTGACCACTCTCATTTTAATTATTTTAGTGGTTCTTTTCTGCAGCGCACAATGACTCGTCAGTGCCCTAGTTGACGAGAAGGGATCAAGGCGATTATAGTTACCCCTATGTGAACTCGTGTATCAATTTCTATCACAGCTGATAAAATGTGACATTTCGTGTGGGAAAAGAATGAGTTGATGTATTTGACTGGACCGTGCCCGAGGGACAACGAAACAGCTGGGGGATAGAGTCCATGGTCCGGGCTGGCCAGAGGCAGTGGCGGGGTTGCGTCCATTCACCCGGCTTTAAAGGGACGGTACAACAGACGGTCGTTATTTTCAACCCTTTAGTTTTCAAAGAATATATCATAAAATAATTTAAACCTGGATGCTCACGTCTTAGTAGAAAAATGGAACAAAACTGAAGACTGATCTGCCTGGAGTGACCAGGGGACCGCCTTAAGCTTACGCAACAGCGAATTTTGATGTCAAAATCGCAGAACTCGTTATGACTGGTTTCGCTAATCATTCGCGTCGAATTTATGACATCAAATTAATTTGAGTTCGCCCCTGGAGGGATCCTTGTGGACTTTGCTGGTTGGTGTAATGAATACGTATTCTAAATTTGTTTAACCATGGCGAAAGGAACACAGCCTTTCTCTCCCTAGTTTGACCTGCATGCCAATCAGGGCCCCCCTGAATGAGCCCTGAAAGGCTGGTCTCAAAACTCACTGCTCTCAGTCCCGGTGGTTCCACCCCAGTGAACTGACACACTTAGTTTCCACTGACAGACGATAGCCCCATGGGCCCTCTCTGTGGTTCTTGTTTTGATCTACGGGTAATTTGGATTGCACATTATAATATTAATTCCTGGAGCATGAGTGGTGCCATTTTACTAAAAAGTATATGTTGGCCCGTTAAACGGGAATACACCCCTGAAAAGCTTAATTACTACGACTTCAAAAGATTCAAAACACTGCTGCACGTATTGTGACTCTCTCTAAAAAATCATGTCATGTCACCCCCATCCTGAAAGATCTGCATTGGCTGCCAATATCATATCATATCGTATTATTTATAAAATATTGCTTATCGTTTTCAAATCTTTGAATGATTGTGCACCATTATATATATCTGACTTGTTGAAATGTTATGCCCCTCTCGCAAGTTACGTTCCAGTGCAAAATTTTTGCTGGCTGAACAAAAGTCTAAACATTCTTGGGGTGACAGATCTTTTGAAGTTGTGGCTCCACGCCTTTGGAATGATTTGCCTCTGTACATTCGTGAATCTCATATTGGTTACTCCTTCAAGAAAAACTTAAAAACTCATCTTATGTGTATTGCCTATAAGGACTACTAACATTCATTTATACATTTTTTATCTTTTGTTTAGTATTATATTGCATTTGATATTGTATTGTTATGCTATTGTATGATTTCTTGTTTTCTGTAAAGCGCCTTGAGCACTTCTTGGTGGATATGTGCGCATTATAAATCTTCTGTATTATTATTATTATTATTATTATTGTTGTTATTGTTATTGTTATTGTTATTGTTATTGTTATTGTTATTGTTAATTGCCATTGCCCCATCCCGTGTCAATGTCACGGGATGGACTGGAACCCCCCCCCATGCACCCATGTGTGATGTCTTCATTTATGTATGCTTTCAAACCAATTTGGACTTGTAAATTGCACTTAAAAGATAAGATTGGATTGAAAACTGCACGATAAATACCAACATATTTCACCAATAATGGATGCACCTTCATCCATGAAAAACAATATAAAATACACAAACAATGACTCCAAGTGTTTAATATAATCCGTCTGTTTCGCGGTAGGCATAAATTTTGAAAGATCGAATAATCGGCGGCCAAAGGACAACCTCTAATTAGACTTCTTGCATTTAAAACAAAATTGGATTGAAAAACTGCAGGAAATATACTCACTGAAATAATTCACCAACATTGAGTTGTGACTGAATCCATGCATTATGAAAATCACAAACAAGACAGTGTCTCATGTCCGGATATTCCATACGTTTCAGCGATCATCACTTTCATGGATGCTTCTAAATTATCCAGCCGGGCCCGCGACTCTCACAAGCTTCGGTAATTCATCAGCCGGTTATATACCGCAATACCATTCAAACATCTTTGACCTTGTTTATCAACAAAATATGATGGGGAAAATGCATATTGTTGTTGTTGCTGATGATGAATAGTTGATCAATACACAGTGTTATTGTGTTCTTTCTCGCATGACTGGGCACACTTGATTGGTTATCCTTGCCTCGATATAATTAGTCTGAGCAACACAGAAGCTCTTTTGCTTTCAGAAGACATTAAGCATTAACCCAACAACAGAGGAGAATGGAAAATTGCTTTTGTTTGTTTAGGGAATATAATAGGGAAGTTTTAATATGGTTGAAGGCTGAATGGCGTTTATGAATGATGTACCGTTTTATGATTCGTATGAATTTGTGTAAACGCTAGACGGGACAGCTGGTGCAGGGGAAATGGCCCCAGGAACGGCCAAACCTTGGTTTTATGATGAACAATACATAGAGAAAGGAGAGAGAGAAGGCCTACGGAACGGGGCGTGAAACTTGAGCCACCACACAGGGGACAATTTCGGTACGATTCATTTGTGTTCTTTGTGACTTATCTGGGAACAGTTTCCTTCTCACTCACATTACTGTCATCACTTTAAGTTTCAGAACGTGAAAATTATTCCTCATAACATTGACTATCACGTATAAACAACATGGTCTGGACTACCAAACAGAACTATTATGCATAATCATTGTTCTGCAAGTTTAAAAATGTAAATTAAAGAATTATAATTTTTGCAGCTTTAGACTGTACCTGTATTTGATAGGAGTTTTAGTCCCACTTTTTGATGTTTACCCATAGAGGAGTGTTTATGTCTAAGGAAGCCTTGACGAACACACGTACTTTGAAAGCAACATAGTAAATCAAAATACACTGAAAGTAATTTTGCAATTGGCCAAAGGTTTACACTCTTTACATCAAAATACACCGAATACAAGCAATGACAATTACTAATAATATTTCATTTTCATATAGTGCATTTCATATAATGTCCCAATGCGCGTTACATCATAATACGCCAAAAACAACTAAAACATTCTAAAAATGACAACATAAAATCAAAGTAATTGCTTCTTTTGTATTTATTTTATTTGTTAAAATACACCGCCTGATTATGAAAACAATCAAATGACTACATTCTTAAACGTTAACAAATTCCTTTCCTATTTCTTAATTTATAGACCAGGTTCTTGAAGTGAAATAATGACTGAATGAACAATTATATTTACAGGTAAACCGACCAACTGCACAATACAGTTTCTCCCTAATTAACACATAATAACGTCCCTCTAAGCAAACAATATCTACAAAAAAATAATACTGAAAATCGACTGATGAAGAAAATGGATCAAATTCAGTTAAAGTTTGATTTTAACCCTAACCTTCCCAAATCCTCTTTGCTAAAGTGAAGGATTTTGTAGGATTGAGGTTACATGCTACATGATCTTTGCTAAAGTGAAGGATTTTGAAGGATTGAGGTTACATGCTACATGCCCTTTGCTAAAGTGAAGGATTTTGGAGGATTGAGGCTATTAGGCATACTTGCCTTTCCATGGTACATGTACATCCATGTTTGTTGTAGTGATTGCAAGGTCAGTGCTTGGGTCAGTGGACACTGTTTATTGCTCCATGCATGCAGGGAGGGTCCCTGGCCATGTACATTTATCACAGATTAGAAACACATGTGTGCATACATGTCATGTGCTTGCTTTAATTCTGAATGATTTTGGAGGATTCAGGTTATGTGTAAGCAAATGGGCCTATGGAGTTAGGGAAGATTCAGGTTATGTGTAAGCAAATGGGCCTAGGGAGTTAGGAAGGATTCAGGTTATGTGTAAGCAAATGGGCCTATGGAGTTAGGAAGGATTCAGGTTATGTGTAAGCAAATGGGCCTAGGGAGTTAGGAAGGATTCAGGTTATGTGTAAGCAAATGGACCTAGGGAGTTAGGAAGGATTCAGGTTATGTGTAAGCAAATGGACCTAGGGAGTTAGGAAGGATTCAGGTTATGTGTAAGCAAATGGGCCTAGGGAGTTAGGAAGGATTCAGGTTATGTGTAAGCAAATGGGCCAAATGGGCCTAGGGAGTTAGGAAGGATTCAGGTTATGTGTAAGCAAATGGGCCTAGGGAGTTAGAAAGGATTCAGGTTATGTGTAAGCAAATGGGCCTAGGGAGTTAGGAAGGATTCAGGTTATGTGTAAGCAAATGGACCTAGGGAGTTAGAAAGGATTCAGGTTATGTGTAAGCAAATGGGCCTAGGGAGTTAGAAAGGATTCAGGTTATGTGTAAGCAAATGGGCCTAGGGAGTTAGAATTTTAATGAAGATATGCATTTATTTTTTTTACTTTGATATAAACCAACCTGTGAAAGTTTCAACATATTACGAAGTGTCCATAACAAGAAAATAGTGAAAATGAGTTCAGATTTTGTATAGTGCTGGGGGTTACTGGTTAGTTTGCTAACCGTTTAACTGAATCTTTCACGGTCGCTTAACCGGTTAATCGGTTAACCGAAAGTCGGCACCCGACGGCCGCATCAACTGGATTATCAGCAAATGGCACAATGCCTATAAATTTTCAATCAAAAAGCATCAATAAATTTCCGACAATGATTGTTAAATAACCAATGCGGCAAAAAAGAAAGTCAATAAAATGGTCGGCAAATTCTTTCAATTTTTCTTTTTTTTAAATATTGGTTTCGGTTAGCCGGTTTTGGCAAATTTCTAACCGGTTAGTGCAGTTTCAGTCGGTTAACCAGTTACTCATCCCAGCACCAGATTTTTATAATTTCATGGAATTTTCATTATTTTTTCAAAATAATTTCAAAAATATCAGCACCTCAGACAAAGTTATTTCTAGGGAAGATTGATACTAGCATAAGCTTTACACCAAATAAATTTTACATAAAAATTTGACCATTTGGTCATTTTTAAATGACCACTTCTATACATTATCTTCAATACGGTTTGCATGTATATATATATTTACAATATAATTACCTGTGTTCATTTAGCAGAAGGGTTAACATTTCTTTTTATAATCTGCTGAAAAAAAGTAGAATGGTATTGTTGAAGTAGGTTTCAGTAGGGGGCCTTGAAGGGAGACATTAGGGGTCCACCCAAAGAATATAACCAGTGACGTAACTTTGTGCAGGGGTGTTATGGGGGAGAGGGGACCAGGGGAACCCTAAGAAAAAACATACAGGTTTGTTAAAAGGGTGCCTCAGTTACCCCTTCCCCACCCCCACTGAACTAAATCTAGTTATACCACTGGATATAATAGAGAATACAGAATAATATTGCTTTAACAAAAACCACTATAACATTTCTCCTTAAATCTTTCCGTGTTTGCATTGCAAACATGAATCACTATAATAACTGGACATTATACAGCCGTGCTACGGACCTCTGTGAAGTTTGTTAATAATGGTGTTACACTGTATACCAAAAGTGCTTTCAAAAAAACACTATTCATTTCACTTAATAAAAGCTTCCATTCCTTTCCTTTAAATATCAAGTTTTTAAGTTTTTTTCTCCAAGGGTATATGATTATGTGTATCAATTTACAAATTAATGTGTCCATTTTAAAAGGGGAAAAATAATTCCTATAGATTTTTCCCCACAGATAACTTCTCCATTGGTTCTCCAACAAAATAAAACAAATATGTGATGTGATCTGGGAAAACCCTCCACATGGTGAAATTTGTAATTTTTGTGTTTTATACATCAAATTAATCGGGACTGCATGTGCTCTTATGTGAAAGAACTCTACAATAGCGTAACTCAAGTTATAGACATTCTAGAATCATGAATAAAACAGTTTTGAAAAGAGCACATGCAGTGTCCCGATTAATTTGATGTATAAAACACAAAAATTACAAATTTCACCATGTGGAGGGTTTTCCCAGATCACATCACATATATTAAAGGTAAAATTGTTTTTAACTAGTTTTCAGGAAACATGATGAGTTCTGAGAGGGAGAAGAACAGCGCCCTCAACAGGGCACAATTTCATAGAGCTGCTTAGCAGAAAAATAAAGCTTAGCTTATTTAGTTTCTTAGCAAAATTTAGCTGAGAATCTGCCAGAACAATATACATTTACATGGTAATTTGGCTGGTAAGCTATTTTTGCAAAATTGTCTGTGCTTAGCAGCTCTAAGCAGAGAAAATTGCTAACCAGAAATATTTGCTTAGCATATTTTCTTGGTTACCAGCCAAACTTGCACGTAAAATTAGTGTACTTTGGCTGGTAGTTGTTTTAAAATGCTTAGCGAAAATATTTCCTAAGCAAAATTCTCGACTTAGCAGCTCTTTGAAATTGGCTCCAGGTCCGGTCATGGAGTAATTATTTGATGACTTATTTTGACTGGGGTGTTCCTTCGTCTTCTAGCATCTGGTCGATTTCTCTCTCCCATTCCTCATTTCCTACTGTGTCCTCTTCCTCAACAACTTCGTATTCCTGGAAGAAGGGAAGAAACAAAGCAAGGAGAATACAGTATACTGCCTAAAACTCACCTCTTCATACATCCTTCTTAATTATCTTATTTCGTTTTCTGTTCTGTTCAGCTAAAGGGTCAGTACAACACTATCTTACCATCAAATTAACAAATTATTATCTAAAAACATATTTGGTGTAATAATAATAATAGACACTTATATCACGGGTGTGATTTGACAAAAGTATAAAATCCAAAAAAATGAGTAACGGGTCTAGAGGACAAAGCCCCCCTGAACCTCCTGTGGGTAGCAGGCCTGGGTATCCCTTTGGTCTAGAGGACAAAGCCCCTTGAACCTCCTGTGGGTAGCAGGCCTGGGTCTCCCTTTGGTCTAGAGGACAAAGCCCCCTGAACCTGTACCTTCTGTGGGTAGCAGGCCTGGGTCTCCCTTTGATCTAGAGAGACAAAGCCCCCTGAACCTCCTGTGGGTAGCAGGCCTGGGTCTCCCTTTGATCTAGAGGACAAAGCCCCCTGAACCTCCTGTGGGTAGCTGGCCTGGGTCTCCCTTTGGTCTAGAGGACAAAGCCCCCTGAACCTCCTGTGGGTAGCAGGCCTGGGTCTCCCTTTGGTCTAGAGGACAAAGCCCCCCTGAACCTCCTGGATGTTTAATTTTGAAGGATTTACAGACTCTCCACATCTCAAGACAAGAAACTAGAGAGGTTTGGACACAATACAGGCTACTTCTTTCTTTCCTTGGTGGCTACTTCTCTTCTTTCAAGAATATTTTGAGGCAAAGGGAGATTAGTAAAAAAAAATCCTGAAATCAGGAAAAATCCTGACAAATCACAGGCCTGATCCTGAGAAATGATTTTGTCTAAAGTGATTCCATCGAGCACTTATTGCGATGATATTTATACAGGTTATTTTTTCGATATATATCTTGAAAATTAGAGGGTTGAAATGAACATACCAATTCCTTTTAAAATATTTATAAGTTACCTGAAGTTCTTGTTGCAGTTCTTTCTCCCATTCTGGTACATCCTCTTCAACTGAGAAAAATAAATACCACAAATTCAGCAAACTAAAAATCAAGCTCTCCTCTGCAAAAATAAAACCACTTGCCAATGGGAGGGTAGTTTGGATTACATAACCAGGGTAAAACTCATATGTCATTAGCTCATCAGGATCCAGAGTGGTAATAAGGAGTGTACATTGGCTCAAAATTTATAAATGGATTAATTAAACAGGTTGATTTTCAAAAAAGGGGAGGGGTACCCCCTTTTACCACCCCTGGATCCGCAAATGAGGAAGAACTAAAATGGGCGTGGCCAAGAATCCGACTTTTTCCAAACATTCCGACTACATTAGTGCATGCCACGATCAGTGTCCATGCAACTTGGATCATACCATACCGGGAATCGGCTCAGTGGGTGCGGGAGGGCCACCCCGTATGGGGGACAGTTTAGTGGTACAGAAGTACTGGATCAGAAGGGTAAGGAGTCGGGGTACCTGGCCTGGAAGGGAGCAATGGAGGTTGTGCGATCAGTTAAAGACTGCCCTCGTGTGTTTATGCACAGCAAGCAGGGGTCAAAATTTACACTAGTCCACTAGCCCGAGGCTAGTGGTTTTAGAAGCAGGACTACTAGCTGCATTAACTAAAATTCGCAAAAAACATTCAGTATGATCTCGGCATGATCTCAGCAAGAACATGTCACTCACCAGCTCACGGTTTATTATTTTTTTCTTGTATTTATATTCACCTTTTTTTCAGAACTACTAAAAAATGAGGACAACTAAAATTGTGACATATTTAGTCCTGTGCGCTACCAGAAAATTCAAGTTAATTTTGACCCCTGGCAAGCATTAGGTGTTCCAGATTTTAGGTGTTAATCACAAGCCCAAGTGAACCCATTCACCTTACCTTTATTTTCTTCCTCTTGTGATCCCATCCCCAGCTGTTTAAATCCCTTCTGAATCTCTGCCTGATCAATTTCCGAGATGAAGGCATCGCTGACGAACTCGGCCCCAGGCGGACTCGATGGCACCTCATCATCATGTGGGGATGAGGGCGACGGCTCAACAGATATATCTAATGCTTTGGATTTATCTGTTGGCAAAGGAATGTGTAAATTAGGCCTGGCTTATCTGCTCTGTGCATGACCTGTTGAGGGCGCCCTTCATAGTACCAGTCTAGAGTGAGAGGGCATACTAGAAATCCGCTCAGTGCACATCGTAGCCCACTAGAGGTTAATTTGTACTCAGTGTCTTGATGATAGCCACTTTTGCGTCGTGTGAGCATTGTGCGTACACTTTATGTGCGTATGTTATGGTACTAAGCGCGCGTGTACTTCTGCCAGGCAATGATCGCTGGAGATATTCCGTGCATACGCACATCAACTGCAAAATACGCCAAACACGATGCACTATCGCTGCCATTTCACCCACAGTGGTCTAACAACATGTGCCCTCAACGGCTCATGCACGGTGCAAATAATAGGCAAACACAATACCTTTGCCGTTTTCTGATGGTGCGTCATCTGTCTTGTTGCTTGAAGTGTCTACAGAACCTGAATCACTGGAGTTTCCTGCCATGAATTAAATGATGAATTATGGATATCATATTGCAGAGCTATAACTGGTAAAATAGTGGATAAAGGCACCTCCAGAAATGATAATTGACACAAAATACTGGTAGGATTTGAAGCATTGCATGGTGGAAGTACAGTAGGAGTAAGATTTGCGGTAGTACCATGTAACAATCTCTTAAGAAGGATTTGAAGCTTTGCATGGTGGAAGTACAGTAGGAGTAAGGGTTACAGTAGCATCATGTAACAATCTCTTAAGAAGGATTTGAAGCTTTGCATGGTGGAAGTACAGTCGGAGTAAGGTTTGCGGTAGCATCATGTAACAATCTCTTAAGAAGGATTTGAAGCATTGCATGGTGGAAGTACAGTAGGAGTAAGGTTTGCGGTAGCATCATGTAACAATCTCTTAAGAAGGATTTGAAGCTTTGCATGGTGGAAGTACAGTAGGAGTAAGGTTTGCGGTAGCATCATGTAACAATCTCTTAGGAAGGATTTGAAGCTTTGCATGGTGGAAGTACAGTAGGAGTAAGGGTTCCGGTAGCATCATGTAACAATCTCTTAAGAAGGATTTGAAGCTTTGCATGGTGGAAGTACAGTAGGAGTAAGGTTTGCGGTAGCATCATGTAACAATCTCTTAAGAAGGATTTGAAGCATTGCATGGTGGAAGTACAGCAGGAGTAAGGTTTGCGGTAGCATCATGTAACAATCTCTTAAGGATTTGAAGCTTTGCATGGTGGAAGTACAGTAGGAGTAAGGTTTGCGGTAGCATCATGTAACAATCTCTTAAGAAGGATTTGAAGCTTTGCATAGTGGAAGTACAGTAGGAGTAAGGTTTGCGGTAGCATCATGTAACAATCTCTTAAGAAGGATTTGAAGCTTTGCATGGTGGAAGTACAGTAAGAGTAAGATTTGCGGTAGCATCATGTAACAATCTCTTAAGAAGGATTTGAAGCTTTGCATAGTGGAAGTACAGTAGGAGTAAGGTTTGCGGTGGCACCATGTAACAATCTCTTAAGAAGGATTTGAAGCTTTGCATGGTGGAAGTACAGTAAGAGTAAGATTTGCGGTAGTATCATGTAACAATCTCTTAAGAAGGATTTGAAGCATTGCATGGTGGAAGTACAGTAGGAGTAAGGTTTGCGGTGGCACCATGTAACAATCTCTTAAGAAGGATTTGAAGCTTTGCATGGTGGAAGTACAGTAGGAGTAAGGTTT
The DNA here is from genome assembly GCA_029582265.1 of Zoroaster sp. YZ-2022. Lineage (NCBI taxonomy): Eukaryota > Metazoa > Echinodermata > Asteroidea > Forcipulatida > Zoroasteridae > Zoroaster > Zoroaster sp. YZ-2022. Next base: position 3,244,791 of record CM055837.1, on the reverse strand, counting down.
GCGGTAGCATCATGTAACAATCTCTTAAGGATTTGAAGCATTGCATGGTGGAAGTACAGTAAGAGTAAGATTTGCGGTAGCATCATGTAACAATCTCTTAAGAAGGATTTGAAGCATTGCATGGTGGAAGTACAGTAAGAGTAAGATTTGCGGTAGCATCATGTAACAATCTCTTAAGAAAGATTTGAAGCTTTGCATGGTGGAAGTACAGTATGAGTAAGATTTGCGGTAGCATCATGTAATTAATCTCTTTAGGAGTTGTAATATTTATAACAACTCCTAAGAGACTGATCCATGGTGCTACCGCAAACCTTACTCCTGCTTCTACTGACAAACTAATCTTGGCCTTATTGCATGCACTTTGCTGCAAATATATTTGGTCTTATTTTACTAATTTGATGCTTTTAAATATAAATAATAACTCAGTGATAACAATCTTGTCAGATTTCTATTATCAAGGAGTCCCAGAAGTTTGGGGACAATCAACCAATCAAATAAAAGAGGAATCCATAACATAGTTATTTTTAAACAAACCACACATTTATGGTTTTCTAATGAAAAATAAATCATGATTTAAAACACATAAAACAAAAGTAACATCTGTTGTAGACCTGTACCTTGAGTGGCTTTAACCCTAACCCCCTAGGTATTCTGGCTAGAAACCTTCCTGAACCCTAACCCCCTATAGGTATTCTGTCTAGGAACCTTCCTGAACCCTAACCCCCTAGGTATTCTGGCTAGGAACCTTCCTGAATTCTCCAAAATCCATCAGTGCACTTTTGGAAACATGCCCGTCTTCAAAATGCACCATGCATTTTCGTTGATCTTTCATATTCAGCACGTATGGCCTGTACTTCTTGCCAGGTAGTAATTTTGTCCCATTTGAAGAGGTGAAAGTACCAGTTTCCAACAGTGCTGAATATTTCCCAAAAAAGTGCTCCTTGGAGGATTTGGGGTGGTTAGGGTTAAGCCTTGTTCAGGGTGAATATGCATAAAAAAAAATAAAAAAATTAAAAAAAATACAAACTACATACATGTAATTTTCCCACCTAAAAACCCCCAAAAATTATATCATGCCGTACCTGAAGATGCAGTGAGTGCTGTAAGCTGGGACGACTGCTTGATGAGAGATACTCGATAAAAGTAATTTCTCCAGAAGTTCTCCTCTGTGATCCTACAGGGATTTCATAGAAGGAAAAGGGTGCTAAAAGCATCACATTTAGCAAATTTTGGCACCAGGTGCTTCTAAAGGAACAGGGCTGAAATTTTAGGAACAATCTACTAAACAACAGGGCTAGTAAGTCAAGAATTTTACTTGACTGGAAAATGTTTACAAGACCAGTGCCAAACACATTTAAAGGGACAATATCGTCATGATCAACAGGGCATGGAATTGGAGTGCTTGTTTTAGATTAACTCACTGACTGAAAGTAATATCCCACGTGATAAGGTCATATTACCGTTGCTGCTGGATAAATGAGCCAGTATTTTTCAGTAACTGTGTTCATCTTAAACCAGGGCACCGATTCCATGCCCTGTTGAAAGTCTGCTCTGATCGTGATGATACTGTCCCTTTAAACATTTTTTAAAAATCAATCAGTGCAGGAAAGACACTGCATGAGACGTTATTCTGAGAGCACTAGACCAGCACTCAAATCATTAGGTTTGGCCATCTGTCAAGAGTATTTTTAGCCCTGAGTAATATACATCGTACGATCTGTGTACCATCACAACAAAGATGAATTATGAACTTACGCTTTGGGCACAAGAGCAAATCTCATCTCATTAAGCTTGTCATCCTCTTGTAGTGTTGCCAAGGCAACGGGAAACATACTGGCAAAATCAAACTGGAACTGCACCCCAGCTGGTGGATTTCTTAGAAAGTTTCTTTTATCCTAAAAATTAAATAGTAATTTGTCAAGGCATGCCTACCATAAGCTTTGGCTTTTTTGGTTATGCTCCCATTCCCACTGTTATCTGAAACTATTCAATTATTGTAAACCAAAACATTGTTAACTAGAGCTCAAGTGTTTGTTGGAACAAACACACGGTGTTCGTGTGAACTTCCGGTTCAATCAAATTATCATCGTTGATGTCAATATCATATTTTTGCAAACGTGTATCATCTTTTATAATAACAATATCGATTTCATATTCAAAAGACATCAATTTGGCGTTAGAATGTGTTGAATTTGAACTTCCTGTTTGGACCGGAAGTAAAGGTCAGATCAGGTGATTTAAAGGTCAGATCAGGTGATTTAAAGGTCAGTTAGTACCTGCTTTGGTTCAATTTCTGAGATTGGAAAATAATCCATTTTTAAAACTGCCGCTAGGGGGCACTCTGAACTTTGATGACGTCATCAAACATACTTTTTGAAAAGATAAGATGTCACTAGTCACTTTATTCACAGAAGTCATATTCAAATTTCCTATGGTTTTTCAGACAGAAAATTATTCTTTTTCTAAACCTGTCGCCAGAGGGTGCTGTGACAGGTGATGTCGTCATCAGTCACATTTTTAAAAGGGTCACATGTCAATAGTAATTTCGTCCACTGAAAGCATGTTCAAATACCATATCATGGACCCTATAATTTATAAAAGTGCTTCAGAATATTTTTTCACTTAAACTTCCGGTTTCGACTGGAAGGAGAGGTCAGATTGGGTCATGTCTGTGTACGAAATGTCACACAATTCAAGATCAGTGTAAGATGATGCAAAGAATCTGTAAATATCTTTTGTGGATCATGAGATTTGATTTTTTGAAATATTAAAATTTGATTTAGTGTAATTTGATATCTGATGACGTCACAACTTTACCTAAACTATATGTCACAACTTTATTGACAACTACATGTTATGGTCTATTGTGTCAAGTTTGAAGGCTCTGTGAACTTTGGAACTATGTTTTGTTTGTTTGATAAGTTTCAGGAGGAGGAGGAGGAGGAGGAGGAGGAGGAGGAGGAGGAGGAGGAGGAAGAGGAAGAGGAAGAGGAGGAGGAAGAGGAGAAAGAGGAAGAGGAAGAGGAAGAAGAAGAACAATTTTAAGAGGTATTCGTACTGTCGCACGCGAACACCTAATTTTTGTTGGAATGGAAATAAATGTCATGAAATTAAAAATGAAACCTGTGATAGTGCCAAGATTTGTTCCTTCATTTGTTCCTCTTCATTGTATCCAACCCATGGAGGGACTGCTGCCTCCGCCCTCTTGGAATGTTTCTCCTTAACGAACTTGTCTTGTTCCTTCTTGAAGTCCCCAACGATGGTCTGAGAAAGAAAACAAATCAAGATTTTGAAATTAAAGGGAAGGGAAAATATTGGTAATTACATGATTACAAAATTACTGAATTTTTATCCAATGATGACTTAATACGAAGTTGTTGAAAGTATCAATCACAAGTAAGATTTGTAGCTTTGCAGGGTGTAAAGGATAAGTAAAGACTGTTTGCGTTGACACCGCGTGAATATTATTTTTCTTTTCTTTCGAGTAGCAATTAGTTCTGAAAAGAACTGATGGTTACAACTCAACGTTTCGATCAGTTCGCTCTGATCATCTTCAGGAGTACCGATCATATTTTATGTACTCTCATTCTGAAGAAAACAAATATGCACATTATCAAAAATTCAGCAATTCCACATTGAATATGAATGATCAAATGCATTTCAATAGTTTATACCAATGTTGCACCTTCCCTTTAAAATCATGCTTTTAAAGATAACACAGTAGTAGGCCTAGTAGTACAAAAAAGATACATAAAAACAGAAAAATACCTTTTCTTCCACCGTTTTCTGAATTATTGTAGCTGTTTTAGCAGCTGTTTCTGTAACCTTTTTTGTCCCTTCCTTTGCAAAGTTGTACAGATAACCTGTAAATGAAGAGGGAAAAAGATAAGGCGTCATGAATGACAAATAACAATTTCATCAAAATTTAGTATTTCGACCATGTCGACTATTTAAAACAAATGTAAAATATGACAACAATTTATACAAACTTACTTCCCCATTCCATGGCTGAGCTGAGGGCAGCCTCTGCTGAGAGTTGGACCTCTGGTTTTATTGAAGGTTTTTCGGGATCAATTTCCTTGGCTGAAGGCGATGATTTAATCTTCTCAGCTTGATCCTCGTTGAGTCCACCACGGTCACTGCTCCCCTCATCAGGAATTTGTCCAGATTCTTCGGTCGATTTCTCTGCCGTTTTACCCCCTCCCCACCAACTGTTCAACATATCCATTCTTCCAAGAGTCGGTTGTAAGCATGTACTTTATTACAAACGAAACAATCCGTTAACAATTGAAACGAAAAATTACCAAATGATTGAAAGTATTCACACAATTTTCGTCAAACATGTCGAAGAGAGCTTTTATTTTACTTTCATCATCATCACTGCACTGTACTGACTCACTGTACTGTGTTGTCCGGGACTGCTGGGTCAAATGGCAACTTTGTTGTGATGAGGCGCAAATACTTCCGGTATTTTCGGTTCATTCGTTTAACTTCGGAAAACAGTAATCCGATATTCTTTTGCTGAAAATCCTTAAAACGATACACCTCTTTTTAAAAACAACAACACATCTCTTTAAAAAAAAACATGAAATATTAATACCATTATTATTCATAATTCAATAGCTCAAAGATTTGATATTTACAGTATTATTAATTTCCGGACTTTTTCGGAAATATTAAGTGCAATGACCTATTGACGCCGCGGGTTAAGGTTGCTCATCCGCATTGGGTTCAACCGAGGATTGTGGGTGATCTGTCTCTTTCGTTGGAAGTTGCCAACATGGTGGGTCGTTGTTGAATTTTCTAGTAATCTAAATCTTTTTCATCTGACCGATTATGAACCCTAAAACATAATCAAAAGAACATGCTATGAAACATGCACTTTATTACTTCTGATAATGTTCTTATTTTGTATGTAAAATTTGTAGAAATATAGGAAAACTACCGTTAAATTTCGTTGCCCGTTTCGTAATGTTCCCCGTTTGGCAATGTGATTACTGCCCTGTAGAACTAACGTTACAACGGAACGGGGGACACAGTTCAGCTTTCAATTAATGAACTCGATGTTTGTCTAGATTGGCAGACTTTTAATATTATATGTACATTTTGTTCTCTAAAATAAACATCGGTACTGACGAGCAGTCAATGAATGATCATTTTATTTTTATGCTGTTGCGAATCAATCATGTCAATGAATGATTTTTCAGAGTGAATAAACATCAGTAACGTTGGCGTTGGGCCTTCTCAATGAACATAGGCCTACATGTCCAAAAATGTTAATTTAATGCATGGAATGTTTTATTTGGGATATACTGTGGCTGTATTGGCCTAACATTAGGCTACTTTTTAGCAGGAAAATTATTTTGCCTAATGTTAGCCGCTTGGCATGTAGGCCTAATGACAATGTAAAAATGTAATTTTTTTTACCAGGCACGTGGACCCAAGAAGCATTTGAAGCGCCTTGCGGCACCCAAGCATTGGATGCTTGACAAACTGACTGGTGTCTTTGTAAGTATACCTTTAAGTTTAAGGATTGTTGCACAACAGAGGGTGCAGGGGTACTAGAATGTCGTATCCGACCGCCACTTTTTCTGAATTACCCTTTTTCTCATTCAATATAACCAATAATGTAATCGTACCTACCCAGTAAGGTGCAGAACATATGGATGATAATAGACATATACTTGAAATTATTCCAGGATATTTATTTCATGAAAAATCAGGCATTTTTGGTATACGATGACTTCCTCAGTCATGTCAGTCTGATCTTGTCAACTCCCCCATTAGTGACCAACACGGTCATTGTACATCCTATTTTCTGAAGGGGGGATTATTTTATAAGGGAAATAAAGTCCAAAAACCATCATAAAAGTGGATTTTAAAGATAGTTTTCATTTTCTGTACCCCAAAAATCAATCAGATAATTTTTTAACTGGTTAGTGGTTGCAAATTTTTTTTTTTTTAAACCTTAAAAAGTGGCGTTCGGATACGACATTCTTTCCCTAAAAGCTACCAGAATTTTCAAGTTTTGGTGTCTTGAGTCTAGTAAAAATAAACATTTATAGGACCTCTTGGTTGAGTGCTGAAGTTGAAAGAAAATGTTAAACCTGTTCTTAAATTAACTTGGGTACTTAGCTGATTACAAAACTTGAAATTTTACACACAGGCTCCAAGACCTTCCACTGGCCCCCACAAGTTGCGAGAATGCCTTCCCATTATCGTATTCCTACGTAACCGTCTGAAGTACGCCCTGACCTATGATGAGACCAAGAAGATTACCATGCAGAGACTCATCAAGGTTGATGGCAAGGTGCGCACTGACATCACCTACCCTGCTGGATTCATGGGTCAGTATTAGCCCTGATAGGAACCTATCTACAGTGCAAAGTACACTTCCGATAGGGTCCTGACCAAGAGTTCTTCCTGTTCGTATACCTGTAAAGTTTGCACTGAATTTTCTCCTTTTTTTACCTGTCTTCGTTGGCTTACCCGAGGAAATGCAGGCACTGTAACTTCTTAACTGCCTCTTGGAGGAACGATTTTGCTGAAAGATGTCTAAAATAGGAGGATTTCCCCGACATTTCTCAGAACAACGGCCAATGTGTGTACAAACTTTTCATGCCGTTCATGCTGAATAATGTGCATGAGCGATGACCTTGGGGTCAGAACATCGATTGCGTGGCAGAACACGTCTCATTAAATCACCTGCACTGTAAGTAAAGTCCTTGCACAATTGATGTTCTGCCACGCAATCGATGTTCTGCCACGCAATCGATGTTCTGCCACGCAATCGATGTTCTGACACCAAGGTGACGAGGTCATCGCTCAATGAACGGCATGAAAAGTTTGTACACAGATTAAAAAGTGGCGGTCTGATACGACATTCTTTCCAATATCAGTTCGGGATTTAATGTCAAGTTGCAAGCCTGCTCTGATCGTGACGACATACCCCCTTTAAATAATACATTCTGTAGAATTGTCATGGCCTCTTCGAAGGCTCTACAGCCTTTCAATGGCTGCCGAGGTCAAAGGAGGCCTAAATTAATCCTTTTCCCACAGGTCGCTAGACAGGATTCTTACACCACCCAGTCCTAGCATCACCCAGGGAAAAAACAAATGCAGATTTAACCCTCCTACAATCAGTGCAATTTTTGAAACGACCCATTCAGGCCACTCCAAGCCATTAGCTGTTGCCAGTGGCCTCCTATGGTTAGCCTTTTGTGTACTGTCACACCACTGAGATTGCAGGGTAAAGTGGTCTTCCATCGATACATTGCAGGCCATACTAATATGTTCAAACATATACAGTGGCCTTGGGTGGCACACAGTTGATTTTGTAAGATTACTTGGAAAGGACAGCAGGCTTGTACATGTATGTACTGAAGGTTGCTCAAGAGCAGAATTTTGTGGATCGGAGTGGCCTCCATGTGTAGGAGGGTTAATTAACCCTAACTCCCTAGGCCCATTTGCTTAGACATAACCTGAATCCTCCAAAATCCTTCAATTGTACAGTGTTAAAACCTCATATGACCTGAATCCTTCAAAATCCTCCAGCTTTTGGTACTTGGTGCCACTTGCCTGAATCCTCCAAAATCCTCCAGTGACAGGTTTAGGTAATGAAATTTTTGGGTATGGTGCTGGTGGAAGAAATTATTTTTACTGGATGTTTATCTTTTGGAGGCCAATCCCAACCACTAAATCTAACCCTTGACCCTTTAACCACTGTAAATATATGCATATGAAAACATATACCAGTGTTTTCCTATATGTTTGTGTACAATACCAGGCCTGGAATTACACGGCGGCCACGGCGGCCATGGCCGTCGATGCCCTTGTAACTGGCCGTGGTGCCCCTCAAGAAAATACCATCTTCACGGCCATAATTGCCGTGCCCTTTTCCCCCCTTGGCCGTCGTGCCCTTTTAATATAATTTCAATTTTTACATACATTTCTATTTTCGGGCGACGATGTATCTTATAATATCCAGCGCAATCCATTCACGAGTCAGAGTCTCGCAACACACGCTGTTCTTCTATCGTGATTTCCCTTCCGCAAACACTGCACACACGAACAGAGGGCGCTGTTACTGTACAAGCGCCCTCTATCGGTGGAGTTTTCACGCCGTGTATAAATCACGTGGTATACGACGTGTGCAGCTGGTTTGTGATATTCTTTTGTTAGGATTTCTCAAAGGTATTTAAAACAAGGAACAGATTTAGATTATCATCTTGGACAGTACACATATTCAATAAAGAGGCCTTTAAAAAATAAATTAAAAACCAACAGAAAACCAAACAACTTCGTGCATATCGTTAGTTGTAATTTGTTTTACAACTCTCGTATTAAACTAATAACTTAATGGCCTTCGTGCCTTTTCTATTTTTCATAATTTGGCCTTGGTGCCCTATCAACTGGCCTTGGTGCCCTCAAAAATTTGGCTTGCTCCAAGGCCAAAGTGGCCTTGCCCTAAACAAATTGTAATTCCAGGCCTGCAATACTTTATTACTGGAGGGACTGCCTATATGTGGTATGTACAATACTTAGTTTCTGGGGGGACTGCCTATATGTGTTGTGTACAATACTCAGTTGCTGGGGGGACTGCCACTGCCATTAGAATACAGACTATGTACCACAGGTCTTTCTAATCTGGCCCAGAGCCAGGGACCTTCCCAATAAACAGTGTCCACTGACCCAAGCATGAACTTCGCAATGTAAAATAAACCTGTACGCACAATCATGTGTGCTACAGTAAACAAAGGACCAGTACCATTGATATGCACATTGTACATGGATCTTTGTGACCAGCATTGGAATACATAATACAGACTATGTATGCACAGGTGTTTCTAATCTGTCATCAGTACATGGCCTGGGCCAGGGACTGTCCCTGCATGGAGCAATGAAAAGTGTCCACTGATTTAAGCATGAACCTTGCAATACCTACATGTAAAATAAACCTGTACATGTATGTATTAAAATAAGCAATAATCTCAATCCTCCAGAATCCTTTTATGGAATGACCAGCATGTAACCTTAATTCTCCATTATCCACCAAGCAAATAATCACAACCGCCCTGAATCCTTCAAAATCCTTCACTGCTGCAAAGTTCACATAACCTCAATCCTCCATTTTCATCCAGTGTCAAAATAGCTTGATAACCTCAATCCTCCAGAATCCACCAAGCAAATAATCACAACTGCCCTGAATCCTTCAAAATCCTTCACCGCTGCAAAGTCCACATAACCTCAATCCTTCAAAATCCTTCACTTTGGCAAAGAGGATTTTGGAGGATTTGGGATGGTTAGGGATAATGGCTTACAATTATTTTCAGTCAGGGTCTTTTTGTTGTTGATAAGTGCTACAAAATTTGATGTCATGTTATCATGTATATCTTATAACTTGTTGCTTTATTGAACGAAAAAACAAACATAGAAAGAATGTGGAATCTAACCACCACTTGTGCACAATGTCTAAGCAAGTGTTTTTAGCAGACGAGAAAATGGCCAACATCTCACTGGATGTGCATGCATTCATTGCTCAAAATCTCCCAAAATATCATTTCCAATCCTCACTTGACTACACTTTCTTCTCCTTAAGTGTGTCCTCTATCATCTTTTAAAGGGAAATCTGTGATATTTTGTCATATTTGGATAGAAAAGTGGCAGTTGTATTCTACATTCTTTCCACAAACATTAACTCTCCTACTATAGCTGCACTTTAGTGGGAAGTAGCTATAGAAGTCAAAATCAGTCAACTGCCTGTTTTGACTGTTGACCCAAATGTGCACACAGGGGCATTTTTGACTGGTTTTTACTGTCATTTTGACCACCCTGAACAATACCAGACAATGCTTTTACCAGTCAAAAATGGTTGACTCATTTTGACCTGTAAATGTACTTACTACACGTAAGGTTTGACAGTGTTCGACTTTTAAGTGCACTAGATATACTTTGGCAAGTATATCAACATTTTGACTGATTTTGACCCTTGTAGTAGTAGGAGGGTTAAGAACCAGCAAGCAGGTTTTTAATTACGGCATGATGTTACACTTAAGAGCTCTATTAGGACGTGCATGGAGAACGAATCAAATAATGCAAGTTTAAGTTCTAGGGGAATTAATAATTCTCTCCAGAGCATTCATATACTGAACAGCAAAAGAAACACAAATTTAATTTGCAATGTTTGATTGAATAAAATTAACCATATTTTGACGTTGGCTGTTTTGCTTACTGGAGGCGTGTGCAGAGAAGTGTAAAGCGTGCGCAGCATGAGTTTTATGGTGCTGCTGCTTGCCATGAGCTCGGGACATGTTGATATCTGCAAAGGCACAGAATGCTAACGAGCGGCACGTGCAAGATGTGCAGCTTGAAAGTAATGCATCAGTTGATTTCTACGGTTCATTTGCAATAAAAGGAAACTACTGCACGCTTGCTGTCACTCCCGTTTTGGACACAACAACCACGCCAAGACTGACATCAGCACAGCGTGAACTAGCTATCGGGTGTTTGACAGCTGGAGACGACCCTCAGGCTGTTGCAGCAGCATTCAACGTTCAATTCACTCCAGTCTACCGTCTGCAGCAGCGTTTCGCGGCCAGAGGAGTGACTGATGATCGACCAAGAAGCGGAAGACCTCGGGTCACTACCCCGAGGCAAGATCGGTACATTTTTCGCAATCATCAGAGAGACCGGTTCCTGACAGCCTCAAAAACTGCCCGAATCGCCATTGGACCTCACCAGAGGCCAATCAGCAGTGACACAGTGCGTCGCCGACTTCGTGAGCGAGACCTGCGGAACTGCCGTCCAGCTCGAGTGCCAGTCCTCACTCGTCGACACCGTCTGGCACGCCTTCAGTGGACCAGAAACCACGCCAACTGGAACTGGAGGCAATGGCGTACTGTACTGTTCACAGATGAGAGTCGGTTTTGCATCAGCAATGCAGATGGTCGTGTCAGAGTGTGGCGGAGGAGAGGTGAACGTTTCCAGGACAACTGCATCATGGAACACAACGGGTTGGGTTGGGTTGGCATTGGCCTCAACCAGCTCCTGGGGCCAGTTTTCTTCCAAGGTCTGGGTCCTGGTCAGGGGAACGGCGTTACTGCACAGCATTACATTGATCAAATCCTTCGACCTCATGTGGCGCCATTTTTTCCATACCCACAACAACTTCATTTTTCAGCAGGATAATGCACGTGCACATTCAGCAAGGGTCACACAGGACTTCCTGCATCAACAGAACATCCAGACGATGGTGTGGCCCGCACTGAGTCCGGACTTAAACCCCATTGAACACTTTTGGGATATGCTACAGAGAGAGCTAAATTCAGTCCGTCCCAGACCAATGACAGCCGCACAGCTTCAGCAAGCCATTACCCAGTCCTGGAACAACATCCCCAGAGCCTCAGTCAATCGTCTTGTCCACTCCATGAGACGAAGGTGCCAGGCCGTCATTGATGCCAATGGAGGTCACACACGGTATTGATCCACAGGAAGTGACTTGTTCGTTTTGTTGAACATTGGACTATACAGTTTGAAAGACAAATGTCCAAAGAACATTTTGCCCGATTTATTGAACGGTTATCATGAATGAATTTTTCGTTTAATTTGATTAAACTGGATCTAAACAAACATTTGCGTTTCTTTTGCTGTTCAGTATATTTTAAATATTTGATAAATTTTTCCCACCGTCCAATTATTATAGACGTGATCTCCATTGAGAAGACAAATGAGAATTTCCGTTTGATCTATGACGTGAAAGGACGCTTTGCTGTCCACCGCATCGGCAGTGATGAAGCCAAGGTAATGATATATCCACATTTTTCATAATTTCTTGTAAAGTTAGGTGTATATTTTTACAGCTAATGATTGTGGAATTAAACAGTCATTCATGGTGTTGTATTATGATGATGGAAAAATTAACCCTAACCCCCTAGCTATTTTGGCTAGGAACCAATCTGCCCAAATCCCAAATGTTGGGCTTAGCTGGAATTGGGACACCCAGCCCCATGTAAAGTATCTCTGTCTGGGCTATACAGTACTGAGTCCATCAAAATCCAACAAACCCTGCTGTTGCAGTTTGAATGGATTGAGGTGGTTAGGGTGAAAATGTAAATCATTGTTCAGAAATTATAAACAAAGCTTGCCGAATATCCTAATTCAATGTTTAATTTTTTTTTATTAATGGCCTCTATCGAAGGCTCTGCGGCTTGTCATTGGCTGCCGAGGTCAAATGAGGCCTAAATTAATCCCTTTCCCACAGGTCGCTAGACAGGATTCTTACACCACCCAGTCCTAGCATCACCCAGGGAAAAAACATTTGGCATATTATAACAAAAAACAATTTATTGGCATTATATAGTCTTGAATTATCACTTTTTTTCATCTGCACTTTTGCATATTCCCACCCAATGATATTATAAATTATTAGCAATTATTTTTCAAAATTTTAGTTATAGGTTTAACACTCAAAGACACTCAAAATTTGTATGTCTCTCTAAACCCATTGACTTTGTGCAGTGCACTCGAATAAATGCAAGGACATGTGGCTAGGAGAGGTCAAACCAAAACCACTCGACAGTACATACACAGCTCTGTGTGACTCTGTGGTTTGACCTACCAATTGGCAATGCAACCAAAAATACTCAAATGACTGTCTGTGGGTGCCGTGCTGACTGGGCCAAATTTCAGCCTGGGCATAGGAGGGCTAAAACAAACGGTTTAGGGTAGTTTGCTCTAGGGCTGTGCCGGGTATCCGGTCTTGAATTTTCGGTCTTGAATTTTCACTTTTTTTCATCTGCACTTTTGCATATTCCCACCCAATGATATTATAAATTATTAGCAATTATTTTTCAAAATTTTAGTTCATATATTAAAACAAACGGTTAGGGTAGTTTGCTCTAGGGCTGTGCCGGGTATCCGGATACCCGACCGAAACTGTCATTACCCGGTTCCATTTTTCGGTTTTAATTATCCGTATAAACGACTTTTCAAAATTCGGACTTGACACTAGAGCGGAGCGAACAGAAATATGTTACTCTTGAACAATGTAATGTTTACACTTTTACAGACGAGGACGATCAGAGCACACTGATCGAAACGTCGAGTTGTACCTTCAGTTCTTTTCAGAACTAATTACTACTCAATTGAGAATTTCACATGGTGTCACCGCAATTAGTCTTAAAATATTAAATTGTCTCTTTTTTTTCTTTCATGTAGTACAAGCTGTGCAAGGTTCGCAAGGTCTGGACTGGCCCCAAGGGTATCCCATACCTGAGCACCCACGATGCCCGCACCATCCGGTACCCTGACCCACTCGTCTGTGTCCATGACACAATCAAAGTGGACATTGCTTCAGGGCGGATCACAGACTACATCAAGTTTGAGAGTGGTAAGAAACAGTCAGATTTATATATTTTAAGCATAGCGTCTAGCCAGCAATACCTTTGGGTGTCTTTTGGACGCCATGATAGCTAAATGGACACCCTGTTTTATTTGTAATATACATGCAGAAGTATTGTAAGTTAAACAGTTGGACACACTGTTTTTCAAAGAATAACAAATGGATGCCATATTTCAACGTCCTTTCTTATACTCAGATTGCTCTTACCAGACATGCAACTTATCAGCTGATCAGCTGATTTCCGCTTTTTCTTTAATAATAGTGCTATAGAAAACTGAAAAACACTACAAAGTTTTGTGTGTTCGGCCATTTCTTCTTTTTTTGTAATTACAAAGTTGCATGTCTGTCTTACTCAATTGCCAAATCAAATATTCCCGTCCTGTTTCTGTACAGTTTTATTTTACTGTTTATTTGATTAGCCTTTGGCAAAAATGTTAGTTTGTAACTACAAAGGACATATCTAAGAACTTCATGCAGCTCAAGAGTACAGTATGACGCCCCTAGCGAAAAACCAGATGTATTTACAAGCAGTTGCAGTACTTGTACAAGTACTCGACTACAAACTACAACTAAAGAGTTTGAGTACTCGAGTACATTTGTCTGTACAAGTATATAGTATATTTAGGGTTTCAGAGCTGCCAACTCTCCCTGATTCTGCAGAAAGTTCCTTGAAAATAAACCAATCTTTCCATGTTTTGATGAACAAATTTGAAAATCTTCCTGATTATGGAAACTTTTCCCCTATTATGTTGAACGTAGTTCTAAATATCTCCCTGATTGTTGTACAAAATCTCCCTGATTGCAAGATGCAAATGTTGGCAGGTCTGGGGTTTTAATTTTACTGACTGATTAAATTTTTTGTTGATTGATTGATTTTTTTTGCATTGGTTCACATTTATTATGCTGTATCTTTGAATACCTAAGTAAATGGTTTATTTTCTGTTATAAGGTAAGTTGGTAACATCAGTGTGTCTACACTGTATTATATATATTTATTGGTAAAAATCATAACAATTTTACAATTAATTTTTGTTTGCAGGCAACCTGTGCATGATCACTGGAGGTCGTAACTTGGGGCGTGTTGGTCTTGTCATGCACCGTGAACGTCACCCAGGATCCTTCGACATCGTCCATGTCAAGGATTCAGCTGGTAAGAGAGAACCACTTGAATTCAAACAGGCCTGTGATTTCAGGATTTTTTTTACAAATCTCCCTTTGCCTAAAAATGAAAGAAGTACTCTGTATTATGTCCAAACCTCTAGTTTCTTGTTTGTGGGGATGTGGAGAGTCTGGAAATCCTCCAAAATGAAACATCCAGGAGGTTCAAGGGGCACCTAGGCCCCTCTACTCAGTTTTCAGGATTTCATGCCCTGGTGATCATGATGATATTGTCCCAACGTCCACAACCCAACCCAGACTGAGGGATCTCCTATATCCTAAGTCAACCACCCTCCTTTCCCCTGTGCTTGTTAACAACTGATTTGGTTCAGCGAGCACACCCTCCTCTTCCCCCACTCCTGGGATCCTAGTCTCAACAGTTCCGCCTGCACGCATCAACGAACTAATCCTCCAGCAGCCTACTAAAGCAGCAGCATTTCCCAGAGTCTGGCATTCTCCTGAAGACGATCAGAGCATACTGATCGAAACGTCGAGTTGTACCTCCAGTTATTTTCAGAACTAATTACTACTCAATTGAGCATTTCACATGGTGTCACCGCAATTAGTCTTACTTAACCCTTTAATGTTGTAACTTGGAGGAATTAATTGATGAATGGTTTTCTTTATTCACTGTAGGTCATACATTTGCCACACGTTTGTCCAATGTGTTCATCATCGGCAAAGGCAACAAGTCTCTGGTGTCACTACCAAAGGGCAAGGGAATCCGTCTCTCAATCGCCGAAGAGCGCGACAAGAGGATCGCTCAGCGCACCTAGATCCAAGAACTCTTAAAAAAAAAAAGCTGCCCTTGAAATAAGAAAATACTAGATCAGATCGGTCAGTAAGATTCCCAGTACAAAGAAATTGAAAATACAATTGTTGAGTTTTTTAAAGATGCAGTACACAACAAATGTTTTTTTGAGGTTGAGGTCTCTACTGATGGGTGGTTAAGAATTGGGTCTGCAAAAAAAAACATGAGCATTTAGGCATAACTTCATCCGACAACCAGATGGGAATATGGTGCCATGCACAATGTGTTGAATAATTGGATTCGCCAACAGTTCGTGTAAACATTAATAAAAAACTATTATGTGAAACAACTTATGTTTGACGTGTTCTTATTTTTTTTGTTATGTTCGTTTTTCACCTAGCAGGGGTGTGATTGGGCAGTTTTGAAAAATCCACGTGAATTTTGCTAGGGGTATTGGGACCGCTGTTGTGAAATCTATAGTTCTCAGCGTTTGCTTTCATTTATTACTTAAATCTTTAAAATCCAGACCAATCGCACCCCTGCCTAGGTTTTTTTCAAATCACAGGGGCCAAAATTAACACTGTCCGCTAGTCCAAGGCTAGATATTTTAGCAGCGAGACTACTAGTTGCTGGGATTTGGTTAATCAATTAGAAGGAATACGGACTATTAAACCTCGAGGTTTTTACTGTCATTTTGACCACCCTGAACAATATAAGACAATGCTTTTACCAGTCAAAAATGGTATATTAATTTTGACCTGTAAATGTACTTGGTACACGTAAGGTTTGACTTAAGTGCATTAGTTATACATTCGCAAGTATATCAACATTTGGCCCTTGCAGTCAAAGGAGGGTTAATTATCACTATTTTCTTGGCGAGTACACAACGAAATAAGCTGAAACTCACAGGTTTCCTATACATACATGTATATCTTATTTTTATTAAGTATGGAGGCATTTACTGACGTTTATAGGGACGTCAACTAGGCATGGAATTGGACTGAAAATAATATTAAATGAGCCAGTATTTTTCAGTCACTGGGTTCATCTTAAATAGTGAAAGTCTGCTCTGATCGTGACAATATTGGCTTCCAACTAAGCAACTTGAGCATGGAAGGATCAATAATAATGTGTGGACTTATATAGCGCACGTATCCACCAACTAAGTGGTGCTCAAGGCGCATTATATCATTACCCCTGCTCATAAGGCTTGTAAATCATTCCTGAAACCATCTCAGCTCCCTGGGGAGTATACAGCACATATAGGGCTAATCAACCAACTCTGCCCTCACAGGTACCCATTTAACCTCTGGGTGGAGATAAGCAATTATGGTTAAGTGTCTTGCTCAAGGACACAAGTGTGACGGCCGGGATTCGAACCCACATTCTGCTGCAAACACCAGAACTTGAATCCGGTAAGCATCACCTTATGTATCCTAATGCCGATGTGGCACACTGTCCTCTTTCTCTCATCACCAGTGACCTCCCTTGTATTTACACCTAGGGGTAACACTTCAATATTTATAAAACAGACATAAGACTCATTTGAAAAGGAATTTCAGTTTCTGGCTGATGAGAATTTTGCAGTTACATGCATATATTTATGTTTATACACTTTGCTAAAATTCATAAAAACAAAAACATTTTCAAAGGCCACTAACAAAATCTAGGTTTTTTTTTATAAACCTCAAAAATTTTTCAGATTTTTTTCAAGGACCCTCCCCAGTGAATATTTTATAAAAATATTTAGTGAAAAACAAGTCTCTTGATTGTCCAATTATTTGGACATCTTGTTTTTTTCTAAGCCTATGACTTGTCACTTCATTGTTGTAGGTGCTTTCTCCATCATCTATTTCAGTACTTGTTCCGATCTATTGCTTCAATCTGTTCCAAAATATTTCTGGCCGAAGTGGTTTGGAGTTACTGGAAGAATCTCTGATGAAAGAATCGTTATCCCTGAATATTTGTTTATAACTGATCGAACACCTGTAAGAAAAGAACAACAAATAACAGAAATATTTAAATCTTTCCCATGAAATCAATAGCCCTGCCAACAACACACGACTATGGATGCTTTGCATTTGCTACTGTACCAATTCCATCAAAGTCCAAAAATTTTGGGTACCTTTGATGGATTTTGGAGGACTTGGGATGGTTCCTAGCCAAAATGCCTAGGGAGTTGGAGTTGCTGAAAATATCTCACACTACAAAATTGTATTGATATTTGAGTAAAAAATGGTTTGAAAATTTATATATACTAACCATTCGGTGTGCAGAAAATGGTAAGTAGCACAATCATATTCTCTTTGACACCATGCTCGGCGAGAACTCGAACCGCTTGAATCACTGTGTTTCCCGAGTCTAAAAACAAAAAATGAAGGAGCCTTGTAATCATTAAAATTAAAATAATCAAAATCATACTTGTTTTGGCTATATCACCCCTTTTTAAATTATTTTATATATATATTTTTTAGCAATTTCCTTTTTTAGTCAGGATATGGCTAATTTTTAGTCGGAACACAGCTATGTGGCCACTAACCAGTGACCACCACACCGACCCATCTTCTTCCTAAAGACATCTCTTTACGCACTTAGAATAGGGTACATGAGTAGAACTCTCCTCTTATGGATGTCAGATGGGAACTTGGCGTAGAACACCTTGGCTACGCTTGTGTCATCATCACTCCTTATCAGAATTTTACCGATGCGAATTGAACGACAGCAGTCTCGAAGACCATGCTCCATGGCTTCACCTTAAAATGGAATAAGAAAATATACATATAAATGTTAAGATTTGAAAATGTATTTCCAAAAATGGGGAAGGCACACACCTGGATCTGCCACTGGGAGCGGGGGTTGTAATTTGTTATTGAACAGTGATAGGGGTTACTGGTTAGTTCGCTAACTGCTTAACCAAAAATTTTAAGGTTAGTTAACCGAAAGTTGGCACCCAACAGCTGTGTACATGTATAAGCCAGGATTTGAAAATAGTGCGTCCAAATTTGTTATTCTTTGAAAAACTGGGTGTCCAAATGTTTAACTTCCAATACTTTTGCATTAGTTTTACAAATAAAACGGGGTGTCCATTTAGCAAACAGGGTGTCCATAAGACACCCAAAGGTATTGCTGGCTAATACTATTCCCGATGGCCACACAAACTAGTATCAATTCAATAAGCTTCCCGCAATGATTGTTTCAAAAAAATAAGGTCTATAACAACAAAATGGGTGGCACCGGAATAATCTCAGTTAAACACAATGTTTCACAGAATTGATGAGAAACAACTGCACAATGAAACAGATGATAAAGGATGCATGTAGTGATTACACATTTCATGACATGACTACTGAGAGGGGGTTGCAAATGAAAATCCCAGTTCATGGAACATTTCAAACCTATTTGATGTTAAAAATCCGGTGTTCCCTAAATTGTTTTGAGTAGTATATATATTTTTTTAAATATTGGTTTCGGTTAGCAAATTTCTGAACGGTTAGGGCAGTTTCGGTAGGTTAACCCGTTAACTGGTTAACCTTCCCAGTACTTTTATTCAACATACCACTTCTCATGATGCTGACCCCACAATTGCCATGCTCAAACTGTACACCATGAAACTGACAGCCGGTTGGCGTGGTAACTATCGTCTCTTTGTATGGAAGTTGATTCAGACCTTCTTCAACTACGAGCCTGATCTACGTAAGAACAAAACAAAAAACACACATAATCTTGAAGCATTTGAAGAGTTGATAATTTGTGCTTCCAAACTTATTTAAAAATTGTACAATATACTCACTAATCTGTCAGCGTAAAACACAAAATCTCCTCTTGAAGTGGCTCTGAAAATAATGAAATATTTTGCAATATTAAAAAATCTTGCCACGATCAATTGACCAGTTTTCTGCCAGTTGTCTGTATGTCTGTGTTGAGCGCAATTTTTGAAGATGCGCAGTTTTTAAATTTGCGCGCGCAATTTTTAAAATCTGCGCGCACGCATTTTTTGAAAATCAAGTTTGCGTGCGCAAATTTAAATTGCGCGCCACGGACACGATATGCTTATTTATACTGACACGAACTACATGGTGCACGCGTCCGAACTTTTACGCGGAGGAACTAAGTACTGAACAAACATACAATGCCAGCCTCGGTCCCGACTTTTTTTTCTTCTTTTATGTAGACAGACATTGCCATCATCTTTATAATTTTAGTAGAGAAAATTAATTGTTTTAATTTCCAACAAATTAGGGAACGAGAATGACAATTCCTGTGTACAAAAAGAAACAATGGGCAGCACGTTGATCGATCGCGATCACTATACAACCCCTGACCAACATTGCCCTTTTGCAGTCCAAAATTTACATTCTGAAATAATTTTTTTTTTTTCAAGGATCCCCCTTTTTGACTCATCTTAACAAAGATATTAGAACAAAATAAAATTCCCATTGAAAATCATAATGACAATGGCAATTTCGGACTGCAGGAAAAAAAATCTAGTCGGACTTCAGATTATAAGTTATAACGCCCCCACACGTTCAAAAATACGGGCAATAGCCTTTCCATTTTTGATAAACAAACCGCACTGGTGTATGGGCGGCCAAAAGTTACAAACACTTGAATTTGTTAACAGAAATTGTGATCCAAATCAAAATGTTAGACGAATCTTTTGAAAGGTAAATGCATCATCTTATTTATTTGCTTGTTCCTAATACTAGACTGAGTACTGTTTTAAATATTTTCTAACATTTTTGCAAAGGTTTGTCATTCTGTTTTTGTTTTACGTACTGGTTTTCCATACTTTTGCAAAACCTTGAATATCCCAGCATCCCTTGTCAAGCGCTTGTTACAAGAAATTTAGAACTTACAGTTCGTGTGCAACCCTGGTGACTCGACTATCTACGTAAGTTTCGAAGCAAAAATAACACTTCAGACAGAAATTAGGATCCTCTAGAACGCTACTTCGACCTTACCCTATTACCCCATTGGAGGTAAAATCGATTTCTACGGCAAGTATTTCACGGTGGTGGTCAGAATTATGTTTGAATAATAAAGAATGCGCGACTTTCAAAAATTGCGCTCCAACTCTCTTGCGCAAATTTTAAATTTACTCTGGTAATCAAAGTTTGCGTTTTAAAAAATTGCGCAGCGCGCATTTTTTTTTAAATGCGCGCCTCTGAAGATTGCGCTCAACATCTGCATGTCTGTCGACATGTCAGACATGCCAGTATAAACAAGAGGAAATGTCAGCATTGCCATTTTCAGGTAAAATCAAGGGTACGGCGACCATTGTGAGATTACATACAACCAGAAAGTGTTCTTTAACGGGGGGAAATGGTGTGAAAATGCATCATTTTATTCAACATATTGAATGTGGGGGGGGGGGGGTTCATCGGTAGAACTCTGACGTATGTTTACGAAGGAAGAATTACATGAATTAAGTTCATAGAGCTATTTATAGGTATGTGCGTATTCCACGCATTGTCGCAAATCTTTTTGGCCGCGGCCTCAATCTCGGGTTGAATCGCTGTGGCGAAGACACCGTGGAGATAGCGCTTTGTAACGTTTCGCTGTGGCCGTTCTTTTTAACGTACCCAGGAGCTTTTTTTTCGAAGACGTAGATCACATATTCTACTTCAACCTCGTTCTCAAATTTTCTGAATGCGGCATCTAGAAGTTTCCAAAAAAAATTCTCGAAATTTGGGTTTGTTCTTGCTCATCAAAACCATCGACGATTTACTCAAAGGTGATTAGTATACCTTATCAAACCACACTACTAATTTTTCTATACTTGTTTTCTACCTCTTGGCTAATTTTGACGGCGATTGGACGATGCGCAGTTACGTTTTTTTGATGAGCAGAAATCGATGTCAACCAAAGATTGTAATGCGCCGCGTTCAGCACGCTACATTGTGTACCATTTTTGATGTCAACAAAACGAACGTTCAATCGGCCGAATTTTCAGTCCGATAAATCGTCCGTTTAAACCTATATACATCGGCGTAACACAATATTAGTTCTCATAACTTATTTCATTTTTTTCATTTTTCCAGTCCAATATTATTTATTATTTTTTTTAATGTTTAATTAAATCAGGGATAAGAATTTCTCGCGGATTTCAGTATAAATATTTAAAAATCCTCATATTTTGAGTAATTTGAATGTTTTTTTAATTTTTTTATTTATTTTCATTATTTTGTTTCATACATGTGGGAAGTCCAATATAATTTATAAATTGTTCTAATATTTAATTAAATCAGGGATGAGAATCTTTCGAAGATTTCAGTGTAAAAATATAAAAATAGTCCTCAGATTTGAGTAATTTGTTTTTTTCATTATTTTTTTAATTTTTTTTTAACACATTTTTTTTGTATTTCTTATTTGTAAATCAGCACTACAAAACAAACTAATCATTGAATTAGCCTGGAAATAGGTTATTATTCTTCCTCTTTTCCCAAGCATTCCAATGATACCAACCTTTTGAAAATCGGACAAGAATTTTGAAAGTTATGTCATAACTTATGATATGGAATCCGAGAAAATCTAGGAAACGGGTCACCAGTCAAATTTACATTTCTTTTGTTTTTCCTTATAAAATATTTGCCATTTACAGGCCTAAAATTGCCGGATTCAACATGTCATAACTTCCTTATTTTTGGTCACAGGAAGATGATCCTTATAGTTATATCATTGTAATCGTCTATTCAAGACCTTGACAATGATACCAGTTGTCATGGTTGTATTGGAATCTGTTAATTTTGAAATTTTTTGTCACATAGCTGCTATTTATAGGTACCTACCTATTTCTAATGACTGTCTGCAGTTCTCTTATCTGATCATTTGCCTTTAGTAATCTCAGCTGGGGCCCATATTCATCCATTTCTATGCTGTTTGTGCCAAATTTATCCCTTCCTTTTGCCTCCCCCATCATCTTGCACGTGTCGTTGATGTCAACAGTTTCCATTCAAATGCATTGAAACCAAAATGCCCTGCAACACCTCAAAATAGTGTCCCTCCGAGAAGGAATGTCAAAATATAGACCAGAAATGTTAACATCCAAATACCAACAAATTCTTTGAAAATAGTGCGATACAATAAGTTTATAATTAATTATTAAAAAAAGAGTTAAATTCATTTTTGAAAAACAGCTATAATTGAGAAAAACTTGTTTATAATATTTTAAAGAATCAATCCGCCAATTTACCCATCATGCAATTTTCAAGATGGCAGCGCTCATGTCAGTTTCGCGATTGGAAACATCGTTATTAAAAACATCATTTATACAACATATGCGTCCTTATTTCACACCCAGAATAAAGTCTTGTTACAATTCTTGTATATGTATTAGAAATCTCAATAATTCCGGAAAATACCAGGTAAAAAATATGATATGAGCTCCAAATTTAATTTGGAAAACCTAAATATGCCCGGGCACCGGGGGCCGTATATAAAAAAGCTAACTCTGGCTAACGTTAATGTGCATAACGTTAATGCTAGTGGCAGTGCATCATCCCTTTCCCTTTTTACGCTGCCTGACATCCCCTCTGGGGTTTTAATAAAATAATAACAAACAAAGAAATTTAATTTAAAAATAGAGAATTAGCTTTTGCAAACTGCTTACTAGTATTAATTATGCTAACCGTATAAATGCAAAATAATTGTTATTGGCCTTACGTTTTGAACCTAGCAGATTCTTTTTCAAAGGCAAAATGGGCATTTTGGGTTCAAAACGTAAGGCCAATAACAATTATTTTGCATTAATTAAAACAAATTAGGGGCCTATATAAAATTTAAAATCATTTAAACTCTGTTCAAAACATTTTCACAGTACGTTTTCACAATGCATATTGTTGTGATTTAACCACTGATGTTTGCTTATGACTAGGGTAAATAATTCCTTGAAAAAAAAATCTGTTACACCCATTTGTTTCTTTTTCATATTACCAGAAAAGTAAGCAGCTACTATTGAACAGGGTTAATCCAAACAGTGCAAGGGTGTGTTGGAAGAGCCAACAAAGTGGACTCCAGAAACAGGTAAAACAAAATTAGAGTGAAGTCTGCCAAGAATATGGCTCATCAGTCTGGTGACAGTTTTTACTGAAATATTTTCATTCCAAATTACAGTGCAAATTATCCATTGCAAGTTACTCCCCCACTATCACTAGTGCCAGTTAGTACTACCGGGTGGAGAGATGCAATTATAGTTAAGAATCATGCTCAAGGAAACAAGCACCACAATCCTTAATCAGGATTTCAAATGCATGTTCTGACAACTCGGTTATCAAAACACAATTTCCCAGCACTAATCTGCACAGCCATTGTACCCCCATTCACCCTAATCATGCTCAATGCAACAAGATGTAATAAAAGTATAAAGTTATTCCATCTTGTTGCCCTCAGCAGAGAACAAAAGAACCATCGTTCTAGCTGGTGGATCTTGTTGCATTGAGTAGCCAGCACACTTTTTTGTTGTTGCATCTTGTTGCCCTCAGCAGAGAACAAAAGAACCATTGTTATAGCTGGTGGATCTTGTTGCATTGCTCAGCCAGCACACTTTTTTGTTGTTGCATCTTGTTGCCCTCAGCAGAGAACAAAAGAACCATTGTTCTAGCTGGTGGATCTTGTTGCATTGAGCAGCCAGTACACTTTTTTGTTGTTGCATCTTGTTGCCCTCAGCAGAGAACAAAAGAACCATTGTTCTAGCTGGTGGATCTTGTTGCATTGAGCAGCCAGTACACTTTTTTGTTGTTGTATCTTGTTGCCCTCAGCAGAGAACAAAAGAACCATTGTTCTAGCTGGTGGATCTTGTTGCATTGAGCAGCCAGTACACTTTTTTGTTGTTGTATCTTGTTGCCCTCAGCAGAGAACAAAAGAACCATTGTTCTAGCTGGTGGATCTTGTTGCATTGAGCAGCCAGTACACTTTTTTGTTGTTGTATCTTGTTGCCCTCAGCAGAGAACAAAAGAACCATTGTTCTAGCTGGTGGATCTTGTTGCATTGAGCAGCCAGTACACTTTTTGTTGTTGTATCTTGTTGCCCTCAGCAGAGAACAAAAGAACCATTGTTCTAGCTGGTGGATCTTGTTGCATTGAGCAGCCAGTACACTTTTTTGTTGTTGTATCTTGTTGCCCTCAGCAGAGAACAAAAGAACCATTGTTCTAGCTGGTGGATCTTGTTGCATTGAGCAGCCAGTACACTTTTTTGTTGTTGTATCTTGTTGCCCTCAGCAGAGAACAAAAGAACCATTGTTCTAGCTGGTGGATCTTGTTGCATTGAGAAGGCTGCACACTTTTTTGTTGTTGGTTTGTGTTGCATTCAGCAGGGTGTCTGTGAAATGCCTGGGGTAGAATGTCGTATCCGACCGGCACTTTTTCTCATTAAATATAACCAATAATGTAATCTTACCTACCCAGTAAGGTGGAGAACATATGGATGATAATGGACATATGGATGATGATGGACATGGATGGTGATGGACATATGGATGATGATGGACATATGGATGATGATGGACATATGGATGATGATGGACATGTACTTCAAATTACTCCAGGATATTTATTTCATGAAAAAATCAGGCATTTTTGGTATACGATGACTTCCTCAGTCATGTCAGTCTGATCTTGTCAACTCCCCCATAAGTGACCAACAAGGTCATTGTACATGCGCAGTGGTAACTATAATAGGATCCTTATATTTCCTGAAGGGGGGATTTTTTTAAGAAGGGAAATAAAGTCCAAAAACCAAGTACTATCAGCGTCATCATTATACTCAAAAGAAATGTACTGTGAAAATGTTTTAAAATGTTCTTAAGATTTTGTCTGATTCAAAGTTTCACATTGTTGACATCCCTTCAGCAATTACTAAATCCTGCCGTCACCTCCGTCACAGTACAAAAAGACAAACTCCATGCCCTCGGCACTGGGGTGCCCGCCAAAACAGGTGTGCCTGATCAGGTGACAGGATGGGAGATAATCAGAGAGATGCTGACCTACATATGGCCCAAGGATGAGACAGGAATCAAGATCAGGGTGCTGACTGCCCTTGGTCTCCTAATTGGGGCAAAGGTAATGTGTCAAAGGTCAAAGGTGACAATTGTTGTCCTGTTCATGATCTTGAGATAAACTGAACAGAACCAGTTCTTATCTACTCTTTATAGACCTTTAAGAAGTCACTCCAAAAATATCTTTAAAGAAAGGGTGGAGCAGAAATAAAGCAGTTCTTCTCAAACAGAGTTGTAGATTCCTGGAATAAACTCCCAGAAGGTATAGTTTCCGCACCATTAGTGGTGTCATCTGTGACGAAACTGGGAGCCCTGTCCATTGGTAAACAGAGCTGGACTACCATGTACCAAGTTCAATTCAATGTTTCAACAGGTCGAAAAGTCAAGTTGAGCCTTACGATTCTTTGAAGAACCTTAGCAATTCATGAAGCACTCACACTCCCAAATTTTGGGAACTTCAAGAACGAGATATTTTTTCCTCTATTTCCCTGAGCCCTGAGATAAAGGTTTTACCAGTTTCAATACAAATTCCTCATTCACCTTTCCTCAGTAAATCAATTTTTCTAATTCTTTGCTTCTATTTGACAGGTTACCAATGTGTATGTGCCATTTCTTTTTAAATATGCTGTTGACCACTTAAATGAGCATCAAACAGCCGCAGATGCCATGGCAACTGGAGGTCAAGCAGCGACCATCATCACAGCTCTACTTATTGGTTGTAAGTGTTGAATACATCTAGCATGGATACATAGTGTCATATGAACAAGTAATGCATTTTACCCTTGAGGAAGGGTTTCACGATGAACTGGCAAAAAAAATTGTTAACCCCAAAAGTGACCTACTATAAGACCACATAGCTCTGAAAAGTTTGACTGACAGAATGGCTGATTGCAACAATTATCAAGGGTAGTATCACCTTATTGCAGGCCAGTGATTTTTCAAGATTTTTCCTGATTTCAGAATTTGTTACAAATCTTCCTTTGCCTCAAAATGTTCTTGAAAGAAGAGAAGTAGCCACCAAGGAAAGAAAGAAGTAGCCTGTATTGTGTCCAAACTTCTAGTTTCTTGTTTTTTGGGGATATGGAGAGTCTGTAAATCCACCAAAATTAAACATCCAGGAGGCTCAGGGAAGCTCAGGGAGGCTTAGGGAGGCTTTGTCTTCCAGATCAAAGGGAGACCCAGGCCCACTACCCACGTTTCAGGATTTTTTACTATTATCAAATCACACCTCTGTTATTGGTCAAGCCATGATTAGGCCTTGCGTGGTATTCTAAGTTCACTTTTTTGTCATGTAGATGGAGCAGCAAGAGCTGGTGCTTCACTCTTCAACGAGATGCGGAATGCCGTCTTTGCCAAGGTGGCTCAGAACTCGATCAGACGTGTTGCCAAGAATGTCTTTAACCACCTTCACGCACTGGACATGAACTTTCACCTTTCACGTCAGACAGGAGCTCTGTCAAAAGCTATCGACAGAGGGAGCAGGTGAAAATACACAGGAAAGAAAGCTGGACGTTTAAAACTTAAAGCTATCTAATATAGTTTCATCAAAATTCAAAGTTATGAAAACAAAATTAATATGTAACTGTTTACCTTTGTTTGTTCACGTTTGTGCTTTCTTCATACATGTTTGTTTGTTGCAGAGGAATCAACTTTGTTCTGATGGCTCTGGTGTTCAACATTTTCCCAACGATACTTGAAGTTGGGATGGTGACTGGAATCATGGTGAGGGGTTAATACAAAGTGACATTATGTATGTGCTCTGTGCATGGCCTGTTGAGGGCGCCCTTCAATCAGCTTGTTGCAATGCCCAGAGCCAGTGTGTCAAACTGTTACTACAAAACTACTAGTGTACAATTATAAAATGTTAAAATATGTGACCCGCTCTGTGAAAATGAGTCGCATGTCGCACCATGTGTTTACATGTAATAGGCGATGAAATGTTGAGAAGGTGTTTTTTTAGGATCTAAATTTTCTTAATATTTTTACATAAACGTCAATTTCAATCAATAAAATATTAAAATCAATGATTTTTGTGAGTACTTTGTTTCAAATATGTCATTTGTTTTCATTTGAATGCTCGGTTTCCTAACAATAAATTGTGTTAATTATGCACATTATTGATTATTACAAATGCCATATCTCCATAATGCAATATGTCACACACATCTAACATATACCAAATTAAAGCTGATGATGTACTCTTTCCAGCTACATAGAATTGTATATTTGTCAAATTTGTGACTTGTGACTCATTTTCACAGAGCGGGTCACATATACAATACAATACAATGAAGGCATTTATATAGCGCTCTTACACAAACGGTATCACAGCTTTACACCGCTGGCCAGATGTGTGAAGGGCATTTTTGATGGCTCACCATGCTCTTACTAAATGCAAACTTATTATTAACATTGCAGTACTTTAGCCTTGGAGCCCCATTTGCTGGTATAACGTTAGCCTGCATAGCTTCATATGCAGCATTCACACTCAGTATCACAGCATGGAGGACAAAGTTCAGAGTTCAAATGAACCAGGCTGATAATGAGGCTGGTAACCAGGCTATAGACTCACTCATCAACTATGAAACAGTAAAGGTAAGTGATTGGTACCCATGTAATTAGCATATTCGTCACAATCTGTATTTGGATTTGTTGATTTATGAAATCAAAGAATAAAGCGATGTTAAATTTCTTATTTTTTTCATTTTCATCCAGTACTTCAACAATGAGAAATATGAGGTGGACAACTACGACCGATTCCTGGCGCAATACGAGGTGGCGTCGCTGAAAACAACCACAAGTCTGGCGCTGCTCAACTGGGGACAGAACGCTATCTTCAGTGCTTCCCTTGCAGCCATCATGGTCATGGCCAGCAAAGGAATCATCACAGGTTAGCAACCAGAACGTTGTGTTGTAGAATCTGCTACTTACATATCCACTCAATGATTATGAATTTGAAGAGGCTTGTTTTGAGATCAGTGATTGACTTACACAATTTCTGTTTTAACTTGTTCAGGTACCTTAACCGTAGGAGACCTTGTGATGGTCAATGGCCTACTGTTCCAGATATCCCTCCCCCTCAACTTTCTGGGGTCAGTATACCGTGAGATCAGACAATCGCTCATCGACATGGGGACTATGTTTAGTCTGCTCAAAGTGGAATCAAAAGTTGAGGTATAATAACAGCGATTTTTTTTTTTACCCCGAATAACACTGCCATGCTCTTCAGCTAAAGATGTTTACCTATTGTGTCACTGAATAGGACAATAGGTCACCGTACCAAGAATGTTCAAAACTTGGAACATTTATTTTTCTTTAGGAATGTTCATTGATTCCCTCCTGAAACAGCAGCTTTTCCAAATAGGAATGTCTGATGTTCCCAGCTAGCGTTCCCTTTTGGGAACACCAAGCATTCCCAAATGGAATGCTGCCTCTTCCCAGTGAGAACAGCATGCGCTCCCGAGCAGCTCTGTCAGTGTTCCCAGTGGAATGTTTAGAGCGTTCGTGAGTTTTGAGAAGCTAAATGGTGTTGATTTGTTCACATCATGTAAATTAATACTCTGTATTAGGAGTTCAATATTTTAAATTTATGTAAATTTACGTAAATTTTAAATTTACGTGCAATAGGGCTGTGCGTTTTCGGTTATTTTGGGAACCGGATACCCAAACTGTAAATGGTAAGGCTGTGCGTTTTCGGTTATTTTGGGAACCGGATACCCAAACTGTAAATGGTAAGGCTGTGCGTTTTCGGTTATTTTGGGAACCGGATACCCAAACTGTAAATGGTAGGGCTGTGCGTTTTTGGTTATTTTGGGAACCGGATACCCAAACTGTAAATGGTAGGGCTGTGCGTTTTTGGTTATTTTGGGAACCTGATACCCAAACTGTAAATGGTAGGGCTGTGCGTTTTTGGTTATTTTGGGAACCGGATACCCAAACTGTAAATGGTAGGGCTGTGCGTTTTTGGTTATTTTGGGAACCGGATACCCAAACTGTAAATGGTAGGGCTGTGCGTTTTTGGTTATTTTGGGAACCGGATACCCAAACTGTAAATGGTAGGGCTGTGCGTTTTTGGTTATTTTGGGAACCGGATACCCAAACTGTAAATGGTAGGGCTGTGCGTTTTTGGTTATTTTGGGAACCGGATACCCAAACTGTAAATGGTAGGGCTGTGCGTTTTTGGTTATTTTGGGAACCGGATACCCAAACTGTAAATGGTAGGCTGTTTTTGGTTATTATTTGGGAACCGGATACCCAAACTGTAAATGGTAGGGCTGTGCGTTTTTGGTTATTTTGGGAACCGGATACCCAAACTGTAAATGGTAGGGCTGTGCGTTTTTGGTTATTTTGGGAACCGGATACCCAAACTGTAAATGGTAAGGCTGTGCGTTTTCGGTTATTTTGGGAACCGGATACCCAAACTGTAAATGGTAAGGCTGTGCGTTTTCGGTTATTTTGGGAACCGGATACCCAAACTGTAAATGGTAGGGCTGTGCGTTTTCGGTTATTTTGGGAACCGGATACCCGAAATTTGAAATCTTCGGGTACCCGTAAATAATTTTGTAAAAACACAAATACTCCCGAATGTATAAAATAACCAATGCGAATACAAGTTTCAAATAAAAGCCAGCAAGTATGTGAAAGACTGTCGGCAAATGTTACTTCTAAAGCCTTCATCCAAGTTTTCTTTATTTTGTTAGCAAAAAATCAGAGACTTTTATTATTTTGTGTGGCTTAAAATGTTCAGTCGGAATTGTAACAAGTCGTTAATGGGTAATTGGAACCGAAAAATGGAACCGGGTAATGACATTTTCGGTCGGGTATCCGGACACAGCCTTAACATGCAACAGTCTTTGAAAGTCAGTTTTTAACAAGTGGCATTAAGAAATAAAAATGTACGTTGGGGACTATTTATTCAAAAATGAAATAACAATTGATTTTCTTCATTGACCTCCAAGAGGAAATTGAACGCACCTGCTCTAGACATTACACCTCAGAACGCCACCATTACGTTTGAGGACGTCTGCTTTGGTTACGTAGAGGGACAGGATATCTTCACCAACTTGTCTTTCACGGTCCCTGCTGGGAAGAAGATCGCCATCGTAGGCGGAAGTGGATCAGGGTGAGAATATGATGCATGCTACTCTCATAACAGCTTTGCTTTATATTGAATCATATTGTAGACCATAAAAGACAGTCGTATTTTGATTTACTGTTGATTTTTGTAGCCTGTGACAGCTATGCTTGGGCTGCTCCTTTGTATAAAGGGAAGGTACAACATTGGTAATTACCAGATTATGAAGTCGACAAAATATATGTTAAAATTTACTTGGTATGAAGTTTGCAATTATCATGAGAAATTATTTAAGAGAAATATTTCTCATTAGGAATTTACTCCATTGTTTTTACAGTAAATCCACAATCATGAGGATGCTGTATAGATTCTATGATCCGGCCTCAGGACGCATTTTAATAAACAACACCGATATCCGTGACGTTGACCTCGATAGTTTGAGGAGGTCAATCGGTGTGGTTCCACAGGTAAGTATTTTCATTAAGTATTCATAAGTAATTGCTAATCACAGTCCCTATTACACATCGCATGACCATCCCTGATCTAACGAAGTGGCTGTTCATGTATACAACCAAGTATACATCATTATGTAATTATGTATTCGTTCATATAACTTGCTTGTTATTTGTGGTTGATTAAAAGCCTTGGGCTTATTTGACCCATTTTAGTATAATCTAAATTTTTTACATAAATTTTTATTCTCCAAAGGACTGCGTTCTTTTCCACAACACCATCTTCTACAATATTCATTACGGAAACTTCAATGCAACGACAGAGGAGGTGCTCATGGCAGCAAAAATGGCCGACATCGACGACAGTGTGAGGAAAATGCCCAAAGGATATGACACTGAAGTAGGGGAGAGAGGCCTCAAATTATCAGGTCAGTCGTGATAAAAACTCCACATCAACAAAGCCTTGTGGAAAAATACTATATCTGTTCCCAGTTAACCAACTGACATGTGTCCTACTCCGTCGTCTGTCAGTAGATCGTGCAAGGTAACAAGAGATTATGAGAAAGCTACTTTCAGCCAGGACAGGACTCGCATTCTGTTGGCAAACACAAATACAAAGAGAAATGTCAAAATGCAAAGGGAAATGTGAAAACAAAACTAGAAAATTAAATACATTTCAATCTGTGAAGTGAAAATTGCTTTGCTTCTGCTTGAAGCATGAACTGGGCTCTAGACTACTGAACACAAGACCTATACACTGAACCACTTGGCCATTGCATCCCAGTGATAATAACTCTGATGTTCATTTTTGTTTACAGGTGGCGAGAAACAACGAGTTGCCATAGCAAGGACTATCCTGAAGAATCCTCCGATCATTCTATACGACGAGGCCACATCATCACTTGACTCAATCACAGAACAGGTACGTCAGCCTTCCACTCAAAATCTTGTAACCCCCAAACCCCTTCTCTGTTACCCTCTACACTCCTGTTGCCCACAATTTATAGTTTCATTAAGTGTATGTGTGCTGACAGTGTTCTAGACTTTAATCATGCAGTGTCCATTTTGGTTTTTGTGATGCACTGGTTTACGGGAGTCAAAGTGAGGCTTGTGTTCAAAATAGACTGGTGCTTTTCAAACATATTTTTTGTTAGTGTTTTTTTATTGGCACTCGGGGAACAAGACAACACAGTGTGATAAAGGTATTTTGTGATGTTATGTTAAAAATCTGACTTTTTTATCAGTGTACTCAGATCCTCTTCACCAGAGTATACTGATCAAACGTCGAGTTGTCAAATCGCTAATTCTTCTCAGATCCAACAAACCATTACAACACATAATAATAATAATGAGGACTTATATAGCGCACGTATCCACCAAACTGGTGCCCAAGGCGCATTATATTATTACCCCTGCTCATCAGGCTCATAAATCATTCCTGAAACCATCTCAGCTCCCTGCGGAGTATACAGCTCAATTGCTGCCATTACAGCGCACATAGGGCTAATCAAACACAACCACCAACTCTGCCCTCACAGGTACCCATTTACCCCTGGGTGGAGAGAAGCAATTAATGTAAAGTGTCTTGCTCGAGGACACAAGCACCATGGTCGCGGTTGGGATTCGAACCCACATTCTGACGACTCAGCCATCAGAACACAAATCCGATGTACTAAACCGCTCAACCATGGCACTCCATATAAGAGACGTAACTGAAGAGAGCATTTTCAGTGTGTCAAAAGTCCCATTATTTGTAATGTTGTTAAAAATATGAGCAATATTTGTTTCTTTTTCCATTACAGAACATTCTGGACTCAATGAAAAGTGTAACCAAAGACCGCACTTCAATATTTATAGCCCATCGATTATCTACGATCATCGACGCCGACGAAATTCTTGTCATCAACAATGGACACATCGTCGAGCGTGGCAGCCATTATATGTTGCTAAGCAACCCAGACGGTATGTACTCGATGCTGTGGAATAATCAAAACAGAGTCGCACTGGCGGGAGACAGCAATGGGGCGGAGCTTCAGAACGGCTTGGAGGAGGATGAGGAAGAGGTGTTACCATGAGAACTGAACAGCTGGTTGCCTAGGAAACCTGGGATTTTTTACATTATTTACAATCTTCTCATCTTAGATATGAAATTAAGTTATACCATAAACTCTTGATACTTTTGAGAAAGTTTCCCTGAAAACACACTTTGTATAAATCATCCTAAGAAATTGTTTTGTCTTTATTGAATTTAGACCTAAAAAACTGGATTATAGAAAAAATAAAACATACATGTGTATTGACCGATGTTCTAGTACTCATTCTCGTACTCGAGTAATTCTTGAGTACCGTTTTCCTTGTACTCAAATTCACGGTACTTGCACTGGAATGATAATGTTCTTAGAGTCATACTCTTTTACTCACAAATGAATTGGATGCACATGTATGTTTTTCATCGAACAAAGAACAATTTTTTAACAAAAACTCATTTTGGAAGTCTGTTGGAAGTCTACATGCTCTGTTTCATCATTCTGAGATTAATTCCCAACTCATCATCTTACATAAATAAATTAATGCACATCATTGGTAAACTTCTCAAGTACATTTTGAAAGTACTCGTACTTGTACTCGAAATTGTAAGTACTTGGACTCGTACGTGAAAACAAACACCCAAATTCACAAAACTAAGAGACTCAAAAGGCTTATTACTCGGACTTGATTAGTACGCAACAGCTACTCCACCAATTAGTTTTTATTTTATAGATGGAAGCAATAAAATCCGACTATTTTTTAAATAAATGCATTAAAAATTTCAACATGTAAATTTCCCATACAATTGAAATGTTAACTTATAAAAAATATTGGGGTCTGTTGGCTTTTAGCTATTGGTATGTGTTTTTGTGTTATGTATATTACTGTATAAAACAATTACGCTGATAAAAAGATGAATGTTGTTATTTCTTCGTCTAGGTTTTGATATTTATTATGGAGGTAAAGTTTTTATCTTGGGAGATTCTATGATATTTATATTTTTAATTAGGTTTGAACATTTGAGTCAGACCACTAGGGGTTGGTGGTTATTCATCATTCTTAAATAATGAAGAAAATTATGTTTATTAAATTAAGTTTCTGCTTGGGTATGTCATCCTTATTAGTGTATTGTCCTCTGTCATTTAAAAGATATTAACTAAAATCACGAATTAATTTTTGTTGGAGTTCTGTCAGCTATGGTAAAGAATGCACTCTTTTGACTAGTGTGAATTCATGTGAAATTACATTTTGTCCGTTTTGTCAGAAACGTGCTGACCAATTTAAGGTATTAATATTTTTTGGACGTGAACCGCATAACCAGTAAAACAAAACTATTTTGGTATTTGACTATAAAAGTAGTACAGTCATTTTGTTTGTTATTCGTTTAAAAAATGCGTACAAAGATAAAAAATTACCACATTAAGGTTTAATCTCTCCCCTCATGATGGTTGGTCAACATATAATTAATGGTTTACTTCCGTTCTGACTTTATAGTTCATTATCAGGGAGAGCGCGAACGCAGTCCCCACTATCAGAAATTGTACTCCCGAGTTCCCCACATTTGGGGGGGATCGCAGACGTTGTGTCTACACAAAGTACACTCGTGCAATTCTACAGTCTACAATAATTGGCCATTTCATTGGGCGAGAGTCTACAGTCTACAATAAATCTACGAACGCTGATTGGCTTAGAGTCTACAGTCTACAATAATGCCACCTCATTAGCATAAAATTTGTACAGCGGATCGAGTCTCGTTGCTTCCCACGGTTTTTCAACTACGCTCAGATCGCTCAGAGCGAACATAATCAAGTTACGTTTTCATCAGTGTTAAAGCTCCCAATATTGTTCCTGATCTGGTGTCTGAAAGGTAAGAACATAACATAGATTGTGTGATAAATTCCATGAGAATAATGTCCGTCTTGTCACTAAATATTTGAGTGCAAAATCAGTGTAAGAAAACTTACTCGTTAGTTAAAGGTACTGCACACATTTAATGGCACACAGTACAGTGTACGTTGTGTGGAAAACACCGCCTGTGTGCATATTTATATTGTGTAGGCCTACAATGTTATGTACATGTGCAAAAAGCTGTTGTTTATTGTCTTATTTTCTACAAAAACCTCCTCCAACTGAGGATTTGAATAAAATGTATAATAATCAACATTAAAAGCCAATTATTTTCATTCAGCTTGTAGGGTACCCTGGCAGACTTTAAATTGCCAACCAACACAGGTTTGTAGGTAGGTGCCAATAATTTCTTGTTCATCAATGAATTCACTGAATTCACTGAATTCACAATGAGTACATGATACACTTTTTTAATAATAGGCAAATACTCTTCATAAAATCAGAGTTTAAATATGACATTTACCATGAATTATAGAGAATATCTAGACCCTTCATTGTTTCAATTGTGACCAGAGGTGACCTCTACACTGAGGCTTTGTCAGGGTTGGGAAACTCATTTGATATAAACAATCCAAGATGGTTTCAGGGAAATGTTAGGTCATTCAAATCCTTGGAGATAATTGGTTTTTGATAAACAAACAACCTCCCTGGAGATTGGTTTTTGATAAACAAAAACCTCCATTTAACACAACACAAGTCTGAGTCAGAGTACAAGTTGGTTTTGGTATGAGTTGACAACATATAGCATTGAGGAAGAATATACTCTAAGACTGTTTCAAACCAAATAATTTGGGGGTGCGGTGATTTATTATTATTAAATAAGTCTACATTACATTGCTGCTAATTGTAGAAGTTGTTGTACCGAACTACATGTGCATTTTTCAAACAGTCTGATTTTACAGGGAATGCACAAAATATGTTTTCATTGCGAAAATCAACCAAATCCTACAGTTTGTTTATTTTCAATCTCGTTTGGGGAGGGAGGCGGGGGCAAAGGTTCTGAGTAGGGGGAGAGCTGGTCCCCACCACCCCAACCTCATTGAACTGGTTGTGCTTCTGTTTTGTACACACAGTAAGCGGATAATCTAATACTTGGCCATGTCATGTTCGGACAAGTCAAATACCACATTATTGTAGCTTATGACTATAAACAAGTCTCTAAAACAAATTACTGCATATAAAGTTACATATAAATCAAAGATTTTTATTAAGTGTCATATCTCCTGAACTACATGACTTAATCTTTGCATTTTGTAGATCATGAATTACTAATGGTTCATTTTATGCTCAGACATGACCCCATTTTTACCCTTCATTCCAGTCCACACTTGAAGTTGAAAATGAAAAAAAATTGTTATACAGCCAAAATATGGTTTGGTACTTGAATATGTGCCATGGTTTCTATGTACTATATGAAATCATCAAAGATCCTTTTGGAATGATCGAAGGTTTAATGACGTCATGCTTTGTAGTTAGTGACGGGTTTAAAAAGGCTGTTTTTTCCATCTCACACTTTAATACAGTGTGATAAATCATACATCCTATTTTTGTAACTAATATTAACTAAACCAGTCAACAAAACAAGCTATACATGTCAACATGACGTCATCTTGGATTGTAGTAAATCAAAGTTTAATATTATTTTATAATCTTTTGTGTCATGTTGAAATAGTTAAGTTTTATAATATACATGACCCTGTTTGATCTTTACTCCTGCTTCAAACGGGACGTTCAAATACGAAATAATTGAGAAGAACATAGGGTTTACGACCAAGTTTATATAGAAATCGGATATGGTTTCTGTGTATGAAGAATGACAGATGGAATTCTTGAATTGGATTATTTCAACCATTTACATTTAGTTTGGTTTTTGCTGACAGAGTGCTCAGTGCTCAATACTCAGTGCTTCTCAAATTCATTTAGGCAGAAAATTGTCAGGTAACTGATTGCGAAAATGTTTGAGTATACATCCCAATGCTTTTACTTGGTAGGTGAATCCTTGCTCAACTAAATCACATCTCAGAGTATTTCAACCCAGGTATGGAAAGCACAGAGTAATTAAATGTATACGAAGCACAATGAAACAAAGTCACATATTATGCTGCCATGTTTGTAAATAAACATAATTGTTATATGTACTTGTACATGTAGTCATCTTTTGTACATGTATCTTGGGTCAATTATTTCAATTATTATCTGTGACAAAGTAAGCTTGGATAATAAAAAGCAATATAGTAAATGTGTCAGATAACACCAAACATTTTCCTATGTGTTATTTTGTTATGCTTTAGTTGTGTGTCCACAACATGATTTTCAAATAAGCGGACTTGTATTCAATTGGCAGGTGACAAATGATGAGAAACTCAATAATTCCTGAGGATTTCTTTAAAATTATAATAAGGGACCTAAATCAGCTCCATGGGACTGGGGTTCATGAACTTGAATAAGAACGAAAATATTATTTCCACCTTATAGCTCTCTTTATTT